>CM071868.1:29476942-29510900 GCA_036759665.1 Gynandropsis gynandra | reverse complement strand
ACGACACATGTGTAGTACTTCAGGTGTCGATCCCACAGGGACTACGCAATACAACCTAAACTCTAACTATGAATCAAACTTGTTAACGAACGAAATATGGTTTTAAGAATGAAATACTAAAAGCAAATAAACAAACTAGTTCTTAAGAATGAGACAAATGTTCTAGGAAACCGGTTTCACCATAAGACTACCGAAACTAATAATCAATCTATCTATTATGCAATCCCGATCAAGTTATCTAAGGCAGACGATCCTAATATGATATCTACCCTCTCTCGAGGCATAGACACGTGATCTAGTCAAGTTATCCCCTACTTCCGTGGCTGACACCCTGAACTAAACCCATAAGACCTGTGCTTCATCCGTTTTACCCTCAACCGCTGCTACCCTATTTTCGTGGCCTAACCTCGGTTGTTCTAAATCACCTTGAACTAAACTCATAAAACCTGTGATTCATCCGTTTTACCCTCAACCGCTGCTACCCTACTTTCGTGGCCTAACCTCGGTTGTTCTAAACATGATCTTCTAGGACTAGAATTCTCCTTTCGGTCCTTCTCCTAACCCATAACACATGCATCTACGCGGACGTCGCAAACATAAGTCATTTAAGCACTCAGATAAAGAATAGATAAACGAAAACGGGAAGATGCATTAAGAGATAAATCAAAAGTGGTTCTGGGATAGCCATGGGCTAATCCCTTCTCCTAGAACAAACGAACTACTCGCTCATGCGTCCGTAAACAATCATAATTGAAATAGAAGGTCTAAGGAACACGAAAACCAAACGAAACCGAAGTGTGAAGTTGATCTCCAATGCTCCTCGTAAGTCTCCTTCGCAAAAACCTTCTTCCTCTCTCTACGTGTGCTCTGTCTTTTTTTTTTCTTCGTTTCTGTACTTTTATCCCTCCTTTTCCTTTTGGACGTTCAGTTCTTCCTTATGTTGCAGCAGCCACCGATTGTTTTCTTTTCATGAGTTTCCAACTCGAAACTTGGTGAATGAGCTCGACCTCTCACTCAGCTCCTCTTCTTTCCTTCCTCTTTTCTTTCCTTTTCTCCCTCCTTTCCTTCTGGACGTTAAGTTCTTCCTTATGTTGCAGCAGCCACCGATTGTTGTCTTTTCATGAGTTTCCATTATTGAATCAGGATAGCCAAGGGCTAATCCCTTCTTCTAAAAAAAACAAACTACTCGCTCATGCGTCCCTAAACAATCATAAACGAAATAGAAGGTCTAAAGAACATGAAAACCAAACGAAACCGAAGTGTGAATTTGATCTCCAATGCTCCTCGTAAGTCTCCTTCGCAAAAACCTTCTTCCTCTCTCTACGTGTGCTCTGTCTTTTTTTTTTCTTCGTTTCTGTACTTTTATCCCTCCTTTTCCTTTTGGACGTTCAGTTCTTCCTTATGTTGCAGCAGCCACCGATTGTTTTCTTTTCATGAGTTTCCATTATTGAATAAGTTGGGTGACGTTTCCATTAGTTCCTCCAGCAAAATATCACTTATTCCTCTTCTCTAAAGTCGTTTTCCTTATTGTATAAGTTCCCAACAAACTTCCATTTGTTTTAAGTCAAATTAACTTATTTGGAGTTGCAGGTGACGGTCGCGACCCGCGCGGGCAGGGTAAGTGACCTGCTCGGGTACGGCACGGAAGATCGCGCAAGAACGCGATGAAAAGGACGCAAGAACACGATGAAAAGGAGGCTGCCCGCTCGGGCTCATGGCCTGCCCGCTCGGGCTAATGTGCTGCCCGCTCGGGCTCAAGGGTTGCCCGCTCGGGCTCATGGCCTGCCCGCTCGGGCTCGGTTTTTTACATTGAAGCGGGCCTCAATCCATCCACCTAAGAACCGACGGGCTCGAGCGATATGGATAAGGCAAGGAGGAAGGTAAAGATCTTTCCTTATCATTTTTCCAATGACCAGAAAATCCTCTCCAACGAGTAGGAAATCTTCCAAGTCGATCTTATCCCACCGGATCAGCATCTTTCCTGTTCCAAAGATTCCCAATGGCCATAAAAATCTCCCCAATGGCTAGTAGATCAATCCGTTAACTAGCATTTACGCATTTTTCTTATCGTAACATGGAGCCTTCCCTATATAAAGGACTTTATTTCATTTGTAAGAGACATTGAAATTTGAAGTAATAAACTCTTTTCGTATTCTTGAGCACTGCCAAGAACACGTTGACTTCAACTTGTTCCGAGAAAAATTGAATCCATTCTGACTATATCAAGAGGCTTCCGTACCTCTTGTGGTGTCTATCACTCCATCCCAAACACCTTGACTTCATCCATCAACGTCCATCATCCACCTTCGTTGGACGAACCTTGAATAGTACCCTTATCCATCAACGCCACTCAAGGGATCTTCCACCATCATCCACCATCAAAGGACGATTTCTTGAAGAGTGCCCTTAGGCCAGTCAAGAAACCAACCTTGACACCCCGAATCCTACTCGAGCGATCGAGGTTAATTGATTCTTCGTACGCATCCCGAGTTCCCACCCCGAGGCGTGTATCAGAAGGACACCACAAGAGGTGCAGAAACCTTTTCATACAGTCCGAACTGACTTCAATTTTTCCCGCAACAATCTGAAGACACCATGACTTCACTTGTTCTCGGAACAAGTTGAAAGTGTTCTTGACAACGATCAAGAAAATAAAGGGATTTATTTCTTAATAATTTTAGTATTGCTATTAAAAATGGGGTGGATTCCTTATATAGCAAATGCTCCATATAAAAAAAAGGAAAATAAGTAAATACATGATTACGACTTTAATCTACGTGTCATTTTAGAAAGATTTCCTAGTCATATAGAATCTTCGAAGGAGGAAAGAAGATGATTCGGCGGTATATAATCGTCTTGAGAAGATTTCCTAGCCATTCGAGATCTTTGGAAAAATAAAGTAGATAATCCAATGGAATAAGATCAACTTTGGACGATTTTTCTAGAGTGGAATAAATATAAAATATTTATTTTCCGCTTTTTCTTATCTGTGTCACCCAAGCCCTTTGATGCGGTAGCGTTACTGATAAATTCATAATTCTCTCCTCGTTACGAGTGATTCGTCCTCGAATCAACTACTAGGCATCCCACGGTGAAAGGTAATTTCTCATTCTTTAGGATAGAAGCGTACCTTTAGTCCTTGAACCAGACTCTGGTACCAAGATTGATACATGTCTTGGGGTCAAAACTCGGGATACGTACGGAGAATCCTTTAACCTTGATCACTTAAATAGGATTTGTTATATCAAGGTTGATTTCTTGGCTGGCCTAAGTGCACTCTTTAAGAAGTCGTCCGTTCATGGTGGATGAAAGTGGAGGATGGTGGAGGATCTCTTGACTGGCCTAAAGGCTCTCTTCAAGATTCATCTGAGGATGGAGGTTGATGGTTGAAGTTGAGGTGTTTAGGGTGGAGCGATGGATACACAAGAGGTGCAGAAACCTCTTGATACAGTCAGATAATTGCTTCAATTGTTTTCAGAAAGGTTAAAGTCATTGTGTTCTTGACACCGTTCAAAAATACGAAAAAAGTTTATTTCTTCAAAATTTCAATGTGTTCTTACAAATGAAATGTAGTCACTTATATAGGAGAAGCTTCATGTTACAATAAAGAAAGTGCATAAATGTTGGATAAGAGATTGATCTACTAATCGATGGAAAGATTTTATGGTCGTTGGGAATCTTCGAAACGAGAAAGAAGATGATCTGATGGGATAAAATTGGCTTGGAAGATTTCCTAGCCGTTGAAGAGGATTTTATAGTCGTTGGAAAGAATAAGGAAAGATCTTTATCTTCCCCCTTTCCTTATCCATATCGCTCGAGCCCGTCGGTTCTTAGGTGAGCGGATTGAAGCTCATTTCAATGTAGAATATCAACATGACGTTTGTTTAGATTGGACTTGAATCCTCTTTATGATTAAGATTCTCCCATGACTCTATCACTATCTCGTTGTATTGTTATGCAAGCTCTTTGCTCATCCACGAGTGAGAAGGTCGTGGGAAGATCCGCTCGTTTTCTTGTGGTAGCTCCTCGTTCGTGTGACCCTCGTTTGGTTCCACTTCGAATCCTCATCAGAGCTCCCATGGATTGTTGAGCCATTGTAGCTTATATGGGTGGGTTTTTTGTTCTAAACCTAACTTTTTTCACTACAAAAATTAAGTGGATATTAACAGACAGATCAATAGATCTGTCTATTCCAAATAATTTCAATGGATATCGTGGGATTAACAACGGGTGACAATCTGTTGTAATCCGACTGAATTATCAACGGATACTATCCGTTGGTATTTAACGGGGCATCCATTGAAAATCCATTGGAATTCTGTCGAATATTTTCAACGAATGATCATTGATAAATATAAAATTCCGATGCAACCATTGGAAAAAAATTGACCATTAGCAATCAACGGGTATTCTTTGGCATTTCCAACGGATATCCATTGAAAAATTCAATTTTTATACACCAATCTCGAATTCTTTAGCATCAAGCCATAAACAACAAATATATTTTCAAACAATATTGTCTTCTTCGAATAGAGATATATAAATATCGAAAGAGTGGATGTAAATAAGAAAATATCCCATTACCAAGGAAGTTACACAAGAATTCTTAGACAGATTGGAACAATTCATTAGTTTTACGTCAATACAACCTTTATGTCAAGAAAACGCGACACACTGTTATGTCTCTGCAAAAGATGCAAAAACATGAAGTTTCGAGTTCAAGAAAGTGTTTCCAAACACATTTATAAGACCGGTTTCCTATAAAATTATGAAGTTTCATTCTTTCGCTGTGAAGATTATGGCGTTAGAGATATGAGCGTGAAAGAAACACAATACATGAAAAGAAATTAGAATAAATAGACTACGATATAGCTGAAAAGGACATATATATGAAGGTTATCATGAAGGTCGGTTTCGTTTATCCTTATCATCAAGATTGATGAGTATAAATAGACTACAATATAGATGAAAATTGAATGGATTCATTTTGCAAAACCATGTGAATATTACCAGTAAATAATCAAGCTCATGAAACATAGTATGAAACAAATAATATTTTAAAAGATTTGGGTATGCCACATAAAAAGATTGATATTTGTAAAAATATGTGCATGTTGTTTTGTAGAGGAGATAAAGACCTTTTGGAATGTATATTTTGAGGTGCAAATAGATTTCATCCAAAAAAAAAACCATCTTCACTAAAATATCTACAATACAAAAAGATTGTTGTCTAATGATATGGCATAGGACAGACGATATGTGAAGGGATAATGCAACATACATTGGATGGTTAGGTTTGGAAGGATTTCAGCGAAATATTTTATGAGCTTACGTATGAAACGAGGAATGTTTATCTTTTGTTGTTTACCAATGGTTTTAGTCCATATAGACAATCTAGAAGTCAATATTCTTTTCGGCATGTGATATTGTCTCTGTATAATTTTTCTCCTGAGATGTATTTGAAAAGAGAAGTTATGTTTCTGATGTTACTGATTCTAGTACCAGAAGATCCAAAGAAAAGATTTGATGTATGTGTTCTTGCAGCCCTTGATTCATGAATTCAGAGATTTGTGGAATAATACAATTATTACATATGATGTAAGCACAAAGCAGAACTTCACATTGAAAGTAGTGTTGTTGTAGACAATTAGCGATCTTTTTTCCTATGAAATGTTATCTAGATGGAGTACACACGAGAGATTAGCATGTTCAGATTGGATAAAGGATACAATTTCGTTTTATCTTATACAAGGGAAGAAACCATGTTGGTTTGATTGTCATAGAAGATTTCTTCCTCGTGGACATGCATTCAGAAAAAGATAAAAAATATTTTCGAAAGAATATGGTATAGAAAGAAGAGAAACCATCCATGCAAACACATACGTAAATACTATACGAATGACTAAAAATGATGATAGATTTATAAGAATCGGTGGCATGTGGAGGAGGTCGTGGGCATCGAAAACCACAAGGCCAAGGTCAATGGCATAACTGGTACAAACATACTATTTTTTTGGATATTAACATATTTTAAATCACTCATATTACATCATAATTTGAATGTTATGCATATTGAAAAAAAAACTTTTTGATAACATCATCAACAATATTTTGAATGTGATGAGGAAAACGAAGGATAACATACATCAAGGAAAGATCTGAAGACAATATTTCGAAGATCTAAGTTGGAGTTACGCGATTGAAAGGCACATATCTTGATATTCGGATTGTTTGGGCTTGCGAAAACATCATTGTTGAGGTGATAAAAAGAAGACGTTAAATTTTCATATTGATATGCATAAAACATTGCTCAGTGTGTGGATGTTGTGGGTTCAAGACTCTCGAGTTGAAAAGTCATGATTGTCATATTTTCATGGCTCGTGGTTATTCTACAATTCATGAGGAGAATCTGTCTATCAATCATGTTTTAAAACTACAAAAATCTGTATATAGTTTAAAGCAAACTTCAAAGACAATGACATATTAAATTTTTATCGGTTTTACTTGCTTCCAGTTTTTTGCAATCCATCACAAATAATTCATTGTTCTTTAAACTTTATTCCAACTATTTCATTGCTCTTCTAGTATATGTAGATGACATCCTTATTTTTTTCTAATAACAAGGTTGTTGTTGAGTCTATGAAACATGTTTCAGTATTCACTTTCAAGTAAAAGGCCTAGGGCAATGTAAATACTTCTTAGGACTTGAAATAGCTTGTTGGAATTTCTATTAATCAAAGTAAATACAATATTGAATTGTTAGAAGATTTTGACCATTTAGAAACTGACAAATGCCTCATATTACAAGAAACTTATTGGTAAACTAATTTATTTAACAATTCTTCGTCCGGATATATCCTTTGCTGTTAACAAATTGTTTCAATATATGTCTTCCCCAACTCAGATGCATCTCACAACTGCAAAATGTGTTTTAAGATATTTGAAAAACAATCCTGGACATATATTTTTTTATCCTTTTATTATCAGCCCCAAATTGTATGTGTTTAACGGTATAGACTGAGCCTCGTGCATTGATTCTCGTATATTTTTTGTTTTTTAAAGGTGATTGTTTAATTGCTTGGAAATAAAAAAAACATGTTATAGTTTCAAGAAGTAGCGCGGATGCAGAATATTATGCCATGGAAAATTCTACATGCGAGTTAGTATAGATTTCTAATCTCCTTCGTGAATTATGTATTCCTATTACATATCTTATTTTGTTTTTTTTTTTTGTGATAACATAGCCTCATATGGCGAATAATCTCGTATACCATGAGTGTAGAAAACACATTAAAATTGATTGTCATGCTGTGCATGAAAAGATACAATCAAATTTTCTTAATAATATGATTGTTCAATCAGCAAACCAAATCGCATGTCTTCAAAAAGACATTTGTCTTCCCTAATGTCCATGATGCGAGTGCAGAATTTTCACTCTTCATCCTGAGGGGAAACATTAAACTTCTCATAAATATTTTGTTACTTTCTTGATTATCTAGAAAGAAATATTAGATGGATGTTAGGTTTAGTTACATTAGTTGTTAATCTATGTAAGTTTATTAGTATATATACATGTAACAGTGAACAATCTAATTCAATTTCTATATTCAATAAAATTTCCTATTTTTTCTCCTTGATTGATCAAATATGTTCTCTCTTTTTGTTAAAATTGATCAAATATTCCAATAAGTTAGCTGATAAAGATCTATGTATGTGATTTTCGAAAGCTTTTCTTCGCTTTCACTTCCTATTATTCCAAAAACCCAATCAGACATCGTGAGGTAAATACAGAGTCGTATCTGTTTACAAAACTGAATATCTTTCTCCATATCTTTGTGTTTCAACTCTCCCTCGAACCTCATACATCCATTGCCACCTCATGCATTGTTCTTAGCATCGAAGGTCCCTGTGCGGTACCACTTTTCCACACCAAATCACAGCACATGGTAGAAGGAAGTATGATGTCTATTATGTAATATTTAAATAGTCTTGGGTTTAAGTGTAATTATTAAAAAGTTTAATAATTATTTAAGAAACGAAAAATAGGTTTTCGTGAATTAGATTTCATTAACGCAAATCAAAACCCTAATCCCAATAGCTGTTAGAAAGAAAAAAACGAAGAACGAAACAGTTTCGTTCATCGTAAAATTCCGCACCAACCGTTGATTGCAGATCCGATCTCGACGTGGATACGAGTAGAGAACTTGCGCTATCAAGTTTTACATCCGACAATCACAACATTGAACGCAACAGGTATTAATCGAAATTGGTTCTAAATCTGTAGTTTGTTAAAACCACGAAAAACCAATCCGAACATTACTAGATCTAACAATTTGGGTTGTTAAAACACGATTTTGCACCCTATCTACAACCCAACAGTTGTATCTGGGCATCTGGTAGTCTGTTTAGGATTAGTTTTTTAGATTTTTTGCGAAAAACTAGATCAAAAATCGTGACTGGCGGCGCGCGCGTTGAACCGCACGAACAGACGTGAAAGAAATAAGGAGCCATGGGCGGCGGCCGGAACCCTAGCCGCCATTGTGAGTGTCACCGGTGCGGGCGGAGGAACGGTGCGTAGCCTGTGGGAGCCGCCAACGGCGCATGAACCCGACACAAGTGTGAACGGCCGACGACTCGTGCGACCGTTGCGCGAGTGATTCGTTCGTGCACGCTCGTCGCAGGTAGCGCCCGACGGGGTGTGAACGGTTCCTGTGCACCGCCAAGTGGCCGGCGAGAAGAAGAAGGGCGGGATACGACTGGTGAGAGGTAAAGGGGAGAGCAAATCGCGGCGAGTTGAGCGGTGCACGAAGGGAGCATCGTGCGAAAGGGCGTTTCGCGAAGCCGGCGATTCACAGCCGGTCGAGCGACGCTCTAGAGATGCCCTGGCCGTCGACTCTTCACGCCCGGAGTGGGCAACCGGCGGCAGGGGGCGACGGCGGCTAGGGTTTTTCGTAACCCTAACCCTAACCCTAAAAAAATAAAATTAAAATTAATGAATTATAATTTAAAAATTAATAATTGATTCCTTGACGATAAATTGTTTATTATTAGGATTTTCTTTCATCGTATACGTTTGAATAGGTTCTCGTTTACATGGTACGGCCTGACTACCAGGAGACATGTAGTTCAAGAATTTGATTTGTACGTCTATGACATCAGATGTCTAGTGGAGGGAACAATTAGTTTTTGTAAACGCCTAGACTACTCGGGGGACATGAACTTAATTGTTATCCGACCATGAGTTGAAGGATGAACTCAACTATATCGATAGGAACGACCTGACTACGAGGTGACTATGTGATATAGATCCGAAGTTAATTCACTATAAATTTTATGGGGATAAAATTTGTAAAGAATCTATTTTATATGTTTGGAAAATGTCTTGACTACCAAGGGGCTGAGGCATATAGTTATAGATTGATGCTAACTGGAAATAAGATTTCTAATGTTATTGTAACGTTGATTAGCGAAAAATATCATATAGATGAAGTCCATGTCTTTATGATATTTACGATATCTAACTCACTGTTGTAAATTTTTCCCTTTCGTTTTCAGATCTCCTAAGAATGTCTCAGTTCAATTTGCGTCCAATCCTCGAGACCAACAAGCTGGTTGGTGAAAACTTCGACGAATGGCAACGCAATTTGCACCTGGTACTGACACATGAGAAACTGATCGATGTGATTGCCAAATCGATTCCTCCAGTGCCAGACCCAGCGAATGACGAGGCTTTCAGTGAATACACCAAGTACGAGGAAAAGTGTATCACTATGAAGTGTCTCATCCTGACGTCAATGAGTGGCGAACTCCACAAGCAACACGAGCATATGGATGCCAAGCAGATCATGGAGCATATGAGCAGAGTCAGACGGTAAGGGCCAAGTTGTTAGGGACGTTGTTCAAGTCCGTTCTGAATGAGGGATGTCCTGTGGGATCCTATGTTCTACGGATGATCAGTCTGATAAAACAACTTGAGAAGCTGGGGTGTACCTTCTGCAAGGAGATACAGCAGGAGATGATCTTGCACTCACTTCCGGAGTCCTTCTCCCGTTCGTGATCAACTACAACATGAACAAGATGGACGTTAAGTTGCATGAGATGCACAACATGCTCACTGAGTATGAGAAACAAATGTCCATAGGGAAGAGGGGATCGAGATCTATGCTGATGGTTGGGCAGTCCTCTTATCAGAAGAGGAAGGGCAAGAAGAGGCCCAGGACCAGGCAGAACGCGCCTCAGACTGGTGTGACCTGGGCAAAAGGCGGTGCCACCAAGGTCGACCAATCAGATGCTGAGTGTTTCTTCTACAAGAAGAAAAATCATTGGAAGAGGAACTGCAAGGAATACATGCAGTCTTTGGAGGGCAAGAAGTCAGGTAAGATTATGATCGTCTCGTTTTAATACGTATTTCTCACATGATTTTAGGGATGTTTATGATATATTTGCGATGTTTACATATGATTTTGTATCCGTTTTACTTGTTTTCGTGTTTTCGTCTTCTTATAGGTTTTAATGCGTATTTGGTTGATTTTGGAGTTAAAAGACATACACGAGACAAAGTACTAACATCGAGGATCATAGCGGAGTAAACGGGACGAGTATCGGCAAGGACTAACACAGCCCACGCGGGGCCTTCACCTAGCCTGTGCCAGCTACAACCTCCAGCAAACTCAGCACGGGTCGGGGAGGTCATCAGCACGCGCGAGTCATCATGGCATGCCTCAGCCCACGCGGGGCATACCTCAGCCCGTGTGGGGCCTAGTTCCAGCGAACACAGCAGTCGTACCAGCAACATAATCAGCAATTTCAAAATACTCAACAAGTTCCGCAAGCTTCTCAACCTCCTCAAGCCCCTTCTTTAAACCTTGAGGTGGTAATGCTCGAATTTATCAAAGAGCAAAGGCAACAACAATCGACTCAAGCCAAATTTAATGCGGATGTAGGGACAGTGATTAGCGAGCTCAAAATTCATATGGAATCCTTGAGCAACCATGTGAAGAGCTTAGAGAACTCCGTAGCACAGCAAGCTGCCTCATCCTCTCGGAATCCCAGACAGCTTCCCGGTAAACCCGAATTAAACCCGAGAGAGTACGTGAACGCTATTTCTGTATGCAGCAGTGATGTGATTGAGCATTCGCCATCCTAAAATCAAGAGCAAGCTGCTGGAATGTCCATGAAAAGAAGCAAAGATACGATTGTGATTATGGAAGGAGTTGAACCAGATTTAGACAAACCATATGTTGCTCCATCGGCGTACAAACCTCCTATACCGTTTCCTCAACGGTTGGTGTGCAACAAGAACGAAGGGAGAGTGGGCAGATTTGTAAAGGGTCTCAAGAAGCTTGACATCAACATCCCATTTGTGGAAGCCCTCTAAAAGATGCATAATCACGCAAAACTCATCAAAGAGGTTCTTTCCAAAGAGAGACATATCGAAGAGAACGAGACTATAGCACTCAACAAGGACTGCAGTGCAATTCTTCAAAACACGCTACCCCCAAAGTTGAAGGACCCCGGAAGCTTCTTCATTCCATACACAATTGGTAATCTTGACATTGACAATGCTTTGTGTGATTTAGGAGCAAGCGTGAGCATCATGCCACATTCGGTCTTCAAGCGGATGAACTTCGAGAATCTCAAATCTACAAAGATGTGTCTACGCCTCGCGGATTGTTCGATAAGATATCCGGTGGAAATTATTGAAAATGTTCCCACCACGGTAGGTAAGCTTTGTATACCCATTGGCTTTGTTGTACTTGATATTGAAGAGGATGCTATGATACCTATTATTCTTGGTAGACCTTTCTTAGCTACTGCAGGTGCCATGATAGACGTACAACAAGGAAAGCTTTCTTTGCGTGTCGAAGATGAGACGATATAGTTTAGCTTGTCCAGCACTATGAATGAACCTTCCTTCAAGGAGTCTTGCTTTACAGTCGATTTGCTGGACGAGTTATCGAAAGGCACGCTCGATAAAGTAAGTATTTCCGATCCTCTTGTGCGATGCTTAACACGACTTTGCAAAGATGCAGGATTTACGGACGAGGGAACCAAGTTTTACACAAAATTCATGAGTGCTATTGCAGCACTAGGAGACACCCCATGTGAGGAGATACCACACGAAACACACGCTGATTTCGCAGTGGAGAAGACGCCCGAATCTCCTTCGTCTTCTTTTCTGTATGAGTACGTTGAATGCGATAAAATATATCATGTTGTTATAAATGCTAACTTGAGTGCAGATGAGATGAGAAAACAATCCACACGCGTAAAGAAGCGTAGGAGAGTCCGCTCTTCAATATGTACGCACGGAAGTTCTACGGGAGACAGCCACGAACCTTCCACCGAAACTCAAAGGAAGCTGCACGCGCACTTGAAAGAGGTAATGGAAAAAGACATCATAAAACTTTTTGATGCAGATACCATTTATCCAACCTTAGACAGCGAACGAGTGAATCACGTGCAAGACGTACCAAAGAAAGAAGCAACGACTAAGGGATGGCACGACAAAAAGACCCTACCTCATGACTTCCGACTAGGTGATTTAGTTCTACTTTTCAATTCTCGTCCTAAGCTTTTCTCGGGCAAACTACGGTCTCATTGGTCTAGTCCTTTTCAGGTACGAGGACTCTTCACACATGGAGAAGTGGAACTATGGAGTGATTCGAGTGGAACATTCAAAACTAATGGACAACGACTAAACCTCTACCAAGTCGCTCAACCGATCGAAAGTGGAAACTCCATTTCCCTTTCCGATCTACCCGTCGCGCACACATGAGGAATGGAGACGTCAAAGCTTAAAGACGTTAAATAAGCACTTTCTAGGAGGCAACCCAGCTGTTTGTTTCTATTTTTCCTCGTTGTTTAGTTTAAGACACGTAAAAAACACAAAAAAACACAAAAAAACCACCACAAATGTGACTTCACTTCTCTTACCTTCCATGGGAGCTACACGTCGAGGACGCCGTTCAATTCAAGTCTGGGGGAACAGCTCAGGAGCAGCTCACATTTTTTAGGTGAGTTCGTTTCATTTTCTTTTATTTTCTCTTTGATTCCGTAGTTTTTAGATTGTTTTTGCTTTCGTGAGTCAGAGTCGTCCTAGGCACTTGTCCGGTACCACGTTTTGAGATGAACCCTGAACCTAGGATACTTAAGAAGTTGGCCTTTTTCGTGAGATTTTGCATGTTTGAGCTAGGTTTTTCCTAAGCGTTAGAGCTTATTAGTCGGCTGAAAAACAATAGGTCGTAATTCTTTGGGAATCCTAGTGTTGCTTATGGGAGGTTTAGACGAGGTTGCTAGGCTAGTTTATCATTTATTCTCTCTATCCAGATGGTCATACTTCATATAGGTGATGTTTTACTTCTTTTGATGAGGGTTATTAGATCGTATGAAATCGAGCTTGTTTTGCAGAATAAAGAGCACACACTAACACTCTGATGTCGATAGAATTAATGCCTAAAAGCATGATCTAAAATCGATATGACTGCGTCGACCTTGATACTCTTTCGATGGTTCGAATCTAGGTGGTGGGTTGGCGATCATCTTTCTATGTCCTAAGGGCACGGCACAATAAAAATCATGCCTACTCCGCTGCACTCTTGAACGAGATGCATGAATATACCGTAACCGGTAGTTTGGGTCTAAGTAGAGGCTGGATCCCTTCAAATCCGACGTCCTAGAAGCCTAGTGTGTCTGCATAATATAAAAAGGACATAAAAAGAAGAATAAAAAAAGAAAGAAGAAGAAAAAAAAGAATAAAGAAAGAAAGAAGAAAGAAAGAAGCTCGGAAAAGAAACAAGTATCCTCAATTGTTCTACGTTTAGCATTTCTCTGAAGTCTCGTTTGGTGGGGTGGGTTACGATGGCTTGTTTAGTTTACCTTCGATTGACTTTCTCGTAGGTAACCTTGGTGAACCTAGGATGAAGACTGAAAAAATTTAATTAGGCTGAATTTGCTCTCGACTTGTTAGTTGATCGGTTAGGTTTGCTTTAGCGGTATCTCTAGGAGAAAGGGGAATTCTCGATTTTTGTATACCCCAAGTGTCCTACGTTTACGTTTCCTTAGGGACAAGCAAACATTCAAGTCTGGGGGATTTTGCTCGTCTCGTTTTAATACGTATTTCTCGCATGATTTTAGGGATATTTATAATATATTTGTGATGTTTACGTATGATTTTGTATTCATTTTACTCGTTTTCGTATTTTCTTGTTCTTACAGGTTTTAATGCATATTTGGTTCATTTTGGAGCTATAGGACGTACACGAGACAAAGTACTAACATCGAGGATCATAACGAAGCAAACATGACGAGTATCGGCCAGGACTAACACAGCCCACGCGGGGCCTTCACCTAGTGCGCGCGGGCTACAACCTATAGCAAACTCAGCACGGGTCGGGGAGGTCATCAGCATGTGCGGGTCATCATGGCATGCCTCAGCCCGCGCGGGGCCTAGTTCCAGCGAACACAGCAGCAGCAAGGTAGCCCGTGCGGGGCACACACACCAGCCCGCACGGGTCGCGTCCGTCACCTGCAAAACCAAAAAAGGAAACTTGTCTAAACACGAAAAGGAACTTGTTAGTTACATATACAAAGTGGAAAACGACGTTAGAGAAAAGGAATAAGAGATATTTGGTGGAGAAAAGAATGAAAACGTTGCCCAACTTAATCAAGAATGAAAAACACACGAAAAAGGAAAAAGAAGTGAACGGCCAAAAGGAAAAACGAGGAGAAAAGGAAAGAAAGGAAGAAGGAAAAAAGAGGAGAGGAGCTAGAGGTCTAGGGGATTCAGATTGAGTTAGTTTTCAGAATTCATACGTGAGAGAGAGTAGAGAGAGAATCGAAGAAGAAGAAAAAGGACACTCTCGCGGAGGAGACATTCAAGGGGCGTTGAAGATCAAATCAGGATTTCGGTTTCATTTGGTTTTTATGTTCTTCGGTTTCATTCTCATGGAAAATATTTTCATGATTTCTTTAACTACTATTGATTCATCTAGATGGGTATTGGATACCGGTAGCAGTTTTAACGTCTACAATATGTTGCAGGGACTGAGGATCAGTAGGAGGTTCAGGAAGGGAGTATTCAATCTGAAGGTTGAAAACGGCACAAGTGTTGCTGCTCTAGCTGTAGGATCGATTTCTCTTGTAATGCCTATGGGCAAGACTTTGTTGTTAGAAGAATGTTACTATGTTCCTAAATTTGTTTCGAACGTCATTTCTATTTCTATGCTTGATAGACGTGGATTTCGAACAGTTTTTGGTAATAACATTTGCTCTGTTTATCATGGTGGTGATGCATATGTAATGATTATTTACAACAAAGGATTTATGTGTTACCTGATGTTAACATTGAACCAATTAACATGCATGTTTCGGGCCGTAAGAGAAAGGTAGATGATCGTCAAAGACAGACGTACCTTTGGCATTGTAGACTTAGTCACATCGGTGAGGATAAGCAGGTTGCATAAAGATGGTCTTTTAGGCCATTTTGATTATGAATCTTATGTAACTTGTGAGTCTTGTCTCACTGGTAAGATAACCAAATCTTCGTTTAGTAGAACTAGAGAGGGAGCTACAGAACTCCTAGGACTCATACATACTAATGTATGCAGACCGATGAGAGTTCAAGCCAGGGGTGGATATTCATTTTTCATCACGTTCACTGATGATATGTCGAGGTATGGATTTGTGTTCTTGATGAAACACAAGTCTGAATCTTTTGAACTGTTCAAGAGATTCCGTAGTGAAGTGGAGAAACAAATCGGTAAGAGTATCAAGGTGTTGAGATCAGACCGGGGTGGTGAGTATCTAAGTCACGAATTTATCGATTATCTAAGGTAAAATGTGATTTTGTCTCAGTGGACTTCTCCTGGAACACCACAACATAATGGTGTGTCCGAAAAAAGAAATCGGACTTTATTAGATATGGTCCGATCCATGATGGGGTTTACGAATCTTCTAATAAACCTATGGGGTTATGCTTTAGAAGCAGCTGCTTATATCTTAAACAAGGCTCCCACTAAAGTAGTCTCGAAGACTCCATATGAGATATGGAAGGGACGGAAACCAAACCTGAGACACATTAAGGTTTGGGGTTGTCCGGCCTTCGTTAAGAGACTTCAGCCAGACAAGCTAGATGTTAGGTCTGACAAGTGTAGGTTCATAGGTTATCCCAATGAAACTATGGGATATATTTCTACCACCCGTCTGAACACAAAGTGTTTGTGGCCAGAACAACAACTTTTCTTGAAAGATAATACCTTGAGGAAGGAATTCATGGTGGAGAAATAGTTCTTGACGAAATTCAAGAACCCGATGAACCAACACATGCTCAGGAACATGAGATGTCAAACGAGCGATCTTGGCTGGGTGATACGTTGTTAGGCTCCGAGGTGTCTCCTTCAAATGTTGAAATGGCAGTGCCCGTTCCAAAACAATTTCAGAAACTAGTTCAAGAACCTGTTCAGGAACAAGTCCAACAAGGTATCCCAGTGCAAATTGAACCTGTTGCACAGACTTCCTTGAGAAGGTCAACACGTTCTCATTAGGGCTGGACATTATGGTTCGGGAATTAAAAACCGAACCGAACCGAATTTTTGTATTTCGATTCGGTTTGGATATATTTAAATTAACCGATTGGATATGAATATATAAAAACCGTTGGGTACGGTTCGGTTCGGGTAATAACCGAAAAATTTCGGCTATCCAATCGATTATGAAAATATATTAAAGAAAAAACCCTAGCCCCCAATCTTCTTCTCCTTCACCGTGTTCTCCTTCCTCCCCTCACCATTCTTCTCACAGTCTTCTTCATCTCTCTCAAGCTTCACCGTCGTTCTGCTCGTCGTCCGCCTGTCGTTCTGCTCTTCGTTCGCCCGTCGTTTTGCTCGCCGTCCGCTCGTCGTTCTGCTCGTTTTCTGCCCGTCGTTCTGCTCGTCGTCCGCCCGTCGTTCTGCCCGCCATTCTGCTCGTCGTCGGCCCGTCGTTCTGCCCGTCGTTCTGGTCGTCGTTCTGCCCGCTTGTGCTTCTCCGTTTTGCCCGCTTGTGCTTCTCTCTTCACCGGCGATTTCACTCAACCTTCGATTTCCATGATGAACGTGTCTTCTTCACTCCCCGTTCTCCCGTCGAAAACTCTCGAACAGCAGGTTTGATTTCACCCATTGATTTCTGTAAATTTTTTCTAACTATGTTGTATTTGTATTTCTTAAACTCCCGAGCATCATCTTCGATTTCACCCGTCGAAAATTCTGTACATTTTGTCTAACGTTTGTATTTTGTATTTGTCTAGCAATATATATGTATTATCTATATCAACCAATTTGATCTGTTTTTTTCTTGTAGCTTGTTCCTTATATTCCTCAAGATGGTCCAAATCAAAATGATAAAGGATTGGTAGCAGAAATAGTTGGTGAGAAAAGGAACAACCACCGAAAAGGTCAATTCCTAAGAGATCAAATGTATGGGATCATTTTACTACACTTGAGAACAATCCAAACAAATGCTCATGCAACTATTGTGGTGTTGTATTAGTTTCATCTTCAGCATCCGACACTAGTAGTTTAAAAAGCAATGTTGTTAAGAGTTGCAAAGTCTACAAAAGCCTTGTTGAAAATGGCTCACAGAAAATTCTAATACAAGACGGAAATGGAAATAGTGATGCTAAACTTATTTCAGTTGGGTGCAGTCAAGAGGCATGTAGAAAGGCACTTGTTAAGATGATTATAATGGATGAGTTACCGTTTAATTTTGTCGAGGGTTTGGGGTTTAAACATTTCTGTAATATTGCATGCCCTTCATTCATGATTCCATCCCAAAAAATAATAGCTAAAAAAATATTTCATTTATTCTTGAATGAGAAAGCTATTTTGAAGAGTTTGTTGAATGAGAACAAACAAAGGGTTTCTTTCACAACGGATATTTGGACTTCCATTACAACGGTGAGTTACATGGTTGTTACTGCTCACTTTATTGATAAGCATTGGATATTGAATAGGAAAATCATTGGTTTCAGTCCTATATCTAATCATAAAGGAGAGTCAATTGCTAGGCAATTCGAGAAATGTTTGATTGATTAGGGTGTTGATAAAGTATTCACCATAACTGTTGATAGCGCTAGTTCGAATGATAGTGCTACCAAAATCTTAAAGAACAGGTTGAAAAGCTGGAAAGAAGATACTCTTGTATTGAATGGTGAGTTTATGCATATGCGTTGTGGAGCACACATTCTAAATTTAATTGTAAAAGAAGGATTGGCAGACATGGGCGATAGTGTGGTAAGTGTTCGTAACGCGGTTAAGTATGTAAGATCTTCAGATTTAAGGTTACAGGCATTTAAAAATCGAGTGGAAAGTGAGAAATTCAATAGAGGAAGTTTAGTTTTGGATTGCACTACTAGATGGAATTCGACTTTTCTAATGTTGTCTTCAGCCTTAAAGTACAAGGAAACATTCGAGCGAATGGCGGAAGAAGACAAACTTTAAGAAGACTATTTCCGTGAAGATGATGAATCGAGAACTGGAAAGAAAAGGATTGGTCCACCTTCAACAAATGATTGGGAAAATATTCATCGGTTGGTACGTTTCTTAAAAATCTTTTATGAGTCAACTCTTGCATTTTCAGCTACTAAAAAGGTAACTTCTACCACATGTTACAATGAGATTCTAAGAGTTGAAACAGTTTTGGCATCATTGGTTAGTAATCCTGATCATGTATTGAGTAAGATGGCAGAGAACATGAAATCTAAGTACGACAAGTATTGGGAGTATTGGGAGGGGACAAAAAGGATTAACAAATTGCTGGTTGTTGCATCTGTCTTTGATCCAAGAAGTAAAATGAGTTTTGTAACACATTGCCTTGAGAAATTATATGGTAAAGATACTGTTAAATGTGATGAAATGAAGAATAACATCATTGATGTGTTGCGTAGGTTGTTTGAGACATATAGTACATGGAACAAATTACCAAGTGAAGTGGAGAATTGTAGTAGTTATGAATTGGTTAGTACCACGAGATTATGCGAAATGCGATCAGATGTTTTTGACACTAATCTTGAGCAAGATGGTGATCCTTTTCTTGCATTTAGTCACATGATGGTAGAAAAAGAAGATGAGGGATCACCAAGTGAGTTAGACCTCTACTTGATGGAAAAAGTCGAAGTAGTAAGATCTAACAAATTAAATTTGGAGTTTGATATATTAGTATGGTGGAAACTTAACAGTGGTAAATTTCCAATCTTAGCACAAATAGCGAGAGATATATTGGCATTTCCGGTTTCTACAGTTGCATCTGAATCTGCGTTTAATACAGGATGTCGTATTTTAGATCAATATCGAAGTTGTTTAACTCCTCAAATGGTTGAAGCATTGATTCTTACACAAAATTGGCTACAATTCCCACTTTTTTGTGATGTTAAACAAGATCTTAAAGAAGTTATAGCAGAAAACGATTTTATGTTTGCATTGGCCGAAGGTATTCTCCTATACTTTTATATTGATATAAAATTGTTCATTAAATTTAATATCATTGGTTTATTTATAGAATTTCGTGGAAGATCATCGACAAAGCAACGCGAACGATGTGTTGTATGAAGCAAACAATCACAATAAACTTGGTAATTATTTCTATATGATATTCTTTTTAGGTTGGTATTACTGTTTACTAATTTGTATCGTTTTAATTTTTTCAGGTTTGTGTCATCTTCGTTGATTTTTTTCCATATAATTGTGGAGATGTTTTAATGTTAAATTTTAGGGAATGGTACATTTTTGGACTTAAATAAGTTAATGTTTTTCAAGATATTATCGTTTTGATATTTAATTATGTTCGTTATTTGGTTATATTTAACTTTTTTTACACTTTGGTTTTGTATTAGATTTTGAAGAAACCGAACTAATATCTAAATAATAACCAAACCAAACTGAATTAATTAGAGTCCGGGTTATTTTGGTTATCATTTTCCTTACATATAACCGAACCAAACCGTTATAAAACCGAACCGAACTGAACCGATTTTAATTTGGTTATAATATGGTTACTATTTATAGAAATCCGAATAAACTGTACTCGTCGTAACTGAACCAAACCCGAACCGAAAACCGATTTGGCCAGGCCTAGTTCTCATCGTGCACCTGAGAGACTCAATCTGATGGTGCAGGAGGACGTGATCGGTCACAGAGATGACGATCCGTTGACTTTCCAAGAAGCTATACAAGGCCCAGATTCTAAGAAATGGTGGAAATCCATGGAATCTATGAAGATCAACAAAGCATGGACTTTGGTTGATTCTTCATAGGCTTCCAGACCGATCGGTTGTAAATGGGTTTGCAAGAAGAAGATTGGAGCAGACGGACATGTAAAGACCTATAAAGCTCGTCTAGTTGCTAAGGGGTACAGTCAACGAGAAGGGATTGACTATGAAGAAACGTTCTCCCATGTGGCAATGCTCAAATCTATTCGGATTCTGCTTGTGATTGCGGCATTCCATGACTATGAGATTTGGCAAATAGACGTGAAAACAGCTTTCCTTAACGGAGAGCTCCAAGAAGAGGTTTTCATGACTCAACCTAAGGGTTTCACGTCGCCGACTCAAGGTCATATGGTATGCAAGCTTCAGAGGTCCATTTATGGACTCAAGCAAGCTTCTCGAACCTGGAACATTCGCTTTAACAAGGCAGTTGAAGAGTTCAACTTTGTTAGATGTGATGAAGAGCCTTGTGTGTACAAGAAGTTTAGTGGGAGCACGGTTGTCTTCCTTGTGCTTTATCTGGATGACATATTTCTCAAAGAGAATGACATTCCGGCGTTGCAAGAGACGAAGTCATGGTTGTTTGATCAGTTCTCTATGAAGGATCTAGGAGAAGCAACCTATATTTTGGGAATAAAGATCTATAGAGATAAATCGAGGAGGTTGCTTGGATTGTCACAATCCCAGTACATCAATAGTATCGTGAGACGATACAACATGAAAAGTTCCAGAAAGGGCGATCTACTGATAGGCACTGGAATTTCTCTTTTTAGGGAGGATTGTCCTAAGACCCCGGAGTAAAGAGAGCGCATGAGTCTGCTTCCCTATGCTAGCGCAGTGGGAGCCATCATGTACTCCATGACTTGTACTAGGCCTGTAGCCTACACACTAAGTGTAGTAAGCAGATATCAGGCAGATCCTGGTGAGAAACATTGGAAGGTTGTTAAGAACATCCTTAAGTACTTGAGAATGACTAAGGACCATTTCCTCATTTATGGTGGTTCTAACTTGGAGTTAGAAGGATTCACTAATGCGAGTTTCTCGACGGACAAGGATGACAGTCAGTCCATTTTAGGCTATATGTTTTGTCTGAATGGAGGCGCAGTAAATTGGAAAGTTCCAAGCAGGCTACTATAGCCGATTCGGTGACTGAAACAATATATATAGCGGCTTGTGAAGCAGCTAAAGAAGCGGTTTGGATGATAAAGTTCATTGATGAACTTGCTCTGGTACCTTCGATAAAGGAAGTCGTTCCTTTATCGTGTGATAACAACGGAGCTATTACTCAAGCGAAGGAACCAATGTCTCATCAGAAATCGAAACATGTTCTGTGGAACTTTCACCTGATACTAGGGGTGGCCAATCCGGGTTTCGATCCGGGTTCCTCGCGTTTCGATCCGTGTTCGGGTTCCTCGGGTTTCAGAAAATTGAACCCAAATGTTTTTCGGTCTGGGTTCTTCGGGTTTCGATTCGGGTTCGGGTTATTCGGGTTCTGAAGCAGTGAACCCGTAATAATCCAAATTAAATTTGGGTATCCATGGGTTATTCGGGTTATTCGGGTTATTTGGGTTATTTGGGTTCGGGTTATTCGGGTTATTTGGGTTATTCGGGTTCGGGTTAGTCGGGTTTTTTGGGTTCCCTAAAAAAACAAGTTACCATACAAAAAAGTTTTAAAAAAAATACATATCTAAAATAGATAATCTAACTCATAAAAATAAATTTCGCAAATACCAAAATAAAATAAATTCTAAAAACGCCAAAATGAAATGAATTCCCAAATCATTAAAATGAAAATAAATCCAAAAGCACCAAAATGAAAAGAAGTCTGGAATTGTCAAATTCTTGTCGTGCAACAAAATGAAACCACATCACATTCTCCTCCATTGTTTGTGTACGATAAGCTGAAAAACAAAGATTAAAGTATAAATTCAATGTTATATAAAAAAGATAAAGCGAAATAAGAACATACCTTGAGAAAGTGTATCTTTGAATGAAATCCCATCTCATTCTTCTCCATTATTTGTATCCAATAAGCTGAAAAATAAAAAATTAAATTATAAGTTCAATGTTATATAAAACGATAAAATGAAATAAGAAGAACATACCTTGAGAAAGTGTATCCATGAACTCATTTTCCTCCATTATTTGTTGAAGACTCATTGTTGTATCAATACGAAATGATGACTGCAACCAATTTTGCTTCAAAATCAATGCTTCAACCATATTAGGATTCAATGTACTCCTATATTGGTCTAAGATACGTCCTCCGGTACTAAATGCCGACTCGGATGCAACTGTAGAAACGGGAATTGCAAGAACATCTCTAGCCATTTGCGCTAAAATTGGAAACTTTGAACTATTCACTTTCCACCACATCAGTATATCAAATTGTAGACCCAATCTATTATGAGTCGGCACCTCAAGGCTCTCCATCAAATAAATATCTAATTCATTCGAAACCTCCTTAGCATTTCCCTTATCAACAACCAATTTCTAGTTCTCCCAACGGATCATCATCTTCTTCATCACCCTCATACACATCAACATCATCCTCTATTCTAGAATGACTTTCACTACAACTTCCGGTATCAAAAACACTTTTCTTTTTGTACCTTGCACTATAAAATCCATAAAGCTTACGGATAAATTCTAAGAGTAGTTCTTTCATCTCACTACATTTTTGTTCATCATTGTCATACATCTTCTCAAAACAATGAGTTGCAAAACTCATTTTACTCTGTGGATTGAGTACAATGGAGACTAGCAAAATCTTGTTTATTTGCTCCAAACCATCCCAATACTTATCAAATTTATCATTCTTCATGCAAGATGCCATACTACTCAACACGGGATCATCACTACTAGCCATCGACCTCAAAGTCATTTCAATTTTGCATATTTCATTAAAACACCCGCTCGATGTCACTTTTGTAGAAGCAGAAAAAGCCAATGTCGAATCGTAAAAGATTTTCAAGAATCTTACCATACGACGATCATTACTTGATGGCGGTCCAACCCTTCTCCTTCCACTTACTGCATCTTCCTCATGAAAATAACCATCGTAGTATTTATCCTCATCTACCATCCTATCAAAAGCTGCTCTAAACTTCAACGCTGCACTCAACATCAGATAAGTTGAATTCTATCTAGTACAACAATCCAAAATCAAACTCCCTCGACCAATTTTTTCCTGCTTTACCCGAATTTGAAATTGTTGAAACCTTGAATCAGATGCATACATTTGAAGCACATCTCTAGTGATAGTTTGCCTCGAAGGGATAACATATTTAGGACACAAGACATTGCAAAGATGTCTAAATCCAACATTTTCAAGCGTAGAAAGTGGCATCTCATCCATAATGATCATCTTTACAGTTGCGCGTCTACATGCATCTTGACTAAAACTACGAGCAACGAGCATATGACTGCCATCTTCTTGATTAACACTATCATCCACAGTTAACACCTTCTGAGTTTCACTTCCAAGGATGTTCTTATATGCTTTACAAATGCGAATATGCTTATTCATGCTACTAGTTCCATTCGATGTACTTCCACACTTCAACTTTATAGCACAATATTTGCATTTACTATATTCACTAGATTCTCTTAAAAAAATGTTCCCACACCTTTGATCGTTGAACATACTATTTCTTAGATTTTGGTGGCAACTCACTTTGTCCGGATTCAGAAGTCGTTGTCCTTTTGTTGTGAGATTGAACTTCTCCCGTATCAAGTTCATCCGCAACTACCATATGCATATCCATCTATAAACAAACAAACAAACACAATATTTTTTAATATAAAAAAACAAACACAATATTTCTGATTTCACATTCAATAATCAGCAAAAACGAACAACGAACGAACAAGGAGCAAACAACCATTCAGTAAAACCATATACGAAACCATATACGAACGAACAACCATATTCGAGCAAACAACCATATATGAAACCATATACGAATGAACAACCATCTTCGAGCAAACAATCATATTCGAGCAAACAACCATTCAGTACAACCATATACGAAACCATACATATACGAACGAACAAGGAGTCGGTGGGAACTCACCAGAATCAGGGCAAAAACACGGCGGGGACGAACCAGAATTAGGGAATCACCAGAATGAAGGTGGAAACACGGCGGGGACGAACCAGAATCGACTACGGCGGGGACGAACTAGAGAATCGGCGACGACGGGGACGAACCAGAGAATCGGCGACGGCAGGACGAACCAGAATCTGGGGGACGAACCAAAATCGGGGGGACGGCACACGGAGTCGGCGACGGGTGAGAAGGAGCAGTCAGCCGGACTAAAACCAAGCCGTCGACCGGCGGTTGAAGCAGATGGAGAGAGGGAGCTAGACAGCGTGTGTGTGCGGGAGCGAAACAGAGAGAGTAACAGGACGGCGTCGAGAGGGAAGGCAAGAAAGAAACTAAAAAAAATTAACCTAAATTTTAATTCGGGTTACTCGGGTTCAACCCGAACCCGGATCAAACCGACCCGAACCCGAACGGGTTCTAAAATCTGAACCCATATGGGTTTTTAGGATAACCCATATCGTAAACGGTCTAGGTTTTTCGGGACGATCCGGGTCGATTCGATCCAAGTAACACGGATTGGCCACCCCTACCTGATACGAGAGATCATAACGCGTAGAGACGTGCAAATCCAAAAGGTGGATGGAAAGAAAAACGCAGCAGATCCATTCATGAAGGCGCTTGGGTCAAAGGAGTTTAAAAAGCATAAATTGAGGATCGGATTGAAAGAGATGACTAGCTGGCATTAGTTCATAGACATGTGGCGAGTTGTATTTTAGACATCGATTTTATTTTTATAATATATGGCATTATTTTCATGTGATGAGTTTTCATAGCTGTATGATAGAGTCCAAGATTAAATCTGAAATTTGACATTATGATAGAAATCATATAAAGAGAGTCAAGTTTTAATATGATTTAATCTAAATTGTTCTTGTTCATAGGGTCACTACACGGACTATAGTGATCCGGAAAGAACAACATGTATATGATAAGTTTCTATGTTGATAGAATTCAGTAGATCTCTTTTACTGAATCACATATGTGGGTGATACACATGATGATGTGATCACTGAACTGACCTAAAAGGAGAAATGCTTAATGGTTAAATAACTAATAAACCGTCATTAAGATTTCTCTAGATAGTTAGATAGTTGGTTTTCCTTAGACCTGAGCTCGGCATAGTAACTAGCATCTCATCTATTATTCTTTGATTCTAGACACCTAGTATCTTAGAGTACTAGTTGAATAGATATTGGGAATAATTAGATATTTGCATAGTTAGTGACTGATCAAGATGAGATCCATCAACTCTTGGTAAGAGTTTGAGCTCTATGTTGTTAGTAATCATAATGACTGTACAAATCTCTGGCCAGAATACATTGAATGAATGAAGAAAGGTGTTTCTTAGGTTCATTCATCAGTCAGTTGTGGCTGACATGAAACATAGTTGATGATCCGTAAGGCTGACAGTTATGACCATGCCTAGGATGCATCCGGAGCTGTAAAGATGGAAGGAAATACTAACGTCAACTTCACCTTGGTTCGTTTTGGGTAATATTGTTACTCAAATGAGTAAAGATGTTGTTTATGCTATCCGGTCGTTGGGGAGTGTTGCTAGACGCCAACCTCGATTAGTTAATTAGTGGAGACTAATTGGCTACCGGTTTAGTGATGAACCTACGAGGTCACACACATACGAGTGTCTCGGTATCTGTTTGGGATTGTTAGACAATCGGTATGGAATGCAATTATATTCATCCGCTAGCACCGAAGAATATAACTGTATTTGTTTTTCTTTTGGGGTTAGTATATAATATGTACGGACAAGTATGTATATGGAGATACATGTACTTCGACTATTTGAGATATTACGTAAAGGCAAGTGGGGGATTGAAAGTATGATGCCTGTTATATAATATTTAAACAGTCTCGGGTTGAAGTGTAATTTTTAAAAAGTTCAATAATTATTTAAGAAACGAAAAATAGGTTTTCGTGAATTAGATTTCATTAACGCAAATCAAAACCCTAATCCCAATAGCCGTCAGAAAGAAAAAAACGATGAACGAAACAGTTTCGTTCATCGTAAAATTCCGCACCAACCGTTGATTACAGATCCGATCTTGGAGTGGATACGAGTAGAGGACTTGCGCTATCAAGTCTTACATCCGACAATCATAACATTCAACGCAATAGGTATTATCGAAATTGTTTCTAAATTATAGTTCGTTGAAACCCCGAAAAACCAATCCGGACATGACTAGATCTAACAATTTGGGTTGTTAAAACACGCTTCCGGACCCGATCTACAACTTCCGCACCCGATCTACAACCCAACAGTAGAAACTATATATATACATATATATATATATATCATAACAGATCAGACCACAAACAAATCAAAATGGAAGCACAGTCTCAGAAAGAGATGAGAGCTCGAAGGTCGCTACGACCCTTCTCTACTGTCTTAATGTAGTGTGTGCCAACTTGTACTGCCATTGTTGTTGCTTCAAAAGCAGAGTTAGGATAATGTTACGTGAGTTATTCATAAAGATGAAGGAGGTGACCTTGGAAGAAGATTATAGGGATCGGTCATTTTGGCTCGGTTTTGTACAGTTGAATAAATATGATATTTAAAATTAATTTAGAAATATATAAAATAATTGATCGGTATAAAATTTTAAAAATCAATTGGATTTATCAACTTGGTTTCGTTATTAAAATTGAAATCATTTTAAAAACAACTAAGTAAATGAGATTAACTAAATTTTTATATTGGTTTGTTAATAGTTTAAACTAAAATATAAAATTTGATCATATATTATATTTTATTTTATAATATATGTTGATATGATTTAAATTTTTTTGGATATTTTCAATAAAATAGCAATAAAACTAACAATTACTGAACTAATTAATTACATCAGTGATAGTTTTACCGTTAATCAATTCAATTTAATTTTAATTATTGTTTATTTTAAATTAAAATTTAAATAACTCATAATCGTTAAATCATAATCATAGATTGAACCAAAACCGAAATGGCCAAAAACAGAGGGTCAATTTTTTTAATATAATAAGAAAAAAAATATATGATAAGAAAAAAAGACAAACAAGTAAAATAATAAATATATTAAAACAAATAAGTAAAATAATAAATAATTAAATAAACAATTAACAGGAAGGAAAAAGAAAATAAAGCAAAACAATCGGGAGGTTCATGGCGGAGATTGTTCCTTTTACGAACGCTTCAATGGCATAAATTCCCGGCCATTACTTTCTTCTTCTTCTCTCTCTTTCTCTCTCTCTCTTCCCTTCCTGCTCTGGTTCCAAACCATCTTCACGTTCATCCATCTTGGTTGATTTCGTGTTTTCATTTCTCCCATTTCTGGTTTCTTTTAGGGTTTGAGCGTTTACGTTTTTTAGGGTTTTTCTTGTTTGTTGGAAACAGAGATGTCTAATTGAAGGTGCAGGAGGTGGAGGAATAAGAGAGTTGACTCGTAGCGCTTTTCATGTTTTGGGGGTTTCCTCAGGTGTAGATCTGAGGCTGGTTTTTTTAATTGTTTGGGTTTTTTCCCCATTTTTGTGTTGTGTGATTGCTTGGTTCCGGTTTTGGAGAAGCAATGAGTGCTTCAAGGTTCATAAAGTGCGTGACTGTCGGTGATGGAGCTGTTGGTAAAACCTGCTTGCTGATTTCTTACACCAGCAACACTTTTCCTACGGTGATGTCTTTTCGTTCTTCTTCCTACTTGTTTCAGATTTTCAAGGAATGCTTTTGGTTATTCGACTGGGTCCTATCTGGGTTTGATTCTTTCAGTTTCATATCAGAAATTTCCTGGGAAATGTATTGTAGAAACGCAGTCTTTCTGAAGACGATCACGCCTTCCTTGTTTTGGTGTTTGGTCATTGTATAAACTGCTTTGATTTATGTCTGTCTTTCTTGTGTATCTATGAGCCAAGAGAAAAACTTTGATCGTCTTTTCATACATGAAGTGATCGTTGATTTGTTGATGATCTGACTGATTGGGAGCTATAGAAATTTAATCTTTATTAATCTTTTGATTGTCTATGGAACAGGACTATGTTCCCACTGTGTTCGATAATTTCAGTGCAAATGTAGTTGTCAATGGGAGCACTGTGAACCTAGGATTGTGGGATACTGCAGGTATTGATCAAATTAGTTCCTCGGGAGCTTAGGTACAATTGCTATGGCTTTAGGCATCTTAAATTTGTTTCTCGTGTAACAGGCCAGGAAGATTATAACAGATTAAGACCTTTGAGTTACCGTGGCGCTGATGTTTTCATTCTAGCGTTCTCTCTAATTAGTAAGGCTAGTTATGAGAATGTGTCCAAGAAGGTGAGTTCGGAGAGCTGTCCACTAGTTTCTGTTTGATAGATTCTTGATCAGCAAGTTTTTTTTTTCGCTGTTTGATAATTCTGTTAACAGTGGATCCCTGAGTTGAAGCACTATGCCCCTGGTGTCCCAATAGTTCTTGTTGGAACTAAACTTGGTAAGCTTTCTTTCGCCATTTTCAATTTGGTGCATCTATGGTGGCATGTGGCCAGTACTAGGCTTTTTGAAAAGCCATATGTAAGATCTCCAATCAAATGTGTTGTGATACAACTGGTCTATTTTTTTTTTTTTTACATTTGAATCTTATGCATCTGCGGTTTGATGCTTGGTCCTGAGATTGACCATTTTGATTTTTGAATCATTGTTGTGAATTACTCTTTGTTTCCACTTGTGCCCCAGATCTTCGGGATGATAAACAGTTCTTTATTGACCACCCTGGTGCTGTGCCTATTACCACTGCTCAGGTAGACATACTATCCACTTGTTCTTTCGTGCTTTGGCACGACTTTTATCTGTTTGAAGTTAACAGGAAAACCCCTCTTTAACCGTTCTCTATTCCGCATGAAAGGGAGAAGAGCTGAGGAAACTAATCGGAGCGCCTGCTTACATCGAGTGCAGTTCTAAAACACAAGAGGTAAGGAGGCAAAATTCCTCCGAGACACATCGTTAGTTGATTAACTGCACTTGTTTCGGCAGTTCGTTCTGCAGTGTCGGGTTTTTATTGAAAAAAATGGAAAAATTTATCTGGAATGCAGAACGTGAAGGCGGTGTTTGATGCAGCGATTAGAGTCGTGCTTCAACCTCCCAAGCAGAAGAAAAAGAAGAGCAAAGGACAAAAGGGCTGCTCCATATTGTAATTGATAGCTTCTCTTTCTTTTTCTCTCTCTCTCTCTCTCTCTCTTCGAGTCTCTCTTTATCTGCTCTCATGCGGTGGCCGGTAAGCTCAGGAATATCTGGGAGCCCGGCAGTTTAAAATTACGTTCTGTGTATTCATTGTGATGGCTCTCGTAAGTTCTTGAAAACAAATTGTGGTTTGAACACCTTATGTTGCTGATTAAGTCTCTACGCTTCACTGCATCTCAATTTGGGGAAATACTTAGATTGTATGATTGTTATGGATAATTCTTAAACCTTGTTTTATTTGGAGTGAAAAACCCAACACTGCAACTTGTATGTCTTGTATGATAAAGAAAAAGGGTAACTCTTTGGGTTCCAAGTTTGGTGGAACGTGACTGTGACCATGAGCATGACCATCACTGAGTTTTTTTGCAACGCTAACAAATGTGTCATGACCTCTGTTTCATTGGTTGTACATTGACTGATTTATGTTACAAGCGTACTAGTGTCAAATTTCTCTTACATGGAAAGCAACAACTCTTGCTTAAAGCAATCCAAAAGTTTCATGTATATGTTCATTTGTGTGAAACCAATGTTCTTTGGTGTTTCTGTTGTTTCATGTAAAATGAACAAATGAATTTGGCATATACATGTGTATGTGTAATGTCCGTTACTTGAAAAGAAAAATATACACATTAACTCCTGAATGAATGAACTGTTCTGAATTGTCATGGGATTTATGAGGAATCTTAAGGGTTTCAAAACCCATGCAAGAGGAACAACAGATAGAAAACAAAGAGGAAAACAATCGAGAGGGGAGAGTGAGTGAATGAGGAGTTTGTCGCCTGTCGTATTGCCGGCACTGGAGAGTCATCTTTGATGCTCGAAGCAATTTTGCCATTGTAAAAGACAAGATCCACGTTGTAAACATACAATTTAGTGTTCTTTCTTCGTATTGAATTCATTTGGATGAATAGTACAATTAAATGTGATACACGTGAATCCTAAAAGTTTTAGGAATTCATAAACGTAAAAAAAGTACGTTCAAACAATGGATAATTCTGGATAATTCGATCGTAGAAAAATTCCAAGTATTGACATTTTCGTTCATATAGTAGCTTTCGATGTTTTTTGTGAATAGATTTAGATTTTAGGAAGGAAAAGGAGCCGAACAGTGGAGTTTGGATCGAATTCCGACGATTTAGGCTATTTTGATTGTAGTGCTCGACCCGAGCACCTTACTTATCGAACACTCAATCGAGAAAGACTGAGGACTATCATGATTTTGAGCAAACGGCGAAATGTTAGGAGAACACTCAGCTGAGCGTTTTTTGCTTGAGCCAAGTTGGTCGACCGAGAATCACGTTGTTTGACTCGAGCATTTTCTCGGTAAGAAATTTTTTAAGTTGGTTGAACATACGACCGAGCATTGGGTCGTGTTGACCACCCATATTCAAGTGAGATTTATAGGGATGTGTTCCATGCCTTTCGAGGATTTTCAAGCTCTCAACGAGCGTAGAAGATACATCTTGGCGTTGGATTATGAGGTGGACCAGCGAGGGTCGAAGTTGGATCTATGGAGCTTGTGTGAGGATGAAAACTCAGTGAGTATGAGAATATTAACAGAATTTGTTAGTCTGTTAAAATTAGTTACTCCATTTGATTGTATATAAATACAATTGCTTATACTCATAAGTGAATCAATCAGAAAATTTGTTTCACTTTCTTTCCCCTTTCTTGCTACTTTCTCTCTACAACAAATCCATATTTCTTCTATTGATGATATGGTATCAGAGCTATTTTTGCTTTCTGAACCAATTTTTCACCTGATTTTCCGTGGTGATTCTTTTGGCTGCAAGTGTTTCACCTTGTCGGTGATTCTTTGTTCATTTGCCATTCTTTTCTCGGTGAATTTTTTCTTGGAAAATGGCTTCATCATCTGTTGATTCTTCAAATTCTGGAGATTCATATGACAATCCCTACTTTCTTGCTAATACCGACCACTCTAATTTGCATTTGGTGTCTGATCGACTCAATGGCCCTGAAGATTACAATTCATGGCATCGATCCATCACCATGGCGTTGGAAGGTCGAAACAAGCTCGGGTATATTGATGGAACGATGGTCAAGCCTCCAGATGATGATCCACGAGCTCGTCTCTGGTCTCGCAACAATGTTGTGGTTAGTTCTTGGATTCTTAATTCAGTCTCCAAGAACATTTCTCCTAGTTTACTATATATGAAGACTGTTAGGGAAATGTGGTTAGATCTTACCTCTCGATTTCAACAAAACAATGCTCCTCGTTTGTATAGCATCAAGCAGAAAATGAGGAATCTTCGACAAGGTGCTTCTGATGTCACCTCTTTTCACACTAAATTGAGAACTATATGGGAGGAGATCAAATCTGTTCAAACAATACCGTTTTGTGAGTGTGGTCGATGTACTTGTCGAGTAGATCGGCGCTGGAAAGAACTCTTTGAAAATGATTTTGTCATTGAGTTTATGTTTGGTCTAAATGATTCGTTTGATCCCACAGTTGATCAAATTTTGATGATGGATCCTCTTCCAAATTTGCAAAAGGCTTTCAATCTTGTTAGTCAACAAGAACAGAAACGTCATATAAGGCCTTCAAACAATTCTAATGTTGTTGTCTTCCAGTCATCATCTGATGAAATTGTTGCTGCAGTTTCTAATACAAACTATAAACATAAACAGAAGCCTCTTTGTACTCACTGTGGTTTATATGGTCATACAGTGAACAAATGCTACAAACTTCATGGATATCCTCCAGGCTACAAAGTGCCAAATCACTCTCATGATCAATACAAGCCAAGACATCAACCGTTATCTCAGAAAGTTAATGTTCCACAAAATGTTGTTGCTTCTGTGCAAACAGATTCTTCTAATGGTGTGTGTAAGAATCAGGTTGTGGACATTCAACAGATTCAGAAACTCTTTTCTCAATTGGGAATTCAAGTCAGTACTTCAGCTCCTACAATCACTGCTCAAGGGGCAATGGATAATAGTGCAGAAACTGGTATTGTTCTATCTTTTTACTGCAATTATGTCCATGATTTTACTTCCCTGAATCATGTTGTTTCCTGAGTTTTGGATTCTGGAGCATCTAGTTGTAACACCCCCATCCCGGAACAACCTCGGGAAAAGGAGTGTCCACCATCACCTCCAAGAGGTGGCTACACGTGTCATCGCTCAAACGCATTTATAAAATAAATATAAATGATTTATTCTGAAATAAGAGTGGTCTGGACCAAATAGCAAAACAATATATAAATACCATAGTCACGATAAATAAAAAAACGAAATACAAAATAAAATCGAGACCTCGTGCACGCCTCTCCCATCAGTCCGCTGTGAACCTTCATGTTGCTGCTCAACCTCGTTACTTTTTCTCCTCGCCATATCCTGTCCATCCACGACAGCCCAAAAATTGGGTGAGTACGACATACGCACTCAGTGAGATCAATACGTGTACGTACTCTGTGCCACGTATTCTCCCGCTCGAACTGAATATCATAAAATAATGATATATCCTAACTAAAAACTAAAGATATACAGATAAATCTACCCAACCCGACTGAGTATCTAAAATCTAAGACTAGTACCACACTGGATCATAACGCACAGAGTCCACATGACTCTAGCTCGGGCATAAGCTCGCAAAGTCCAAAAGACCCTAGCATACTGAAAATCTCGCAAGGTCACAACGTACCCCAGCTATAAGTACACACTGAAAATCTCGCAAGGTCACAACGTACCCCAGCTATAAGTACACACTGAAAATCTCGCAAGGTCACAACGTACCCCAGCTATAAGTACACACTGAAAATCTCGCAAGGTCACAACGTACCCCAGCTATAAGTACACACTGAAAATCTCGCAAGGTCACAACGTACCCCAGCTATCAGTACACCACACTGAAAATCTCGCAAAGTCACAACGTATCCCAGCTATCAGTATCATACAGCGCTCCGTCGCTCGAAAGGTTACCACAACCCCAACACGGTATGACGCCGGCCCAGATCCAAGTGTCGCAATACTAACGTCATCGACCCGATACTCCTCACGTGACAACTCTCACCAACGCGCTCGCACACGCCTTCTTCCGAAGGTTCGAGTGTGAAACCACCCGATCGAGCACACTAACAAGATATTCACTAGGTTTAAACACCGAACCCAAATATCGACGTTCTCCGACCCCAACACTTGGTCGCACGTCAGTTCTCTAGATCATCTCTAGTCACTTATACAACTCATATACTTATCATAAATTCTCCTACAACAAATTTAGGGTTTTAATCCAATTGCACTTATAACGTCTCATTTTTCCATTATGATCCTATAAATTCTATCGTGATCATGCCTCATTTTAAAAAATATAATCCTTCCATAAATCGATCACAAATCCGAAAATTAGGGTGGAGAAAATCATCACCTCAGCTTCCCGACGATTCGACGATTCTG
>CM071868.1:29422028-29471488 GCA_036759665.1 Gynandropsis gynandra | reverse complement strand
TCCGCTGTGAACCTTCATGTTGCTGCTCAACCTCGTTACTTTTTCTCCTCGCCATATCCTGTCCATCCACGACAGCCCAAAAATTGGGTGAGTACGACATACGCACTCAGTGAGATCAATACGTGTACGTACTCTGTGCCACGTATTCTTCCGCTCGAACTGAATATCATAAAATAATGATATATTCAAAGTCTAAACTAAAAATATACAGATAAATCTACCCAACCCGACTGAGTATCTAAAATCTAAGACTAGTACCACACTGGATCATAACGCACAGAGCCCACATGACTCTAGCTCGGGCATATGCTCACGAAGTCCAAAAGACCCTAGCACACTGAAAATCTTGCAGGGTCACAACGTACCCCAGCTATCAGTACACTACACTGAAAATCTCGCAAGGTCACAACGTACCCCAGCTATCAGTACACCACACTGAAAATCTCGCAAGGTCACAACGTACCCCAGCTATCAGTATCACACAGCGCTCCGTCGCTCGAAAGGTTACCACAACCCCAACACGGTATGACGCCGGCCCAGATCCAAGTGTCGTAATACTAACGTCATCGATCCGATACTCCTCACGTGACAACTCTCACCAACGCGCTCGCACACGCCTTCTTCCGAAGGTTCGAGTGTGAAACCACCCGATCGAGTAAACTAACAAGATATTCACTCGGTTTAAATACCGAACCCAAATATCGACATTCTCCGACCCCAACACTTGGTCGCACGTCAGTTCTCTAGATCATCTCTAGTCACTTATACAACTCATATACTTATCATAAATTCTCCTACGACAAATTTAGGGTTTTAATCCAATTGCACTTGTAACGTCTCATTTTTCCCATTATGATCCTATAAATTCTATCGTGATCATGCCTCATTTTAAAAATATAATCTCTTCCATAAATCATCATCTTAGCTTCCCGACGATTTGACGATTCTGGCTAATATTGCTAGCAACAACACCGACCAATTTTCCCTATCATAGATCCGTTAAATTCCATGAATTTCCATAATATAAACATTCGAATTAAGTGAATAATCACAACGAATTATTTAGTTATTTACCATAATCGCGATTAGAAGCCACCCGCGAAGAACGCGATGAGAATTGAAGATCTTTCTTCAATTTCTTCTTCATCTTTTTTTCCTTCTTCTTTTCTCTTATCCCCTTTCTCTTCCTCTCGGCAATTCTCTCTCTCTCTCTTTTACAAATCTTACGGTTGCTATCTCTTTTTTTAACCTAATATTTAAATTATAATATATATATATAAATACATAAGGAAGTCGGTGTGTAATCGAGTTCCTCAAAAATCGCGGGCCTCACAATCTAGTCATGTATGCTCAGATATACAACTTTACAATGAGACTCGTGATATTTTTCCCACACGAGTGACTTTTCCTAATGGTAACAACATTTTAATCTCGGTGGCTGGTACTATCAAACTATCTGATAAGATAACTCTCACTAATGTTCTTTTTATCCCCCTCTTTTACTTTCAATATCCTAAGCATCAGTGCCTTACTACGGAACAATGATTTTCATATCTCTTTCTCTTCATCCTCCTGTTTTATCCAGGATTCTACTCGGGGTTGGACGATTGGAAAAGCTAAACTTCTTCACAATCTTTACTTTCTTGAACAGCAATCCAAGAGTCTACACCCTCCATGATCAATGCTTTTCGTGTTGATACTTCTCTATTGCACCAAAGGCTTGGTCATGTTTCTTTTCCTTGCATAAAAGCTCTCTCAGAAGCTCTCTCTTTGGCTAAATGTTCAGAAATTCCTCATTGTAATGTATGTCATTTAGCAAAACAGAAACATCTTCGTTTCGAATCTAATAATTACATATCAGATATGCCTTTCTCCCTTTTACATATTGATATATGGGGACCCTTTTCCATTGTTTCCATAGAAGGTTACAGATATTTTCTTACAATAGTTGATGATAGTACCAGAGTCACTTGGATTTACATGTTGAAAAACAAGTCTGATGTACTGCAAGTTTTTCCAGCTTTTGTTACTCTTATGGAGAATTAGTATGATATGAAAATAAGGCCATTAGATCTGATAATGCTAATGAGCTTGCTTTTAAAGATCTGTGCAGAACAAAAGGCATATTACACTATTTTTCTTGTGTCAACACTCCTCAGCAGAATTCCGTAGTGGAGAGGGAACATCAACATATATTGAATGTGGCCAGGGCTCTGTTATTTCAGTCTAATATACCTCTAGAATACTGGACAGATTGCATCCAGACTGCAGTGTATTTAATCAACAGAACACCGAGCAAAAGGCTGCAAAATAAGACTCCATTTGAGCTTCTCATGAAACAGAGTCCAGACTACTCCCATCTGAGAGCTTTTGGTTGTCTTTATTATAGTTCCACCGCGTTTAAGGACAGAAACAAGTTCACACAAAGGTCCAAAGCTGCCATATTCATTGGGTATCCACAAGGGTATAAAGGGTACAAGTTACTAGACCTGGAGACTAATGATGTGTTCATATCTCGGCATGTTGAGTTTCCTTTCCCTTACAAACCACTACTCCTTCCGCCTCTGATATATTTTCCAACACCATATTACCAATTCCTATTCCTGATATCATCCCAGATACTACACATTTTACTCCTGAAACTCAATCACCTCAATCGCTTTCAGACACACTTCCAGATTCTGTTTACCCTATCACTTCTAGACCCAAACGACCACCAAAACCCCTCTTTACCTAAGTGATTATCACTGCTTCCTCACTCAAACAAACCCCACAAAGCATTTGTCAACACCTTATCCTCTTTCATCCGTATTGTCTTATGACAGATTATCTCATGTATATAAGCAATACATTTTAAACCTCTCTTCAACTACTGAACCTAAAACCTTCAGCCAAGTTGTCTGCTCACAAGAATGGCGTGTAGCCATGGACGTGGAACTACAGGCTCTCACAGACAATGGAACATGGTCAGTTGTCTCTTTACCTCCTCATAAGAAACCTGTTGGGTGTAAGTAGGTCTATAAAATAAAAAGGAATCCTGATGGGAGTTGACAGATTTAAAGCTAACTGGTGGCTAAAGGCTTTACGCAACAAGAAGGTGTCGATTACATTGACACATTTTCCCTAGTGGCCAAGCTAGTTACAGTAAAACTTCTGCTTGCTTTGGCTGCAACTCAAAACTGGTCACTTACTCAAATGGATATCACCAATGCTTTCCTTCATGGAGACCTAGAGGAAGACATTTATATGACATTACCACCAGGTTACACTCCACCTCTAGGGACCTCTTTACCACCGAATGCTGCTTATAAACTCCATAAATCTCTTTATGGTTTGAAACAGGCTTCACGGTAGTGGTACCACAAGTTCTCTAAAGTACTTTTGGATGCAGGTTTTGCACAATCTCAAGCAGATCATAGCTTGTTTATTAAAGGAACAAATGACAATTTCATTGCTTTACTAGACGACATAGTCATTGCCAGCAACAATGATAACGCAGTTGCTGATTTAAAACAATTACTGGGGCATAAATTTAACATCAAGGATCTTGGTCCCCTTTGGTACTTCCTTGGCCTTGAAATAGCGAGATCAGCTTCAGGTATCTTCGTTTCTCAACGAAAGTATTGTCTGGAATTGCTCACTGAAACAGGGTTACTGGGTTCAAAGCCTGCCTCTATTCCTATGGATCCTGGTATTCAACTCAGTAAAGATTCTGGTTCTCCTCTGGAAAATGCAACAAGTTACAGAGCTTTAATCGGTAAGCTTTTGTATCTCACAATTACACGACCCGATATTACATATGTTGTTCACAAGTTAAGCCAGTATATGTCTGCGCCTACTACAATCAATTACAAGGCAGCTTAGAAAATTGTTCGTTACTTAAAAGCAGATCCTGGTCAAGGCCTTTTTTACTCATCCAAGTCTGATATTCGTTTGAATGCTTTTGCCGATGCTGACTGGGCTGCAAATTCTGACTCACGAAGATCAGTTTCTGGTTTTTGTGTGTTTCTTGGTGATTCGTTGATTTCATGGAAGGCTAAAAAGCAGAACACAGTATCTCGGAGCAGTACAAATTCTGAATATCGTTCTCTTGCTAACGCTACATGTGAAATACTATGGTTGTCTTATCTACTCAATGATTTCCAGGTTAATACTTCAGGTCCTGCAAATCTCTTTTGTGACAATAAGTCAGCCATATATCTTGCTTCAAATCAGGCTTTTCATGAGCGTATAAAGCATATTGACATTGACTGCCACATTGTACGGGATAGACTCAAATCGGGTTTTCTTCAGACAATGCATGTCAAATCTCAACATCAAATTGCAGACATTTTCACAAAAGCCTTACAGCCAACTCCATTCAAGTCTCTTGTTTCAAAGTTAAACACTTCAAGCCTATATCATCCGTAATGATATAGACTTGAGGGGAGCGTATTAGAGTATTGACAGAATTTGTTAGTCTCTTAAAATTAGTTACTCCATTTGATTGTATATAAATACAATTGCTTATACTCATAAGGGAATCAATCAGAAAATTTCTTTCACTTTCTTTCCCCTTTCTTGCCACTTTCTCTCTACAACAAATCCGTATTTCTTCTATTGATGATAGTGAGAGGTGGGAGTGTGCGTGGTGAGTGTACACGTGAAATGTATTGGACTTGAGACAATAGTATTGCAACACATTGGGATCGTGGCGAGATGGACTACTCGTGGTGGGATCCCGTGGAATATTGCAAATCATAGAGCTGGAAAGTTGGGAACGGTGGACCTTGCGAGTGTTGCGCCTATACTAATCTGATATGACTATGCGAACAATTATTATTGGCTGAAATCAAGTGTTTAGGGTTTTTTTCTTTCCCTGTTCCAGCCTCTTCCTGTTCAGCCTCTTCCTTGATAGATTGTTGAAATCGTCTGTTCAAACGGACGAAAAATGGAAACTCTTGAAACCGTGGATTAATAAATATGAGATGAGAAAAAGATTTAGGGAGAAGAACAAATGGTCAAAGGGTAAAAGATATCTGTAATAATCCCAATCTACTTGACGAACTGCAATCTTGGTGAATTCCACTGCACTTGCATCAATATCAGCAAATACATCTCATGAGATGAGAACCAAAGATTCGTCTCTTCCAACCTCTTCCTTGATGGAGGAGGGAGACGCTGGAGGAGGGAGACAGTGAAGAGAGGACCGGCGGGGACACTGGAGGAGAGGACTGGCGGAGGCGTGACGAAGGAGGACAGAAGCTCGAACGGGCCCTAATGTTCGAAACAGAGAGGCAACCAACCCCAAAACTCGATTTTTTTGTTTTGCTAAAACCCTAATTTGTGCGATCGGGCGGCCCGAAGCCCGGCCTGAAACCCGACGGGCCGGACTCTAAAATAACGGGCTTTTCAGACGGCCCGAGCTCGAAGACCCGGTTCCATTCGGGCTGTGAAATTAACGGCTCGAGCCCGCGTATTTTCAGACGGGTTTCGGGTGGGCCAACGGGTTCGGATTATTTTTGACACTCCTAGGTTGTAGATAGGAATCCAATCCGCACAATGAAATAATATAGAATGATAAAGATAAAGAATTTTAAAATTTGACTTTTAATACTAAAGAATTTCATTTTATTAGATACTTTTTATATTTATTTATATATTTTATTTTAAAAATAGAATTTAGAATCAAATTTAATAAATTCAGATAATTTTAAAAGATAAAATATCAGAAAATCTCTAAATCACTTTCAAAATTTTCATAATCTCATTTAACCACGTTTTGAAATCTCTTTGAACCGAGAAAAATATATCCCATTAGATTTCTTGGGATTTCTCTAATTGTTTTCATAGACGTGATACTAATGTGACGAAGATGATTTATTGGCATGACACGTCAAATATCACATCATAATGCGGCGTTTGCTTTGCTCATTTAAGGAAGTTTAATATACAATATTTCAGAAAAGTTTTGAAAAATCTGAGAATAGTTAGTTCATGGGTTCGCATGCTATTTTGCATATATATATATATATATATAGCATGCAATTATGGGTTCAAATGTAGACTTTAAATATATATAATTAGCAGGCTTGGACCTAGATTTTTAAGGCCCGTTAGAAACGGAGCTTATGGGCTTGGAGCTTAGGTTGTGATTTCGGGTCGACTCGGCTGAGCGTTAAGAAAATTAGGGTATTATTTCGCATTTCGTTGTTTGTTCGTCGAATTATCTCTCCACATGCCGAAAGTTTATCTTAGCCTTCGTCGAATCTCTCCACAGTTCGTCCCTTTGCCTATCGTTCAACTTCTCATCGCTATTCTTCCATCGTTCGTATATAGTTCGTCCCTTTCCATTGTTCGTCTGTCCTTCGTTTCTCCAATATTTTTATTTTTTTATTTTTATTAAAAATTTAGAATTAAAAACTAATTAATACTAATGTTTATAAAAAAAATTTAAAAAAAAACAAAAAATTGATCCCAATAAAAAAAATTGTATGCACCATTGTATATTTCTGTTTATATGTGTATATTTGTTTCTATATATATAATATGTGTATTTATAAATAAATGTATATATATATATGTACCTAAGTGTATTGAAATATAAATATATATGTATATATTATGTAGGTATATATGTATATGAATATGCGTGTGTATATATGTGTACATATGTGTGTGTAAATATATATATATATAGGTATTTGTTTATATTATATATAGATATATGAGTATATATGGTTTATATATATATATACACCTATGCATGTATGTATTATTTGTATATATAATATACGTTTGTATATGAATTTATATATACATATATATATATAATGGTCTAAAAATCTCTTAACCTTGAATTTCTCAAATTTCTTGAATCGTGGAAAATTTAATTCATTACATAGCAATTCAATAAATTTTATTCGCCAGATTAGAGACATGTCAACGCCAAATCTTAAAAAAATAATGTTATTTCGTCAATGAATTAGACATGATACAAACAGTTTCCGAAAGTTCCGAAAATAATTCGTCCATCATTTAAACATGACACTAGGAGTTCGAAAATTCCGAAAATAGTCACATATATTTATTAATTTTTTTCTCGGTTTGAGAGATTTGAAATACAAATATTGTTGATGGAAATTTTAGAAAATTGGGAGATGGTTTTGAGATTTTTAGACCATTTTAGTATTTGAAAATTGATTATGCTTAAGACTATCCCATTTTTAGACCTAATAATAATAATTAATGAGATAAAAGTATTGTAAAAGAAATAGAACAATATTAAGAGAAGAGAGCAGGAGAGAGTAGGAGATAATTCTTATTGAAGAATGATTCTCAAGTGTATATTTACAAATGAAGTTGCCTCTATTTATAGGCTTACAAGGATAGATGAAGAGACAAAACAATGTAGATAAATAGATAGAATTGTCATAATCACATAGGATTAATGATGGACAAAATACGAAGAGTTTAGAATCTCAAAAGACATTCAGATAATAATTATTTCATAATACTCCCCCTTGAATGATACAATACATATATATATATTAGTATATATATATTTATGATTAATATAAATTATAATAGAAAATAAGAGAAATAAGAGAAAGAAACGAGGGTATTTTGGTAATTTTATTCAAAACGCAAACGTAACGCAACATAATTCTAGATTTTTAAATTCCGCGTTTCGCGGCGTTTGCGGGCGACTGCGACTCCAACGACTTGCCTCATGAATAGCTAATAACTCTGCATGATTTGTTGAAGTGGCTACCAATGTTTGTTTTATAGAACGCCATGAAATTGCGGTTCCCCCACAAGTAAATACATACCCAGATTGAGATCGGGCTTTATGAGGATCTGACAAATATCCAGCATCTGCATAACCAACTAAATTTGGTTTTGATAAGTTATTATAATATAAGCCCATATCTGTGGTCCCTCGAAGATATCTAAAGATATGTTTTATACCATTCCAGTGTCTTCGAGTTGGCGAGGAACTATATCTTGCCAATAAACTTATTGCAAAAGATATATCAGGACGTGTATTATTAGCAAGATACATTAGTGCTCCAATAGCACTAAGATATGGTACTTCAGGACCAAGTAATTCTTCATTTTCCTCACGTGGTCTAAAGACATCTTTATTAATGTCTAATGACCTTACTACCATAGGAGTACTTAAAGGGTGCGCTTTATCCATGTAAAACCTTTTAAGTACTTTTTCTATATAGGATGATTGATGCAAAAATATTCCATCTTCCAGATGCTCAATTTGAAGACCTAAACAAAATTTTGTTTTTCCAAGGTCTTTCATCTCAAACTCTTTCTTTAAGCATTGCATAGCTTGTGATAACTCTTCAGGAGTTCCAATCACATTTAAATCATCAACATAAACCGCAATTATAACAAACTTTGATTTTGATCCTTTTATGAATACACATGGGCATATAGGATCATTTTTATATCCTTCTTTTATCAAATATTCACTAAGACGATTATACCACATCCGTCCAGATTGTTTTAGCCCATACAACGCTTTGTTTAATTTAACAGAGTATATTTCTCGAGAATTATTACATGCTTCTGGCATTTTAAATCCATCAGGGATTTTCATATATATATCATGGTCTAACGAGCCATACAAATAAGCCGTGACCACATCCATGAGGCGCATTTCAAGTCTTTCGGTCATTGCCAGACTTATCAAGTATCGAAGCGTTATTGCATCCACCACAGGCGAATATGTTTGTTCATAATCAACACCAGGAATTTGGGTAAAACCTTGAGCAACAAGTCTTGCTTTATATCTAATGATCTCATTTTGTTCATTTTTCTTTCGTAGAAATACCCATTTATTTCCAATTGGTTTGATTCCTTCTGGTGTTTGGACAATTGGTCCAAAAACTCCTCTCCTTTTAATAGAGTCTAATTCAGACTTGATTGCCTCTTTCCACATTGGCCAATCATTTCTATTTCTACATTCCTCTATAGAGGTAGGTTCATGATCCTCGTTTTCATTTATTATATCGCGCGCTATATTTTCAACAAAAATATTGTCGACAATTATTTCTTTTCGGTTCCATCTTCTTCCTGTATTGATGTAGTTAATTGAGATCTCTTCATTTTCATTGGTTTCAGGTACCTGATTACTTTCATCATTAACCATATCAATGATCTCTTCTGGAGATACGTCATCATTTTGACCATCAAGATTAGTTGCTCCTTTTCTTTTTCGAGGAAGTTTATCTTTGGAACCAAGTGGTCTACCACGCTTCATGCGCACCTTAGACTCACTAGCAATTATAGGTTGTCCTTCTGGGACATGTATTTTAATTGGAGCATTCACAGCTGGAATATGAGATTTTGTGACTTTTTTTTTGGGTCAGCGAATGCGTCTGGCAATTGATTCGCAATACCTTGTAAATGGATTATCCTTTGAACTTCTAAATCACTTTCTTTTGTTCGAGGATCTAAATTTGTCAGTGATGATACATTCCATGATATCTCTTTCTCCAAATGTTTGTTACTTTCCCCTAATGTTGGGAATAATGATTCATCAAAATGACAATCTGCAAATCTTGCAGTGAAAATATCTCCAGTCATTGGTTCAATATATTTTATTATTGACGGAGATTCATACCCAACATATATTCCCATTCTCCTTTGAGGTCCCATTTTTGTTCGTTGTGGTGGATTAATTGGGACATATACCGCACATCCGAAAATCCTCAAATGAGAAATATTTGGTTCCTGACCATAAACCAATTGCAAAGGGGAATTATCATGATAACTAGTTGGCCGAATGCGTATAAGTTGTGCTGCATGTAAAACAGCATGACCCCAAGCCCAAATGGGAAGATTGGATTTCATAAGTATTGGTCTTGCAATCCATTGAATTCGTTTTATAAATGATTCTGCTAGACCATTTTGAGTATGAACATATGCTACAGGATGTTCTACTCGTATACCAATCGACATACAATAAGTCACAAAAGACTGAGACATGAATTCACCGGCATTATCAAGACGAATTGTTTTAATCGGATGATCAGGAAAATGTGCCCGTAATCGTATTATTTGTGCAAGTAATCTCGCAAAAGCCAAATTACGAGATGATAATAAGCACACGTGTGACCATCTTGTTGAAGCATCAATTAATACCATGAAATATCGAAATGATCCACACGGTGGATGAATCGGGCCACATATATCACCGTGAATTCTTTCTAGAAATGATAATGATTCATTTCTTATTTTTGCTGAAGAGGGTCTTGTTATTAGTTTTCCCTTTGAGCAATCAACACAAGAAAATTCATTGGATTGAAAAATCTTCTGGTTTTTCAATGAATGACCACATGAATTTTCAATAATTTTTCGCATCATCGTTGAACCGGGATGGCCTAACCGGTCGTGCCAAACTTTGAAATGATTTACAACATCAGTAAACTTCGGGTTTACTGTATTATATGCTTCAATCATCTCAATAGATGTGTAATATAAACCAGATGATAAAGCATGTAACTTTTCTAACACACACCTTTTACCCATTATAGTTGAGGTAATACAAAGATACTCAATGCCTTTTTCATTCATAGTTTCAATGTGATATCCATTAATACGAATATCCTTGAAACTTAACAAATTTCTTGAAGACTTTGGAGAGTACAAGGCATTGTAAATGATAAACTTTGTGCCATTTGGCATCGCAAAAATTGCTCTTCCGGAGCCCTCAACAATTTTTGCACATCCTGATATGGTATTGACATATGCTTTATCATTTCTTAAGTTTGAAAAATATTTCTTTTCTTTTAGAATGGTATGTGTAGTAGCACTGTCTGCGAGACATAAATCTTTATCTTGGATCTTCAATTGATTCATATTCCAAAATCTATATAATAAAAAATATGAATAAATAGACATAAAATAAAAGAAACATATATTATTGCATAAACTTTATTCAAATAAAGAGAACTAAAATAAAACCAACATTACTTAGAAAAGAAACATAATTCATAATATTGAAATAAATAAAAAAATTAAACTTCTTGATCAATTCTGAGCACTTCCATCTTCAGGATGGATAAGGAAATCGGCAACATCAAGGGACATCAGATCATCAATGCCTTCCACAAACTTGTTGGAGTCATCGTCAACGAATTTAGCTTCAACGAAATTAGCTTCAACATCATTTTCTCCTTTCTTCAATGACTCTTGGTAGAGATTCACAAAATGTCTAGGAGTACGACAAGTACGCGACCAATGTCCATGCATCCCACATCGGTGACAAATACTTTCTTTCTTATTCTTGCCTCCTTCGTTATTTCCTCGGAATTCCTTTTTAGTATTGTAATTGCTTGGTCCACCGCGGAAAAAACCTCTACCTCCTCTATATCCACGTCCACGACCTCGGTCAAGCCCGCGCCCACGGCCACGGCCACGGCCACGACCACGATAATTGTTAAATGCTACCACATTAGCTTCAGGTAATGGAGCAGACCCAGTGGGACGGGATTCATGATTTTTCATCAATAACTCGTTATTTTGCTCAGCAACAAGGAGACAAGAGATTAGATCTCCATATTTTTGGAAACCCTTTTCACGATATTGTTGTTGCAAGAGCACATTAGATGCATGAAACGTAGATAACGTTTTTTCCATCATATCAGAATCAGTGATGGTTTCACCACATAGTTTCATTTGTGAACTGATTCGAAATATTGCCGAGTTATACTCGCTCACAGTTTTGAAATCTTGGAAACGTAGGTGCATCCAATTATAACGAGCTTTTGGAAGGATCACGGTTTTTTGATGATCATACCTCTCTTTTAATGATTTCCAAAGATCTGCAGGATCTTTAACCGTGAGGTATTCAATTTTCAATCCGTCATGAAGATGATGACGGAGAAATATCATGGCTTTTGCCTTATCTTGATTCGAAGATTTATTCGGAACACCAATGGTCTCTTTGAGACCTTTTGCATCCAAATGTATTTCCGCATCTAACACCCATGACAAATAGTTTTTGCCGGATATGTCGAGAGCCTCAAACTCTAGTTTCACAAGGTTTGACATGTTGATGCTATATGAAGAAAAAAAAATGTAAACGATTTGAAAAATATCAGATCAAATTATAACTTTTCTGATACACAAGATCCATATAAATGGCGAGTGTAGAGCATACTTAGTTATTTCGATCTTACTATAATATTGAAATATATAAAAAAAATTGTAATGATTAAGAGAAAAAAAACCTCGAAAGATTGAAAGAAAAACAGAGCTTCTTGCTGATAACGTATTGTAAAAGAAATAGAACAATATTAAGAGAAGAGAGCAGGAGAGAGGAGGAGATAATTCTTATTGAAGAATGATTCTCAAGTGTATATTTACAAATGAAGTTGCCTCTATTTATAGGCTTACAAGGATAGATGAAGAGACAAAACAATGTAGATAAATAGATAGAATTGTCATAATCACATAGGATTAATGATGGACAAAATACGAAGAGTTTAGAATCTCAAAAGACATTCAGATAATAATTATTTCATAATAAAAAGTAGATAAACACAACTAAAAAAACATATTTATTGAATAAATCTTATAATATAAAAAAGTAAGGTGGAAACTTTGAAAACCATATTGAAAAGGAAAAAAAAGGAACGAACTAAATGTGAAATAGTAATGTATTTGTTAAAGATTAGATGGAATCATGGAAAGTACCATAAATGAATAATAGAACCAAAGAAAAAATTATATCAACCTGTCAAACTTATTCGTATGTATCCAAGTAGTTGGACAATCAGGGAAGTTTGAGATATATATGGCTTAAACAGATTCTGAAAAACCTAGAAATGGGTGAAAGTTTTTTATATCATTTTACCTATATATATATATAGAGAGAGAGAGCCGAATATAGCAGGTTATTATTGGAGTGAAATACCTTCAATAATTTCTATTTATTATATTGCTTTATTAAAAAATAAAAATTTAAAAATAATTACTATAATATTTATAAGAAAAAATATATTTTTAAAAAATTACCCCAAATAAAAACGAAAATTGTATACGCTATTTTATATGTATACATATATATACATGTATTTATATATATATAGGTATATATATATATTTATACACATGTGTTATTATATTTATATGTGTATGTGTATAGATATAAGTTTATATGTATACATGTATTTATCATGCTTATATATATAAATATATTATGTACATACATAATATATGTATATTTATGTATGAATATATATATAATAGGATGAAAATCTATTTAAACTACTTATATCTCAAATTATATAATCATTAATCACGAAAAAAAATATTCACGAAGTAATAAATTAATAAAGTTTTATTATCAATTCTTTTTGTTGAATTCAGAAGCACGTAAACACCACGTTAAAAAAAAATATTAGATAATTCATTAATCAAATGTAGCGCAAAGAGTTTTTGAAAAAATTAAAGATAGTTCGATATTTTGAAACAATTTTTTCTAGATTTAGGAGGTTTGAAACATATGATGATGTTGAAAGAAATTTCGAAAAATACGGGTGAATGTAGGGTCTTCATGCCATTTTGTAGTCTATTTGTAGCGGGGAATTTCAAAAATATCTTTGTAGAGTTAAAGCGCTTCAAAAATATCTTTGGCTGAAAAAAAAAAGTTTCAACTTCAAATCTATTTTCAAAATATTGATAATCTCATATTACCCTTAACGACAATTTTTCTCTCTCCTCTAGAACACCTCTAATTCTCTCTCTTCTGTGACGCGAAAATTACTGTTCCCCACACCACAACAAATTCGGCGAGAGTAGCTTGAAATCGACATCAGATTCGCTGCCAATAGGTTGAAATCCTTTGTTGTCAACAAAGAAGCTTGCAATTAAGCACGTTCCGCAGAAAAACAAGGTATGTATAGTGAGTTTTTCGTGTTTCTCTTGTGTTTATTGCAATTATTGAAAACGAGTCTAAACGAGTCATATTTATTGCAATGTCAAAGGTGACAGAGTGGGTCACAGAGTTGTACGGTCGCATTGGGTCACAGAGTCTCATCAAGGGGTCAAAGGGATCAAAGGTCGTCGCAGGGGTCTAAGAGTAAAGGGGTCGCAAAGGGTCAAAGGGTCGCAGGGGTCCAAGGGTTGGATGGGAAAGGGGTGGCAAAGGGTTCAAAGGGTCGCATGAGTTCAAGGGTCACATGGTAAAGGGGTCGCAAAGGGTTCAAAGGGTCGCAGAGGTAAAGGGGTCGTAGGGGTCCAAGGGTCGCAGAGGTAAAGGGTCGTAGGGGTCCAAGGGTCGCAAGGGTCGCATGGGTCCAAGGGTCGCAATGGTCGGAGGGGTCCAAGGGTCGCAGAGGTAAAGGGTCGCAGGGGTCCAAGGGTCAGATGGGAAAGGGGTCGCAAAGGGTTCAAAGGGTCGCAGAGGTAAAGGGGTCGCAGGGGAAAGGGGTCGCAAAGGGTTAAAAGGGTCGCAAAGGGTTGAAAGGGTCGCAGGGGTCCAAGGGTCGCAGAGGGTTGAAAGGGTGGCAAGGGTCCAAGGGTCGCAGGGGTCCAAGGGTCGCACGGTCGTTGTGGGTCACGGAATTTACCCCTCTTTTTATGTTTTTGTTACAGGTGTAATGGATACGGCGGGTGAGAAAATCACACTGATTTATTTTTTGTATGATGGTAAATGGGAAAAAAACCCAAATGGAGAATTTGAATGGGTTGGTAGAGTTCAGGAAAACCAGAGAGTATTTTTCTTATGTCCTCCGGTTAGTCTGACATACTAGCAACTGATTGATGAGTTATGCGCAGAGATGATGGTGGATAATAATACAACGAAGTTGAAGTTAAGCTATTTGCCCAATATTTGTGAAAATAGGAAGCCGGCATATATAATGAATGACAAACATCTTATTTGTTATCTGTTCGATCGCATAAGATGAATTCGACCACTGCTGTATATGGAGATAGAATCGGAAGGTGTGAATTATGAAATCGAAATTGAGTGGGAAATTGAGCCTCTAATTTCTGCTTTTGGAAGCATTGCTAAAGAAGGTGAGGATCGAGGTGTTGTAGATTATGATGACTGTGTTATTGTAGATCTAGATAAAAGTAGAGTTGATGAGAGTAATCCGGAGACAATAGATATTTTGGATTCGGATGATTCTGATAGTGAACATACAAGCGAGTTAAGAGAAGAATGTGGGTGTGCCATGACTGTGGTAGTTGATGGAGTTGCTTGTGACAAGAATAAAGTTGTTTCTGATGTGCGAGCAGAGCATAAGTATGGTGATGGCGAGAACAACTCGCAAATGGTTGTTCACAATGGCGAAAATAATATCTTCGAGTTCGGAGATGGATTGGATCTTAAAATTGGGCAAGAGTTTGATAGCAAGAAGGATGTACAGGACATTTGTAAGGAAGAGTTCAATCGAAGCTTCGTTTAGATATACAACATTGAGATGTGATACGAAGCTGTGGGAAGTACGATGCAAGTTTTCCGGAAATGGTTGTAAATGGAAATTACGTGTGGCAGCAATCCCGAATTCCAAACGGTTTAGTGTGAGAACACACCATCCCATTCATAATTGTTCACCTGTATGTAAACGCACCGAAGCTACAAAGGGTACAGCGCAAATGGTTAAGGACTATTTGAAAGAGGAATTTGCCAGAAGTTATGAAACACCTCCAGCAAAAGAAGTGATGGCTCGTGTAAAAGCAAAATATGGTGCCAATGTATCGTATTTGATGGCATTAAGAGGCAAATGCGGTGCTCAAAAGGATATTCGTGGTGATGACTTTGAACATTATTGGAGGTTTCCAGGTTGGTTGCACATGTTTATAAAAAGAAATCCCGACTCTGTCGCAGATCTTCAGTATGACATTGATGGGAAAAGCTTCAAATACCTTTTTATGGCTGTCAGAGCGGCTATAAAGGGATGGAAATACATGAGTAAAATGGTTGTCATGGATGCGACATTTCTGACAGGAGTGTACAAGGGAGCATTGATTGTGGCGATCGCGCAAGATGGTGAAACATCACCAATATCCTCTTGCATAGGGAATAGTTGACAGAGAGAAGGACGAATCATGGACGTGGTTTATGTCAAGATTGAAACAGGTGATACCAGACGGACGTGATATCGTTGTGATATCTGATCGCCATAAAAGCTTGATCAAAGTAGTCAAAGAAGTGTATAAAGAAGCTGATCATGGTTTTTGTGCGCGTCATATATCGCAAAATATAAAGAGCTACGTCAATAAAGGCCATGGTAGAAAGACTTCAAAGGGTGATACTGTGGCGGAAATGTTGTTCAAATGTGCGGCAGCATACACGGAGAACGAATTTGAAGTGCTATTAAATGATTTGAAGGTCAGGTACAAAAAATAACTTTTGTGACTTATGCGTCTTTTGTGACCTCTGCGACCCTTCTACCCTTTGCGACCCTTGTACCCCTTTGCGACCATTGTACCCCCTTGCAACCCTTGTACCCCTTTGCGACCCTTGTCCCCTTTTGCGACCCTTGTACCCTTTGCGACCCTTGAACCTCTACGACCCTCGTACCCCTTTGCAACCCTCGTACCCTTGCGACCTTTGTACCTCTGCGACCCTTGTACCCCTTTGCGACTGTTAAGTGGGCAAGATGCAAATTTAAGAGGGAACGGTACAATTTATTAACCACTAATGGTGCCAAGTCAATAAACTCAATGTTGAAGAAGTTAAAAAAATTTACGATCATAGGGCTTTTAGATATTTGTTTGGGAAAGACGGTGGAATGGTTCAATAGGTATAGGTTGGAAGCAGCTAACGGTGATGATTCTCAAAAGTTAACACCTTACGTTGAGAAAACGTTACATGCACGGTTTGGACAGACATCCAAGTATGATGTTATTGAATTGAACATTATGAGTGATGAGTATGAGGTGAGAAATGAGATTGGTAGAAGATTTGTAGTGAGTCTCCAAAAAAGAACGTGCGAATGCAAAATGTTTGACGTAGATAAATATTCATGCAGTCACGCAATTGCGGCAGCACATAAGGTTGGTAAAGGTCAAAAGATACCAGATCTATGTTCAAACTACTACCTTCGGGAGACATGGCGTTTGGCTTACCAAGAAACCGTGTATCCGGTTCCTGATTGCAGTGATTGGTACATTCCCCTTTCAGTATCTGAGTTTAAGTTTGAACCTCCTATACTGGATGAGAAAAGGTAAAGCGGAAGGCCTAAAGAGAATCGTTATCCTGAACCTGGTGAGACTCGGAAAAATACCCCATCTTCGTCGAGACAAACCCCGTCTTCTTCGTCGATACAAAACTCATTTGTGTCGACACAAACCCCGTGTTCTTCGTCGTTACAAACCCCATCTTCAAAAGCCAGCATCACTGGCAGTGTTTGGAACGTGACAACCGAGACAACGCCGACTTCAAAAAAAAGAAAGGTTTGTTAGTTAGTAATTGTGTAATACTATATTATTTGTTTATTTTGATTAAACCTTTTGGAACTTTCATCCTTATAATTCGATAAATCCTTCATTATAATCCGACGCATGCGACCCTCAATTGGATTAAATTAGAACCCATCTGATTCATTCGACCTCATGTGAACAAATATGACTCATGCGACCAATGCGACATCATGCGAACAAATATGACTCATGCGACCAATGCGACCTCATGGCGAACAAATATGACTAATGCGACCAATGCGACCCTCACATGGATTAAATTAGAACACATGGATTAAATTAGAACCCATTCGACATTTTATCATTGTTAATCCGTAAATTCGTCGATTTTATATGTATCGATCATTATATGCGACCATACGACCAATGCCATTATCAATATGCCATTATCAATTTAGGATCAATATAGACTATAATATAAATAATATCGACATTCGAAAACAATGTTCGTTTTAAATGTATTGTTTTGATTGTTTTTTTGACATTTTATCATTGTTAATCCGTATATTCGTGGATTTCGTGGATTTTGATCCTTATATGCGACCATGTCACCCACGCGACCCGTCGAAAATTCCGTCACCAAAATTCCCGCCGAACTTTTTATCATATTTGAAAAATTTTTAAAAAATAACATCTGCAAGTCATGTCTTTTCGAATCCCATCTGACGGCAATTCGATGTCCAGGTCAATCTTTTCGAATTACAATAGTTTCATTTTTAACAATAACAACACAAACTCTTCTCTCTCTACTCTCGTTCCTTCAATTTTTCCGAAAATGTCACATTTCCCTTCTTTCTTCAGAGAGATTTTTCCGCGCTATCTGGAAAAGAACTACATTGTAATCTTCTTCATCAGACTCTCTGTCGGTATGTTACACGTCTGACAGCGTTGATGATTCTTTTCTCCGACTTCTTTATTTCTTTCACTAATTTCTGCTCCAGTGTCAGCCGGACTACAACTTCTTTTCTTTCAGCTTCATCTTCATCCTCGCCTTCTTTTTCAACATCAGCTTCAGCTTCAGCATCACCATCTCTTTCTTCATCACCTTCAGCATCAGTTTCAGCATCAACTTCATCATCTTCAAGCTCTATCATTTTTCCCCCACGTTCTTTTTCCTATTAGTCTCCTTCCCCTTCCCTTTCCCCTTACCTTTCCCATTCTTTTGATCTCCAAAAACTGCTTTCCGCGTCAGCAGTTCTTGCTCACAAATATCCTCCCAACAAAGTCCCTTCGGATTTCTACGATTATGTTCCATCCATATCTGAATATCGGGATCGTGGCATCCCTCATAATCGTCCAGATCAAAACCTAAATCGTATTCTTCGTGATCAGCACAAAGAATACTTCGAATATCTTGAAAAACAAAAAATAGCCATTATTACCCTCTATGACTCTTGTTTTCCTTATGACCCTTGTATAATTGCTACTTTAGAATCTCCGATTAGCCTTATGACTTTTACGTAATTCAGGTTAATACTGGATTTAACCATTTTCTTGCACATTCTTGGGCATGATGGATCCGCATTCTCTACATCAACATACCATCCCTTTTCGCCCAAACTAAGGGTGATTTCGAAAGGAAGTAACTGCAACATTAAAAAAATAAGAATGCAAAAAGTATGAAAAAATTCAAGTTATTCGAATAATATATACAACTTACCATTAGTGGGATCATGAAACCGCCACAATACCATTTTGGTTTCGGTGATTCCCCGCTAACGTGCTTGCGGCAAGTATCCACAATCTTCTCGAATGTGTAACGCCCCCATAGAAAGCCTTCACAAAATTCCAAATCATCAACCATGTCAATGAGATCATGGCTGATAGAGTTGTCTGATGAAGGCTTGTGAGCCATAACTTGCGCCAACAATAACAAAGTTGTCAACCTCTTTCGGTCCTCGTCATTCTTCGCCTTCACAAGCTTTCCAATGATTTGTACGGGGATCACCTTTCCCAATCGAAATTCTTCCGCCTGAATGTATCACCCCTTTTGGACTCCCATCCTTTGGGATATGGTCCGCAGTTCAATCCGGAAATTAGTGCGTGCTCCACAATAGAGTACCGGATGAGAACCGTTTAAGACGAACCACAACTCCTTCTTGTCCCGTACAATCACGGAGTGATTTAGAAGGATAGACATTTGAACCTTAGTCAATATGGAATCACATTGAAAATGGAATAAATGCTTAAATTGCAATTCCTTCTCGAAGTAATACAAGTCGTATTCATCTAAGATTCCACTCAGCTTCGTTATTGTCTCGTGAAGATAACACTTGGTGGTGATCTTTGACATTTTGTCCATGTGTTTGAATTCATACACAAACTTCGGCTTTGAGATCACCTGCAAAATGACCAATTAATTAAAGAATATATTATACTTCTACCGACTCAAGCGACCCATGCGACTCATGCGACCCATGCGACTCAACCGACCCTTTGACTCAACCGACCCATGCGACTCAACTGACCCATGCGACCCAAATCGACTCACTAAGACAACTGATTCAAACGGCCCTTAGACCCCCTGCGACGCTCAAGCGACGATTGCATCCCAAACCGACTCACTGAGACAACCGACTCAAACGACCCTTAGACTCCCTGCAACGCTCAAAACCCAAATCGACTCACTCAGACTCAACAGACTCACTGACACTCACACTCATTTCAAATCAATAAACTATTCTGGGACTTGACAGCCTGCAAATCTTACAAATCGACGCTCAACCGACCATCGCGACCCAAACCGACTCACTGAGACAACCGACTCTTGCAACTCAACCGACTCACTGAGACTCAACCGACTCATTGACACTCACACCCATTTCAAATCAATAAACTATTTTGGAACTTGACATCCTCCAAAACCCTATAAATCGATCTACTTACACTTATTAAAGATTGACTCGTGCTCTCTTCTCCACCGTTGCTGATTCTAGCCATTTCTTTCTTCCCAACTTCGAATCGATTCCTCTCAAATTCGAAATCACTTGTTCTTTCTTGGCTTTTACTCTCCCAAAATGCGGGTTTTTCACGTTCGAAAATTAAGGGTAAATTTATCTTTACTACAGTTTTTTTTTTCCGATTAAATAATTATTTCAGGGAAAGATATTTTCAAAGCGTTTTAGCGGTATATCTGATATTCTCCCATTTGTAGACCTAATAATAATAATAATAATAATAATAATAATAATAATAATAATAATGATGATTAATGGTATAAAAGTACATAAACACAACTAAAAGAGAGATTATGAATAAATCTTGTGATAAAAAAGAAATAAGGTAGAAACGTTGAAAACCATATTGAAAAGCAAAGGAGAGGAACGAACTAAATGTGAAATAGTAATATATTTGTTATATGATTAAATGGAGTAATTGGAAAGTATCAGAAATCAATAAATAGGAACTACAAAGGAAAAGAAATATGATATCAAGCTGGTCAAACTTACTCGTATGCAAGTAGTCCTTGATGAAGTGAAGAGCTGGGTCTTACACTTTGATGGCTTCGAGTCTCTCACTGATAGTACCACCCTTTTGCTTTTGGGACTCCATGTACCGCAGAGTGCTCCTAAAGAAGGATTCCGCAGATGGATCGTGGGACTCGCTCTGCGTCTCTGTCTTGATCAGTTCAATCAAACTTTGTATCGATTCTACCATTATTTGCGGTATCCCTTTCTCAAAGAAATAGAGGTACCTGCCCATTATCACAAGCAACTTCATGTTCAGGCTTTTTAACTCATTAATCCTCTTAACCTAGAGTGATGACTGGCTACTTGGCCTTATGCTCTCAAATCACATAAATTCCACACGGGGAGAGAATAGGGTTTGAGATGTTTTACTTGTTCAGTATCTCAATGAAGAGGGTAACTGATCCCGTGTTTCCACGCGCTGCATTGGCCATTTGTTGAGCAGAATTCGCAATCTTGAGTGCCCGTTTGAGGCAAAGCAGGACCCTGGTCTCGTATCAGGAACTCGATATGTTAACTGCTAAACATGAATCCAGTTGCAATGCATGGTTTATGAATGGCACGAATGAAAATACCTCTCTCCATCTTGTATATTGGCACAATCGTCAACCCAAAATAAATGAGAGCATGCATAAACAGCACGGCACTGGTCAGGTTTCTTTAGAAGCTTTGCTGAATACTGCAGCCGAATATATTGCCATTATCAGCCAGCATTTAAGTAGAGGCTATGAAAATGTAGCAGCTACAAAGAATACATAATGAAGAATACCCCAGTAGCCTTATGTGTCAAAGTATCTCTATTCTCGACGCCAAAAACGTGCATCCTCTGCAGAGTTCCAACGATCAGTTGTAAGGCAGTGACTTGGGCCTTCGAGTCCTGCAGAATAAATATTTTTCTAGCATGAGGAGACTATATTCATACTTTCTTTTGATATAAATATCTATCCAGAAAAGAAAAAAAACAAAATTTGACTGACCGAAATTTCTTCTTCGTATAAAATGTACGCCTGCGTGAAAAACTCGTATGCAATCGGTTCTTCATTACAACCATTTGCAGCCTGGTGAATTTGGAAAAACAAGTATATAACTGAAGTAAGCACATGCATAGTTTTCTTTGGGAAGTTAATCTACCTCCGCACATTGCAGGTACAACCGGAATGCCAATTCAGGTGCTGGAACAATAGATAGAGCTTCAATGATCTGATAACAAAAGCAGAAAGAAAACATATGATAGAAATAAGAAACACGCCACGTGATTTGACAATCAGTTTATTGTATTCCAATGCCCGCAAGTCCTCGCCTCAACGAGGATAGCGAAACACAGCCATGATTGACTCAAAAATATAGAAAATGTTTGCTGTTTGTGCAAGACTATGTAGTTATCCAGATACAATTTAACTGTGTCAATCTTTCCGTTTCACCTAATGAAAGAATATTTCCTTCCTCAACAAACAACTGGAATATGAGATGAGATCATACCTGATTCAGAAACTGGAAGATTTTAGTGGCTGTAACGGACGCCTCTTTTCCGAAAGGATTTTCATCCCCTTGGACTTGCAATCGCCTGATTAGCTACAATTTAGAACAAAACAAGTAAGAATAGTCATATTTTCTTAGAGAGATGAGTTCCACAAACTATATCAGTGGGTTCTATGCCTTGGAAAGCTTAGTTTAGAAAATCAGACCTTAAGAGCAGAAACAACAAGGGGAGGAATGGTGAATGTGAGACGCTTTGGCCCTCCAGTCAGGATATGCTTCTTTAGGGTACTGAGTATCTGCAACAGAGAAAACATTTTAGACAGTGAAAGCCAAACCATAGGATGGAAAATACGAACTAAGACCAAATAGATAAGTAAAATATATGACTAACTTGGAACTATCACAAATGAAGAACAAAAACTCTTGCAAAACAGTACATTAGTGAAAGAGAAAATTCTATAGCGAGAGAGGACTCGGCTCGATCCATAAGACATAAGAAGATATATGCATACGAGCCAATGACTAGAAATTCGAATGACTTATGCCAACAGACAAAAATTATATGCACCTTAAACATCTCTTCTTGATCATCATTGTATAACATATGAATGAGACGTGCAACAGAATTCTGCTCCTCCACAAAATCATCTTCATCAACCTAAAAAATGTACAAAAAAAGGAGAATAATCAGAAAATTAACCTCGTCTAGGGTTTTCTGGCACAGTATTGTGATTCAAAAACATTAAGGGGGATTGGTCTCAAGGCACAATATATAAGGTATAACAACAAAGAAAAGGAATGTGACAACCTCATGCTGATGCATCTCATCCAAATCCTTGACAAGCCCTTTCATCAGTTCAAGTAGTGCTTCAACCTGCCAAAATGGATCAAGAAAAAGGTTATTCACACCACCATGAAAACAATTTGAAGAAAATGTAAGATCCGGAAGGCGAAGTACCTTATCCACTGTAGCAATAAGAGTATTGTTACTCATGATGCTTCGAATTATAATGGTTGCCATTACTCTCTTTGTCCCATTGTCGAGGTACTCCATGACAAGAGGGTAATTAGACAATTTCAAAACGGTGACGACATCATTGTACTTTTCTAGTGGTGCACTTAAAAGTGTGATTATCTGCTTTGTTGCGCAGCTGTCATCAATCTTTCCTCTTACAGATAGTTGCTTAACACATGATCCCTGGATAACGAAAGAAGAAATTAGTTTTTCCACCGTGAAACACGGATCACCGATAAAATCATAGCAAGTACAACGTAGTCCCCTGGCAGAATATCCGCGTACAAGATTTTCAGACCAATAAAATCAAAATTTCCTATAATAAATGGGCAATTATAGTTCAGCATAGTGGAATGGTGAACAAGTTGATTTGCAACAATCACACGCAGAGGACCCACACTGAAATACAGTTGACACAAGCCCTTAAACATAAACAAGGCCTTGGCTCCACCAGAAAACCAATGGGCAAATACATTACCCCAGCAGTTCAGCAAGAGAACATACCAATACTTGATCTGCATAATCAAGTCTATCAGGATGAACATGGAGAGTGAACTTGAGAAGGGCAGAATATAAGGTCACTGCACCCAGGATCGGCATCTCTTCCTGTGCTTCTATCACCTGCATCAACATACGTAAGTTCAGAGATGACACAGATCTATCGAACTTTATAAGGGAAACACTAATCAAGTAGTATGTCCTTCACATAGGAATTCTGGTAGGACATGTCAAAAAATAATCAGACTTTCCTTTCCACAACTATTGCTACTCTAAGAGGAAACGTAACTGTAATTTCTGATACGCCAACTATCCTATCCATATAGAGAAGTAAAATTGATCATGTTCAAGATCCAAAGGTTACCTTTCCAATTGCATTATTCAACTTTGAAAACGCTTCTACTTGCAGGAAATAAGGTAACACTTCAGTATTTGAGGCAGCATAGTTTGATAGCCTCTCCATTAGACGTGACAGCACTGTCATGATGTCAACTGAAGGCTGGGGGAGAAAAGCAGAAGATGAGAACATCTAAGGTCTATAAAGCTAAAAAAGAGACCAAAAGAATCGCTACTGATCTCTAGGAAAGCATCACATATCTACTTTCCTTTATACTATCAAGTGAATTAGGTAAATGGGTAATGATCATATGCTACATACGAGAGGACTAATTCTTGCTACCTGAAGCTGTGGACATGCACCTAGAAGTACATCGAGAGTCTGCAAGTGGTATTCATCAGGAAATACTTGAATTATACAGTCCATGAGGTAATATTGTGCAATCTCGTCTCTGCAGTTCACAATCTGAGAAGTCATCAAAGCAAAATTCAATTTCAGGTCAGGATGAGAGATAAATTGCATCATGTATTTTGAATGAGTTTACCTGCTCTAACACTCTCGGAAGAACTGTATCTCTGTACATATCAAGATCAACACCTTCTAACTGACTCAGTACATGAAGATTCTTTCCAACCTGATAATGTTTGGGGAAAAAAGGCAGCCCCCCATCAGTACAAATGGACTGCACACATTCTTCGGAAACAACTTTACCAGCCACAGGTGAGTAATATTACAAGATCACGTAGGTCATTCCTCTCCTTTTCCCGTCTCTCCTTTTCTCGGGCAGGTCCCTGCAGACCAGAAAGCCCGACAGCAAGCTTCAACTCAGGAACAGCAAAGACTAATGATTCACAGGCAATATAACACCTGCGTGATTAGAAATCATGCCCTCAAGATGTATTTTTAGCTTCATGGCATGCAAACATTCTGATGTTGCCACCTCAAACATGAGAACAGCAAATGATGTAGATTGATCGTAAATCTTAACTAACCTGATGTTGCATTCTGACCCACAATTTATTCATCTCAGTAAAATTCAGTAACACAAACTCGATAGCATTCGTGACCGTATCAGCTTCTCTGTTGAGGGCAGCAAAAGGGTCAAGCATTGGATTAATAACGATTTCACTTGGCCAGCGTCGGTAACATCTGAAATAGAATCCTTTTAACCCAAATGAAAAGGAAATGGCACAAATAAATATTGGGCCAATTTGACTGTTATGTGATAGAATAATAATAATACTTGTGTGTGTGTGAACATTCTGGAATCAGTCAACATTCTAGAATCATTCAACATGCATCTAGTTGTTTGTGTAGTCAAATTAACTTAAATACACGGGTAGTTTGAAGGTTATCACGTTGTTAGGAGCGTCTTTATTATCTCATTGTTAGGAGTGTCTTTATTATCTCGTTTTTTGTAGTTTTTACTCCTATAAATAGTGAATGAAAAAACCAAAGATGACATAACCTTTCCATCAACTACCCCCGTCGTCTAGAGCGACGACGTTCCCCATCAATGCCGCCGAGACAACCGCGACACCGTGATGCCAGAGTGCGCGAGGTAGTTGTGCAGCGAGTGATTAAGGAGGTCAGTGGCAGTAACTACCCGATGCTCACTCGAACAAACTAAATCGAGTGGAGGTCTCTCATGAAGGTGATGTTGGAGGCTCATAATCTTTGGGATACAATCGAGAACGGCCCCGTCGACTTCTAGGAATATCGCATGGCTTTGGAAGCCATCCTCCATGTCGTGCCCGCAAAATTGATGGCTCCACTTGCCGTCAAGCAGAGTGCACAAGAGGCGTGGGAGGCAGTTTGTTCAATGCATGTCGGAAGCGAGCGTGTTCGCAAGGGAAAGCTTCAGCAGCTGAGGAAGGAATTTGAATTTGAGCCCTCATTCCGTGACGGTGAAACTATCGATGATTTCGCGATGCGTCTCTCCAACCTTGTCACTAGCCTTGCCACACTCGGGGAGACGATCGATTAAGCAAAGGTTGTTGAGAAATACTTGCGTGTGTTGCCACCCAAGTTTTTGCAGATTGCTTTATCGATCGGGACTTTATTGGATATCTCTTAGCTGTCGTTGGAGGAAGTGACCGGGCGGTTGTTGGCGGCAGAAGAACGTCTTGCGATGTCAGAACCGCAACAAGAGAGTGGCAAACTTTATCTCACTGAGGAGCAGTGGATCGCGCAGCAGAAACAACGCCAAGCGGGTGAAAGCTCTTCCAAGTCCGACAATGGTGATGGTAGAGGTCGCCGGCGGTCAAGTAGATCGCGCAGGAAAGGCGATGATAGAGGCTCCGACCACAAGGATGGCCAATGCAACGACAAGTGCCACAACTGTAGGCGGTCATGGGCATTAGGCTAGGAACCGCCGCCAACCCAAGAGAGGACAGGCAAATCTAGAAGAGGTTGAGGAAGGGACGCAGCTTCCAATGGCACAGCTCAACGAAAGCACCACCATGCCTGAGTCGACTCCAACACCCCTACACATCGATGAACCATGCACACAGGCACTTCTCAGCACCGGCAATACTAAAGAACGTCTAGAGGGCTGGTACCTTGACACAGGGGCCACCAATCATATGACGGGTTGTATTGATGTTTTCGCCAATCTAGATTGTTCGGTGATTGGCACGTTCAAGTTCGGCGATGGCTCCACCGTTGACATTCAAGGTTGTTGCACCATCATCTTTGCTGGCAAGTATGGTGAACATAAGGTGCTTACTAACGTCTACTACATTCCCCGGTTGAGGAACTCGATCATCAACATCGGCCAACTCGATGAGAACGGGTTACGCGTGAAGATAGAGGATGGTTTGTTGCGGATCTGGGATCAGCATCAACGATTTCTAGCCAAAGTCAAACGCGGCCACAACCGCCTCTATGTCCTCTCCCTCGAAATTGCTCGTCTAATCTATTTCATGGCGCGTCACGACGTTGATGCCTGGCGTTGGCATGATCGTTTCAGTCACATCAGTTTTGATACTTTGAGAAGATGGGGCGTCAAGACCTCGTCAGGGGTCTACCGCAGATTGAGCACGTGGAGCAATTATGTGACACTTGTGTCGTCACTAAGCACCGACAAGGAGCATTTTTCGAAGTCCGCAAAGTTTCGCGTGAAGAGTCGCTTGACCTTGTTCATGCCACGCCACTGGCACCTGGGGGAAGACGTTATTTCTTGCTACTGGTGGACGATGCTACCCGCTATATGTGGGTAGTACTCCTGGCAGACAAAGGTGATGCGTCCAACGCCATCAAACGAATCATGACAACAATAGAAATTGAGAGTGGACGCAAGTTGCGGGTGTTGCGAATAGATATCGGTGGCGAATTCACTTTGTCGAGTTCTGCCACCTACTTGGCGGATCAAGGCGTGAAACATCACTTCTCTGCACCCTACACCCCGCAGCAAAACAGAGTGGTAGAGCGACGTAACCAAACCGTGATGGCGATGGCGCATGCATTGTTAAGGCAAAGGAGCATGCCTGCTGAGTTTTGGGGGAAGCAGTATGCACGACTGTGTTTCTTCTCAACCGTGCCCCTACCAAAAGCCTCATCGGCATGACTCTTTTCAAAGCTTGGTACGGTCGCAAGCCGGCTGTGCACTTCTTACGAACGTTTGGTTGTCTTGCATATGCAAAGAATCTTCGTCAACTTCAGAAGCTTGATGATCGCAACATCCCTGTTGTCTTTCTCGGATACGCAGAAGGAGCAAAGGTATATCGTGTGCCGGATCCAATAATAAGACATGTGCACGTTGCCCAAGACATCGTCTTCAGTGAAGATCGCGGTTGGGAATGGAAGGAGAATGACGTTAGGACACCTCTTGGTGATTTCATGGTTGAGCTTTCAGTGGGTCACATGATGGAAGTGGCCCCTTCACAGAATTCTAGGGGAGCCAAAACACTATCACCAGCCACTCCACCAACAACATCAATTGCTGCAACGTCAAATGTACCACCGCTGGAGTTTGTGACACCTTTGCAGAACAACTCCAGTAGGCTAGATGCAACCAATTCTCACACTCGTCCGCTATCGAACAATGTAAAATTTGATTGCAAACGAAGGCCCGCCTCCGGGATTCGTTACGCGAGAGTTGGACGATGTTGAGTTGCACCTGACAAGCACTAGAGAGCCTTGCTCATTTGCTGAAGCCGAGCACGATGAGGCATGGCGTGCCGCTATGCGCGAGGAGATTGATGGTGTGGAGCAGAACCAAACGTGGGGGCTCGTAAGGCTGCCACATGATCACAAACCGATTGGGCTCAAGTGGATTTTCAAACTAAATAAGAATGAGGTCGGCGAGGTGATAAAAAATAAGGCGCGTCTTGTTGCACACGGATTTGTCCAACAAGCCGACGTGGATTTCGATGAAGTTTACGCACCTGCCGTTCGAATGGAGTCCATCCGAATGTTTCTTGCATTGGCTGCCCAAGAGAGATGATTCGTCCACCATATGGATGTGAAGTCTGCTTTTCTCAATGGCGATTTGAAAGAAGAGGTATATGTAAAGCAACCACTAGGACGTTGTAGCCGGTGAAGAAAACAAAGTTCTACGCTTGCGTAAGGCTCTCTATGGCTTGCGTCAAGCACCACGGGCTTGGAACGCGAAGCTTAATAATACTCTCAAGCACCTCGGTTTCAAGCAGAGCGACACGAGCACGCGATGTACCGGCATACCCACGGAGGAATGACTTTGCTCGTTGGGGTCTATATGGATGACCTTGTTATCACCGGATCGTCTGACAAAATCATTGCACAATTCAAAGAGATGAAGGCCCTCTTGGCTTGCTTTCTTTCTATCTCGGAATTGAGGTACATCAGGACAATGGTGGCATCAGTTTGTGCCAAGCACACTACGCTGCACAAATTCTTCGTCTAGGCGGCATGGAGGGCTGCAACCCAATGCATACACCCATGGAGGAGCGACTCAAGCTTAGTCGTGGATGCCACAATGTACAGGCGGATTGTCGGGAGTTTACGCTATCTTGTCCACACAAGGCCAAATCTAGCTTTTGCTGTTGGATTCGTGAGTCGTTTCATGGAGCGGCCAACGGAAGAGCACATGGGAGTGGTGAAACGCCTTCTCCACTATGGACTTCGCTACGAGCGGAAGGAAGTGGAAACACAACTTGTTGGCTATAGCGACAATGATCTTGCTGGGGATATTGACACAAGGAAGAGACAAGCGGTACATTGTTCTTCCTCGGTGCTTGTTTGGTGAGTTGGCAATCTCTCAAGCAAAAGGTGGTAGTTTTGTCATCCTGCGAAGCAGGGTATGTCGCCGCTACTGCTGCAACCTCACAAGGGCTCGGCTGCTTCGCGAACTCCTTGGAAGGGATACTGATATGTTTGAGCTAAAGGTGGATAGCAACTCAACTTTGGCACTGAGCAAGAACCCTGTTTTCCATGATTGCAGTAAACACATCGATCTTCGATATCATTTCATTCGATATTGCTTGGAAAACAAAAGTGTCAACGCAGACTTCATCAACACGAAGGATCAGCTTCCAGATATCTTGACAAAGGCTCTTGGCCGAGTCAAATTCCAAGAGCTACGTTCAAGGATTGGATGTGTGTTAATCAATCCACCCTCCACACACAAGGATAAGGGGGAGTATTGTTAGAACAATAATAATACTTAGTGTGTGTGTGAACATTCTAGAATCAATCAACATTCTAGAATCGTTCAACGTGCATCTAGTTGTTTGTGTAGTCAAATTAACTTAAATGCACAGGTAGTTTGAATGTTATCTCGTTGTTAGGAGCATCTTTATTATCTCGTTGTTAGGAGTGTCTTTATTATCTCGTTTTTTGTAGTTTTTACTCCTATAAATAGTGAATGAAAAAACCAAAGATGGCATAACATTTCCATCAACTACAATCTCTTCTAAGATTTTCTATCCAATAGAATTTCCAACATTATGTACCAAAATAGAGAATACCCAAAAAAACTGCCACAGAAAATAAGTAGAAATATGTCAATACTAATAGAGATAAATGAGAAAACATAAATGAGGATTTGAAATAGAGTGCCTCCTCTCCCCTTTAGATAACCCTTTTCCCAAAAACCAGCCTAAACATCAATTTCCATCTCCACGCACTATAACAAAGTCATTATCCAAAGTTAACTAAAAGTAACCATATAGCTAAACCTTAGTTTCTTTATTCTACTTGGTAAGAACAGTAATGTTGTTGGAGTTTCAACACCTTAAATGACTGAAAACCCAACAAATGGTTATGGTATATAGAAAATCCAATTTGTGCTAGTGCCAAATGCTAAGGAAGATACAAAACATATGGTAGCAACTAATGCTTACCCTTCATATTCAGAACCAATGTCAGGTAACTTATCTCGACTTATTTGAGCAAGATAACTCCTCAAGAAGAGACCACGGAGAGGATGCTGGATCCCACGACACATTTCGACGAGATCTTTAAGAATGTCCTTGGCAGGAGCTTCCTTGGATTTGATGTAAACGGATCCTGCTGTACATAGGAGATACCTGAGGAAGCAAAAAGAAGAGAATAGAAGAACTTTCATCAGAAACATAAAGGCTCTATCTAATGAAGAAATGCATCAAACAGCAACTAATGACAGAGAAGGCCATCTTTGAGACTATATACAGTAATGATTGTGAAATGGCAACCAGCCATTTCAGGAGAGCATCACGGACCCCAATTCCCACGACAAAAAAAAAATCATGGAAGCAAGATTTGGTAATGTCAATTACTTACAAGCGAGGTAATATGTTACCAGCATGCTGAACCAGCTCGTAAAGTTCAATGACTGAACATCCACGCCGAGTCTCTTCCTTGAAGAAAATTTCCAATTTCCTCAACTCATCAAAAGCTCGCATATCTAGAACCATCAAATCAAAAATCACAAATCACAAAACCCTATCAATTGAATCAGTAATTGAACGAAATGAATCGATTATCTATCGGGTAAAGCACAGGGATCAAGTCAGATGAACAAGAGAAAGACTCACACAGCTCATAATACTTGTGAGGAGAAAGCTTCGAGGTCCGTAACTCGCTTAGCATCTGAGCGGAATACTTCAAAGCATCTTTGAGATTATTCGAGTCCTGAGAAACGCAACATGGGAAGTTTCGACGCCAAAACGAAATTAGGGTTTCACTCCGATCTCTGCGACATCTCGTAATTTGACCAAAGCCAAAGGAACGAGAAATTTCACAGATTTCGCCCCGGAATATAATTCCGAGAAACAAAACAGAACCCAACAAAAAAAACAGAGAATTACCATGGCACGTTGCATGTAGAACGCGTTCTGCTTGAGGGCCGCAACTCCGGCTGCGAGCCATTTTTCTTCATCTTCTACTCCGTCTGCGATCATCTCGCCTCTCTCTCCCTCTCTCTCTAAATCTCGGTGTTTGGGTTTCTGTCAAAGTCCAATGAACAAGAATTGCACGTGTCTGATTTAATAAGATCTCCACCGTTGGGTGCATTTACGGCTTAAGACAATTTTTTACAGTTCGTTTGAGTTTCCAGGAACATTTAACCATTTAATCCAAAAGTAGTTCACACCAAAATTGTAAAATTCAATTGCAAAGGTTTTTGAAGTGGGAAAAACTTTCGCCTGAAATGCCGCTGTAATAACGTGGTTACAAATGATTTTTAAGTAATGGTATAACTATATTACCTACTTAAAAGAATCGCAACTGTTTTGTTCTTACAACCTCGGAGACTTTAAAAAGCTATCTAAGAGATTAACTATGACAGGAGCAAACATTTGGCATGCCGATTTTATCATTTTTCCTCTGCAACCACTTGTTCCTTCTTGGAAGTGCGTTTGATCAGAACGGGACCGCATAGGGTAAAGCGTATATATCGGCTTCAGGTAGAAAGCAAGCACTTGGCCACAATGTTGAATTACTACTTCCTTGGCTAGTATTGAGAGTGCTCGCTTGGCATCTTTCCATGCCAATATTGTGCTTATTCCGTTTTTGGCACCACCATTCTTGTTCTCCCGAGTCAGCGAGCTCCCGTGCAACTGGGTCGGGAACCCACTTATCAATGAGATTTAGGTATTCCACAGCCACTTCTGGAGGGCATATAGTGCATAGGCTTGAAGGTTGAACCATTCCTTCCGTGGTAGAACATGGCTTGTCTGCACTCAGACCCGCCATTGGTTCTTCTGGATGACTACAAGAGGAAATCTTCTCTTGACTGCGTCCCGGTTTGATATGTAACGGAGAACCAGAAAAGGAACTCCTCCTATTCTCTTTGCTGGGGCTTAGAGCATGTTGTTGGGCTACACTTGCAGATATTGAACATGGTTGATCAACCAACTCTCTCGGAGCAGGTTGAGATGCTTGGTTCCTTCCCCACAGAGAATAAGGCTGTTCATCCTTGCCGATTCGCACTTCAGGATCTTTCTGTCTTTTGACAGGCAACCGGATCCTAATGATGCTTTCTTCACATTTATAGTAACAATTTGAAGAAAGAATATCATCAGTGTGCATGAGAAGCAAACAGACCCAACATGTACACAGCCTTCCTCGGGGAAGGAAGAAACACAAACAAACTCACCAGAGGCATTATGCTTGCCATCGAGTGGTGGGCTCTGCTTTGGCCTCTCATTGCTGTTAATAGTGCTGTCACAGGAGTTTTGTGATGCAGTTTGATTCTCACGTTCATCAGTAAGGCAGCTCTTCTCAAAAAGTTCAGTCTCATTATCGATTGCCTTGCAAGCATTTATAACTTTCTGTATTTCCTTGGTATCCTCATCTTTACGTCGTCTCTTATGACTGTGCTTTTTGCTCCCTTCTTTCCCACTTTCACTCTCCTTCCTCTTCTTATGACTGTGCTTTTTGCTCCCTTCTTTCGCACTTTCCCTCTCCTTCCTCTTCTTTTCTCTTTTTTCCCTTTTCTTCTCCCTTTTCCTATCTTTCTTAGCCTTATCTTCTTGTCTCTGGATGTTAAGATAAATTAAGCAACATTAGAGGGACAGAATACCATAACACGGACAGAGATGGAAAAAGAACTCAAATTTAGGAGAAAGGAAATTGACAGTAGACCAGCTAACTTGGGACTGCAAAGGTATTTAATCTGTACATTTTGGGCAATGTAGTTTTAGGGTGTCGCCGTTCATTAAGTAACAGTTGCAGTCAGTATGTACAAGCACTTGCGATCCCACAAACTATTTGTCAGCATTCTATACACCATAAACGTATGCCAACAAAATTTGAACAACATATAGCTTCTTAACCTGACATGCTTGTTCAAGTCCAATGTAAACCAACAGAGAAGGCATGGAATCAAGAACACCAAAAATACATTTTGCCCCAACTTCCAATGGGCTAAAAGAATCCAATCATGAGATTTTTTTTAATTCAGGGAAATTTGAGCTCTTTCTTATTTCCAAGTAAGAAGTTATTCTACTTGGATTGTTATCTTATACACAGATTGTCCAATCAACAACATTTGTTCTCTCACATAATACTTGGAAATAAGAAAGAGCTCAAATTTCCCTGAATTATGATATTGATTGTCATATGCGATACATTACATTTTTAAATTTTCTCTCATCCCGACAGATTGTTTACAGATACATAGACTAAACCCTATAACATATATACTACGGTTCGGGAACCAAACACCGGTAAGTTGAGCATTCGAAATCGCAAGCACCCAAAAACCAATAACCGAAGCCACGAACTAAATGCTCAACAAACCTTGATCGATTCGATCAGAGCCTCATCGCGTATTCCATTACGTACGTAACCAGGTGGCGGGAACGGATAGCACCGGGACATCTTACGATGACAAACAAAACCCGAGATTAATCCAGACACAAGCAATTTCAGGACCGATTCGTTTAGGAAAACCCGGATCTGGGGGTAAGAAGCGAAACCCTAGATCGATGACGATGGATCGCAAACGGCTTAACAGGAGATGATTAGGGATCTTATCCCGCCAAAACCAAATTAGGAAGGTGTAGAAAAGAGAACACGAATCGGAGACTATGATCAACCGGAGAAGAGCGGACGAGAGATAGAGCCACAAGATCTCTCCAACTTCGAAGCTCTTCGATTGAAACTTGTTCTCCTCGCCTATGGAATCGGTATTTATAGCGGAATTGTTGACCCTAAGGGTTGTTTGGCAACTGGGATAGCATTGCAACGACGTCGTGTGAAAACACGCTTTTCACAAGGAGTGTTGGCAACGGGGATGGAGTTACAAGGAATACGCGTTGTTTGGTAATGAGATTCGGATGGCCCAAACGTCCACAGGCCCATATGAGGCCCAACAACTGTTTGTTCTGGTAAATCCGGTTTTTCGTCCTACAAAGATAACTAAACATTTATTTTTCATCAGTTATAAATTGATATCTGTATTTGGTCTACAACGGTTATGATTTACTAAAAGAATATTCCTAGATATCCAAAAATATAAGAAATTTAGAATATAGAATTTACAATACTAATATTGATTCGCGCTTCGCTTGCGTTAAGATTAATCGTTTTATTATACATTTACCAAAATCATCTAAAATAAATAATTTCGGTTTTTTTTTATTTTTTTGTCTTAAAACAGCAATATACAATTGTTTATGGTTAAATAATATTTTTGATAGATATATACTCATTCTATAATTGTGTAATTTGAAATCGTGTTCCATTACATAATCCAAATATCTTATTTATATTTCATAAGAGCATGATATTTTAAACTATTCACATATTTCGTTATTATTAGAATCATTTTTGTAAATTGTAGATAAAAACATTTTTTACGTGTTATTTTATAAGAATATTTTTCTAATCTATATTTAAAATAATTATATTGTTTTTTTAATAATTTTAAATTTAAATCAAGTGTTTAATATTTAAATTTCAATTTTTAACAAATTTTATTATTTTTACTATTTGGAATAATGTAATATTTTCTCAAAATATTTCACAACTATTTAAAAATGTTAACTTTTCCAAATTGTAATTATAAAAAAATTTCAAAATTTTTAAAATTATTATCAATTTAAAAAAAAGAATAAAATGCCTATTTCCCCTTAATATTTGTCTACTTTGTCTATTTTCTCCTGATGTTTCGCACTCATCATATTCTCTCATCATATTTTGATCCTAATCTAATTCTATTCCCCCTTATCTTTTGCAATTTTGTTTATATCCCTCTCCGTCTAAACTACGTTAAATATTTCAATTTTGACATAATTTTGGGTCTATTTAGATCCGGTTATATCTAATTTTGACCGGTTTATGACCAATTTTGACTAGAATTTGGGTCCAATTTTGATCCAATTTAGACTCAATTTTGACTCGATTTAAACTCAATTTTGACCATAATTTGGGTACAATTTTGATTTTCATCCAAATCCAATCCGAATCAATATAAAATTCAAAAAAATTAAACCAAAATTTAAACGAAAATTGATTCTTATCGGTTTGTTTGATTTTTAACCCGAAATTAGTATGATTTTTACTCGAATTGTATACAATTGGACCAAATTTTTATTTTTGTACCATTAAAAACCCGAATCAATATGAAATTCAACAAATTAAACAAATTTAAAAAACGATTATTATCGGTTTGTTCGATTTTTAACCCGAAATTAGTATGATTTTGACTCGAATTGGGTACAATTTTGACCCAATTTTGATTTTCATCCAATTTAAACTCAAATCCATTTGAAATTCAATAAAATTAAATCAAAATTTAAATTGAAACCAATTTTTATCGCTTTCTTTGATTTTTAACCCGGAATCGGTATAATTTTGACTCGAATTGGGTGCATTTTTTACACAATTTTGGTGCAAGTTTAAGTGATTCGGGTTTAAATCGAGTAAAAATCAAAATTGGATCAAGATTGAGTGCAACTTTGACTCGAATTCGATACAATTTTAATTTGATTTTAATTTTCACTCGATTAAAAATCGAATCGCCCAAAATTACACCGAAATTCGAGTTATAATACGACTAAATTTGGGTCTAATTCCAATAAATGGAAAATATTTTTTGTTTAAATTTCATATTAGTTCAATTCAAATTTCATATTAATTCGGGTTTTAATTGGATTAATCGGTTTAGTCCGGTTGAAATTTCATATTAATTCGGGTTTTATAGCGATTTAGATGTAATTGAGTCTAAGTCGAGTCAAAATTTAATATATATCGGGTTAAAATTAATTTTGGGTCGGGTCGTGCCGAAAGTAGGTAAAAATCGGGTTGAAATTGAAAGATTTAAATGATTTTTAACGGATGAGATTATAGGTAGAATTTTTAAACATGAGGGGGAAATACGATGTTGACTGAAACATTAGGGGATAGGATGAGTGCGAAACATTAGAGCAAAATAAGCAAAATAGACAAAAACGAGGGGGAATTATGAGTTTTACCCAAAAAAAATAAAATATATATATTAAAAGTTCAACAAATTTCAGGTTTCTTAGCATTTCTAGCATCTCAGCCAGCCACGTCGCCGCTGATCGACGTCACCGTTGATCCCTTCCGACTTTTCCCAAATCCTTTCTGACATTTCTTCTCCCCACGATGCAAGCGTACATATCCTTCCAACCTATTAATCTTTTCATATTCCCTTTGACTTTCCCTCTTTCCAGATTTGGTCGTGAATACATTGCCTTTTGCATGAGAGTTTTGGTGCGTGTTTCTTTGTCCTTTCTGGGTCTCCGATGCAGGGATAGTGGTTTTCTGGTAAATCGTGGTAGTTTGGCCTTTGGGTTTTTCTCCCTCTCCTTCTCCATCATGCTCTCATTGCGATGACCCATTTTTACGTCTGCCCTAGGTAACCAAAGCTTTTATTCTCTTAATTTTTGTGGGTTCATCAATTTTCATGCTTTTCAAAATTTTTGTTCCAGTAATGACTAAAGGGTCCTTACCGGAGAGGCTTCCCCCTTTTGATCTCATTCCCGAAGGCATTGGCTTCATCTGCCCTATCTTTATAGGTAACCAGAGCTTTTATTCCCTTAATATTTTGTGGGTTCTTCAATCTTTCATCTCTTTCATGTTTTCATACATAAAATTGTTGAATTTCATTTTGTTTATTGTAGAGTTTCACTAGAATAAGCATGTTTGTTACAGATTTGGACGTTAAGGACCATGAGAGAGAAGCAAGGATCTGGATAAAGAGAGAAGTAAGGACGGTGATAAAGAGAGAAGCAAGGACCGAGATAGAGAGAGAAGCAAGGATGCTTACTGGAAAACCCTTCTGGCGTACTTTGTAGACATGTTCTAACGGTGTTTACAGTGACAAACATACTCACTTTTCCTCCACACTATATTTTAAGATGGTGGACAAGAAACACCAAGAACGAGACTAGGGCAGATGAACATTGTATTGAAAATGCCCACGAGAGTCTGACTCGGCACTATAATTGTCTCTGTCGTGCGTCCATCAAATATGCGGAGGAATGGGCAATTGCAATAGAAAGATATAATGTGGCATTAGGGGCACTTAAAGATTGTATGAAGAAGGTTGCAGCCGGCAAGAAGAATGTGGTCATAGTTGCACCTCCGAGCTCCCAGGGTGGTGGACTTATTGGCGATGACAAGAAGACCTCACTCTCAACTGTTGACTCAACCCCTTTGTTATGGCCACACCATGATTAAACGGTTAGGAATTGTACTCTTAATGATGGTGGGGCTATGGCAAAATCTGTGACTAATCTGAATCTACTGCAAATGGCTCATGTGTCCTTTCTCCGATTCTCCGAGATGATGGAGCTCCTGATAATATGGTACCGAGGATAGACTTTACTGCCCTTTTTCTTAAATGTTATTTATATCAAGAGGTGTCATGACTTTCTTTCTCGTATAGGTGGTTCTTCCACATCTGAAATCGGTGACATCGGTGATGGAGAGTAAGACTTCAACCCCTAGAGGGAAAGTTGCAGTTATCAATTTGAAGGTATGTGCTATGTGCGTTTAAATTTTTGGTGGTAGAAAATTGGTTTGTCTGATTATTGCAAATAAAAGATGTATGATAATAGTAAGCATTATGCTGAGGATTTTGCATGATTGCACTTTAGCCTTTGTATGGAAAATTTAATATTTCAATTAAACTCATTAAAATCATTAAAATAGTGGTAATGAGGAAAGTGAGGCTCAATACTTCTTTAAACCGAAAGGATAACAGAGCAAGGTCTATGTTCTTAAGGTCATATAATTTCAATGGTTTTTTCGAATTTCTAGAAAGGTATCTCTTAAACTTTTTATTGTTTGCTTCTTTTCCTTTTCTAACTACCAGAAATTAGGAGATGCATGGAGTGAAGGTGATGTGAATTCTGAGGATTGTTCAAAAGTTATGAATTATGAAAACCTTAGGAATTGGAAAGGGAAAGAAGTATGTTAGTGCATTCGTGATCGATTTTTGCCACTGGTGATCGGTCAAAAGCAGTTCTTAGAAACTTCGTTCTAGCAACGAGGAGGGTGACAACAATGATGGCAAATTATATGGTGATTTCGAGGTTCTAGAGGCGGGAGAGATGCATAACAGCTATGAGAATATTGAATCTGACGCAAATTAAAAGGTGAATTCTACGGAAGTGTAGCGTAGGCTAAAAAGCTGGCTCTGTATGCAAAAATTGATGCAGAATATCCTTATCTACTTCATTTATATAATCTAAGCATTACATAGTGTTGTTTGTTTATTTTTCTATTAAACAACTCACCAAAGACTAGAGGAAATGTATGATGCATATGTTCCTATTCATTTTTCTATCACTCTAAATCACTGTGTAATTATCAATATACATTTGCTAGGAATTGCCTCTCTTAACCACCAAAAAATTTATTAGAGACTAAAACATATTATTAAGAAAAACAATGCACTTGGAGGCATATTATTGAAAAAAAATGGAATGAAAAACAAATTAAAGCCCATCATTATTTTCTAATTAATGTTTATTTTTTATATAATTTAGATTTAATTTTTATTTTAATTATTATAATTTTTCTACAATTAAAATAAAAAAATAACTTTTCATATCTTAAATTTATACAAAAATAAAAAATCATCAATAAAAAATTAAAATATATAAATAAACAAAGAATTTCTAATGTAGAATTTCTAATATAGAATTTCTAATATAATAAATTTCTGATATATAATTTTAAAGAATAACAATTAAAGATATTTAAATATATATATATATTGAAAAAATATAATAAAAAATTAATATTTACTTTATCTATTTAATATCTATTTTTCATATAATTTAGATTCAATATTTATCTTAATTATTATCCATTTTCTCTACAATTAAAATAAATAAATAATTTCTTATATATTAAATTTTAACAAATAAAATTATCAATGAAAATTTAAAATTATAAATAAGAAATAATTTCTAATATATAATTTATATAATTAAAATAAACAAATAATTGTTAATATATTAAATTTCTAAAAAATATACATAAAAATTAAAATAAATAAATAAACAATATCATATCATAATTATTTTAAATTTATATATATTTTTTAAATCGATCCTTACAAAATAAAAATTTAACCACATATACACGGGTTATAATCTAATATTAAATAATTAGACAAAGGAAATTGAATAACAATACCCTAATTTATTTTATTAAAAAATGATAATTATTATCAAATTATTATCCTAAACCTAATTTTCTACTTCTCTCTTCCCACCACTCTCTCTTCTTCTCTCATCTTCTTCTCCTATCTTCTTCTAGTTTTCTACTTTCTCTCTGGTCTCTCTTCTTCTCTCATCTTCGTCTTCCATCTTCTTCTTCACCCGCAAGCACAACCATATCACCCGCCGTAGTCGCCGTACATCCGTCTATCTTCGTCACCCCTCCGAAAAAACCACCACAGGTTTCTGCGCCTCCTGTCTCCTATCTACGCGAACGCCTCGTCGTCATCAAGACCCACTCCTCAACACAAAACAAAAAACTCTAGACAAAATGAGGGAAAGACGCATCCAACGGTCATAAGCTAGAGAGGATGTTCAATGAGGAAATCTCACCGTCAAAATTATTCCAAAATATGTCATCGGACGACCAGAATCGAGAAACACAACGATTAAATCAAACCATGCGCATCGAACGACTGCCGAAATCGGGCAAGATCCGAAGTCCAAACCAACCCGAGAAGTAGGCAACCGTACACGTTGCAGGAAAAAAAATGGACGGACCCAGGTCTACCACGTCCCCTCCCAAAAATGAAAAAAACTTGCATCCTTTTAGTATAGGTATGGATATTAGAATGGTCATATCATTGTATTTTTTTTAAAAAAAATCATTTAGATATAAAAATTTGGATAACTAAAATTACATAGGAATTTTGGGTATTCAAATTCATGACTCATGCTTAATAGTTTCGAATTCGAATAGATGCCGCAAGTAGCCAACCTTATGGAACACTAATATAAGATGGAAAATAAATATTTTGTTTTAAAATATTAAACATTCGTAGTAAATAAATATATGTACTTGGTCTAAACCGGTAAATCAAGACCCAATTAGGAGAAATAGAAGAAGCAACCAATCAAACACTCATTGCAGATATACACAACTGACTCCAGTTCAAGACTTTACTTATTCTCACTAATGCAGACAAGGAGATTCCCATGTAACCTAATCCTTGAAATAGTCCTACCAAACTTGCATGCGTCTTACTATTACTATATAGCCTGTTCTATTAACTACGGATGATGATAATGATGATGAGCGACAAAGGCGGTAATGACGAAACCAACTATTTACAGAGGAAAAACTTGATTTGGTGACCGTGGCAGGTGCTATCAGCGGAGCTTGTTTTGAGCAACAGCTTGACATAACTCATCCTCGTAAAAGAGCACCCGATTTGAAGCCAGTGATTTGCACAAAGGCTTTTGGATAACGGAAGAAACCATGCATCTCGAAGGAAATGTCTGGTCTTGAAAGAGAACTGCAGCAATTTGCTTCACCTCCGCTAGTTTGATACGAGAAGGTGGTCGAGGTCCATGTCTTGGAGCTTTAGGGGTGTTTGGACTTGGAACAAATGCCAGGTTTCCATCTCCTTTGCTGGAGATAATTGTAGTATCGGATGAGCAACTTCACAAGCAGTTAAGCAAAATGTTCCAACGCAGCAAACAAGGCAAAACATGTACCTAACAAATGGCCAATGATCTATTGGCCTTGGGGTCATGGCACTTAACATCTCCTGTCTTGAACGGTCAGGCGTGGTATAATTGAAATAGTATTGCTTTGCGAGTAAAACCTGTCCAAAAAGGAACTCAAACAAATTCATATTTGGGCCAATCCGTCAATTAAGAGACAGTTTCTTGGAGCACACATGTGAAAAGATAAGATTTGAGGAAAGTGAAAGAGAAGGAAGAACGACATACAGCTCTTCTTATTCTTTGGGAAACATGAAAAACTGCCTTAAGTTGGTCATGGTGCAGATGGCAAAGAATTTTAACCTGAACAAATCGCAGATTGGGATCAGCATCCTGATCCAATGAAGCTTCAAAAGTGCTTATTAATGAAGAGAGTTGTGCTTGTAAAGTAGCACAGAAAGATACCAGTAAATCCATGGGCAGAGACTCTAGTCTTGATTCTGAATTGCATGGCTCAGCTTGTGGTGTCTTTGGTGTTCTTACCAAAGTGCTCTGCATTACAATACCCATGGGTGATAACATTAGTGGGCTTTTGTTAAAAGCCTTATTCTCTATTTCCAGATCATGAATCTCCGTTGCCCTCACCAAATTACTTTGCTTAGCAACATCCATGGGCGACGACATTAGCGAGCTTTCAGGAGATTCCCTATGTTCCACGGCAATTTCATTCTCGACTTTTTTTGTATCTATAACAGCCACACGTTTTTTCCCAAGATCAGTCCAATGTTTGGCAGCTGATGCTTTACTGTAACGTAGATGAACAAGAGCCCCTGGCTTTAAATACTTGTTGACTGGCCTTCTTAATTTTTTGTTCCGTTTAGATGCCTTGGATTTGTCATCCTTAGGCGATACCTTCCCCATATCTCTCCACCCTCGATTCCTGTTTATGATAGCAAATATTTACTTTCTCTTCAGCAGTAACAACTACTACTTTACGTTCCCTTGGTTACAAGAACAGACGAGACACAGTGACTAACGCAACCACCAAGCCCTGAAACAATCGGTTCCGGAAGTTTCAATCACAACACATAAAATGCTCAAAACTCCCATAAAAGTATCAAGCCACAATAGCTAAACCAGAAATCAGCGTGAAATCGTATCACACTGCATATTGGATTAAGATTCATCGCCGAACAAATCCCAATTGGAACAGCATAGAACTGCAAAAATCAAAATCCATAACAAAAAGTTCCAGATCTGCAGATAAAAATGAGCAGAAACATCGACGAAACATCCACGAATTCGAACCTAAAAAAAAGAGGAACGCCTAGAGCAAATCGAAACGAATCCAAACCCTAGATATCGAAACGAGTAGAGAAGAGTAAATACCTAGATCAGATGTGAGTCCTCCTTCAAAGCTTCGAACGCGAGAACTAACAAGGGAAAGAGAAAGACGAGTGCGAAAATGGAGGGAGAAAAGGCGAGAGCGAGGGAAGGAAATTTTGGGAAGAGAGAGACTCTAGGGTTTCAATTCTTTGTGTTCGCTCTGTATTTTGAATTCCTTAAAGTCGCCCGCCAAAAACCTTCTTAATGTTACAGTTTTCTAAAGTTGGAAAAACGAGGTCTTACTTACCAAGACAGGTGTCAGATTATCATTGGTTGCTAGTTGACGCAAGACGCATTGGACCCACGTCTTACCGTCCAACTTCGCTTAGAAAAACGGACCAAATCTGACGGCGGAGATTGCGCGCGTTCAGATAGAGATCAAATAGATTCGGTCCCTTTTAACATTATTTAAAATATATATATATAGATTTTTAAATATATATTATATAATGTATGGAAACTTTGCTATAGAAATAAGTCGATCACTAGATGAAAACTGGCTGTCACACCGTTGCGATGTAAGGTAGTTATGACTTTTAAGGGATCGGATTCTGGTCCGACGCGGGGGGGGCTTAATACATGATTAAATTAAATACACATTTAACCCTATCACGCGCAATTAATTACGAATGAATGCCCTTGTGATGTGCAAAGTGATTTCAACCTGACATTTAAAGAAATATACGTCCAAATCTAGAAAAATAAGCCAATTTTAAAAATTTCGCCAGTATTTTCTTCGAGTGGAATCCGAGATGTTTATTTTGTTTTGTCGTCGCGTATTTAAAAATTAAAGGAAGGGTAATTTCGTCCATTAATAATCGAAGTTGCAACTTGCACACATCCTTCCGGGCATAATATTTTGGGCTTTCAACTGTTTGGGCGTCTTGTTTTATAATTCAACGTATGGGCTTTTATTCTTACACCACGCCGCCCATGTTTTATATTACCATGTCTTTCTTATGTTTTTCATCACTGTGAATAACCAATTGGAGTTCGTAGGTAGAATTTTTTTTATGAGATACACAATATGTATTTTATATATATATATGAAGCCTTTTATAAAAGTGTTCGGCCTAAAGTGATTTATATACCCTAATCATAATAATTAAGTAAAATGAGGGTTCTCTATAACCAGCCGATGAACTATAAATCATAGGTTTACTTATTATTCACGAAGGAATATAAAAATCATAGATCCCGAAATTTTTATCATGTATTATTATGATAGATTGTTATATCGGTTAGGATATGAACCTCATATATTGGTATTAAATAACTTTAAATTCATGAATTAATTTCTGGAATTAGTTAAATTCAAATCCATATTTGACATGATATATGAATTTCATTTTTCTTAATTTGAATATGTCGATATTGGGCTCTCGATTGCGATGTTCACATTCTAAGATTGAATCCGAAGGTAATGAAGAGAGTTATGATAAATTGTCCCACAGTATTTAGAACAAGAATTTTGAACACATGATTTTTAACTTTTAATTTAGAATCGTAAAATTCATCTGTCTAACTTAATGAAAAAAAAAACGTAAAACATAATTTTCAAATTAAATGTATATATATAACCATGTTAGATGGACTACTTAGACCATTTTTTATACATAATTTTATACATTATATTAATTTATTATTTTCGACCATTTTTTTAGTCTACTATCTCGAGAAAAAATATAACTGAATATAAAACAAATTGCGGGTAGAGTGATAATATTAATAGTTGATTAGTATATATATGCACATATATACAAAAAAAAATAGCAATGGCAAATTACACATAATAAATTAATATAATGTATAAAAAACTATAAAACAATTTAATCACTCTCGATCGATTTTCAATTTAAAATTTATATATATCATCAACATCAACGTTATTGGACAAGTATGGGTTTTTATAGTTAGCTGTATATAGGGTGTAAAAAACAGCCCGAGCCCGCGGGCCCATCCGAAGCCCGCCCGAAATATGTGGGCTCGGGCTGTAAAATTGGTAGTCTGAATGAAACCGGACCTTCGGGCTCGGGCCGACTAAAAGCCTGTTTGAAACGGGCCCGGCCCGTCGGGCTTCGGGCCGGGACGGGCGGCCCGCTCGTTTGGAACCCTAATTCAGGTTCTCGTTTCTCTCCCTCTCGGTTTCGCGATCGTTTCTCTCCCTCTTGGTTCTTGTTTCTCTCCCTCTCGGTTTCCCGATCGTTTTTCTCCCTCTCAGTTCTCGTTTCTCGTCTCTCTCTCTCGTTTCCCGATCGTTTCTCTCTCTCTCGTTTCCCGATCGTTGCATCTCAATGTTTTTTACTCAGTTTCTGTTGATGTTGTACCGCGTGATCACCTTTGTATGCGGTTTTAATGTCGTATCAATGTGTTGCAGACGGAGAAGGCGTTTCTGAAACAACCTAAGGTTTAACCGGTTCTGGAAGTCCGTGGGTTGCCCGAAACCCGCCCGAAGCCCGTCGGGCCGGGCCACGGGTCTAAGATTTTCGGCCCGTTTAAAACGGGTCGAGCCGGGTCCGAACCCGAATGAACCGGGCCACAACGGGCTCGGACCGGGTTCGGGCCGGGCCGGCCCGTTTGACACCCCTAGCTGTATATATCAACAATTAAAAAACTGGAACAGAGTTTCGGAGTATTTAAATAAGATGCACGCTTATTATTATAATTAATATTATCCAGCACAAGAAGACAAGCCACCGAACATAAAAAAGTACTATTAGTTTCTGTCTCACTAAGACAAAAGATTTTATGTGTTTCTTTTCTTTTTTCGTTACAAACTAAAACCCTAAAATGGGATTTTTTTAAGAGAAAAACGTTTAGTGGAGAATCCACCTTTGAGGCTGTGACGACTATGACCAACTGTTAAAGTAGCACTGGTTTATAAATATATATATGTATATATGAGAAAAATTTATAATTGTTTTCACTTTATCAATAAATTTTATCAAATTGTTAAAATAACGTATTTATCAACGTTTACTAAAAAATATCAATTCCATATTTTTAACGCGAATATTTATTTATATTATATATGAAATTATCAATGTATATTTCTCATAAATTTTAAACTAATATTTTTTATTTAGTCACAAATTTCAGTGAATGGGGGCACTCACCAAAAAGCCTATTGATAGGTACACACCAGATCACTGCCCACCAATTTCGTCTATATATATATATATGTAAGTATACATAATAAGTGCGAGTCATTTCTTAGGCAATGTTAAATTTAAATAAATCTTATGGCACACCTTACAAGCAAATATTTATAACACATTAATCTGCCGCCAGATTTTGCCCCTAAAATCAACTACCAATATTCTAGGCGGAATATCAGAAATACCTTTATAGGGCTAAACCACTTCAAAAATACTCTTTCCTAAAATAATTATTAAATTCGAAAAAAAACTGAAAAAAAGACAAATTTGCCCTTAATGTTCGAACGTGTTTGTTCTTAATGTTCGAACGTGGAAAAATAGAAGTTCGGCAGTTTTTCGACGTGAAAAACTGCCGAAAACGAAAAAGTCGAACAGTTTTTCGCCGTGAAACCTGTTTAAAAGTTGATAGCAAGAAAGAAATAAGTGATTTCGAACTTGAGAGGGAACGATTTTAAGTTTGAAGTTGGCGAGAAGGAAAATGGCTAGAATCAGCAGCATCACTGGGAGCACGAGTCAATCTTCAATGACGTCAATAAGTGTAAGTAGTTCGATTTCTAGGGTTTTGCAAGCTTTCGAGTCACAAAATGGTTTATTGATTTGAAATGGGTGAGTGTCAGTGTCAGTGAGTCGGTTAGGTCGCAAGGGTCGCAGGAGTTGCATGAACATCTTCGACTCCGTGAGTCGGTTGAGTAGCAAGGGTCGCAGTAGTTTCATGACCATCTTGGACTCAGTTTATTGATTTGAAACGGGTGAGTGTCAATGTCAGTGAGTCGGTTAGGTCGCAAGGGTCGCAGGAGTTGCATGAACATCTTCAACTCAGTGAGTCGGTTGAGTAGCAAGAGTCGCAGGAGTTGCATGACCATATTCGATTAAGTGAGTCGGTTGTCTTAGTGAGTGGGATGGGTCGCAATGGTCGTTTGAGGGGCGTGGGTCGGTTGAGTGTCGCGGAGTGTCTGAGGGTCGTTTGAGTCGCATGGGTCGCACACGTCGGTTGAGGGTCGCACGGGTCGGTTGCGTCGCATGGGTCGATTGAGTCGCATGGGTCGCTTAGGTCGGTAGAAGTATAATGTATTCGTAATTGGTCATTTTACAGGTGGCGCCAAAGCCGAAATTTGTGTATGAATTCAAGCACATGGACAGAATTCCAAAGATCACCACGAAGTGTTATCCTCACGAGACAATAAGGATGCTGAGAGGAATCTTAAATGATCAGGAGTTGCATTACTTCGAGAACGAGTCACAATTTAGGCATTTATTTCACTTACAATGTGACTCCACATTAACGAAGGTTCAAATGAGAATTTTGGCCGTGGAAAGGTGACCCCCGAACAAGTCAGTGAAAAGCTTGTGAAGGCGAAGAATTCCGACGACTGGAAGAGGTTCGCAACTTTGATGTTGTTGGCGCAAGTTATGGCTCACAAGCCTTCAGCAGAAAACTCTATCAGCCATGATCTCATTGACATGGTTGATGACTTGGAATTTTGTGAAGGCTTTCCATGGGGTCGGTACACATCCGAGATGATTGTGGATACTTGCCGCAAGCACGTTAGCGGGGAATCACCGAAACCAAAATGGTATTGTGGCGGTTTCATGATCCCACTAATGGTAAGTTGTATATATTATTCGAATAACTTGAATGGTTTCGTACTTTTTGCATTCTTATCATTTTATTTTAATGTTTCAGTTACTTGAGGTTGTGGATGCGCATCGATCTTGCCCAAGAATGTGCAAGAAGATGGTTAAATCCAATTTTAACCCGAAGTATGTAGATGTGATAAGGCAGATTGGAGATTCTAAGGTAACAATTACACAGGGTTCACAAGGGAAACAAGAGTCACAGAGGGTAATAATGGTTATGTTTTGTTTTTCAGGATATTCTAAGTATTCTTCGTGCTGAACACAAAGAGAAAGCTTTACTTTCTGGTCTGGAGGATTACGAGGGATGCGACGATCCGGATGTTCAGATATGGATGAAACATCTTCGTAGATATCCGAAGGGTATTTGTTGGGAGGATATCCGTGAGCAAGAACTGCTGACACGAAAAGCAGCTCTTGGTGATAAAAAAAAGGAGAAGGAAAAAGGGACTAAGAGGAAGGAGTGCGTGAGTGATGCTGATGCTGATGCTGCAGTCCCTCTAACACTGGAGAAGAAATTAATAGGGGAAATAAGGAAGTGGGAGAAGAGAATCATCAACGCCGTAAGAGACCTTCTAAGGGATGTCGGGATTCATGTGCCTAATCCAAAATCAAAGGCTACCGAGAAAGTTGCGATCACCGAAACCCAATCTTCCGACACTGTTGGTGATTTTGCTTTTGAATTCCTTCGACGTCCAAATCCAGTGTCAAGAAACCTTGCTCCTGATGGAGTTCCACCAAGTAAGTAATATTTAGTGAAAAGGTCATTTGAGTGTCAATTTCCATCGAGACATATAAGTCGTAGGGTCGCATAAGCCGTAGGGTCGTTAGAGTCGTAGGGTCGCATAAGCCGCAGGGTCGTTAGAGTCGCATGGGTTTCATATGTCGCATGTGTCACTGGGTCGCATGGGTCGCATAGGTCGCATTGGTCCCATTGGTCGCATAGGTCGCATTGGTCCCATTGGTCGCATAGGTCGCATTGGTCCCATTGGTCGCATAGGTCGCATTGGTCCCATTGGTCGCATAGGTCGCATTGGTCCCATTGGTCGCATAGGTCGCATTGGTCCCATTGGTCGCATAGGTCGCATTGGTCCCATTGGTCGCATAGGTCGCATTGGTCCCATTGGTCGCATAGGTCGAATTGGTCCCATTGGTCGCCATATGTTTAATGAGGTAAACTTTATGCAGGTGCTGGGCCTTTATCGAAGGAGTCTGCGCCATATGTTGAACCTCCGCCGGCAAAAAGAGCAAGAACAATGCGAGGGAGAGGGCGAAAGAAGGTTGTTCAAAAACCCGAAAAAACGGTGGTTCAAGAACCTGAAGGGGAAGAGGAGTTTGTGTGGAATCCCAGTGGATTAGTAAAGGACTTGATAAGCCGATTTCCTACGTTCACTGATGCTAGCGGTGAAAAGTTGACTAGGCTATATTTGTTCCTGAAGGCACCTCGACATGATCGGTGGTGGAAATCTGAGCTAAATATTCCCCGAGGGCCAAAGTTTTGGGAGATTATATTAAAGGCCAACGCATGGCTTGAAGATGAAGTAAGTTTTTTTAAACCCTTAGTCTCACGGAGTTTTGTGTCATATGTATTCCTGTGTGTTAATTTTTTTTTTTGCAGCAATTGGATGAGGCGTTGATGGAGCTGTCTTCTCGCTTGGCATCGGATCCCAGCGCGTATCAGAATTATTACGTTTGTCCTGTTGCTTTCATGCAGACGCTCGCGATGTGGACGTACGAGGATATGGAAACTGTGCCGGAAAAGCTGAGTCAGTTTTTGAACGCCAAGCCACCAATTAGTGATTATGAAGGTTTTGTCTCGGTTCTAAACATTCCATCGATAAATAATCGATGGGTAGGATGTCATTGGGTAGCCATCAAAGCGGATTTCAAAACCCGATGCATCACGGTATACGACTGCAGGATGAGCCTTAAGGAAACACATATCGATCCGGTGATTGAGAAGATAAAAAAAGCTGT
>CM071868.1:29387255-29398501 GCA_036759665.1 Gynandropsis gynandra | reverse complement strand
GAATCACCGAAACCAAAATGGTATTGTGGCGGTTTCATGATCCCACTAATGGTAAGTTGTATATATTATTCGAATAACTTGAATGTTTTCGTACTTTTTGCATTCTTATCATTTTGTTTTAATGTTTCAGTTACTTCCATTCGAAACCATCCTTAGTTTGGGCGAAAAAGGATGGTATGTTGAGGTTGTGGATGCGCATCGATCATGCCCAAGAATGTGCAAGATGATGGTTAAATCCAATTTTAACCCAAAGTATGTAGATGTGATAAGGCATATTGGAGATTCTAAGGTAACAATTACACAAGGATCACAAGGGAAACAAGGGTTAGAGAGGGTAATAATGGTTATTTTTTGTTTTTCAGGATATTCTAAGTATTTTTCGTGCTGAACACGAAGAGGAAGCTTTACTTTCTGATCTGGAGGATTACGAGGGATGTGACGATCCCGATGTTCAAATATGGATGGAACATCTTCGTAGAAATCTGAAGGGTATTTGTTGGGAGGATGTCTGTACGCAAGAACCGCTGAGACGAAAAACAACTCTTGGTGATAAAAAAAGGGAAGGAAAAATGGACTAAGAGAAAGGAGAGCGTGAGTGAAAAATAATAGAGGTCCAAGATGATGCTGATGCTGCAGTCCCTCTGACGCTGGAGTAGAAATTAATAGGGGAAATAAGGAAGTCGGAGAAAAGAATCATCAACGCCGTAAGAGACCTTCTAAGGGATGCCGGGATTTATATGCCTAATCCAAAATCAAAGGCTTCCGATAAAGTTACGATCACCGAAAACCAATCTTCCGACACTGTTAGTGATTTTGGTTTTGAATTCCTCCGGCGTCCAAATCCAGTGTCAAGAAAAGAACCAAGCGAAGAGCCGGTTGACTCTGGAGATGGCTCAGAAGAGGATTTGGAAAACATTGCTCCTGATGGAGTTCCACCAAGTAAGTAATATTTAGTGAAAATGTCATTTGAGTGTCAATTTCCATCGAGAGTCGGCATGGGTCGCAAGATTCGGATCGATCGCAGGGACATATAAGTCATAGGGTCACATAAGTCGCATGGTTTTTAGAGTCGCATAGGTCGTATGGGTTTCATATTTCGCATGGGTCACTGGGTCGCTAAAGTCGAATGGGTCGCATGTGTTACATAATCAATGTAACAAACGATGAGTCTAATGAATGAAGTAATTTTATGCTGATGCTCCAGTGGGTCCTATCGAAGAGGTGAATACTAAAGATACTTTAGTGGTTCCTGTCGAAGACGTCGCCGACGAGGTTCCTGCCAAGGATACTCCAGTAGTGGGTCCTGTCCAAGAGGTCGCCGCTATTTTCGAAATACCACCAAGTAAGTACGGTCATTTGAGGTTGCATAGGTCGCATGGGTGGCATTGGTCGTCATATGTTTAATGAAGTAAATTTTATACAGGTGCGGACCTTTATCGAAGGAGTCTGCGTCATATGTTGAACCTCCGCTGGTGAAAAGAGCAAGAACAGTGCGAGGGAGAGGGCGAGGGAAAGATGTTGGTGGAGTCCAAGAACCCAAAAAGAAGGTTGTTCAAGAACCCGAAAAACGTTGGTTCAAGAACCTGAAGGAGAAGAGGAGTTCATGTGGATTTTCAAAGGATTAGTAAAGAGCTTGATAACCCAATTTTCTTCCTTCATTGACACTAGTGGTGAAAAGTTGACTGATCTATATTTGTTCTTGAAGACACCTCGACATGAGCGGTGGTGGAAATCTAAGCTAGATATTCCCCGGGGACCAAAGTTTTGGGAGACTATATTAAAGGCCAACGTATGGCTTGAAGATGATGTAAGTTTTTCTAATCCTTTAGTCTCACAGAGTTTTGTGTCATATGTATTCATGTGTGTTATTTTTTTTACAGCAATTGGATGAGGCGTTGATGGTGCTATCTTCTCGCTCGGCATTGAATCCCAATGCGAATCAAAATTATTACGTTTGTTCTGTTGCTTTCATGCAGACACTCTCGCTGTGGATGTATGAGGATATGAAAACTTTTCCAGAAATGCTTAGTAATTTTTTGAATGCCAAGTATCCATTCAGAAGTACGAAGACACCAATTAGTGATTATGAAGGTTTTGTCTCGGTTCTAAACATTCCAACGGACAAAAATTGATGGGTAGGATGTCAATGGGTAGCCATCAAAGCGGATTTCAAAACCAGATACATCACGGTATACGACTACTAGATGAGGCCTAAGAAAATGCATATCGATTCGGTGATTGAGAAGATAAGAAAAGCTGCCCCCAAGATGCTCGTTCTCGGAGGACTTCTTTCTTTGGCTTCTGAAGAAGATGAATGGAAGTATGAATATTATGAACGTCTATCATAGAACCAAAGCGGGAATGACTGTGGTGTTTTCTCCTACAAATTTGTAGAAGCCTCATTAATGAGTAGGAGGAATGTGTTTCACTTCATTTTCGAAGATAATGTTACTTCCATGCATGAGAAGATGGCGACTGATATATTTAGTAATGGAGAACATATCTATTCACCCCAAGAAGACTAACTTGATATTTGGTACATTATTTTTTTTTGGAATAGAAGATGTAAACATTTGGTACATTGTAATTTTTTAAATATTTGGTACATTGTCGCAGGGGTCAAAGGGTCACAGAGATACAAGGGTCGCAAGGGTCTAAAGGTCACAGAGCCTCATGCGACCCTTGCGACCCATGTGGACATTGCGACCATTGCGACCAATTTGTCCATTTTGACCCTTTCAACTAGTCTTTTCAATGTCAGACTACTGGTTTTTCTAGGTGCTAGCTATGCTTTTTATTTTACCAATGCCATATTCAAGACCATTGGGACACGTCTATGTTACCCCTATATTAAAAGGTTCATCAAATTTTCTAAGTTTCACCATAACACCCATTTGAGATGAGAATGAATTCGGAGAATCCTATCTCTTTCCTCTCTTCGTCTAAGTCTCTAACCTTAAATTCTCTGAAAAATCCTTGTTACCTTTGTGACCGTTTTGGCCTTCATCACGAAGATCACATGGTGGACGCATGGCATCGTGTTGTCTATTTGTTACTCAAGGTCTTGGTAATCGTCGGACTCGGTCTCTATGCAGATACACATAAGTACTTACAACGTGGATGGAGGACTTTGTGCTGTATCTGCACTACATAAGGTCTTGGTCGGCGGACTCAGACATCAAGCTGTATCCGCGTTACCTAAGGTCACGGTTGGAGGTCAACTTGGAGAAAGCGTTGAGTCACAGACGACTCTCTTTACGGGGGAGGGCTCCAATGTGTCTCTAAAGTCGGGAAATTTGACCTTTTATTCTTTCCTTTTTTTCTTGAACTTTTTTCTTGCCTTTTTTTCTTGAACTTCCTTTTGCCTTTTTTTAATCGTTGTGACCTTATGTAACCTTATGTAACTTTTGTGACCTTTGTAAGCTTTGTGACCTTATGTAATCAATATTCAAACGTTGAAAATGTCTTATTTTGCATCTATTATTCGTAAGGTTATGACCTATCCGACTCATGCGACCCAATATGACCCGTTATACGACCCTCAATCGAATTAAATTAGAATAAAGTTTAAACGGGAACCCATCCGACGCATGAGACCACATATGACCATGTACAACTCATGCGACCTATACGACTCATGTGACTTGTTGTTTTGCTTTCAGACTCCTATCATCCGGCCCATGTGACCCTTCCGACCCATGTGACTTGTCGTTTTGCTATTAGACTCCTGTCATCTGACCCATGTGACCTTTCCGACCCATGTGACCCTCCCTACCCATGTGACTTGTCGTTTTGCTATCAGACTCCTATCTTCCGACCCATTGACCTTTCCGACCCATGTCTATAAGTTAACGTCTACGTCTCTTCTCTTAGTATGCATTTCTAACCCCTATTTCTTTGAAAAATCTTTTTTACCTTTGTGACCTCTGTGCCGCAGTCACCATTGTCGAACCAAGGCATCATGTTGTCTATGTGTTACTCAAGGTCTTGGTAATCGGTGGACTCAGTCTCTATGCAGTCACTGATGAGTTGTGGGGGTGAATTAGGTGACAGTGTTGGGTCACTCTTGAAATGTGACTGGAAGACAAAGTACATGGCAGGAGATAACTCTGGGGGTGCAATACCAAACAAGAAGAACGTAGAAGACTGGAAGATGGAGACAGACTGCGACCAAGCGACCCATGCGACCCATGCGATCCTCAATTGGCATTAATTAGTTTGACGTTGTAGATGTATTGTTTTGATTGGTTTTTCTCATTTTATCATTATAAACTAGTAAATTCATCGATTTCGCATCTATTGATCCATATATGCGACCAAGCGACCCATGCCATTATCAAAATATTTGAGTTGTATATATCTAGTTTAGAATCAATATAGATAATAATATAAATAATATCGACATTTGAACAAAATGTTAAATGTATTGTTTAATCATCCGACGAGTTTTTAAAACACTACTATCACTTTGAAACACATGCATTGGTTATACACAACTCAACTAGGTACACATGGGTCATAATCTGTTTATCCGTTGATTGAAATTGTAGATGTATTGTTTTGATTGGTTTTTGTCATTTTATCATCATAAACCCGTAAATTCGTCGAGTTCGCATCTATTCATCAATAAATCCGACCAAGCGACCCATGCGACCCATGCGATCCTCAATTGGAATTAATTAGTTTTACGTTGTAGATGTATTGTTTTGATTGGTTTTTGTCATTTTATCGTCATAAACTGGTAAATTCTTCGAGTTACGTTTATTTATCAATATATGCGACCAAGCGACCCATGCGACCCTCAATTGGCATTAATTAGTTTGGCATTGTAGATGTATTGTTTTGATTGGTTTTTGTCATTTTATCATTATAAACTAGTAAATTCGTCGATTTCGCATCTATTGATCCATATATACGACCAAACGACCCATGCCATTATCAATATATAATTATCAATATATATTGAGTTGTATATGTCTAATTTAGAATCAATATAGATAATAATATAAATAATATCGACATTTGAGCAAAATGTTAAATGCATTGTTTAATGATCCGACGAGTTCTTAAAACACTACTATCACTTTTAAAACACATGCATTGGTTATACACAACTCAACTAGGTACATATGGGTCATAATATGTTTTATCCGTTGATTGACGTTGTAGATGTATTGTTTTGATTGGTTTTTTCATTTTATCATCATAAACCTGTAAATTCGTCGAGTTCGCATCTATTCATCAATATATCCGACCATGCGACCCATGCGACCCTCAATTGGCATTAGTTAGTTTGACGTTGTAGATGTATTGTTTTGATTGGTTTTTGTCATTTTATCATCATAAACCGGTAAATTCGCCGAGTTACGTTTATTTATCAATATATGCGACCAAGCGACCCTAATGCGAACCAAAATTCCCGCTGAACTTTTCACCAAAATTTTAAAAATCAAATCGAATTCCATCTGACGGCGATTCGATGTCAAGGTCATGTCTTTTCGAATTTCAAAAGTTTCTTTTTTTCAAATAACGACACTCTCTCTCTAACTCATCATATTCCATCCATTTTTTTTCCGAAAATGCAACATTTACATACTTTCGTCCAAATCATTCTTTCGAGCTTTCTGAAGAACTTCCTCGTAATATCCTTCATCTCTCTCATTCGGTATGTTAATGTAGAGAATGTAAAGATTTGAATTTTTCTTCGATTTTTGTTACATGATATTCCGAAGAAATTCTTCGATGAGCATATTTACGGGAAAATAAGAGACGACAACACGTCAACGCTTAAATCGGATGTGTCTAACAAAACATGGGAAGTAAAGTTGGATGGCTCAAGATTCACTCATGGATGGAAAGATTTCTCCAAGGATCATGATTTTCGTATTCGAGATTTCTTAGTTTTCCGTCACGAAGGTGACATGGTGTTTCACGTCACTGGTTTCAGAGTTGATAGAGTAATCTACAATATGCATCATCTATATCATCATCATCCGTAGAAGCAAGGTGATCTTCTTCTTGTGAGAGGATTTTCACGGTACCTGTCACGCATTCAAATCTGACCGTAGATGTAGTGGTAAGTGAACTCAAACCGATTTATTCGATTCATTAAATCTGGCCGTATATGCATTAGTTTGGCGTCATTGTAAATTTATTCGGTTATCACAGACACTTCCGATAGAGTTTGCGAGGTCGATTGGTCTTTGCGTTAGACAAAGTAAGATTGAACTGATAAACAATTACGGACGGATTTGGGAGGCACATCTAAGGCCCCTGAAACGCGGTGGCGCTAGCATCACCAGGGGTTGGACGGAGTTTTGTCACGATAATGGCTTTAACGTGGGTTGTACCCTCGAAGTCGAACTGGACACCGTTCTTGATGATGTAGCTTGTCTACTGTTTACCCTCCATCAAGGACTATAATCAACATAGATTGAATTCATTGTATTTTGATTGCTTTGAACCTCATTTGAATAACAAAATTCATGTTTGTATTTGGTTAGTTTTTTTACTATTATTCAATAAAATGTATTATTTTTAGTATCAATGTTTTTTTGGATTTACTATTATTGTAATAAGGGTCGCAGAGGGTCCAAGGGTCGCAAGGGACAAAGGGTCGCAAAGATACAAGGGTCGAAGGGAGATAAAGGTCGCAGAGGTCCAAGTGGTCGCAGAGGTACAAGGGTCGAAGGGAGACAAGGGTCGAGGGGGACAACGGTCGCACGATCCAAGGGTCTAAAATAATGTTTACTCTTTGATTATGGAAGATATAATTTGGTACATTGTTCTTTTTTAACTTTTGCAAATAATTTTGGGAATGGATAATTCAACTTTGTACATTGTTATTTTTTAAAAAATTATTCATATTATTTGTAAATAATTATTTAATAATAAAGCGTAAAGGGTCGCAGGGGTCCAATGGTCGCAGAGGTACAAGGTCGCACCATTTGTCCCTTGCGAACCTTTTACCCGTTCGACCCTTGATCCTGCGACCCTTTTACCCGTTCGACCCTTTTACCCCTGCAACCCATGTGACCGTGTGGTCATGTCTTTTCGAATTCCATCCAACATTGATTCGATGTCAGCTCTTTTCGAATTCCAGCCGTTTCCTTTTTTCCAATCCATTTTTTCCACTCATCATCTTCCATCATTTTTTTTTCGAAAATGCCACATTTCCCTCATTTCTTCTGACAGATTCATGTGTAACATCTGTACTACCTTGTAATCTTCTTTAAAACACTCTGTCGGTATGTTACATGTAGATAATGTACATATTTGACTTTGTTTTTCGTTTTTTGTTACAGGAAATCTCGAAGATCTTCTTCGATGAGTATATTTACGGGAATACGAGGGACACCAACATGGCAACGATTAAATCGAATGCGTCTAACAGAACATGGGAGGTCAAGTTGGATGGCTCCGAATTCACCGATGGATGGACAGATTTCTACAACGACCAAAACATTCATATTGGGGATGTCGTAATTTTCTGTCACGAAGGTGAAATGGTCTTTTACGTCACCAGAGCCACTCTTGATGAGAGGGTTTTTCATTGTACCAGTCACGCATTCAAATCTAGCCCTAGATTCATTGATAAGCAACCTCAAACCGATTCATCATATATAATTTGGTTATTTATTAGACTTTTATTCATTTATACCGATGTAACTTGGTGATGTCGCAAACACTTCCGATAGGGTTTGCGAGGGAGAACGGTCTTTGCCATAGACGATGTCATGTAATGATGTACCACGATTGCAGAATCGATCGCGGGACGTTCGATTTTCGCTAGCAGCTTTAAGGCCCGTGAGTCGTGGTAGCGCTTGCATCAGAGGGGGGTGGAGAAAGTTTTGTCAAGAAAATGGACTGAACGTGGGTTGTTCCCTCATAGTAAAAAAGTTCTCCATTGCAGGAGATCTTGTGCTTCGATTTATCAGCAACATATTTTGATTTGAGTTGTATTTTGATTTATTTGAACCTCCTTTTAACTTGAACTTCATTTGATCTTGTGGATTTACTATTATTAATTGTTAGTGTTATTATAGTATCGCTGTTTTTGTGGATTTACTATTATTATAATAAGGGTAGCAGATGGAAAAGGGTCAAAAGGGGGACAAGGATCGCACGGGTCCAAGGGTCGCGAGGGACAGGGGTCGCATGAGTCCAAGGGTCGCGAGGGACACGGGTCGCACGGGTCCAAGGGTTGCGAGGGAAAATGGTCGCATAGGTCCAAGGGTCACGAGGGACAATGGTCGCACGGGTCCAAGGGTCGCACGGGTCCAAGGGTCACGAGGGACAAGGGTCGCACGAGTCCAAGGGTCGCAAATGTACAAGGCTCGTAGATATTTGATAAATTTTTTGTAAATAACTTAATAAATTATTATTTTCAAAGCTTTATTCATATTATTTGTAAATAATAAATTATGTTTACTATATTGTTAGTATCACTGTTTGGTTGGATTTAGTATTATTGTAACAAGAGTCGCAGAGGGACAAGGGTCGCAGGGGTCCAAGGGTCGCAGAGGGACAAGGGTCGAAGGGATCCAAAGGTTAAATAGGTACAAGGGTCGCAGGGGTCCTAGGGTCGAAGAGGTCCCTCTGTGACACTTGTGCCTCTGCGACCCTTTTACCTCTTCGATCCTTGGATCCCTGCGACCCTTTTACCCTCTTCGACCCTTGGACCCCTGCGACCCTATCCTAAACCTTGTGACCCTTTTACCCCTGCGACCTTTTGACCCCTTTGCGACCCCTTTACCCCTGCGACCCTTGGACCCCTAAGACTCTGTGACCCAATGCAACAGTTTTTCAGTGGAACCTACTTAATTGCAAACTTTTTTGTTGACAACAAACGATTTCAACCTATTGGCAACAAATCTGATGCCGATTTCAAGCTACTCTCGCCGAACCTGTCGTGGTGTGGGAGAACAGTTATTTTTGCGCCATAATAGAGAGAGAAATCGAGGTGTTCTGGAAGAGAGAGAAAAATTGTCGACAAGGGTAATATGGGATTATCAATATTTTAAGAGTATATTTGAAGTTGAATTTTTTTTTTCAGGGAAGGGTATTTTTGAAGCACTTTAGCCCTACAAGGGTATTTTTGAAATTCCCCCAAATAGTAGTGAATAGTGTTTTTCTTAACGTAAAAAATTATTACCTTTTGGATTTAACTATTATATATGATGGTAGATATTTGTCTATTGGATCATAGAAATTTTATTCCTGTTTTTTATACTCTCAATCGATTATGTGTTTTTTTTACTTTTATCTTTTGTCTCTTATACCTCATGCCGTTCGATATTTTGCTATTTTTAAACAAGATATATATTCTTTTACACTGTGTTGATTCCATAATCAAACGCTATTGCTCCGTGGGGTAACTTCAAAAATACCCTCGTAGGGCTAAAACACTTCAAAAATACCCTTCCCGAAAAAGAAAAAATTTTTAACTTCAAAAGTACCCGTATAAATGTTGATATTCCCAAAATACCCCTGCGACCTTACGACCCAGTTCGACCCAGCGACCCAGTTTGACCCTGCGACCCTTGTCCCTCTGCGACCCTTGTTCCTCTGCGACCCTTGGACCCCTGCGACCCTTGTCCCTCTGCGACCCTTGTTCCTCTGCGACCCTTGGACCCCTGCGACCATTGTCCCTCTACTAGTCTTTTCAATGTCAGACTACTGCTTTTTCTAGGTTCTAGCTATGCTTTTTATTTTACCAATGTCACATTGAAGACCTATATTAAAGGTTCTTTAATGTGTCAATACATGCACCTTGGTCATTCTTTGTAATTATTGTCTTTCTGGATTGTAGGAGTCCATTTATTTTTCGTTATAAATAGAGGAGGAAAACCGTAAAGCTACAACAAGCACCAAATCATCTCTTGTTTCGAGTCTTTCATTCTCTCAAAAGGGCGATTTCTAACATCTAACCCTAAATTCTCTGAAAAATCCTTGTTACCTTGTGACCGTTAAGGTCACATGGTCGACCCAGGGCATCGTGCTGTCTATTTGTTACTCAATGTCTTGGTAATCGTCGGACTCAGTCTAAATGCAGATACACACAAGTACTTACAACTTGGATGGAGGACTTTGTGATGTATCTGCACTACATAAGGTCATTGTAATCGGCGGACTCAGACATCCGCGTTACCTAATGTCACGGTTGGAGGTCATTTGCTACCGTGGAACTCACCATACATGACTCAAAGCCCGAAATGTCAATGGAGCATTTCTTGCGGGGAAGGGCTCCGATGAGTCATTAATCTTCGGCAAATTTGACATTTTTTCTTTCCTTTTTTTTCTCGAACTTCTTTTTGCCTTTGCCTTCTTCTTTCTCGAACTTCCTTTTTCTTTTTCTTCAACTTTTTTCTTTCCTTGTTTTAACCGTTATGACCTTTGAGACCTTATGTAACCTTATGTAACTCTTGTGACCTTTGTAACCTTTGAGACCTTATGTAATCAATATTTAAACGTTGAAAATGTCTTATTTTGCATCTATTGTTCGTAAGATTATGACCCGTTATGCGACGCTCAATCGGATTAAATTATAATAAGGTTTAAACGGGTACGACTCATGCGACCACACATAACCCTTGTACGACTCATGCGACCACATATGACCCATGGACGACTCATGCGACCAAACATTACCCATGGACGACTCATGCGACCAAACATTACCCATGGACGACTCATGCGACCAAATATGACCCTTGGACGTCTAATGCGAACACATAAGACCCTTGTACGACTCATGCGACCCTATATGACCAAATATTACCCATGGACATCTCATGCGACCACATAAGACCCTTGGACGACTCATGCGACCCTATAAGACCCTTGTACGACTCATGCGACCCAACATGACCACATATGACCCATGGACGACTCATGCGACCAAATATGACCCTTGGACGTCTAATGCAAACACATAAGACCCTTGTACGACTCATGCGACCCAACATGACCACATATGACCCATGGACGACTCATGCGACCAAATATGACCCTTGGACGACTCATGCGACCATATAAGACCCTTGTACGACTCATGCGACCCTATATGACCACATATGACCCATAGACGACTCATGCGACCAAACATTACCCATGGACGTCTCATGCAACCACATAAGACCCTTGTACGACTCATGCGACCCTATATGACCACATATAACCCATTGGCGACTCATGAGACCACATATGACCGATGGACGACTCATGCGACCACATAATACCCTTGT
>CM071868.1:29365994-29379718 GCA_036759665.1 Gynandropsis gynandra | reverse complement strand
TTCGCCAGTGATGCTGCTGATTCTAGCCCTTTTCCTTCTCGCCAACTTCAAATCGTTCCCTCTCAAGTTCGAAATCACTTATTTCTTTCTTGATATCAACTTTTAAATAGGTTTCACAGCGAAAAACTGTTCGTCTTTCTCGTTGTTTTCGGCATTTCACGTCTAAAAACTGCCGAACTTCCATTTTTCCACGTTCGAACATTAATGGCAAATTTGTCTTTTCTTCAGTTTTTATTTTTCGGATTTAATAATTATTTTGGGGAAGGGTATTTTTGAAGTGGTTTAGCCCTATGAGAGTATTTCTGATATTCCGCCTTGCTCCGTAGACCCCGTCTTATACCTCCTTCAATCTTTCTTATGTCGACGATGTTTCTATTTCGGCGAGTTGCTACGGTTTGTTAGCTTAATTTCTTGATTCAACGTACATTTCCTCGGTTTAAACAAAAAAAAATCATCAATTCGATTGCATAAGATTGTTTTCACAATGTTCATTGTAAATAAAAATCGTAGTAACGATATTTCAACTGTTTCAATATCAAGTATTTTACCACAAAAAAGTTCGTTCAAAATAAAGAATAACAAGAATCATATTTATGTTTTTTTATAATTGTTGTTTTGATGTTTCTACTATTTAAATAACATTTAAATATTTTGATTTTTTTGAAACCATCAATTATTTAATCTAATGAATATATATATATATATAAAGTTGTAAAATCTTTCAATCTTCATGCTCTTGCTGCCACCTCATCATTCTATTGTTATTTTATTTTTTATTTTTAGATAAATATTAATAATATTTATTCTATATATTCAATTATATATTTTTTTTAAAATGTCTTTACTAAATTAATGTATAGTATTCTACAAATTAAAACTAATTTAATATATTTCAATAAATTAATGTATAAATTCTATTTTAAACATAAATAAATTTAATGATTCAATATTCACAAAATTTTCAATACAAAATATTAATTTTTGTATAAACAATAATATAAAATAACAACTCCAATTGCTACCACCTCATCATTCTATTGTTATTATTTTACATTTTATCCAAAAATTAATAATATTTATTCTATATATTTAATGAATCTTTTCTAAATTAATGTGCAATATTCTACAAATTAAAATAATTTAATATATTTTAATGAATTAATTTACAAATTTGATTTTAAACATAAATAAATTTAATAGTTCAATGTTCACAAAACTTTGAATACAAAAATTAATAATAATTATTCTATATATTTAATGATATTTTCAAAACGTCTTTTCTAAATTAATGTACAGTATTCTACATATTAACAAAGAATTTAATATATTTCAATAAATTAATTTATAAATTCGATTTTAAAAATAAATAAAATTAAATGGTTTAATTTTCAATAAATTTGAATAGAAATTAAAAAATAATTTAATATATTTAATTAAATTAATTTACAAATTTGATTTTAAACATAAATAAAATTAATCTATATATAAAAAGTTAAAAAAATCTCTTAATCTTCATATTGTTATCTCTATTGTTATTTTATTCTATTTTTATATTAAAATTAATAATATTTATTCTATATATTTAATGATATTTTTTTGAAATAATATATTTCAATAATTAAATTTACAAATTCGATTTTAACATAAATAAAATTAAATAGTTCAATGTTCAAAATTTGAATACAAATTAAAAGAAAAAATAAAATATTTATTAAATTAATTTACAAAAAAACAATAGAATGATGAGGTGCCACCTCATCATTCTATTGCTATTTTATTTTATTTTTTATACAAAAATTAATAATAATTATTCTATATATTTAATGATAGTTTTTAAAACGTATTTTCTAAATTAATGTATAGTATTCTACCAAATATAAAAGAATTTAATATATTTCAATAAATTAATTTATAAATTCTATTTTAAACATAAATAAATTTAAATGGTTTAATTTTCACAAAACTTTGAATGTAAATTAAAAAGAATTTAATATATTTAATCTTTGAATGTTTAAAAAGAATTTAATATATTTAATTAAATTAATTTAAATTGGATTTTAAACATAAATAAAATTAATCTATATATAAAAAGTTATAATATCTCTCAATTTTGCATGTTGTCATCTCATCATTCTATTGATATTTTATTTTATTTTTATACAAAAATTAATAATATTTATTTTATATATTTAATGACATTTTTTAAAATAATAGATTTCAATAAATTAATTTACAAATTCGATTTTAAATATAAATAAAATTAAATGGTTCAATGTTCACAAACTTTGAATACAAATTAAAAAAATTCAATATATTTAATTAAATTAATTTAGAAATTCGGTTTTAAACATAAACAAAATTAATCTATATATAAAAAGTTGTAAAACCTCTCAACCCTTAAGTTATCATCTCATCATTCTGTTGTTATTTTATTTTATGTTTTATACAAATAATAATAATAATATTTATTCTATATATTTAATGATACTTTTAAAACGTATTTCCTAAATTAATGTGCAATATTTTACAAATTAAAAAGAATTTAATATACTTCAATAAATTAATTTATAAATTCGATTTTAAACATAAATTAAATTAACGGTTCAATATTCACAAAACTTTGAATAGAAATATAAAAAGTTACAAAATGTCTCAATCCTCGTACTGCCACCTCATCATTCTATTGTTATTTTATGTTACTTTTTTATACAAAAATTAACAATATTTATTCTATATATTCAATCCTCTTGCTCTCCTATTGCATCTCTCCCACTCTTAGATATTTTTTCATTAATCTCTTCCCACGATTACATATCATTCTCTCTTCCAGTCCCACGATCTCTCTCCCATGATCTTTAATCCCGCTATTCTCGTGTATCTTTTCGGTTCCACAAAGATCCTCTCATTTTTCCCAACTCGATCAAATCTTCGGCATAAGTGGAAACGTAGGAGCCCTCGCTGGTTCTCATGAAATTCTGTTTTACCCATCGTCATGATATATGAATTTTATATATTCGCTTCATGTCATGATACATGAGTTACTAACTTTAAATTGTTTTTATGTGTGTAATTTGTTATCATATGAAGTGTTTAGAAGTCGAATATTTTATCTTGGTCTTTTTCAAATTTTGGAAGTTATATTAATTTGCTTTATTTGTCTTATTTGAACGAATTGTCTTGTCACTGAAAACGGATCGAGAGCGCACTACAACTATTTTCATATGTTACTTAATTGATATTGTGATTCCTCCATGTTAAATCAACAACTATTATCATGTGTATCACATCAAAGGATGTTTTATTATGGAACAAAATCATCATATCTTATTCAGATCATGGTTTGGAGAAAATCTCATTCGCTTATCATCCAAAATGATCGAATATGGCATAAATCCGAATAAAAATGAGTACAAGGACGTTTGTTTGGATCTTTGAAGAAGTAGAGACAAATGTTCGATTGAACATAGAATCACCATTTTTGAAAGTAGAGTAACGAAGGTTACTCGCTATAAAATTCTTCTGGATTCAAGCTTTTTGTATAGGATACTAAGAATCATGGTTTTAATGGTAAATAATGTGTTTTTCAAGTGATGTTTGATAACGCTGGTGAATTCACTATCCAAGCTTTCAATGATTATTGTACATCGATTGGAATTGAGATTGAACATCTCGTACGACATGTTCATACACAAAATGGTATGGTTGAGTTGTTAATTAAACGTCTCCAACTCATTGCTCGACCATTACTAATGAGAACAAAACTCCCAGTTTCTGCTTGGGGGCACGTCATTTTATATGCTGCAACACTAATTCAAATAAGGACAAATGCTTATCATAAATATTCTCCATTGCAATTAGTAAATGATCAGGAACCAAATATATCTCATTTTTGAGTATTTGGTTGTGTAGTATATGTTTCGATTGCTCATCCACAACGAACAAAATAGGACCACAACAAAGATTGGGAATTTTGTTGGATATAATTCACCATCCATCATTAGATATCTTGAACCACAAATGAGTGACATGTTTATAGCTCGTTTTGTTGATTGTCATTTTAATGAAAATGAATTCCCAATGTTAAGAGGAGGAATAAAACAAATCTCACAAGATTTAACATGAAAAACACAATCATTGTTATTATATCTTGATCCTTCTACAAAACAATGCAATTTGTAAGTGTAAAAGATCATACATTTGCAGAATATTACAAATCAATCTCCAGATGGGTCCAATGATACAACACAGGTCACAAAATCATATATATCGGCTGTAAATGCACCTGCTCGTATAGAAATACCAAAAGATCATGCGAGTGAAAGAATTTCAAATGAGTCTATAACATGGTTAAAGTGTGGTAGATCACTTGGTTCTAAAGATAAAAATCCTAGAAAAAGAAACAAATTTGATAAAAAGAATATTGGTTCTCAGATCATAGAGAACATCCCAAAAGAAACAAACGAGGAAGATGATCTTCAAAATGAAAGTGATGAAAATAATCATGAGCATACAGAGAATAATGAGATTTCCATTAACTATATCAATGATGAAAAGATCAGAAAAAGATATGAAATAAATGACAATGATGGAATATTCTCATTCTCTATATCCAAAGAAATTAAAAATGATAATGAAGATCTAGAACCAGTGTCAATATCTGAATGTCAAAATGGGCATGATTGAATAAAACAAAAATAAGCTATGCAAATAGAGGTACAGTAATTGAATAAAAGAAAAGTATTTGGATACATCGTTGAAACTCCTAATAGTGTTAAACTAGTTGGATGCAAATGAGTTTTTTTTTGCGCGAAAGGAAAATGAAAATAGTAAGATCACAAGATGTAAAGCACGTCTTGTCGCACAAGGGTTTTCCCAGAGACCTGAAATTAATTATGAGGAAACATATTCCCTTGTTATGGATGCAATTGTATTTAGATACTTGATGAGTTTAACTACATCCAAAAATTTAGATATGTACCTTATGGATGTGGTTGCGGTATATCTATATGGATCGTTGGATAGTGATATCTCTATAAAAATCTCTCAAAGATTAAGAATGTCGGAAACATCAAACTCAAAGCCTAAAGAAATGTATGCAATGAAATTGCAACGATCTTTATATGGGTTGAAACAATCTGAACATATGTGGTACAATCGTCTAAGTGAATGCCTATTAAAAAGGGGATTTGTGAATAATCCTATTTGTCTTTGTGTATTTATTCAGAAAATATCAAGTGAATTAATGATTATAGCTATGTATGTTGATGATCTAAATATAATTGGGACCTCAAAGGAGATTGAAAATGCTCCAAAATTTTTGAAAGAGGAATTTGAAATGAAAGACCTTGGACAAATAAATTTTTATCTTGGTTTACAGATAGAGCATCTAAAAAATGGTATATTTGTACATCAATCGAATTATAAAAAAAAGAAGTATTAAAACACTTTAACATGGATAAAGAAAATCCATTAAACACTCCAATGATATGTAGATCTTTAAATGTTGAAAATGATTTATTTCATCCTTGTAAAGAAAATGAATATATACTTGGACCAAAAGTACCATATATGAGTGCAGTAGGGGCTCTCTTGTATCTAGGAAATTGCACTCGTCCTTATATACTATTTGCTATTAATCTCTTCTCACTTTATAATTCTTCCCCTACACGTCGTCATTGCACAAGGGTTAAACATATCTTTTGGTATTTACAAGGGATGATTGATCTAGGACTATTTTATCATAGAGATTCCAAATATGAGTTGATCGGTTTTGCAGATGCAGACTATTTATCAGATCCTTATAAAGCCAGATCACAAAATGGGTATATTTTCACAATTGGAGGTACGACGATATCATAGCGCTCTCAAAAGCAAACATTAGTTACAACATCTTAAAATCACGCCGAAATTATTGCACTCCATGAAATAACTAAAGAATATGTGTGGCTCAAGGCTATAACCCGACATATACAAGAAATATGTGGATTATCGACTAACATCAATCCAACAATATTATATAAAGATAATGCATCATGTGTCACCCAAACAAAAGAAAGATACATTAAAAGCGATAAGACGAAACATATCCCCCTAAATTTTTCTCATATAGCCGAGAGCTTGAGAAGAAGAAAGAAATTAATGTTCATTACATCAGATCAAACGAAAATGTCACTGATATATTCACAAAGGCTCCCCATTTCAACATTGGAGAAACACATTCATAACATCAGAATGTGTCACCTTCGAGAAGCTTATGAACAGACAGAAGGGTTGACAAATCGAGAGGTTTTATGGCTACACTCTTTTTTCCTCATCCTGGTTTTTATCCCAATGAATTTTTCCATGAAAAGGTTTTAACGAGGCAGTTGATAGACACAAGAAGGAGTACTATATTTATAAAAAAATATAATTATATATAATTGTGAATGTCTAATACTTTTAGGAATGATCATATTGAATTTATGATTCTTTTATAAAGATCATAATGAATTTATGATTTTTAAATTAAAGAGACATATATATATATTTTTATAAATACGAAATGTAACCATTCATTTAATACATAACTTACAAACTCCAAAACTCTTCTTATTCTCTCATACTCTCTTCATTCTCTCATATTAAGTTTCAGGTAAATTTTCTATAATTTTCTCCATTAGATATATCATATATAAATATATTTAATATATGATATATCATATATATATCAATCATATATTATGTATATACATATCATATATCATGCTACATGTACATATATAGTAATATATATGCTCATATATAATTATATAACATATATCCATATATATATATTACGGTTATAGTATTATTATTAATTTTTCAACATTTTATAATTATAATTATATTTTATTATTATCATGTATATGCCATTTTAAAATTTTAAATATTGAAAATTAATAGAAATTTTTAAAAATAACTTACGAATTAAAATTTAAAAATGAATATAATTTTAGAACAAAATTGGAAATTATTTACAAATATTTGTTAAAAACCAAAATGTAATCGATAATTTTTTTTAAAGAAAAGTAACAAAAATCTACCAAAAAATTATAAAAACTCAATCAAAATTTAAAAAATAAAATTAGTTTAAAATTAATTTAAATATATATACATTCAATAATAATGTTTAAATTAAAATAATAATATTATATATATATAAATAATAAAATTATAAATATTATATAGAGATATTATAAATATATAAAGATACATATGAATTATAATGGATATCAATAATTTTTTAAAATAAATTTAAAAGTTATTATATATATATATATATATTCAAAATAATATTATTTATTTTTTGTTGTTTGACATTTTCATGCAAACATAGATACAATCTAATATATATATATATATATATTACATGTAGAATCCAGAATAAATTTTAAAATAATATCGTTAAAGTAATGTATTAGTGTATATATATATATAATAATTTTTTAAAAAATTTAATGCGTTGTAAATAGTGCATATATATATATATTGATTTATGTTAGAAGATAAGTATCGTAACCAAACTCTGTCATGGTAATCCATTGTTCTGAAGCGAAATTTCGGCACGACCGTAATGCAACCGAAGGCCGAATGCTCCCTAAGGTTTACACAGTAACCCCTCGTACATGTTCACTCGCGAATAGGGGGATGAAATAGCTAAAACTCGTACAGAAAATCCTACTGTGCGTAGGGATTCATGGTATTGAAAACTCAGATGTAGGGGGAAGGCTCTCGGTTTCAGATTTTTCTGGATGAATCTTCCCTTAGGCAGGCAACCGAATTAATAGCCATGTAACATAACAAATGCCCGCTCGGGCTAGGGAGTTACCCGCGCGGGCGGCGGCGTCGTCGTCGCGCGTGTGGAATATGGGACTTTAGGACTTCCCACAAAAGTAAAAAATTGCTCAAAATTTTAAGTCATTTTTTTTCTCAACAATCCCCCACAAATGACTATCATAATTTTTAAAGGTACGAGCAAAAACGAATATAGGAATTAAATTACTTAAAAACATCAATATCTTACGATTGAATTGATGCGTAGTGATGTGAGGCAACAACTTAAGCTAGTCGAAGTGAATTGCTTATTGAACTTTCAAAAGCATAAACTGAGACCCCCGCAACACGTATCAATTCCTTGGTATTTGCTATTCCACGATATGGTTACAATGCTTTTAAAGGCCATGCGTTTTATTTTTACCTTGGTTCTATGAGTGCTCTAGAAAGAAACTCAATTTTCTTTCATAGAAGGCTATCCACCTTCACACTCATTTTTAACAATAACTTCATCAAGTCTGATATAATTACAGACCACTCAACAGCAGAGCTATAAAGTTATTAAGTCCATTAGACTTCTATATCATCATCCATCAAGTCTTTCAAAGGACCGCTCAACGTTTAGAGCCATGGAATAACACTAGAAAAAACACGGTATTTGCAATGGATGGAGAAACGAATCCGTTCGATGATGAAAAATTCCAACAGATAGCAACGGATAATCGAGAACTTCCAATGGGCCGCCATCAGTTGCAATCCATCGCAACTTTCAACGGACGGTCAACGGATCGATTTCGTTGCTCCCGTCCGCTGGAACGCCGTTAGAAAACCACCAAAAAACATCCAACGGACATCCGTTGCAAACTGTAACGGATGTCCGTTGGAAAGTATAACGGATGACCGTTGAAATTTTGAATTTTGAGGATTGCCGGTGGAATCATTTCACGTGAACTTGCAACGGACATCCGTTTAGGTTACCAATGGATGTCCGTTGCAAATAACACTATTTAATGATAAATATCAAGGTTTTAACATCAAACCATCAACAACAAATATATTTTCAACAAAATATTGTCTTCTTCAAATAGAGATATATATAGATCGAGAGAGTGGATGTAATGAAGAAAAGATCTTATAATCGAAGAGATTACGCAAGAATTCTTACAAGGATTGGAGCAATTCATGAGTTTTGTATCGATGCTACCTTTGTGTCAAGAACGCGGGACAATGTTATGTCCATGCAAAAGATGCAAAAACATGAAGTATCAAAGTCAAGAAATTATTTGCAAACATGTTTACAAGGTGGGTTTCGTTGAGAATTACGAAATTTGGTTATTCCATGGCGAAAATTGTGGCATTAAAGATATTGTACAAGAAGCACAAGTAGAAAAAATGAAGAAGTTATTTATGAAGCATCAACGACCAATCCATATGTGGAAATGGTGTCAGATGCTTTTTCTGGAGTTGTTCATTGATGTGCTTAATCTCAAGTAATAATTTACCTAGACTAACGTTTCTGCAAGAATACGGATCGTATAGTACCAGGGTTGAACACGAGGAATCGATGTAACTCTAAAGCTAGTATATTAATGAATAAGACGTGTGAAATCGATAAGTGATGGGAACGCGAATGAAACTAAACTAAACTAATTAACGGGATAAACTCAATGACTAAACACCACAGGTTTCGAGAGATGCACGATGATGCAACGAAGTTCTAACAAGATCATGGTTATAGATATCGTTACGTATTCGGGAAATTCAAGCTCTTTTCTAAGGAATGACTCTCCCGATGCCTAAACCCACTATCTAGCATGCGTACTACCAATCTCTAACCCATGGTTGTGGACCTACTCAGACATGAACTCAGCAAAAGAAACACAAAAGATAACTATATTCGACATGGATAAAGAACGAGATCCCTCCCTATTCTATTACCGATGTCTTCAATAGCTCCTCCACGCTCCAGCTTCCTCGCTCCGTCCTTCTCCCTTGTGTGTGCGTTCTGCTCTCTTTCTCCCTCTCTACGTGTGCTCTGTTTTCTCTCCTTGTTTCTGTGTGAATAGGCTTCTCCAGCTCTCCCCTCGTTCGTTACAGCAGCCACCCCTCTTTTCTTGCCTTTTCTCGAGTTTTCCATTCTTAATTAAGTTGGCAACAGTTCCATTACTTTCTCCAGAAAAATATCATTTATTCCTCTTCTCTAAAGTCGTTTTCCTTATTGTATAAGTCCCCAATAAACTCCCATTTGTTTTTAGACAAATTAACTTATTTGGACTTGCAGGTGATGGACGCGACCCGTGTGGGCTGGATAAGTGACCCGCTCGGGTGCGGCGCGAAAGATCGCGCAAGAACGCGATGGAAGAAAAGGCAGCCCGCTCGGGCTGAGCTACTGCTCGCTCGGGCTGAGGCCCCGGGCGTGGTATTTCTTGCCCGACTCGTGCTCAACTTGCTGGACAAAATCACCATAACAAATGCCCGCTCGGGCTAGGGAGTTACCCGCGCGGGTAGTGGCTATTCCTTACTGATTCTCATCCCGTTTGTCCCATGATGATCCTCGATGTTGGTACTTTGTCTCGTGCACGTCCTTTAGCTCCAAAATGTCTGAAAACGAGATGATCATGATGCTTAATGCTTGGTAAAATCCAAATGAATGATGAAACTAACTATGAAAATAGATGAAAATACTAGAACAAAATAGACGTTATCATTTATCAACAGTTCGATACCTTTCTCAAGACAATTATTTTTCTTCTTTTTCGGTTCTCTTTTTCTTCTTCTTTTTTTTTCCACACATTTTTTTTTGAAAATTCGCACTCGGTTTCTAGGACGTCGGAGTTGAAGAGGACAGGCTTCTACTTAGACCCAGGTTGCCAATTGGCACACTTATAAGGTCTCGTAACCTTAGCAAAGTGAAGAGGTCGCGTTTTTGCTGATTTTTTTCTTTTGATTAACTAGTGTGAATACGCATCGACCCTAACCCTTAGGACGTAGAAAAACCACCTCGACCCACCACTTGATGCACCATCATGTTAATGTAGGGCTGAAAAAGTTAAAGAACTTAGTCTATTGACAGTCGAGTGTAAGTGCGTGGAAATATAATGATCGAAACAAAACAAGGAATGAAAGGTACGCTCGGAGATATAAGTGCTTGGGATTGAAGCCTAAGGGAAGCAATACAACTATAGTCTATGGATTCATGCACGACCACTAACAAATCGATATCTAAAGGTATGTTTCAGCAAACCTAGACTTTTGTTCCCGATTCGACAAAGTTGCACAAGGTGACTAAAGTTCGAAATTTTTCGTACTAGATATTCGTCCATCTAATCCTAAAAAAAACAAATCGAAGAACTCAACATCTAAATCCTAATCACAATCATGACATTCGAAGAATACGCTCCCCCCCAGACTTGAACGGAACACCGTCCCGGTGTTCAATACCTAAGAGAAGGACTAACACGCAAAAACTCGGGGAAAAATACTATAAATAGGAACGTGTGCACCTGATGCGTGCTTGCTGTCCTGAGTTGATGTAGCTGGGCGTACGCATATTTCCTTATGTTGTGGATGATATCAAAGTGGAAAACCTGTAACAAAAGCCACATAATCCAAAGGTGACAGTACGATACATCGGGGTTGTTGGTAAGGAGCATGCTTGTGAAAAGAATAAGACTCGAATTCTAAAAAAAACAAAAACGAAATAACTAAAGGATTTGAGGCTCGAGTTGCCTCCCGAGAAGCTCTTGTTTAAGGTCACGAGCCTGACCACAATGTTACTCATCAGGTGGACGTCCTCGACATCGTCGTGTGCGTAGCGTCTCGCGTGCATAGTGTGCTCGATAGGGCGTAGCACGCGGATCAGTTGAGTTCCTTGCACGATCAGTTATGTCTTCCCTAAGAATTGTCATGATGTTCTCTAAGTTGGGGGCTAGATCGTGCTGTCCAAAAATTCTGGTCGAGCTGTCCATAAGTCCGGTTGTGTACTCCATGAAACCGGTTAGGCGTTCGTCGCTTGTTTCCTTCAGCATCTCCAGAGATTTTTGGTGCGTGAGCCTTTGTGGTGAAGGCTTCATCTTCACCTTGGGTGCCTTTTCAATGCTCCAATTGTGTGTTGGACTTTTGGTGTAGCTTCTCGGCATCTCTGGGTTGTTTATGTACTGATTTGCACCGCATTTAGCTCGGGTTGTGCGGAAGTCCTGGTCGGGAAGTTCCTTCTTCTTTTTGTTGTCAAGCAGCTCGTTTTCTACCTTGTACAATCCTTCTCCAGCTGCTATGAGATTCATATATAGGAAATCCGTATTCCGAAATTCCTCACAAACTTCCTCGGCTAAATTTTTAAAGACGCCGTCGGGGAACACAAAATCGATAATGCACGGCTGCTCAGGTGTGTCAATTAAGCTGAACTCTACTTCTATCTCGGGTTTCTTCTTATGCTCATCAATGTCCATAGCCTTATCCTCTGCTGTGTTAGATTCTTCCCCTTTTTCAAATATCGAGGGAGTGGGCTGATCCACCGTTTTCATGCGTTGACGTTGTGGGAATGGCAATGGAGGTGGCCTCGGATCTGGTTTTACGTACTTTGGCTCATCTTTCTCCTCGGTTTTCTTATTGTGCTCTTTAATGTCACTACCCTTTTCCATTGTTGTAGTAGACGTTTCATCCTTTCCAAATGTTGAAGGATTGGGTTGATCTACCATCTTCCTATGTTGACGTTGTTGAAACGGTAAAGGAGGTGGCCTCGGGGCTGGTTTTACATATTTTGGCTCCTCTTCCTCCTCGAGCTTCCCTTTAAGCTTGTTGACAGTTGTTTTCGCTACTGTGATCGATGCTTCACCCCTTTCAGACATTGAAGTAGGCTGATCCACCGTCTTACAATTCTTTAGGCAAATTTCGTTGGCATGCTCACGAGGATTTGCTTCTGAACTTCCCGATAGAACTCCTTGTGGTTTGGAGGAATTTGCAGCGATTTGTGCAATTTGATTGTCCAAGATATTTAGGTGCATTTCGATTTCCATAGCCTCCTTCTTTATGTCTTAATAACTCACTCGCATCTCTCTAAGTTCGGCGTAATGATCTTTCTCCCCTTGTAAGATTTGAGCGAGCATGGACATAATATCGACGTTAGCTTCTTGCTGCGGACATGGGAGTGCATGTGATTGATAATTCTCACTTCGGGGTTACATCCATGGCTGAAAGTTCTAGTTTCGTTGCATCGCTTGTGGCTGAAAATTTCCCAATAGATGTTGCGCATTCAACACACCGTCGGAATTCCTATATGGGAAGTTTGGGTGATCGCTCCATCCGTATTTGTATGTGTTCCCAAATGGCTGCTTGTAACTCTCGTAGTTCACTTCTTCATACCCCCAAACTTCTTGTTCCCATGGTTGCTCCGAGTAATGCGGACGGTGTGAGTTCGACAACATATGATGAATTCTGGAAATTTGACTTTTAATTCAGCTATACCGGCATACAACGGATCTACCTCATTCATGTTACCTCGCAAAATAAAGAACACAAAATTCGATTAAGCTCTGAGAGGTAAAAAAAATTTAACTAAAAAAGAAACAAAAAAAAGAAAAAATAAAACAAAACACGAAAAACGAATAAGACTCCGGAAAGGACTATGTCCTAATTCAAAAGTATCCTAACTCTAAAGCCGTAATCAATATCCCGGCAACGGTGCCAAAAACTTGATGTGGTTAATCTCAAGTAATAATTACCTAGACTAACGCTTCCGCAAGAATACGGATCGTATAGTACCAGGGTCGACCACGAGGAATCGATGCAACTCTAAAGCTAGTAAACTAATGAATAGGACGTGTGAAATCGATAAGTGATGGGAATGCGAATGAAACTAAACTAAACTAATTAACGGGATAAACTCAATGACTAAACACCACAGGTTTCGAGAGATGCACGATGATGCAACAAAG
>CM071868.1:29349766-29365954 GCA_036759665.1 Gynandropsis gynandra | reverse complement strand
ACCCACTATCTAGCATGCGTATACCAATCTCCCAATTGTGTATCTCACCTACTAGACGCATTAAGATCGCTATCCTCATTCCTAAGTTCAATTTCAAGACCGACCAAAGTTCTAAATTAATTGAGACTTCATATCATGGCTACGTTCCAAAATCCAATTCATCTCCCGATGCAATTAGATTTTTATAAACATTCATTCAAGTGGCCAACAAGAGAAAAAGCATTACGAACAACCAATCAATCCGAAACGAACAAATATTATAACCAAGCATTAAGAACAAAACTTTATTACATATCGGCAAAGCTCTCTAATCCATGGTTGTGGACCTATTCGGACATGAACTTAGCAAAAGAAACACAAAAGATAACTATATTCGACATGGATAAAGAATGAGATCTCTCCCTATTCTATTACCGATGTCTTCAATAGCTCCTCCACGCTCCGGCTTCCTCGCTTCGTCCTTCGCCCTTGTGTGTGCGTGCTGCTCTCCTTCTCCCTCTCTCTGTGTGCTCTCTCTTCTCCGTTTGTTTCTGTCTGAATTCGTCCCTCAAGCTCTCCCCTTGTTCATTACATCAGCCACCCCTCTTTTCTTGCCTTTTCTTGAGTTTTCCATTACTTGATTAAGTTGGCAACTTTTCCATTACTTTCTCCAGTGAAATATCACTTATTCTTCTTCTCTGAAGGCGTTTTCCTTATTGTATAAGTCCCTAACAAACTCCCATTTGTTTTAAGTCAAATTAACTTCAAATGCCTAACCGGTCACATGGAGTTGCAGGTGACGGACGCGACCCTCGCGGGCAGGGTAAGTGACCCGCTCGGGTACGGCGCGGAAAATTGCGCAAGAACGCGATGGAAAAGAGGCAGCCCGCTCGGGCTGAGGCCCCGGGCGTGGTATTTCTTGCCCGACTCGTGCAAAATTCGTTAGACAAAATCGTCGTAACAAATGCCTGCTCGGGCTAGGGAATTACCCGCGCGGGTAGTGGCTATTCTTTGCCGATTCTCGTCCCGTTTGTCCCGTGATGATCCTTGATGTTTGTACTTTGTCTTGGCATGTCCTTTAGCTCCAAAATGACTGAAAACGAGATGATCATGATGCTTAATTCTTGGTAAAACCCAGATGAATGGTGAAACTAACTATGAAAATAGATTAAAGAAGAGGCAGCCCGCTCGGGCTGAGCTGCTGCCCGCTCGGGCTGAGTTGTTGACCGCTCGGGCTGAGGCCCCGGGCGTGGTATTTCTTACCCGACTCGTGCTCAATTTGCTGGACAAAATTATCGTAACAAATGTCCGCTCGGGCTAGGAAGTTACCCGCACGGGTAGTGACTATTCCTTGCCGATTCTCGTCCCGTTTGTCCCGTGATGATCCTCGATGTTGGTACTTTGTCTCGTGCACGTCCTTTAGCTCCAAAATAACTGAAAACGAGATGATCATGATGCTTAATGATTGGTAAAATCCAAATGAATGATGAAACTAACTATTAAAATAGATGAAAATACTAGAACAAAATAGACGTTATCATTCATCAACAAACGCATGAAGAGATGCCGAACATGGATTCCCGCCGATTCTTCAACCTATTGGATTCGGCGAAACAACCTATATATGAAGGTTATCGTGAAGGTCAGTTCCACTCTTTATCTTCAAGATTGATGAGTATAAAAACAGACTACAATGTTGCTGAAAATTGCATGGATTCATTTTGAAAAACCATGTGTGAATATTTACCGGAAAATAATCAAGCTCCCGAGACATACTACGAAAAAAATAATGTTTTAAAATATTTGTGAATGCTACATGAGAAAATTGATGTTTGTAGAAACAATTGCATGTTATTTTGGGGAAATGATAAAGACTTGTTCTAATGCAAGTTTTGCGGTGCAAGCAGATTTTGGAAAAAAAACCATCTTCACGTAAATCTACCATACAAAAATATTCTATATGCTTGTAGCAAACAGGTTGAGAAGGTTATTTGAATAAAAAACCCGTTTCGGTAATGAGATGGCACACAGAACACTCGATGGGTTAAGGTATAATACAACATCCATCGGATGGTAAGGCTTGGAAAGATTTCAATGAAATATTTTTTGAGTTCGCGTATGAGATGAGAAATGTTTATCTTTGCATGTGCACCGATGGTTTTAGTCCCTATGGAAAATCTGGAAGTCAATATTCTCTGTGGATAATGATTTTGTCTCCGTATAATTTGCCTCTCGATATGTGTTTGAAAAGAGAGGTAATGTTTCCGATGTTGCTGATTCTAGGACTAGGAACATCCGAAGAAAAATTTCATGTCTTTTTGAAGCCCTTAATCATGAATTAAGACATTTGTGGAAAGAAGGAATTCTTGCTTATGACGTTAGTACGAAACAAAATTTTACATTGAAAACGGTCTTGTTGTCGACAATTAACGACTTTCCTGCCTATGGAATGTTATCTGGATGGAGCACGCACGAGAGATTAGCATGTCCATATTGTATGGGGGATACATATTTATTCCGTCTAGTACATGGTAAGAAACCATGTTGGTTTGAATATTATAGAAGATTTCTTCCTCGTGGACATGCTTTCTGGAAAGATAAAAAACATTTTCGAAAGAACGTGGTACAAAAAGAAGGGCACCATGCATGCAAACCGAAACACAAATCCTTTACGAAAGATTGAACACAATGGGCGATTTACTAGAATCGGTAAAATGCGGTTGAGATCGTGGGCATCGTAAACCAAAAGGCCAAGGTGAATGGTATAACTGGTATAAACGTAGTATCTTTTGCGAACTACCATATTGGAAATCATTGATATTACATCAAAATTTAGATGTTATGCATATCGAAAAGAACTTTTTCGATAATGTCATCAATAATGTTTTGAATGTGGTGGGTAAAACTAAGGATAATATACAATAAAAAAAGATTTAAAGACAATATGTCGACGACCTCAGTTTGAATTACGAGATAGAAGGTCATCCGTCCCAATATTCAGATTGTCTAATCCGGCGAAAACAACATTATTAAAGTGGTTAAAAGAAGACGTTAAGTTTCTAGATGGATATGCATCGAACATTGCTCGGTGTGTGGATATTGAGGCTGATCGGGTTGAAAAGTCATGATTGTCACGTTTTCATACATCGACTCATTCCAATTGCATTTGCTGAGCTCTTACCACAGAATGTTCATGATGTGCTATGCGGAATTAGCATATTTTTTAGAGATATATGTTCAAGAAATTTAAAAACGAATGACTTGGAATTACTGAAAACAATATCTCTAAAGTATTATGTTCATTTGGAAAAACTTTTTTCGCCTTCATTCTTCGATGTCATGGAACATTTGCCAATACATTTCTAGATGAGGCAATACTCGGTGTGCCTGTTCAATTGAGATGGATGTATCCTCTCGAAAGGTTTTTCTTTCATTTAAAGAAAAAAGCAGCAGTTGAAGGATCTATTGTCAAACCATACTTGTTGAAAGAAATTACATATTTCAACACATTTTATTTCGAGTAGCATATTCAGACGAAAGAACGACGTGCAGTGGATGATCAAACAAACTATCTGCATCAATATAATCCGTAGTTTGGCATAATTCCTGAGATGTTTAGACCGATTGGACGTACAGGAGGTAAATCCGATGAATATTGGTTAACACCAGAGGAGTATAATTACGTCCACACATATATATTACTAAATTGTCAAGAGTTATTATATTTCGAAAGGTACAAAACAATATTCAATATTTTAAATATTAATGTATATATAATATACATTATTAATGTATTTCATTATACATGATATTTGATGAAGAAGTAATTGGTACATATCCCCATCTAAATGCACTCACAGAAATGAAAGTTCAACATTATGGCTCGTGGTTGAGAGATTACGTAAGCACTTGTGTACACGTCTATTAAAATTAATTGCATTTATTATAAAGTATTCATTTGTTTTTTTATGTTATACATGTGAAATATTCTAATGAAAGACTTCCAACGTGGTTAAAAGATTTGGCTAATAGTCATGCACGAAATGTTATGTGTTGGTCAATTTTGTTTACTCGCGGCTACATGTTCTAAACATACGTACAGGAAAAACATAGAAGCACATAAAATTATGACGTTTGCGTTAATAGTGAAATAGAGGGTGATAACTTCTACGACATTTTGCACCAAATCCTGCAAGTGTAATATCTCGGTCTCGTTGGGTTGAAGGTAATGATTTTTAAATGTCAGTGGTTCGACCCAACCGTAGGACGTGGAATACGAAAAACCAATGGGGAGGAACTGACATCAATCCGACACGACCATATGGTAAGTATGATCCATTCGTCACAATAGATGAAGCAAATCAAGTATGTTATGTGCAATATCCAACAACATTGAAACATCGAAGAGAGGAGTGGTGGGCCATAGTAAAGATCAAGCCACGAGGAATTATAAGCTCAGATTAAAAAGAAGATCTGTTACAACTCGATAATCCGCAATCGATTTGTTTAATTGATACAGAAAATTGCGAGGAGATTCTCGCAAGAACTGACATAGACAAAGAATTTATGCGCGATTATGAAGACGTTGAACCGCAAGATGCAGAAGATAAAAACGGCGATGAATTGAATAAACAATCGAAAGAAGACTCGCCAATGTAAGATTCTACTGAAGAAGAAATGTAAATAGAATAATGTGTAATGTAAATGATGTGTAAATACAATCGAAGAATGACCAATCGAACAATCGAAATGTAAATACAATCAAAGAATATATATAAATGATGTGTATTGTTTTTTAAAACTTCATATGATTTAATACCAACGGACAACCGTTGGAAATTGTAACAGATGTCCGTTGGAACATGAAATCACCTTCGACACTTAGAAAAAATTTCTAAGTTTTCCATATCATCAATGGGCATCCGTTGGTAAGTTGATACAAATGCCCATTATAGTATTTCTAACGGGCATCCGTTACAAGCCTTTAACGTATGACCATTCAAAACATTAAAACAGGCATCCGTTAATACTGCTAACGGGCATCTGTTACCAATTACTAACAGATGTCCATTAAAAAGACTATAACGGGTATCCGTTACAATTTTCATCAGATGCCCGTTGCAAAGTGTTATCATGCCTACCTAGGGTATGATTTTTCCCAATGGGCGTCGTTGCAATTGTAACATATGCCTCGGGAACACGCATTTCCAACGGGCATCCGTTGGAAATTGTAACGGATGCCCGTTAGAGAAATAGAACGTTGCGTCACTTAATTGCGTCCATTGAGTTTACGTCTTTTCTAACGAATATCCGTTGCAATTTCCAATGGATGGCCGTTGGAAATTTTTGCATATATATCGTTGAACAATTTCAGTTTCAACACAAATCAAAACTTCAAATCCTCTCAAACACTTCCTCTCACTCACAACAATCACATTCATAAACACTAAACACAAAATTAGGGCTAGACGATTCATATATTCGGGAGGTATGTCGGTGGGTTCAGCGAGAGCCCCTCCCCCACCTCCACCGCCACCATATCGGCCTCCTTCACCAATATCGACACCGCCGATATTGATAAAAATGACGATATGGTGGATATCAACTCCTTAATTGATAATTTCGACGGGCATCCCACCTTTCCAATTATCGATCCTGATCGTCCTCTCGGGACGCTATGATAAAAATTTAAATTATGCATTTATATTGTTGCAAATTATAAATATTATCTAAATATTTCATTTTAATGTGCAGGCTTGATGTGGATGATGTTCTAAAACATACGAACAACATCATCATCCAAGGGTCCTTATAGGATCAACTCTATTATTCCTCGCAAGTTACCCCAAATGTTATACGTCGTCGATGGTGGTGTACTTTCATCGTAAGTTTCTGTATTATACAATTTTTATTTAAAATGATTAATTATATATGTTCTAAACTGATTTATTATAATTTATTTTGCAGCGCTCATACAGATGGCGGAAGAACGATACGTCGCACATCTACACGGCTTGGATGTGTGACATGCAAGCCTGCATGCGCTTGATGAACAACGCCAAACGCAACTACTACACCAAGAATCACAAACCAACATGGGCAACAGACGAGGTCTTCAATCAACTCGTCCTACACTTGGAATCTGAGGACTTCAAGGCCAAGAGCGAGAAGGCCAAAAAATATCGGTACGACGAGAAGGTTGCCGGAGATGGTCCGCATAAGCATACTTCGGGATCAAAATGATTCCCGAAGAGAAAGGAAGAATTGATAAATTTCTTATAGTTATTATTTAAAATTTTTGTTTTTAAGTAATTATATTTATGTTATATAACAGATGCAACGAATAGGAAGAGAACTGATTCTTCTTGAGTGGGTAGTGGAAACCCACGCCAAGAAGAAACCGCTCATGGGGGAAGAGGGCGACGAACATGAACTCATTGACCCTCGAGCGGAAAGGACCGTGAAAACTGTGACGGATAAGATTATACAGCAATCACAAGTTTGCGGTTCAACACCCGACGAGCTCACTCCTTTACAAAAATAAATTTATTATTTATATTTCCATTAGTAAATAAAATATTTTTTTAACAATTCCAACTCTAGCTTTGTTTATTTTATAGTCGGTTAGACCGTATAAGGGGCATCTATACGGTCTCGGTGCACTGCAAATGGATATCGTCGAGGATGCCATGACGGTACCTCCCATGGTCCAAGAGAGCTACACGCAACAACGGTGTATCGAGGATCTTGAAGCACAAATTCGAGAAACTCGAGCACAAATGTGGCACATGGAGAGCGTCATAGAATTGCTATCCGGTCGGGTAGGAGAAACAACGCCGCATCAAGAACTGATTATCGATTCGGACGCAACACCTTCACGAGGTGCTGGTGACCACGGGGATGATATCGGCCCCACAAATTTAGACGAAATATAATAGAATTAGGTTTTGATTTTTTGTAAGAACTTTAAATATATTAATTAAAGGTATTTGAATTTTTTTATTTTTATTTTTATTTTTTTAAATACCAACGGATGCCGTTACAATTTTCAACGAGCATCCATTGGAATCCAAATTTCCCGTCAAATGGTAACGGATGCGCGTTGCCATTTTTCGCCAATTTGTAACGGATGCCTGTTGCCATTTCCGTCATTTTTTAACGGATGCCCATTGCAAATTTTCAATTCCCACGCATTTTTCGTTCCAACGGAAGGGCAACGGATATCCGTTACAATGTGGTACCGGACATTCATTGCAGATTTGTAACGGGCATCCATTGCAGGCCTTGTAATGGGCATCCATTACAATTTTCCAATGGAGTGATCCGTTGCTCGTCCGTTGCAAATTTGCAACGGATGATATCCTTTGTAACTCCATTGGGAATCGCAACGAATCTCTAGTTGTAACGAGCAATTCCCAACGGGCGCCGATCTGTTGCAGTCCATTGGGAATCGTCATTGCAATGGATTTTTGGCGATTTCCAATGGATATGTCCATTGGAAATTGCCTATTTTTTTGTAGTGTAAGTCTTCCCGACTTACATCTCAAACGTCCATCAAGTTCTTTATAGGACCACTCAACCACTAGAGTTATGAAATAAGTCTTTCTGACTTATATCTCAACATCCATCAAGTCCTTCATAGGACCACTCAACAACTAGAGTTATGCATTAACAACCACAATATAGGAATGAACTAATATGTTGATCTCAATTCAAGCAAGAGGTTTGAGTCCCATTCCTTTATAAGGTTCTTGAATGATTCTTCTTGATAATCCTTTTGTTAAAGGATCTGCCAAATTCCTTTCGGATCTCATAAACTCTAAAGAGATCACTCTATCCTTTAAGAGATGTTTAACTGATCCATGTCTTATGCGAATGTGCCTTCGTTTACCATTATACACATAATTCTTTGCAACTCCAATGGCATCTTTTCAGTCACGATGCAAGGAGACAATGGAATATCTCCTAATAGGTTTTTCAACCACTCAACTTCTTAACCAGCCAATTCAAGAGCGATAAAATCTAATTCCATGGTAAACTAAGCAATACAAGTTTGTTTCGATGATTTCCACGAAACAACTCCTCCACCTAATACAAATACATATCCACTGGTGGAACTCACTTCATCATTATCTATCACTCAATTCTCATCACAATAACCTTCTAATACTGCAGGAAACTTGTTAGAATGTACACACAAGTTCATAGTCCCCTTAAGGTATTTCAATAATCGACGAAGTGCATTCCATTGTACATTGTTTGGATTATGAGTGTAGGGGTGGGAAATCCGGGTTTCGCTCGAGGTTCCTCGGATTCGGTCCGGGTTTAGGTTCCTCGGGTTATAAAAAATTGAACCCGAATTGAACCCATTTGGTTTTCGATTTGTGTTCCTCGGGTTTTGATCAGGGTCCGGGTTGTTCAGGTTTTGAAACATTGAATCCAAAAAACCCGAATTGTATTTGGGTTATTTGGATAAGAATGTGTACCCAAAGAGTGATAACACCACAACAGTCGTCAATATACAGACTCCAGAATGACCTTTCCTGTTGCAGAAAAATTAATTTTGTTATGTTTAAAATCAAGCGCTCAACGAAGAGAAGCCATTGATTTCACCAGCTTCATGAGTACAATCACACACGAGTCAATCAGTCTCAACATGTGTGTGATGAGTATGCATCTTACCGCTTGTAAAAGCATAGGTCATTCCAACCGCGAAGGCGAGAGATGTGGTGAAAACAGAGAGAAGCAAATAATTGATGGGATGTTACTAGTGATAGTAATACAACGGACATAGCACTGCATGCAAACGGAGTAATACAGAATTAGGAACCCTAGGATGCAAAGGCAAGAAGAGAGAACTGCTAGAATTAGAGATTATCGATCAAAGGGGTGAAAATGATAAGAATGTAGAGGGAAAGGACGGAGAGACCAGTGAGGCGACGGAGGAGGCGACGAATGGGAGGAGATGACGGATGGGAGGAGGAGATGGAAAGGAGGAGGCACCGGACGGGAGGAAGTGATAGACGGGAGGAGACAACGGATCGGTGAGGTGACGGGAGGAGACAACGGAAGGGAGAATGCGACGGACGGGAGGAGGAGGCAACGAACGAAAGAAATGTTTTAGGAAATGTTAGGCGGCGCTGACCGGAAGGATATGTGTGAGTGAGAGGATGTGCGACAGTCAAGTTAGGTTAGGGTTTCCTTTTTTTTGAAGTTTTTTTTTCAAATTGTTTGGGTTCCTCGAGTTATCCCGAATCCGAACCGACCCGTGCCCAAATGGGTTTTTGATATTGAACCCATATGAATTTTCTATATAACCCATATATCTCATGGGTTGGGTTATTCGGTCTGGGTCGGTCTGGGTAACCCGAAATGCCCACCTCTATATGAGTGTATCTACTTAGTCTACTTACAGTATATGCAATGTCTGGTCTTGTGCAGTTCATGAGATACACAACACTTCCTATAATCTTAGCATCAGTTTGTGAAACACTATCACGTTGTTTCTTTTAAGATTCATGCTTGGATCATTAGGAGTTTTTACATGCAATTCATCAAAGCAATCAAACTTCTTGAGAATCTTGTCAACCTAATGTGATTGACACATAGAAAAACCATTTTTCGTTTTATGAATTTTATCACCAAGAATACCATCAGCTTCTCCTAAGTCTTTCATATAAAAATGAGATGATTAAAACTTCTTGGTATCGATGATGACTTCTATGTTTGAACCAAATATTAACATGTCATCAACATACATGCATATGATCACACAATCCGACCCAAACAACTTTGTGTAAACACATGAATTTGACACATTCACTATGTTTGCTTGCAGAAGTTCGCACATCTTCATGCCTTAACTGAGTATGTCCGTGATAAGGTTTTCGTATTCATGGATTTGGTCCATGATCGGTTTGTCGTCGACCATTTGGAACTGAATCCATTTTCTTACGACGTACTTCTTTATTCTAGCATCATCAACTCCATATCTTGTTTCCAAGATATCCCAGATCTCCTTGGCATGTTTGCATTTGACGAAGATATTAAACAGAGCGTTGGACATGTGGTTTAAAAGATGGTTGCGCACTGTTTTGTTATCTTTCTCAAATTTTGATTTCGCCTCGTTGTCTACCTTCTTGGATTTCTCGGTTTGAGGCGTGGCCATTGGAGTAAAGGGTGCAACGTGGTGTGGCATAGCTTTAGGGATGTCCGTGTGGAGGACGTAGTCGACGTCTAACTGCTCAAAGAAAATGAGCAGTTTCTGAAACCAGCGACGGTAGTTCATACCATCAAGCGGCTCGAGTTTGGAAAGGTCAGACAGTGACTGCGACGGTAGGACGACAGCCATGGTCACGAATAAAAGAATTTCGCTTTCAGATTGTTAGAAGATAAGTATTGTAACCAAATTGCGTCGTGGTAATCCACTGTCCTGAAAGCGAAATTTCGGCACGACCGTAGGGCAACCGAAGACCGAACGCTCCCCCAGATTCACACAGTAATCCCTCGTACACGTGCACTCACGAAGAGGAGGATGAAATAGCTAAAACTCGTACAGAAAATCTTACCGTGCGTAGAGGTTCACGGGATTGAAAACTCAGACATAGAGGGAGGGCTCTCGGTTTCGGATTTTTCCAAATCTATATATTAAAAAGGCATGTTTTTGGAGGTTTTGAGAGTTTCTCGCCTCTCAGGCCTCCACCTCATCTACTGACATTTATTTTATCTTTTTCCCCACTCTTCCACGATCTCCACCCACGATCTCTTTACCTCGCTATTGGCTTCGTAACATTTCTAGGGTTTTCTCGCTGTCCGTTCGCTATCTCTTCTCTCTGCCAATATCTCCTCACCTCACCAGCGATTTGCAGGTCTTATTTGCTATCCGGCTGATCGTTCGCCTCTCCCACAGCTCTCCTCACCCCGTCTCTGGCTCATCCCGCATCATCAGTTCGTTGCCCATTCTGTCACGACCATCTGGATGCAAGTAAGTTTCGATTTAGAAGGTATATCCATGCCATTATTTTAGAAAGCACTCCCACCAACTTCTCTATCATCCTTTTTCTCTTTTCGCTTCACCTCGCGCCAGTTTTTTTCCCACAAATTTTATCCGCCTCTACGGTGATGGTTCACGAGTCGATGCCGATACCATCCTTGGAATACGCCGAAGATATTGGAGTCATTCGGCTGGGGATACACACGCCTATGCTATTGCGAGTAAACGGTACGGTGTGGATAATGAAGCGGGAGAGTGGCTGATAATGAGCGAAGCATAGAAGAGGAAGACAGAACGACGAAGGGAATTTATGGTGCTCTGAAGAAATCGGATGGGCCGAAAGCTAATCGGAATTAGATCGGAACAAATGAATCCGCTCGACTATGCTCTAACTTTTCATATTCATTTTATTTTTTATTCAGAACCCAAACCCTAATGCCCTTGCTCTCTGGGAATCAGTTGGGTCCGCGTGAACGCCCTTCGCCGCCAGAGAAGCGGCGATCGCCGGAGGAAGGGAGGTATTGTTCGACGAGGGTATTCGAGTAGGATAATTGGGCGGCGGTGGTGGATACTGCCGCGGGAGAGATGCTGATAATGAGTGCTGAAGATGATTACTACTATTTTCAGGTATTTGGAATTTGAAGACTTCACAATGGTGAATAACATATAGGGTTTGTTGTGACTTTTCAGGTTCTGGGTTTGATCATTTTCGCTCCTCCTATCATGTAGAGACCTCCCACTGGATTAGATGTTGTAGCTTGAATTTAGATGTTGTAATATGTTCAGCTGTTTTGGAGTTATAGTTAATGAGTTGTTTTCATCATTTTTCCCTCCTCCCAACGTTGTGATTATATCTTTTAATGTTACTCTTTATCAATATCAGACCTGAATATAGAAATACGCTTGGTGAAGAACTAAAGTAGGCTGATGCAGTTGTTTTGACATATGCTTGCGATCGACCTTAGACTCCCAATCGGTTGCGTGAATACTGGCTTCCGGAGCTTAGACAATTAGCGGTTCATTTTTTTGTCTCAGTTAATTAATTCCAGCTGTGTTCATGTATAAATTTTCACATCAGTAGAATGTGTGCTTTATGTTCTATGTCTGTAATCATGTCACTATCATTGCACAAACAAACTTTCCTTGCTTTCTTACTAACATTGGTTTTTGTGTTTCTGAATAGGTAAAAGTTCCTATTATAGTATCAGGGTGTAAGATTGCCTTGAGAGATGCCAACAATCAGGTTTGCCTTGAACAAGCGACGTCACCAATAATGCAGAAGTTCCGGGAGACTGAGACTTGCATTGAGTGTTCTGCACAAAAGCTAATACAGGTTACGTATCTGAGAGTTATTCCCTATGTTGACAGTGGTTGTTTTAGATTAACACTGTGAATTAACTAACAGGCCTCGCACCTTGGAAGAGCTCGATGTTCCCAAAAAGATGGTAGCTTTGTTCTGTATTCCCTTTTTTTGTTTTTGCTATGGTTTTCTCTGTTGTTTTTGTTATGGTGTCATGTCGATGCAACTACACAGGTACAACACAACTTCCATGCTTTTTTGCTGTTTAAAAATGGATGCTTCTTCGTCTTCATGGTGGTTGTGACCATCATCTTCGATTTCAAATGCATATGTTTTTCCAAATTCATGATTTCATATGTTTTTTCTTAATCCATGCCTCAATTTCGGAAGATTTTGCGCCTGGAATTGTTGTCGCCTCTTTCCTTAGATTCATTTTCTTGTGCATATGCATTCCTTATAGAATGCCCTACTTATCTGCACTGACTTTGTTAGCACCTTCTGATGATATTAACTATTGTTTGGTCGCTGTTTTAGGTTCAGTTCCTTTTTATAAAGTAGTTTCCTCTTACAGTTCTTAAGATAGCATAACATTGGAGATTTTGGAGTTGTGATGTGGGGAGTAGGAGGGCGCGGCGGTCGCTGCAAAACCTGGGGCGCGAGCCCGGGCGGAGCGGCCGTCGGTGCAGATCTTGGTGGTAGTAGCAAATATTCAAATGAGAACTTTGAAGGCCGAAGAGGGGATTGGTTCCAGGGTGTGGATTATCTGAAATACGATAACTGTTTCAATCTCGGAATAAAACCAATTGAAATGTTTGGATTCATGCATCTTCAGGTACCTTTTCGATGACCTCTTCCATCATATATATCAGATGATTTGATATGATCTATGATTATCAGATACCCTCCAATGCGTGATGCTCTAAATGCAACTGGTCGAACAATTTTCTATTCGTTTTGTGAATGGTAAACATTCTGCGCCTTCTTTCAGAAAGAGAATATAAGATTCAAACCATTTTATTTCATCGTTAACCTTTTAATGTGTTGTGTGTAGGGGTGTTGATGATCATGCTTTGTGGGCCAACGAAGTTGGAAATAATTGGCGTACAACGAATGACATCAATGATACATGGGCGAGGTAAAGATATCTTGGAAGCATTTCTTATATGATGAGCACTCTGTTATAGAAGGAAATGTCTGCTAATGCTCAGAGAATAACTATGATCCGCTTGCTTCTTCTTCTTCATTCTTCTTCTTAATATATCATCCTCTCTGTGAAGTATGATCACGATTTCTGATCTGAATAACAAGTGGGCGGCATATGCAGGCACGGGTGGATGGAATGGTAATCATATGTTTTTCCCTGAAAAGTTTTCCTGTGGAGTCATATATGCTTGCCCTATACCTTTAAACTCTTGTTCCTCTGCCTTTGAATTGCATCATATCCAGATATGTTGGAAATGGAGGATTGACTTACCAGGAATATCGATGTCATTTTCGCATTTGGGCATTGATGAGTGTGTGTACTATGGGTTCTTTGATTTCTTTTCATCCTAGATTCATGTATCGTCGCATTGTTATTTTTTCAGGCACCGCTTTTGATTGGTTGTGATGTAAAAACATGATAGCAGAAACTCTTGTGATCTTGATGTAAACCAAGGTTAAGCCCCATGTTTGATCTCTTTTAAGTTGCATATGTGATTTTCCTTTTGTTCTGACGCTTCTGGAGAGAAGTAGTCTGAGCACTTCCGATGATTGCAGATCCACTTGATGTTCAAGGAAGATAAGTCAATGTCAGCGGAAAAGGCGGTTGTGAACATGTATGATTAAAGATTCACGATGAGGAGCCGCAACATAACACACTCGAATGCTTCATCAGATTCAAAGGAAAACATAATAGCAAATTCTAATGATGATTCAAGTGTGTGATTTTTTTGGTGTTTCAGGTGTGGGCCGGACCGTTATATGGAAACTGCTTGGTTGTTACTCTCTGGAATCATTGTTCTGAGCCTGCAACTATCACGGCATCATGGGATGCTCTCGGTCTTGAATCCAACATTTATATATCAGTAAGGGATTTATGGAAGGTGAGCAATCTTTGTATCATCATTTTAATGACTCTACCACAAGATTACACCTACTCTCATTGCATATGCAACTGTGGTCTTTGGTTTTTCACCCTTCATCTTTTGTTTCTTGTAGCACAAAGATGTGCCTGAGAATGCGGCTGGTTCTTTTGGAGCTCACGTCGACACTCACGACTATCATAAGCCTCCAAATCTGTCGTGTGAGGCTTCCAAGTCTATGATTTTCATATGCTTAGTGCTGCAAGTCCCATAATGTTCATTTAAGAAATAATAATCGCTTATATTGTTTAAATCAAGATTTATTAAAATTTTACTTCAATTACGTTCAATCAATTTAATTTGCTTTTAATTTTTTTTATCTTCTTTTTCAATAAATAGATTCTAATATGCTAAAAATTTAAATAATTAAACATACAATCTAATATTTCAATTAAAATTTAAATAAATATAATATTTCAATTAAAATTTAAATAACGATATCATAGACCGCGCATCGCGCAGGTCTTCATCTAGTATATACTAAAAGAAACACATTTTTCCCCGACCAACTTAGAATTTAGAACTTTAGGACTTCCCATAAAAGACAAAATTGCCCAAAATTTGAAGTCGTCTTTTTTTTCTCACATATTTTTCCGTTGGATCAATCTTCAAATGATGTGTAAAGCCTTGCACCTTTGGATAAAATAAATTTACTTGTCTTAAAAAAACCTATCCATCCTTCGTTTTTTCGAATTGTGTGAAATTATCATTATGACCTTTAAATCTGGGCATAGAGCAGATGGCGTGGCGAAGGCGGCGGACTCGGATAAAACGCCGAGTCGAAGACGGTGACTCGGAGAAATGGGCGAAACAGAAATATGACAGACTAGGCAACGCAGGGGAGGACCCGAGGACGACGAAGAGAGGAAGACGAAACTGGAGACAGCAAGGGAAGTCGAGCGAGTGAGGGAGTTCAAGATGGAGGCGGCAGAAATATTTCTAGGGTTAGAATTTTCAGGGTTGAATTTTTTTTGTGTTTTCCAAATATAAGGGTAAAATCATAATTTTAATTTTTAAAACAATATTATTATTTATTATTAAAACCTTATGAAAATTGATTAATTTTTAAAAAATTGAAATTATTTTATATATTAATCTATATTATTTAAATTTAACATGAAAGAGAATCATTAAAAACTAAAATTTGTGCAAAATGAAATTTGATATTTTAAATTGTAATTTTGTAAATTTAAGTAATCATAATCATAACGCATTAATTTTTATTAATTTAATTGGCGGAATATCAGAAATACCCTCAAAGGGCTAAATCACTTCAAAAATACCCTTCCCCAAAATAATTATTAAATCCGAAAAATAAAAACTGAGGAAAAGACAAATTTGCCCTTAACGTTCGAACGTGGAAAAATGGAATTCGGCAGTTTTTCGACGTGAAAAATTGCCGAAAACGAGAAAGCCGAACAGTTTTTCGCCGTGAAACCTGTTTAAAAGTTGATAGCAAGAAAGAAATAAGTGATTTCGAACTTGAGAGGGAACGATTTGAAGTTGGCGAACGATTTGAAGTTGGCGAGAAGGAAACTACCGAAGAGAGCACGAAGAGAGCACGAGTCAATCTTCAATGGAATCAATAAGTGTAAGTAGTTCGATTTCTAGGGTTTTGTAAGCTTTCGAGTCACAAAATGGTTTATTGATTTGAAATGGGTGAAAGTGTCAATGAGTCGGTTGAGTTTCAGTGAGTCGGTTGACTCGCAAGAGTCGGTTGTCTCAGTGAGTCGGTTTGGGTCGCGATGGTCGGTTGAGCGTCGATTTCTAGGGTTTGCAGGCTGTCGAGTCCC
>CM071868.1:29313619-29324492 GCA_036759665.1 Gynandropsis gynandra | reverse complement strand
TTCTAATTTAATCCAATTGAGGGTCGCATGGGTCTAATTTAATCCATGTGTTCTAATTTAATCCATGTGAGGGTCGCATTGGTCGCATTAGTCATATTTGTTTGCATGAGGTCGCATTGGTCGCATGAGTCATATTTGTTCGCATGATGTCGCATTGGTCGCATGAGTCATATTTGTTCGCATGATGTCGCATTGGTCGCATGAGTCATATTTGTTCGCATGATGTCGCATTGGTCGCATGAGTCATATTTGTTCGCATGATGTCGCATTGGTCGCATGAGTCATATTTGTTCGCATGATGTCGCATTGGTCGCATGAGTCATATTTATTCGCATGAGGTCGAATGAGTCGGATAGATTCTAATTTAATCCAATTGAGGGTCGCATGGGTCGGATTATAATGAAGAATTGATCGAATTATAAGGATGAAAGTCCCGAAAACTTTAATAAAAATAATACAAATAATATAGTATTACACAATTACTAACTAACAAACCTTTATTTTTTTTAAAGTCGGCGTTGTCTCGGTTGTCACGTTCCAAACACTGCCAGTGATGCTGGCTTTTGAAGATGGGGTTTGTAACGACGAAGAACACGGGGTTTGTGTCGACACAAATGGGTTTTGTATCGACGAAGAAGACGGGGTTTGTCTCGACGAAGATGGGGTACTTCTCCGAGCCTCACCGGGTCCAGGATAACGATTCTCTTTAGGCCTTCCGCTTTGCCTTTTCTGAGCCAGTATAGGAGGTTCAAACTCAAACTCAGACACTGAAAGGGGAATGTCCCAATCACTGCAATCCTCATCTTCCGAATTCTGGGTTCATAGGCTTTTTCCACGGTAGGAAAGAAGGAGAAGGAGAAAAATAAGAAATGAACTTGAAGGTTGAAGTTTTTCAACCTCTCAGCTTACTCCGAAGAATAATATTGATCGAATACTCCAGTTTCTACAATGGGCTCAAAATCTTTTGTTATCTCGCCTCCATCGTCACCTCAAGTTATCCTACCTTCTATTGACTTACTATGCTTTGAGGTAATCAACAAATTAATGAATATATAGAAGTTTATTCACTCAATCACCAAAAATGTTGATTCCACTTGGTATATATGAATGAGTTTTTACGCAATCAATTCTGAATTTCACTATGTCTCTTCCAAACCCTTCCTTCTTCATTTGTGGGTTATGTTGTTGATTGGGTCATGCTTAGAGCTTAGAAGAGTTCGATTATAGATTTTGCATTATCACCTCAACTCTATAGTCGTACATTTAATTTTTATGGCTCTAATAGAAATTTACCATCTTCTTTATTTTTGTTATGTTTTATGTTTACAACTTTTTGTATATTTGCTTCTGATTTTTCTATCATCTCCTTATTGATAGATAATCATAAGAAAATCTCTAGAAATGTGAGAAGTGGTGGAGGCGAGAGAGAAAGAAGAGGTTTCACCACTCTTAACTTTCCTAGACTCCTATGTCACAAACTCTTCGGTTCAACTGATATTTAAGGTGAGATTTTGTGTATTGGGCTTGGACATACCTTAACATATAGCCTCTTGATGTTGCTAGGAGACAAATGCATGCGAGTTGTTTGATTCCACGACTCATTTCACTTCTTCAGTTAACATTATGAATTATCATAGTTTCACCCTCCAAAAAAATCTATCAATAAATAAAATATATGTTGTTGAATTCAAAAGTAATTCTTTGTAGAGTAAAATTTCAAATTATTAATAAATTTTAATCATATTTTGTATAAATTAATTTTTAAAAAACACTCCAATAATAAATAATTTGTCTTTTTACGATTGATATCTATTAAAAATTAATTACTTTCATCTTAAACCAATACTAAAGGCTTCGAAAAAGAGAGAAAAAGATTTGAAAACTGAGCAAAAAATAATTCCATGTGGAAAAAGCGCAATTGCTCGAGGATAAGAAAACTCTGTGTAAATTGAAAGATGTGAATGAAGGGATTTGGACCGAGTCCGATAAGAAGAAGTGAATTTTGGAAGAATTAGAAAGGATTAGGATTAAAAGAGAAAAGAGATTAGATTTTGGATGCTGCAATTTCTATCATAAAGCAACATATAAAGAAATTCAATATTTTTCTACAAGATTTATATATACTTTAAATACTACAAAAAATACTTTGTTATAATATCATTACGAACTATATTTTTAATTTTTATATATATAAGAAATATATGTCAATAATAAAAATCTAGAACAATGAAATCCAACTATAAAAGATCGGCCACAAACTATTAAATTTTATAATTCAATTGTTTATATTTTCTAACTCGCACAATTTATATAATACAAAAAAATAATTTAAAATTTGTACTTTGACTGATATAGTGAATAATATTTTTATATATCAGTATGCGTCTAGGAGACTAAGAATGGTCGAAGTTTGAGTTTCCATGACACGTGATCTCTAAGCCAATAAAATATGAGAATCGTTAAATTGTTGCAATAAACTCTACTTTTGTTAAAGACACATGATTATCATGTTTGTTTTTTTTTTCTAAAGGTGAAGATGTAGGGTGTAAGATAAGTCTTTTTGCTCAAATCAAAACCAAAAGACAAAAGTGATAAGGTTATCGCAACAACGATGGTGATGGTGACAAATATATTTCTAGAATTTTCAAACCAACACAAAAAATAAGCCAAACAATGATGCTAGACGATTTTTTACCTATTTTTTATTTAAAATAATAATTGATTCGTAATACATGTAAATAGGGTATTGTTATTTAAACATTTTAAAAATATCCTTTTAATATAATATTTCAATTGAATTGAATCAAAAAAATCCGTGCATCGCGTGGGCAAAGTTGTTTATGGTGAAGCCACCTCAGCAAGGATTATTAAATGTTAAAATAATAAGTTTTTTTTTCTTGAAACACCAAAGGTTGCTTCTTCTATATTTCATTTATAATTTTAAAATTATTCATATATATTGGATATATATTTTTTCATAAAAAAAACTCTTTATTTATGTATAGATTTTAAAATATATACATATTTCTTTAATATATATATATATATATTAGATATATATTTTTTCATATCCATATTAAACACTTATTTATTTATATATAGATTTTAAAATATATACAAGTATATACATATTATAATTTTAATTTTATTATAATCACATATATACATAATGAAGGAAAACAAAATATTTTATGAAATAACACTAAAAAAGAAATGTTATAAATGAAACGCCATGTTTAAAAAAAATTAATTAAATTAAATCGTATATATTAAAATTCGAGTTTTTGTTCAATTCTGATGAAGTCACGTCAACATTGATGTAACAGTAAAACATGTTGAATAAAGAAAAACAAATATTATCTCGACTTCTATTGTGATAGAATATTTATAAATTCTCAAAATATCTACTCTTTAGCCTAATAATTTATCAGATAATTATATCAAATTTTGGGTTTCTTGATCTTGCTATTGAACTATGATAACTACTTAGGAATTTATAAATATATTGATCTTTTTTCGTAAAATAAGATATAAAATATATAACCATTATCGATTACACAAGTCTTTGATATGATTAGGAGTGTCAAAAATGGCCCGAGCCCGCGGGCCCATCCGAAGCCCGTCCGAAAATAAGCGGGCTCGGGCCTTTAAATCCAAAGCCCGAATGAAATCGGGCCTTCGGGCTCAGGCCTAATCAAAAGGCCGTTATTTTACAGCCCGGCCCGTCGGGCTTCGGGCCGCCCGATTTCACTTAGAGCCTTAGGATTTTTTTGGCTCCCTTCCTTCTTTAGCTCGCTGCCGCCCTTCCTTCTTTCGCTCGAAACTGCCTCCTCCCTCCCCATCTTACGTTCGAATCCCTTACAGTCGCCGGCTCCCTCCTCCTCCCTCCCTGCGTCTTCCCGCTGTCTCCCTCGTGTTACCGTCGATTCCCTCCTCTCCCTCGTGTTACCGTCGTCGGCTCCCCTCCCTCCCATCCCTTTCTTTCGTTCGACTCTACCTCCCTCCCCTTCTCTCGTTCGACTCTCCCTCCCTCCCCTAACCCTTACAGTCGGTTGTTGGTTCCCTCCTCTCCCACTTGTTACCGTCGGCGGATCTCCTCCCTTCCCTCCCCTAACCCTTAATGTCGGCTGACTCCCTTCGTCTCTTGCATTCGCTGCCTAACATTGGGCGGTCCGAAACCCGTCCGTGAGCAGCCCGAAGCCCGTCGGACCGGGCCGCGGGCTGAATAATTTAGGCCCGTTTAAATTCGGGCCGACCCGAGTCCGAGCCCGTTTTCACAGGGCCAACACGGGTTCGGGCCGAGCTCGGACCGGGCCAACCCGAATAACACCCCTAGATATGATGATATATTTATGACATATAAATTTCAACTTATTATAAAAAATTATTCTCAAAATATCTACTTTTTAGCCTAATAATTTATCACATGATTATATCAAAATTTTGTTTTCTTGATTTTGCTATTGAACTATACTAATTATTTAGACATTTATAATAAAATTTAAATATATTGATTATTTTTAGTAAAATAAGATATAAAATATATAAAATATAAAATATATAACCATCGTCAATTACACGAATGATATATAAATTTCGGCTCAACAATAAAGTTGATAAAAAACCGCACGAAGATCCCAGGGCTTTGGCAGCTTCGTCCCCGACCCGGGATTAAACGGCGTCTGGGTCTTCGGCCCGTTTCAGCGCTCGTACCTCGAATCGGTTGAGCACAGTACTGCGGAACGACGTGGGGCATGTGATCAGCAACACACTCTCCGACATTCTCGAGGTACCATCTTCCGATTCGATAGACCATCGGAGATTTCGGTTGTGCATTTGTCAGGGTTGTTTACCTGTTCCTGTTCTCTCCTGTTTTGATTTTGCCTAATTATATTATCTTTACTGAATTTTGTCACGGTTTTGCGAGAAGACGATTTTGCTCGGCGTCTGATTCTCCATAAGTTTCTGCTCCATGTCGGATTGTGCTTGTTTCATGTTTCTGAATTCGACGGAATCGAAAATGTTCTTTTTTCCAATAATGATTTGATACGACGAGAATTTGAATGACATGGGATAAACCCGTCTTTACTCGATCCCAGCTCTAATAGGGTTTAGACGTTTAGTTTCATATGAAGCTCTGGTCCCTGCAACAACATCAAGTTGGGGGGTAGTTGATATATCTGGAGATTTTGCTTGGTTCCAAGTTGCATCTAAAATAATTAAAGAGGAATCTATTCGAGGCTTGATTTGGGATAAACTGCAAGAATCATCCTAAGGAAGAAAGGATGAACTGCAAGAATCATCCTTAAGAAGAAAGGATATGTATGTGATGTGGACTTTTAGTGGGTGCAGAGTGTACCATACAACGTGAAGACAGGAGAAACAATATACAATGGGGGCATACAGTCCCACTTTTGGTAAATATTCCCCTCAACTTGATACTATATTTACACGATATGAACCCTGGATGTTGCTCTTCTATTTTGTCTCTGGTTGCTAATAAAGCATGCAGAATAAGACCAAAAAACAGATGAGGAAGCATCTTCTTGGACATCATCATTTAGGCGATTGATAATGGGATGGAGAAAAAAAAAGGAACAACTCACTTGATAGATCAATGCCTAAAAAGCAAGTATATGGTGATGAGCAGTACCAAGTAAAAGAATAGTGAAGTGGTTAGTGTTCACCTATTATATATTCTCCCTTGACCAAATCCAAGTGGGGTGACTGATTTCCTATTGGTTTGGGGGTTCAATCAGAGTGGCAATTTGTTGGCTACTATGGAATCCAAACAAATGAAGAGAGATGTAAATGCTCAGAAATAGGCCGTGTTGTCCCATAAGCACCCATTTGATGCAGGACCTACTTTGGCCGCATTGGTTGATATTTTCCTATTTCACTAGCGCACACATCATTGCATTAAACATCATAGTTTTGTCTCCTGGTTACTGTTGTTGCTTACGTAGAGATCCTCGAAACCAAAGTGGCTCAAACCACAACTAACTTCTTAGTATATATATATATATATATGTATATATATGTTTTTTTAACTTTGCTCGGTCTGCATTAGAATAGGGTAAGGAGATACAAGTTAATTATTAGAGAAGAACAGAGGAATGAGCAAGAAGTTATTAGTACAGGAGTCGATAGTTTTGGATAGGAACACGACAAAAAGAGAGGAAAGAGTTGGGACAGGTATGAGTTCCCCTTTCTGTTTCTAGATATATATTTTTTTTTATCTTCATTTCACTGCCATTACCATAAGTTTACATTTACTGCAAGTTTATGCTAGTCATATAGCTAAAAAAAGGTGCAAGCGTTCCCCTTTGTTCCTTCGTCACAAGAAAAACACACTTCATCAAAACCAAAAACAGAAAGGGACTTGTAGCTTAGATTTCTTTTTTCAGAATGGAGCTGTTGAAGTCCGCTGAAGTATGTTCTTTTTTGGAAGCTGGGATGCAGCCGCCATTCTCTGCTGCATTTTGCATGAATACAAACACCAAGATGTGCATGACTATCACAATCTTTCAATGAAGATATATATCACGAGAGCAGAAGTGCTTAATCTTGATTTGAGTAAAGAGTAGACATATGAACTTATTGCTTCTTTACCTGTTCTTGTTCTCTCTTAAGCCTTGCATTTTCTGCCTGCAGGTGAGCAACTTCGAGCTCCAACTCATTTGTATAAGCCTGCAAAATTATAAAATCCAAGCCCCACAAGTGCAAAAGCTTCTCAGATGCAAAAGCACCGCATTCTTTCTCCATCTCCAATTGTTGAGAAAAGGAAGTTGCGATGAGAAAAAAAAGAGATATATATATATATAGAGAGAGAGAGGGGAGAATGACATGCCTGTTTTCTGGCTCGGGAACGTGCCGCAGATTCTCTGTTCTTGATCATACGCTTGTGTCGTCTATCACTTGAACTTCCATCAGAATCTTGGCCTCTTTTCTTCCCATAACAACCAAACCGGCCAGCTGAAGCAAGAGCCTCAAAAGGGGAGGTAAAGGAGGGAACATTAGAGGAGAGATGAGGGTGGTTATGCAAATGAGAATCTGGGGTATCAAGAAACTCGAATCCAGCACTGGAATTCAAGCTGAGAAGAGTTGCAGGAGGTGGGAGAGGAGAGCTGTAAAGAGGAGTGACAGTGCTTGTGTCTCCATTGTTGGAAGAAGCCATGCTCAGACTGGTTGGTGGTTCCTGATTCTGTGGTCTGTTGAGAAAGTCTTGGAAAATGGAATTAGGGTTTTGCGTCTGGTGGCTCCTGAGCCTTGGTTCGTGGGTGCTTGGATGGTGATGGTGGTGGAGGGAAGCAAGGTTAATGTCTTTCCATACTTCTTCCATGGTGTTTTGTGTGCTATGGAACTGAGAGATGGGTAAAGAAGAGGAGGATGTTGATGATGAAGGTGAAGAAGTGGAAGAAGAAACTCTGTCGAGATTCTTGTTCTTGTTACTATCAGACACTCTATGGCTGTTCTGTTGCTCTGCTAATTGCAACATTGGAAAACAGAGCAACAGAAGCAGCTGAGTTCTTGGGTGTCAACTGTCTTATACAACACAGCGAGAGAGAGAGAGAGAACAGAACATAACATAACAGAGCTTCTTCTCTTTCATTAGTCATTTTTTTTTGTCTGATTGTTGGGTCCAGCGGAAGTGACAGAGAGAGAGAGACTATTGAGTAAAAATAAAAGAGTAAAAAATAATGATTAATTTGTTAGCTAAATGACTCACTAAATGCTTACTTATACAGCAAACTAAGATAAGGTTGTTATTATAATTATTATTATTTTTTAATTATTAAAGTTAAAACTTTCTCTTGAAAAAGAAAGCTTTTTTGGATTTGGTAATGTTTTCATCCACTTTAGTATCGAGGAACGAAAAGGCCTTTGAATCCTCTCTCTCAAACTGTGTCTTCTTCCTTTGATTTTCTTTTTCTCCCACAGTTTTGGTAAACTAAATATTTTATTAAAATCAAAAAGTCATTTTTTGTCTTCAAATATAACTCAAAATACATAATCCATGCTTACCAAATTAACTATAATTTATTCAATATTATTTAGTTTTTTATTTCACATTCAAATCTTCATTTTAATAAAATTTCGAATAAAAGTCGTCCTCATCTCATATGTTGTAAAATTGATAAAATTTCTTTAAAAAATAAATAAGTTAGAATATTAATATAAATGTTTACGAAATCTACGAATATTTAAGTAATCCTTATGAAGTCAAAACTATGATGTGAACGACAAATACTACTGGATTTTAAAGATTCAAGATTGGAAATATATGAGTTCAAAATTATGTTTATCTTATATACCCTTTTCAATATTTTCAAAGAATATCTCTCTATCTGTACCAAATCTCGTGCAATATGAATATATTTCTTTTCTATTACAATCATTCAAACTTAGAATTTAAACTATTTTACATTATTGCCAAATTAGAATGAAACGTGTACGTATTATTAGGTCTCAGCCTTGTTTAAATAGAATTACAAACCCTAATACGACTATGCGTAATTACAAAAATACCATTATACATAATTAACCCTAATACGCCCCCTCAAGTTGGAGCATGAAGATCTCGAATACCCAACTTGGAACGCAAATAAAAAAAAGGATTCTGTCCCAACGCCTTGGTGAAGATATCGGCAACCTGTTCTGACGAACTAACATGAGATGTCTGAATGGTGCCGTCCTGAACTGCGTCTCGAATGAAATGACAATCTATCTCAATGTGTTTCGTACGCTCATGAAACACAGAATTTGCAGCAATGTGCAAAGCAGCCTGATTGTCACAGAAAACTCGTATAGGAGCCGAAGGAAGAATGCCAAAATCCCGAAGTAGGGCTCGCAACCATATGAGCTCACTCGTAAGAGATGCCATAGAGCGATATTCCGCCTCAGCCGAAGAACATGAAACAGTAGCTTGTTTCTTGGTTTTCCACGCGATAGGAGACTGACCAAGAAACACAATATACCCTCCAACCGATCGGCGAGTAAGTCGACAAGAGGCCCAATCAGAGTCACAAAAACCTGAGAGCAGAAGATCACAATCGGAGCGTAACCAAATACCTTGCCCAAGAGAACCCTTCAAATAACGAACCACTCGCAATGCAGCAAGCCAATGCTCCTCACGTGGGTGCTGCATGAACTGAGAAAGAGTATGAACCACGAAACTGATATCTGGGCGTGTGGTAGTCAAGTAGAGAAGACGCCCCACAAGACGACGATACTGCTCAGGATCCGAGTGAAATGCCCCAGAAGCATCAGACAAACGATGATTCTGCTCGAGAGGAAAAGGGACAGGGCGACATGCAAGAAGACCGCACTCGGAAACAATGTCAGACGCATACTTACGCTGCGACAAGTATATCCCATCAGAAGTCCTGGCAACCTCAATGCCCAAAAAATACTTGAGAACCCCAAGATCCTTCATACGAAAACAGTGCCGAAGATATGTCTTAAAGACCTCCATCATGTCAACATCATTCCCACCAATCAAAAGATCATCAACATAAACAAGGACATGAAGATGTCGCGTACCTCGAACCAAAGTGAACAAAGAAGAATCTGACCGCGATTGAAGGAAACCATATGCACGAAGTGCAGTGGCGAGCTTGTCAAACCAACAACGAGGAGCTTGTCGCAAACCATAGAGAGACTTCTTCAATTTGCAAACAAGAGACGAGTCGTCACATGATAAGCCAGGAGGAACCTTCATGTAGATATCTTCATGTAGATCACCATGTAAGAAAGCATTGTGAACGTCCATCTGATGAACAACCCATTGTTTTGCGGAAGCAATGGCCAAGAATGTGCGAACGGTCGTCATCTTCACAACGGGAGCAAAAGTCTCCTCGAAATCAACGCCTTCAGTTTGCCGATTGCCAAGAACAACAAGTCGAGCTTTGTAGCGTTCGATACTCCCATCAGACTTGTACTTGATCTTGTAAACCCATCGACATCCAATAGCTTTCTTCCCCGGTGGCAAAGTTGTCAAACTCCAAGTGTCATTATCTGCCAAAGCACTAAGTTCCTGTTGCATAGCCTCATTCCAATGAGGAGTCACGGCAGCCTCGGAGTAAAAACGAGGCTCAGTGCCAGTGTCAATAGCTGCAAGGAAAGCTCGATGTCTCGAAGTAAAGTTAGCATTAGTAACGTAATTCGCTATAGGATACGAGACAGTACCTGAGGACGATGAAGAGGACGGAGAAGAAATGCGAAAGGGGTCTTCAAGACAGCGAGCAGAGTAAGTGACATAATCACGAAGTTTAACAGAAGAAACCTTGGTACGATGACCACGACCAAGTACCTCAACAGCAGATAACCCTGAACCATCAACTGGAGGAGAAACAGATGTAGACTCATCACTAGGTGAAGGCGACTCGGGCGATGATGCATCAGGTGGAGGAGCACCATGGGGCAAATCAGACCGCCCCCTGTCAGAAGAACCAGAAATCTGTGGTAGATGAAACATGTCCAATGAATCATCAAAAACTGAAGGATGGAGAGTCGGATGTGTGGAAGATAACACTCGTGAAGATGAGCCCGCAGAACCTTCCGCAAATGGAAAAATATGCTAAAAAAACACCACATCACGAGAGATAAAAAACTCACGAGTCTCAAGATCAAACACCTTCCATCCTTTCTGTCCAAACGGAAACCCAATCAAGATACACTTGTGACCACGAGAAGCAAACTTATCCGTCTCTTTCTTTCCTCTATGTGCATAACATAGGCATCCAAAAGTGCGGAGACGATCATAAGATGGTGGAGATCCATACAAAACCTCATACGGAGTCTTCCCAAGAAGCAACGTAGACGGTGTCCGATTTAGCAAATATGATGCGGCTAAAATACACTCACCCCAAAA
>CM071868.1:29289713-29306745 GCA_036759665.1 Gynandropsis gynandra | reverse complement strand
AAAATTAAAATCAAAATTGGGTCAAAATTAAAATCAAAATTGGGTCAAAATTGGATCAAAATTGAAATAAAAATGTGGTCAAAATTGGGTCAAAATCGGAGGGGGTTTTAGGCAGATTTGTGATAATTGAGGGGAGAATAGGATGAGATCAAAATCGAGAGGGGAATAAGACTAAAAAATGATAATCGAGGGGGAAATAGACTGAAACTGAAAATCGAGGGGGAATAAGACGAGGGTCAAAATCGATGAGGGAATAGAACTAAAGCATGAAAATCAAGGGGAGAATAAGCTGATTTTCCATAATTTTTAGTATTTTAGTTTTATCTATACACCTTTTAAAAGTATAAAAAGCCAAAATTTATGTCAATATATTTGTGGCAAAAGCTTATAATATTTTGGAGTTAAATTTTCTGTAAACTTTTATATTTGATGAAATCGTAAATATTAATGAGATTCTTATTTTGAATTCATTTATATTATAAATTTATGTTATTTATATGATTTATATGTTATTATATAAATTTAAAATAAGTATTTAAAAGGTTATCGTTGTAGTTTTGTGTAGTTATAAAAATTATTAGTAAGACTTTTATGAAACTTGATTTCTAATATACAAAAATTAAACAAATTTGTAACGATATCATTACATATGCTTCTAAATGATTGCGACTTGAAATAATTATGAAAATAAAGTGTTTTGATATAGTTTTACAATTTATTACTATAGTCATGTTATTTTGTTCCATCTAGAACTTAGTTGAACCTATGGATAAAATTTGATTTATAAATTTATTTCAGACTGGCATGTTATTTCACAAATATAACAACGTTGATACATGTGTATGCGTGTTTTAAATTGTATTAAGATTTTAAAGGGGATATTTAAATGTCATTCTTCCACCCGAAACAATATAAAAATATGTTTTATATCTTTTTTTAGTAAGTTGAATTATACAACTTTGTTTTTCTAATTATCTTTTAAAAATATTTTTTTTATAAAAAGTTGACGTAAACAAAGGGGAGAATATCAAATATACCCTCATAAATCTAAAACGCTTCAAAAATATCATTCCCTAAAATAATTATTTAATCGAAAAAAATTTGGAGAAAAGACAAATTTACCTTTAATTTTCGAACGTGAAAAAACCTACGTTCTGCAGTTTTTCGACGTGAAAAACTATCAAACCGTGTCAAAAGCAAGAAAGAACAAGTGATTTCGAACTTGAAAGGGATCGATTCGAAGTTGGCAAGAAGGAAATGTCTAGAATCAGTAGTAGCAGCAGCAGTGAAGAAGAGAGCACTAGTCAATCTTCAATGGTGTCAATAAGTGTAAGTAGATCGATTTCTAGGGTTTTGCAGGCTGTCGAGTCCCAAAATGGTTTATTGATTTGAAATGGGTGTGAGTGTCAATGAGTCGGTTGAGTCTCAGTGAGTCGGTTGAGTCACAAGAGTCGGTTGTCTCAGTGAGTCGGTTTGGGTCGCAATGATCGGTTGAGCATCGATTTCTAGGGTTTTGCAGGCTGTCGAGTCCCAAAATGGTTTATTGATTTGAAATGGGTGTGAGTGTCAGTGAGTCTGTTGAGTCTGAGTGAGTCGATTTGGGTCGCAATGGTCGCTTGAGCGTCACAAGGAGTCTAAGGGTCGTTTGAGTCGTGAGTCTGAGTGAGTCGGTTTGGGTCGCAATCGTCGCTTGAGCGTCGCAGGGGGTCTAAGGGTTGTTTGAGTCGGTTGTCTTAGTGAGTCGGTTTGGGTCGCATGGTTCAGTCGAGTCGCATGGGTTGGTTGAGTCAAAGGGTCGGTTGGGTCTCATGGGTCGCATGGGTCGCATGAGTCGCATGAGTCGCATGGGTCGCATGGGTCGCTTGAGTCGCTTGAGTTGGTAGAAGTATAATGTATTCTTTAATTAATTGGTCTTGCAGGTGGCCCCAAAGCCGAAGTTTGTGTATCAATTCAAACACATGGACAGAATGCCAAAGATCACTACCAAGTGTTATCCTCACGAGACAATAACGAAGCTGAGAGGAATCTTACATGAATACGACGTGCATTACTTCGAGAAGGAATCGCAATTTAAGTATTTATTGCATTTCCAATGTGACTCCACATTGACTAAGGTTCAAATGTCTATCCTCCAAAATCACTCCGTGATTGTACAAGACAAGAAGGAGTTGTGGTTCGTCTTAAACGGTGTTCACATCCGGTACTCTATAGTGGAGGACGCACTAATTTCTGGATTGAACTGCGGACCATATCCCAAAGGATGGGAGTCCAAAAGGGGTGATACATCCAGGCGGAAGTATTTCGGCCGTGGAAAGGTGACCCCCGTACAAATCATTGGAAAGCTTGTGAAGGCGAAGAATGACGAGGACCGAAAGAGGTTGGCAACTTTGTTGTTGTTGGCGCAAGTTATGGCTCACAAGCCTTCATCAGACAACTCTATCAGCCATGATCTCATTGACTTGGTTGATGACTTGGAATTTTGTGAACGCTTTCCATGGGGACGTTACACATTCGACAAGATTGTGGATACTTGCCGCAAGCACGTTAGCGGGGATTCACTGAAACCAAAATGGTATTGTGGCGGTTTCATGATCCCACTAATGGTAAGTTGTATATATTATTCGAATAACTTGAATGTTTTCATACTTTTTGCATTCTTATCATTTTGTTTTAATGTTGAAGTTACTTCCTTTCGAAACCATCCTTAGTTTGAGCGGAAAGGGATGATATGTTGATGTAGAGAATGCGGAAAGTGATAGAGCTTGAAGATGATGAAGCTGATGCTGAAGGTGATGAAGAAAGAGATGGTGATGCTGAAACTGATGCTGAAGCTAAAGCTGAAAGAGAAGGTGAAGATGAAGATGAAGCTGAAGGAAAAGAAGCTGCAGTCCGTCTGACACTGGAGCAGAAATTAGTGAAGGAAATAAAGAAGTCGGAGAAAAGAATCATCAACGCTATCAGAGATCTTCTAAGGGATGCCGGGTTTCATTTTCCTAATACAAAAGCAGAGACGACAAATCCCAAAGGTGCTGAAAAGGCAAAATCAAAATCTGCCGAGATAGATGCGAGCACCGCAAACCAATCTTCCGGCAGTGTTAGAGATGATGAATTCCTTCAACGTTCATATCCAGTGCCAAACGAAGAGCCGGTTGAGTCAGAGTCTGAAAATGACTCTGGAGATGACTTAGAAGAGGATTTGGTAAACATTTCGAGATTAATTGAAAATATCACATCTGCCGCCACCATTCCTCTAACTGAATACATTTCTAGAGAGGTTACTGCAGTTGTTGCTCGTGATGAAGTTCCACCAAGTAAGTAATAAATAGTGAAAAAGTTCAGTTGATTCAATTTCTACCAAGAGTCGGCATGGGTCGCAATGGTTGCATGGGTCGCAAAAGACGCATAAGTCGCACGGTCGTATAAGTAGAAGGGTCGTATCTAATGAATGAAGTAATTTTATGCAGATGCTCCAGTGGTTACTGTCGATGAAGTTGCTGACGAGGGAACTACAGTCGGTCCAGTCGAAGAGGGCGTCCCTAAGGAGGTTCCTTCCGAGGAAACTACAATCGGTCCTGTCGAAGTGGTCGCCCCTAAGGAGGTTCCTTCCGAGGAACTTACAGTCGGTTTTGTCGAAGAGGTCACCCCTAAGGAGGTTCCTTCCGAGGAACCTACAGTGGGTCCTGTTGAAGAGGCCCCATCTAAGGATAAGGAGGTTTCTTCTGAGGATACTACAGTGGATCCTTTCGAAGAGGTCCCCTCTAAGGATAAGGAGGTTCCACCAAGTAAGTACGGTCTTTTGAATCACAACTATCGCATTGGTCGTATGGGTAGAATGGGTCACAAAAGGTCGAATGGGTCGTTTGGTCGAATGGGTCACAAAAGGTCGAATGGGTCGTATGGGTCACAAAAGGTCGAATGGGTCGTCTGGGTCGAATGGGTCACAAAAGGTCGAATGGGTCGTATGGGTCGAATGGGCACAAAAGGTCGAATGGGTCGTATGGGTCTGCATAGGTCGCATGGGTCGCATGGTCGCATTGGTCGCCATATGTTTAATTAAGTAAATTTTATGCAGGTGCTGGACCTTTATCGAAGGATTCCGCACCATATGTTGAACCTCCGTCGGTACGTAAACGAGTACCGGTATGGAAGGTATATGTTGATCCTCCGCCGGCGAAAAGAGCAAGAACAGTGCGAGGGAGAGGGCGAGGGAAAGATGTTGGTGGATTCCAAGAACCCGAACCTGAAAAGAAGGTTGTTCAAGAACCCGAAAAAAGGTGGTTCAAGAACCCGATAAAGGTGGATGAAGAACCTTCGTTCTGGTGGACGCCCAAGGGATTAGAAAAGGGCTCGATAACCCGAGAACCTTCGTTCATTGACGCAAAGGGTGAAATGTTGACTGCTCTGTATATGTTTTTGAAGAAACCTGGACATGAGAGTTGGTGGAAATCTGATCTAGATACTCCTCGGGGGCCAGAGTTTTGGAAGATTATATTAACGCCCAACGTATGATTTGAAGATGATGTAAGTTATTTTAAAACCCGAAGTCACAGAGGTCATTTTGTGTCATATGTATTCATGTGTGTTAACTTTTTTTTTTTGCAGTAATTGGAGGAGGCGTTGTTGATGCAGTATTGTCCCATGAAGACATTCCCCGCGATATTTAAGAAATTTTACGTTTGTCCTATGTTTTTCACGGAGATCTTCAAGCATTGGTCGTACGAGAATATGGACACTTTGCCGGAACTTCTTAGTGATTATTTGAATGGCAAGTATCCATTAAGAAGTACGGAACCAATTAGTGCTTTCGAAGGCTTTATCGCGGTTCTAAACATTACATGGTGCGATAGTAGATATATAGGATGTCATTGGGTAGCCATCAAAGCAGATTTCAAAATCCAATGCATCATGGTATACGACTGCCAGACAAGGCTTAAGGAAACGCATATCGATCTGGTGATTGAGAATCTAAGAAAGGCTATCCCCAAGATGTTCATTCTCGAAAAATATCCTTCTTTGGCATCTGGACAAATTAAATGGAAATATGAGTATTATAAAGATGTACAGAATGCGAGCGGGGATGATTGTGGTGTTTACTCCTACAAATACTAAGAAGCCTTGGTAATGACAATACGTAATGATTTGCACTGCATTTGCGACGAAAATATTATTTCCATGTGTGAGAAGATTGCGGCTGATGTATTTAGTAATGAAAAATGTATCTTGATATTTGGTACATTGTTATTTTTTAAATATTTGGTACATTGTTATTTTTAAATATTTGTTACATTGTTATTTTTTTTAAGTTTCTTCATAATAATAAAATGAGTCGTAGGGCTAAAAGGGTCGCAGAGGTGTAAGGGTTGCAGAGGTTCTGCAACCTTATATCTGTGCGACCCTTGTACCTCTGCGACCCTTGGACCCGTGCGACCCTTGTACCTCTACGACCCTCGGATCACTGCGACCCTTGTACCTTTGCGACCTTTGTCCCTCTGCGATCCTTGTGCCAACAAATAATATGAATAATTTTTTATTTTTTATTTACAAATACTATATTATTTACAAATAATATGAATAATTTTTTATTTATTATTTACAAATACAATTATTTACAAATAAAATGAAAATTTTATTATTTATAATTTACAATTATTTACAAATCATATGAATTTTTTTTATTTATTATTTACAAATACAATGATTTACAAATAATAAGAATAATTTATTATTTCTTATCCATCTGCGACCCTTGTCCCTATGCGTCCTTTGGATCCGTGCGACCCTTGTCCCTCTACGACCTTTGGACCCCTGCGACCCTTGTCCTTCTGCGACCCTTGGGCCCGTGCGACCCTTGTCCCTCTGCCACCCTTGTTCCTCGCGACCCTTGTTACAAGAATAGTCAATCCACAAAACAACGATACTAAACAATAATACTTACTATTGAATCATTGTCAAATGAAAACCATCCAAATAAAAAACACAACCGAAAATCATCCAAATAAAAAACACAAATGAAAATCATCCAAATACAAAACACAACTGAAAATCAAACACTGTTATTGTTAGGGAAAAACTGAAGCACATGTATCGGTCTATTCTCATATATTTTGACTATGAGGGTATAACCAACGGTCTGTCGATGGTCGAGACAAAAGTTTCTCCAACCCCTTCTGATGGAAGCGCCACCACGTGCCACTACCCTTAGATCTGCCTCCCACGGCATGGAGTATCCTAGCATCAGATATATCTTACATCGTCTATGGCAAAGACCGCTCGACCTCGCAAACCCTATCGGAAGTGTCTACGACATCCGAAGAAAGGAATAAAAATCTTTAAAATCCTTACCATGCAAGGAATAAAACCATATTGAAGTCACTTACCAATGCATCTGCAGCCAGATTCGAACGAGTGACTGGTACCACAGTTTCTCGTAAAATCCTCGGAGCAGGAGTGGCGAAGGTGATGTGAAAGACCATGTTACCTTCGTGAGTGAAAATTATATAATCCCCAATACTTAACTCTAGGTCGTTGGAGAAATCTTTCCACCCATCAGTGAATCTGGAGCCATCCAACTTGATTTCCCATTTTCTGTTAGACCCATTCGATTTAAGCGTTTCCGTGTTGTTGTCCCTCGTTTTCCCGTATATATAACCTTCAAAGAATATCTTCGGGATGTCCTGTAACAAAAAACGAAAAAAACAAGTCAAATCTTTACATTCCCTACATGTAACATACCGATGGAGAGACTGATGAAGAAGATTACAATGTAGTTCTCTTCCAGATAGCGCGGAAAAATCTCTCTGAAGAAAGAAGGAAATGTAACATTTTTGGAAAAATTGATGGAATGAGAATTAAAGAGAGAGAGTGTGTGTCGTTATTGTAAAAAAGGAAATGGCTGTAATTCGAAAAGACATGACCTAGATATCGAATCGCCGTGAGATGGAATTCGAAAAGACATGACATGCAGATGTTATTTTTTAAAAAGATTTCAAATATGATGAAAAGTTCGGCGGGAATTTTGGTGACAGAATTTTCGACGGGTCGCATGGGTGACATGGTCACATATAAGGATCAATACATGCGAAATCGACGAATTTACGGGTTTATAATGATAAAACGTCAAACTAATTAATACCAATTGAGTGTCGCATGGGTCGCATAGTCGCATATAAGGATCAATATATGCGAAATCCACGAATTTACGGATAAGAAATGATAAAATGTAAAAAAACAATCAAAACAATACATTTAAAACGTCAAACTAATTAATGCCAATTGAGGGTCGCATATAAGGATCAATATATGCGAAATCCATGAATTTACAAATAAACAATGATAAAATGTCAAAAAACAATCAAAACAATACATTTAAAACGCCAAACTAATTTAAACCAATTGAGGGTCGTATGGGTCGCATTGGTCGCACGGTCACATATAAGGATCAATACATGCAAAATCGACGAATTTACGGGTTTACAATGATAAAATGTAAAATACCAATCAAAACAATACATTTACAACGTCAATCAATGGTTAAAACAGATTATGACCCATGTGTCCCTAGTTGAGTTGTGTATAACCAATGCCTGTGCTACAAAGCGATAGTAGTGTTTTAAGAACTCGTCGAATGAGTTTGACAAAATTTCAAAAAATACATTCAACATTGTTTTCAAATGTCGATATTATTTATATTATTGTCTATATTGATTCTAAATTGATAATGGCATATTGATAACGGCATGGCTCTTATGGTCGCATATAATGATCGATACATACGAAATCGACGAATTTACGGATTAACAATGATAAAATGTTGAATGGGTTCTAATTTAATCCAATTGAGGGTCGCATTGATCGCATGAGTCATATTTGTTCGCATGAGGTCGCATGAGTCGGATGGGTTCTAATTTAATCTTATTGAGGGTCGCATGGGTCAAATTATAATGAAGAATTTATCGAATTATAACGATGAAAGTCCCAAAAGGTTTAATCAAAATAATACAAATAATATAGTATTACACAATTACTAACTAACAAACCTTTCTTTTTTTGAAGTCGGCGTTGTCTCGGTTGTCACGTTCCAAACATTGTCAGTGATGCTGGCTTTTGAAGATGGGGTTTGTAACAACGAAGAATACGGGGTCTGTGTCGATACAAATGGGTTTTGTATCGACGAAGAAGACGGGATTTGTCTCGACAAAGATGGGGTTTGTCTCGACGAAGCAGACGGGGCTTGTCTCGACGAAGATGGGGTACTTCTTCGAGCCTCACCGGGTCCAGGATAACGATTCTCTTTAGGCTTCCCGCTTTGCCTTTTTTGAGCCAACATAGGAGGTTGAATAAAAAATTCAGTCACTAAAGGGGTAATGTCCCAATCATGCAATCAAGAATCGGATATACGGTTTCTTGGTAAGCCAAACGCCATGTCTCTCGAAGGTAGTAGTTTGAATATAGATTTGGTATCTTATGACCTTTACCAACCTTATGTGTGCTGCCGCAATTGCGTGACTGCATGGATACTTATCCACATCAAACATTTTGCAATCGCGCGTTCTTTTTTGAAGACTCACTACAAATCTTCTACCCATCTCATTTCTGACCTCATACTCATCACTCAGACTGTTCAATTCAATAACATCATACTTGGATGTCTGTCCAAACCATTCATGTAACGTTTTCTCAACGTAAGGTGTTAACTTTTGATAATCATCACCGGTAGCTGCTTCCAACCTATACCTATTGAACCATTCCACTGTCTTTCCCAAACAAATATCTAAAAGCCCTAGGATCGTAAATTTTTTTGACTTCTTCAACGTTGAATTTATTGACTCGGCGCCATTAGTGGTTAATAAGCTGTACCTTTCCCTCTTAAAATTGCATCTTGCCCACTTAACGGGATCAAGTTCCTCTTTCTCCAAATACTTTGCAACATTAGAATACATGCACAAAGGTCAGAAAGGTAAAAAACGAACACAAAGGTCATAACATTACAAAGGTGGCAGGGGGTATAAGAGTCGTAGGGGTACGAGGGTCGTAGAGGGTACAAGGGTCGCAGGGGTACAAGGGTCGCATGGGGTACTATCGTCGTAGGAGGACGAGGGTCGCAAAGGGGTCAAAGGGTCGCAGAGGTGCAAGGGTCGCAAAGGGGTACAAGGGTCACAGAGGTACAAGGGTCGCAAAGGGTACAAGGGTCGCAGAAGTCACAAAAGTCATTTTTTGTACCTAGCCTTCAAATCATTCAATAGCACTTCAAATTCGTTCTCCGTGTATGCTGCTGCACATTTGAAGAACATTTCCGCCACAGTATCACCCTTTAAAGTCTTTCTACGATGGCCTTTATTGACGTAGCTCTTTATATTTTGCGATATATGACGCACGCAAAAACCATGATCAACTTCTTTATACACTTCTTTGACTGTTTTGATCAAGCTTTTATGGCGATCAGATATCACAACGATATCACGTCCGTCCGGTATCACCTGTTTCAATCTTGACATAAACCATGTCCATGATTCGTCCTTCTCTCTGTCGACTATTCCCCATGCAAGAGGATATTGGTGATGTTCACCATCTTGCGCGGTCGCCACAATGAATGCTCCCTTGTATACTCCTGTCAGAAATGTCGCATCCATAGCAACCACTTTACGCATGTATTTCCATCCCTTTATAGTCGCTCCGACAACCATAAAAAGGTATTTGAAGCTTTTCCCATCAATATCGTATTGAAGATCTGCGACAGATCGGGGATTTCTTTGTATAAACATGTACAACCACCCTGGAAGCCTCCTATAATGTTCAAAGTCATCACCACGAATATCCTTTTGAGCCCCGCATTTACCTCTTAATGCCATCAAATACGATACATTGACACCGTATTTTGCTTTTACACGAGCCGTCAATTCTTTCGCTGGAGGTGTTTCATAATTTCCGGCATATTCCTCTTTCAAATAATCCTTAACCATTTCCGCTGTACTCTTTGTAGCTTCAATTCGTTTAGATACATGTGAACAGTTATGAATGGGATGGTGTGTTCTCACACTAAACCGTTTGGAATTCGGGATTGCTGCCACGCGTAATTTCCATTTACAACCATTTTTGGAAAATTTGCATCGTACTTCCCACAGCTTCGTATCAGATCTCAATGTTGTATATCTAAACGAAGCTTCGATTGAACCCTTCCTTACAAATGACTGTACATGCTTCTTGTTATCAAACTCTTGCCCAATTTTAAGATCCAATCCATCTCCGAACTCAAAGATATTATTTTCGCCATTGTGAACTACCATTTGCGAGTTGTTCTCACCATCACCATACTTATGCTCTGCTCGCACATCAGAAACAACTTTATTCTTGTCACAAGCAACTCCATCAACTACCACAGTCATGGCACACCCACATTCTTCTCTTAACCCGCTTGTATGTTCACTATCAGAATCATCCGAATCCAAAATATCTATTGTCTCCGGATTACTCTCATCAACTCTACTTTTATCTAGACCTACAATAACACAGTCATCATAATCTACAACACCTCGATCCTCACCTTCTTTGGCAATGCTTCCAAAAGCAGGAATTAGATGCTCAATTTCCCTTTCAAAAGCAGGAATTAGAGGCTCAATTTCCCTCTCAATTTCGATTTCACAATTCACACCTGTCGATTCTATCTCCACATACAGCAGTGGTCGAATTCCTCTTATGCGATCGAACATATAAAACAAATAAGGTTTGTCATTCATTATATATGTCGGCTTCCTATTTTCACAAATATTGGGCAAATAGCTTAATTTCAACTTCGTTGTATTATTTCCCACCATTATCTCTGCGCATAACTCATCAATCAGTTGCTGGTATGTCAGACTAACCGGCGGACATAAGAAAAATACTCACTAGTTTTCCTGAACTCTACCAACCCATTCAGATTCTCCATTTTGGTTTTTTCCCATTTACCATCATACAAAAAATAAATCAGTGTGATTTTCTCATCCACCGTATCCATTACACCTGTAACAAAAACATAAAAAGAGGGGTAAATTTTGTGACCCACTGTGACCGTGCAACTCGATGAGACTCTGTGACCCAGTGCGACCGTGCGATCCTTGTACCCCTGCGACCCTTTGACCGCTCTGCGACCCTTGTACCCCTTTGCGACCCTTGTACCCATACGACCCTTGGACCCCTGTGACCCTTTCAACCCTTTGCGACCCTTTCAACCCTTTGCAACCCCTTTCCCATGCAACCCTTGGACCTCTCCGACCCCTTTACCTCTGTGACCCTTGGACCCCTGCGACCCCTTTACCTCTGCGACCCTTTGAACCCTTTGCGACCCCTTTCCCATCCGACCCTTGGACCCCTGCGACCCTTTGACCCTTTGCGACCCCTTTACCCTTGGACCCCTGCGACGACCTTTGATCCCTTTGACCCCTTGATGAGACTCTGTGATCCAGTGCGACCGTACGACTCTGTGACCCACTCTGTCACCTTTGACATTGCAATAAATATGACTCGTTTTCAATAATTGCAATAAACACAAGAGAAACATGATGCGTTCTCAAAGTTAAATAAGTAACCTAATCTACCCGCAAGTGCACGACACGTGTGTAGTACTTCAGGTGTCGATCTCACAGAGACTATGCAACACAACCTAAACTCGAACTATGAATCAAACTTGCTAACGAACGAATATGGTTTGAAGAATGAAATACTAAAAGTAAATAAACAAATCAGTTCTTAACGATGAGACAAACGTTCCAGAAATCCAGTTTCACCACAAGACTACCGAAACCAACAATCAATCTATCTATCATGCAATCCCAGTTAAGTTATCTAAGGCAGACGATCCAAAACATGATATCTACCCTCTCTCGAGGCATAGACACGTGATCTAGTCAAGTTATTCCCTACTTTCGTGGCTAACACCTTGAACTAAACCCATAAGATCTGTGATTCATTCGTGCCATGCCCTTAGGACGTAGAAAGATGATCGCCAACCCACCACTTAGACCCGAGCCATCGAAAGAGTATCAAGGTCGATGCACTCATATCGATTTTTTATCATGCTTTTTTAGGCATTATTTCTATCGACAGCGGAGTGTTAGTGTGCATTTTTAATCTGCAAAATAAGCTCGATTCTATATGATCCAATAATCCTCAATAGAAAAGAAGTAAAGCATCGTCTACACGAAGTATGACCATCTGGGTAGAGAGAATAAACGATAAACTAGCCTAGCAACCTCGTCTGAACCCCCCACAAGCAACACTAGGATTCCCAAAGAACTACGACCTATTGTTTTTCAGCCGACTAATAAGCTCTAACGCTTAGGGAAAACCTAGCTCAAACATGCAAAATCTCACGGAAAAGGCCAACTTCTTAAGCATCCTAGGTTCAAGGTTCATCTCAAAACGTGGCACCGGATAAGTGCCTGGGACGACTCTCTGACTCAAAAGCAAAAACAACTAAAAACTACAAAATCAAAGAGAAAATGATAGAAAATGAAACGAAATCACCTGACAAACGTGAGCTGCTCCCCCAGACTTGAATTGAACGGCGTCCTCGACGTGAAGCTCCGATGGAGGGTAAGAGAAGTAAAGCACGTTTGGGGTGGTTTGATTTTTTTTTTGTGTCTTTCTGTTTTTTTTTTAACGAAAACGAATAACCGAGTCTCAAACTAAAAACTAAACAAAAAAATGAAAGCAAACAGCTGGGTTGCCTCCCAGAAAGCGCTTATTTAACGTCTTAAAGCTTTGACGTCTCCATTCCTCATGCGTGTGCGACGGGTGGATCGGAAAGGGAAATGGAGTTTCCACTTTCGATCGGTTGGACGGCTTGGTAGAGCTTTAGCCGTTGTCCATTGGCTTTGAATGTGTCACCCGTCTCGCTCCATAGTTCCACATCTCCGTGTGTGAAGACTTCTCGTACCTGAAAAGGACCAGACCAACGGGACGGTAGGTTGCCCGAGAAAGACTTAGGACGAGAATTGAAAAGTGGAACGAAATCACCTGATTGGAAGTCATGAGGTAGAGTCTTCTTATCGTGCCATCCCTTAGTCATTGCATCTTTATTTGGCACGACATTCACTCGTTCGCTGCCCGAGGTTGGATAAAGGGTTTCTGCATTGAAAAGTTTTATGATATCTTTTTCCATTACCTCGTGCAAGAACGAGTGCAACCTCCTTTGAGTTTCTGTGGAAGGTTCATGGCTGTCTTCCGTAAAATTTCCGTGCATACATGTTGAAGAGCTGACTCTCCTACGTTTCTTTACACGAGTGGGTTGTTTTCTCATCTCATCTGCACTCAAGTTAGCATTCATAACAACAGGGTATGTTTTATTGGACTGAACGTACTCATACCGAAGAGAAGGGGGTGGAGGGTCGGGCTCAAGTTCGGACGTCTTCTTCGCTGCGAAACCAGCATGGATTTCGTGTGGTACCTCCTCCCATGGGGCGTCTCCTAGTGCTGTAATGGAACTCATGAATTTCGTGTTCATCTCAGCTCCTTCGTCCGTAAATCCTGCATTATCGCAAACTCGTGTCAAATACCGTACAAGAGAATCGGAAACACTTACGTGATCAAGCGTGTCTTTCGCTAACTCGTCCAGCGAATCGATTGTAAAGCAAGACTCCTTGAATGATGATTCGCTCATGGGGCTGGACAGGTTGAATTCGATCGTCTCATCTCCGACACGTAAGGACAGCTTCCCTTGTTGTACGTCTATCAGGGCACCTGCGGTAGCTAAGAACGGTCTACCAAGAATAATAGGTGTCCTAGCATCTTCCTTTATCTCAAGTACAACAAAATCAGTGAGAATGCAAAGCTTACCTACCATGGTGGGAACATTTTCAACGATTCCCACCGGATATCTTATCGAATGATCCGCAAGGTGTAGACACATCTTTGTAGGTTTGAGATTCCCAAACTCCATCCGCTTGATTACTGAGTGTGGCATGATGCTCACGCTTGCCCCTAAATCGCATAAAGCATTAGAAATATCAATATTACCTATTGTGCATGGAATGGAGAAGCTTCCGGGGTCCTTCAACTTTGGTGGGAGCTTTTTTTGAAGGATAGCGTTGCATTCCTCGGTGAGTGCTATAGTCTCGTTCTCTTCGATGTGCTTCTCTTTAGACAGTACCTCTTTGATGAGTTTGGCATGATTAGGCATCTTTTGGAGCGCTTCCACGTATGGGATGTTGATGTCCAGCTTCTTGAGACCCTCTACGAATCTTCCCACTCTCGCTTCGTTCTTACTGCTCACTAACCGTTGAGGAAACAGTATCGGAGGTTGGTACGCCGGAGGAGCAACATATGGTTTGTCTAAATCTGATTCAACTCCTTCCATAACCGCAACCTTACCTTTTCCTCTATTCATGGACATACCAGCAGCATTCCCTCGCTCTTTCGAGGGAAAATTCTCAACCACATCACCGCTGCACACAGAAATAGCATTCACGTACTCTCTCGGGTTTAGCTCGGGTTTACCTGGGAGCTGTCCGAGATTCCGAGAGGATGAGGCAACTTGCTGTGCGACGGAGTTCTCTAAACTCTTCACATGATTGCTCAAGGATTCCATTTGAGTTTTGAGCTCGTTGATTGCTGTCCCCACATCCGCATTGAATTTGGTTTGAGTCGATGTTTGCTGCCTTTGCTCCTTGATAAATTCGAGCAGTACCGCCTCAAGGTTTGACAAAGGGGCTTGAGGAGGTTGAGGAGCTTGCGGAACTTGCTGAGCTTGCTGGAATTTCTGGTTATTGTGCTGGTATGGCTGCTGTGGTTGCTGAAATCCCGAATGCTTCATCGGTTGAGTCGTCCGGTATGACAAGTTCGGGTGATTCCTCCAATTCGGGTTGTAGGTATTCCCGAAGTGCGTGTTTCCTTGCTGCTGGGTGTAATTCATATGTTCCATATTCTCTTACAGCGTGAATTGATAAGCCACATGCTCTGTATCTCCACAATTCACGCAGTACATAGCGTTCGCTGCATTACCCGTTGCTCGACTCTGATTCTCCTTTCGATCCTTCTCCTAACCCCTAACACATGCATCTACGTGGCCTTTTTAAACACAAGTCATTTAAGCACTCAGATAAAGAATAGATAAACGAAAACGGGAAGATGCATTCAAAGATAAATCAAAAGTGGTTCTGGGATAGCCAAGGGCTAATCCCTTCTCCTAGAACAAACAAACTACTCGCTCATGCGTTCGTAAATAAACATAAACGAAATATAAGGTCTAAGGAACATGAAAACCAAAAGAAACCGAAGTGTCAAGTTGATCTCCAATGCTCCTCGTAAGTCTCCTTCGCAAGAACCTTCTTCCTCTCTCCCTCGATCAAGAATTGAATAATGAATGAATGAATCTCGACCTCTGGCCCCTTTTTATCCCTTTAAAGTCTTTTTCCTTATTGTATGAGTCCCCCACAAACTTCCATTTGTTTTAAGTCAAATTAACTTATTTTAAGTTGCAGGTGACAGTCGCTACCCGAGCGGGCAGAGAAAATGACCCGCTCAGGTACGGCGCGGAAGATCGCGCAAGAACGCGATGAAAAAGGGGTGCCCCGGTCGGGCTAGAGAGTGCCCCGGTCGGGCTAGGGGGTGCCCCCGTCGGGCATGGGTGTGCCCTGGTCGGGCTCAAGTTGCTGGACAGATTTGCCGACTAAACGCCCCGCGCGGGCAAGGATGTTCTTCGCCGATTCTCGTCCCGTTTGTTCTGTGATGATCCTCGATGTTTGTACTTTGTCTCGTGTACGTCCTTTGGCTCCAAAATGAACCGAATATGCATTAAAACCTTTAAGAACATGAAAACACGAAAACGAGTAAAACTGATACAAAATCTTACGTAAACATCGCATCTATATCGTAAACGTCTTAAAAATCGTGCAAAAAATACATATGAAAATGATATGATCAAAACACGAAAACCTCACTATACATACCTGGTTCTTCTGCCGAACGTGCTGAATGGCAAGCTTCTTTGTTGACAACAAACGATTTCAACCTGTTGGCAGCGAATATGATGCCGATTTCAAGCTACTCTCGCAGAATCTGTTGTGGTGTGAGGGAACAGTAATTTTCGCTCCATAGGAGAGAGAGAAATAAAGGTGCTCTAGAGGAGAGATAAAAATTTTCGACAAGGATAATATGAGATTATTAATATTTTAAGGGTAGATTTGAAATTGAATTTTTTTTTCATCCAAAGATATTTTTGAAACATTTTAACCGTAAAAAGGTATTTTGAAGTTACCCTATACGAAGAGAGATGAAATCCCTATTATAACATCATCGAAAAATACAACTGACCTTCATTTTGAAGGTAATTGATTTAATTATTATTTTTTCCGAGATATGATTTATTTTAAATATATATAATTTATTATAATTTACCTAATCATATATATAAAAGGGAGATTTTTTTCCTCCCTTCTCAGGCTGCCACGTCAACCAGGGAGGAAAAAACCCCCTTCACACGTTAGAAAACGAACCCTCCCCTTTGCCTTCTTCATTTATTTCCCCTTCCCTGATACAACGTATGCCTTCAAATCTGCTTAAATCGATCGACACGAAGGGATTGTGAGGCCCGCGGTTTTTTTGGGAAGTCGGTACCACACCGACTTCCATATGTTTATATATATATATATATAAATATTAGGTTAAAAGAAATATAAGTGCACGGTTTAAAAAAAAGAGAACAGAAAGAGGACACTGCCGGAGAGAGAGAGAAAGAGAGAGAGAGAGTTATTCACTTAATTCGAATGTTTATATTATGGAAATTCATGGAATTTAACGGATCTATGAGAGGGAAAATTGGTCGGTGTTGTTGCTAGCAATATTAGTCAGAATCGTCAAATCGTCGGGAAGCTAAGGTGATGATTTTCTCCATCCTAATTTCGGATTTGTGATCGATTTATGGACGAGATTATATTTTTAAAATGAGGTATGATCACGATAGAATTTATAGGATCATAATGGAAAAAATGAGACGTTACAAGTGCAATTGGATTAAAACCCTAAATTTGTCGTAGGAGAATTTATGATAAGTATATGA
>CM071868.1:29223712-29289295 GCA_036759665.1 Gynandropsis gynandra | reverse complement strand
TTATTTTATGATATTCAGTTCGAGCGGAAGAATATGTGGCACAGAGTACGTACACGTATTGATCTCACTGAGTGCGTATGTCGTACTCACCCAATTTTTGGGCTGTCGTGGATGGACAGGATATGGCGAGGAGAAAAAGTAACGAGGTTGAGCAGCAATATGAAGGTTCACAGCGGACTGATTGGAGAGACGTGCACGAGTTCTCGATGAGTTTTATTTTGCATTTCGTTTTTTTATTTATCGTGACTATGATATTTACATATTGTTTTGCTATTTGGTCCGGACCACTCTTATTTCAGAATAAATCATTTATATTTATTTTATAAATACGTTTGAGCGATGACACGTGTAACCACATTTGAAGTGATGGTGGACACTCTAGTCCGAGAAGTTGTTCCGGGATGGGGGTGTTACAATTCATCAGAGGGAAGAGAGGAATCTTTGCTTCTTCCTCCTGATTGATCGACGAAAACCCACGACAGCAGCGGCGGCAAGACAAATGACGGAATCGATTTTTAGGAAACAAGTTTTAGGGGATGAAGATGAAGAAGAACAGAACGACGGTGGAGGGGAAGAAAAGGAGAAGGAGAGGCAGGTTTCTCCGGCGATGACGGCGGAAGTTAAGCCGTGGAACCTACGGACGAGGAGAGCAGCGTGCAAAGCCCCAATTTCCGGTACCGGAAACTGCAACGATAATCAGGACAACGGCTTCAATGACAAGAAGGGGTTGAAAAATGAGGAGAGAAGAGTGAATTCATCGTCATTGATGAACGAATTCTCTCTTCCGCTTACAAGGAAGGAGATCGAGGATGATTTCATTGAGGATGATTTCAGAGAGTTCGAGAGACAGGAATCCTTGCTTCTTCCTCCTGATTGATCGGCGAAAACCCATGGCAGCAACGACAGCAAGACAAATGGGAGCAGCGGCGAGCAACAAGCCGATTTTCGGTGGCTCAGGCAGGTGAGAACGATCGGTCTGCACAGGTTAGGCTTTTTCCCCTCAGTAGCTTCATAGACGCTTAAATCATCTTCCCTCAATTTTGAAACCATGGATTCCCCTCAGTAGCTTAAATCCCCTCAGTAGCTCAATTTCAAAACCTTGGATCAGCCTAACCTATGCTTAAATCCCCTAAGGCCTACGAAGGGATTCATCAGAGAGAGAAAAAAAACCTCCTTTCATCCCATTTTATACCCTTCCTTTCTGTCTTCCTCGAACAAACCCTCTTCCAGACCCTCCTCTGGGTTACGAAGGAACTGCGCAGGCATGAGTTGGTGAGGGCAGTAAGGATATGCGAGCGAGGCGTTGGTTTTCCAGTGGCCGGGAGCGCTACTCATGGAGATATTGTTCAGGAGGTTAAATGACAATCGATGTCTCTTGTGATTCTGAGAATCGTGTTACTCGCCTGTCAGACTTCCTTCTTCATAAACTCTATTCAATATGTTGCTTGATGTGCGTTATATCAAGTAATAAAAACCTAGACTAACGCTTCCGCAAGAATATGGACCGTGTAGTAACTAGGGTCGAACACAAGGAGTTAATGCGACTAATGAGCTATTAAACTAATTGAATAGACGTGTGAGATGACTAAAGTTTGGATTGTGATTAAGCGAAACTAAACTAAATCGAAGAGAATAAACTTATGGCTAAGCACCATGGGTGTCGAGAGTTTGCCTAATGAAGTAACGAAGTTCTAAAAGGATAATTGGTCTAGGTACTATCATGAATTCAGGGAATTCAAGCTCTCCTATAAGAACTGACTGGCGTAGACTTGTCCACTATCTACCATGCATATACCAATGTATCCACTGCGTATCTTACATGCATAGACGCATTATGGCCGCTATCCTAATCCCTAGATTAAACCGATTGACCTGGCGTAGATTCTAAACCGGCTAACCCTAAGTCATGGCTAAGTTCCGAAACCTAATGCCCTGGCGTTGGTTTATTAGACTTCTAAGATCATTCAATCAAGTGGCGTACAGGTAGAGAAAGCATTAAGAACAACCATGAAATCTAAAAACATGATAGATACCAATTTAATTCATTCAAGTGGCGTACAGGTAATGAAAGCATTAAGTACCACCATTCATTAAGCATAGACTTCATTACAACATGGCAAATCACTCTAACCCATGGCAAAGGATCTACTCAGACATAGATACAGAAAAGGAAACACAAGAGAAGTCTAGATTCGACATAGATATGGAAAGAGATAACTCCCTATTCATAAACCGATGTCTTCGGTAGATTCTCCTCGCTCCCGATCCGTAGATCCGTCTTATCTTCCTTCTTCTCCTTACTCTAATGTCTCTCTATCTGCTCTGATCTCCTCTGGTTCGAATTCCCTCCTTTAGATCTCCTTTTCCTTTTAATTTTGCCGTTCTAGATCTTAGGAAAGTTTGTTGAGAATCAAGGACCCGAGCGGGCATGTCCCTTACCCGCTCGTGCAAGACCTCTACCCGACCGGGTTGCACACCTTTGAGCCCGAGCGGGCACCATGCCCGACCGTGTGCTTCATCAGCCCGAGTCGTGTAGACCTACGGGGTTTTCTTGACATGAATGAGCCCGAGCGGGCACACCAAATGGACCCGAGCGGGCACACCTCCCAGGTCGTGTCCCTTGAGTGCCCGAATCGTGTAAAGCTACGGGGATATTTGGTAGCAATCAACCCGACCGGGCACTCCCAATCCACCCGAGCGGGCATGACTTGAGGTGTTATTTCCGCTCCTTTCGCTCGGTGTTTGAGTGCTCACTTCCATCTGTCGCCTCGCACAAGTTGAACCTACGTTTCCGGGGTTAGATTGCCAAAAGCACTCGTGTTTCTTCTCGTGTCTTCGTTTCCTACGCAAAACACGAAATGTGGATAAAGTCTCCGAATATACTCAATAAATGAATGAAATATGAATAATCTACTCTAAACTAGACCTAAGAATGATATAAAAACTATAACGGATTGCGTGTTATCATTGCTTCTCCATAAACCCTAATAAATGTTGCGATTAATGCAGAGATCTTGGTAACGCAAATCTGTCGGGTCGCTTGGTTCCAGAGCTTGGCAGATTGGAGAAGCTTGAGTATATGTGCGTAAGCCTTTTTATATGTATGTATGTATGTATGTACAGATTAGATCTAAAGAGGAAAACGTGAAAAGAGTGTGTGATGACAGGTGTATATGAACAAACTGGAGGGTCCAATACCACAGGAACTGGGAGGATTAAAGAGCTTAATCAGTTTGGATCTTTACCACAATAATCTCTGGTTCCATCCCTTCTTCTCTCTCAACACTCTCCAACCTCAAGTTCATGTGACCTCTATATATATATATATATATCATTTTATTTTCTGCATTTTTCATTAGATTAATTATGCTTTCAGGAGGTAAAATGGAAATCGACTCACGGGAAAAATACCAAGACAGCTTACCAAACTCCCAAATCTCAAAATCCTGTGAGTATCATCCTCACTCCCCCTTTGTATACATCAATCAAAAGGCTGTTCTTTGGAGATTTTGGTTTATCACTATAATATAACTTTTTATTTAGAATACATTACATAAAGATACATTAATTATGGTACGACAAGCCTCCATGGTTTCTTCTGTCCTCTTCTTCCACAGGTAGAGATATTGTTCAGAGAGAAAGATGGATGTATATGTAAGTTAGTGTGCGGTTACAATGTTAATTTCCATCTATTTCCTAGAAAATTTAATCTAATTTCAGCTTGATGATATCGTTCTTTGTAAAGAAGTCGAATGCGGTGTTGGTTGTGAAGTAGTCGAGGATTGAAGTTCTCGATGTTTGCGTTTCTGGTATTTGGTAGAGAAATTAGGGTTTCTTTAGGTCCGCTGATCTTCTCTTATTTTTCATTTGTTTCGACAATTTGAATTTGGGTTGTGTTTTATTCCCGCTATTTTTGTTAGATTTTTCGTATTCTGTGTTTGAAAGTTTTATGCTTTAGGTGGTTATCCATCTTGAAGGCTTGGGATATAAATTCGATTCTTATTTCAATATAATTTCGAAATTATTTCGCTGATTGCGGAATTTGGTATTGACAAACGAAGTTATGCCACTGACTTCTTTGGTTGCTTTTGCTTCTAGGCTTCTTCTCCTTCTTTCGTGAGCTTGCATCTCATTCTATATTATCATTGATTAATGCAACTGTAAAACTCTTCTACGAGGTCGATGTATTTTTGTTCTTTTCTCCAGGTGTCGATATATGTAGTTGAAAATCACATGCCTACAAGACTAGACAACCGTTCAATAGCTTAGAATTTGAGGTTTGTTTCTTCCTCCACCGATGTGGATTTCGTAACCATCTGACTCGGGTAAGCAAACGTACCTCCATATCTCTACCCCTCAATCCCCATGCTATCCAATTGCATCATCGATGATGTCAATTTCGAGGTTTTCATGCCCCTATTCAATCGTTTCATACCTAAGATTTTGAGGTTTGGTCGGTAGATTTCATTACCACCCTGATCGGGTAAACAAAGCTACTTAGATTTTAAGGTCTGTTTCTTCCCCGTCAGCATGGATTTCATTACCATTACCTTCTAACATGTATTCTTCTATATTTTTTATTTTAGAATTGTAAGTCATGACGTTTGTTTCTTCTCGGTTTAGCCAGGAGAATGTTACTGTCAGTTTTTTTAAGCTTATTCTAGGATATGATTGCTGACATTGCTGAGAGGTTTGTTTCTAAGCCGTTTGTTTTGTGGCTTAGTGTTTGAGGATTTTTTCTTCCTTTTTGTTTTTACTGTCTGAATGCAATTTCCTTGGAGAAATATAAAAAAACTAACATCTTTTCTATAGTTCATTTAGATAGGAATCGTGAAACAATTATTGATTTGTGCTCAATTTACGTCATATTTTATGCTTTTGTGGTGCACAGGGCAATACCAACATGGAAAATTTGAATAGTTTGAGTTTTTAGTGTCATGACATGTTTATGTATAGATTTGTCTTTGTTTTGGAAATCTGATTTGATGGCAGCCATTGTTGTCCTTCTTATAAAGATGCTGAGATTGTCTAGAGAATTTGATGACTTAAGTATATAATGGCTGCAAGTTTCAAATCTCTTTTGTCATTGGATTAGCATATTGGATTTTTTCTTTTCATTTTTTTTTCATCTTCAAATTTTGTTGAAGATGATTCGTATGAACAATTTTGTTGATTCATGTTGTACGAATCACGTCTTACAAGGTGATTCGTATGAACAATTTTGTTGATGAATATTGTTATTTGATGGCTTGCTGTTAAGATAAAATGAAGGGTTTCCCGGATAGCTATCAATTCTCAGGAAATATTAAACACAAACACGAACAGATTGGGGACGCTTTTCGGCCACAACTCGCCTATGCAGTTGGCCGCAAGCTCTAATAAGTCATCGACCTCAACATATCACTTCAACTTCAACAGAAAAAGTAGCATTAGCTTCAAACTCGAATGAATCTCCACCATTAGTAAGCAATGAAGAGACCTCAATCATTTTCCATGTCATATCTTTTGACATTGCACAACCCACGCTCTTTGGTGGATTGGTAACCGAGTATGCTGGTTGTGTCGAATGTCGTACATGTGTTGTTACTCTGGCAGGTAGAAAACTTATGGAGTGTCATGTATCTGGTATCCTTAAGCTGTTTGTGCTTTGTAATAAGAATTAGTTCAGTCTCATTAGACGTTTCGTTGTTTGAAAATGAGTCAAATGTTATCGTGTTATTCAGGCGTTGACTTGCTGTTTCCAAAATGCTAGACTTTTTTTTGTATGGGGAGTGTTAACTTTTTGTTTTGTTCAATAATGTATCCTTGAACGGTTGAAATAATTGTATAAGTGTGTAACAATGAAGTTTATAATAACGTTCATAATATTGTTAAGCTATGACCTCTGCTCAATTCAATTGTAAAAAGTTATTGCTGGGATTGTACCTTTAGTTTATCCATCCTCCGATAGCGTGTTGAGTTGTAAGACACAAAACGAAAATATTTTTTCACTTGATGGTGCTACTTTTGACAAACGGAAAACTGAAGTTGGTTTGGCGATGTAGGTAAACCAAGTGCGATGATTGTTTTGTAGCAACCAAGCCAACAAAGAACATAGCGAAGGAGGATAGTAAATGTACATATTTGGTCTGTACTTTGAAATACTTGTTAAAGTGCAATCCACGATATGGAAATTCGACAATGTAACTATTTATGTGATTTAACCATTTCCTTTCATAATCATAATATCAATTTTTTGTATTGGATATCAATGTAGTTTCTTTTATCAAATGTGAATCTCAAAAGGTGAGACGATGAATTTAGTCCAACAAAAGTTCACAGGAATTGTTTCTACGTTCATAAGAGTCTTATGTAACTTGGATTAGTCATTTGTGGTTCTAAGTCTTTCTACTGCATCACTATGTTGGTTTGTAGTCCGAGAGTGAAACCATTTGAAGGACCTTCTCTCTACGTGTAAATGCAAAACCCAAGATCTTAGTCACTTTTAAAAGAATAAAACCGATACTATGTTTTCATAACACCCTCATCTCGGAACAACCTCGGGGCTAGGAGTGTCAAACATCACTCACAAGAGATAGCTAGGTGTTATCGCTCAAACATAGTTACAGAATAAAATAAATACTTTTATTTCAAATTGTGAATGGTTTGAACCATGTAGCAGAAGAAAATGTATAAAATCGTAACCAAACCAAATACAAACTAAATAATAAAGTTTATCTAAAAACAATCAAGAAATTCAAGCAAAAGTTAGTTATAAATATTCAAAAATTATGTTTGTACCTTAATAATTATTTTTAAATCATGTTATAAATTGACTTAAAGATTCAAAAATTATGTTTGTACCTTAATAATTATTTTTAAATCATGTTATAAATTGACTTTAGTCCTAAAAAATTATGCAGGTACAAATAGGAAAAAAATCATGTGAAAAACTCCGATCCAAATCATGCAAGCACTACCTCCAACAGATTACGTTTTAAAATTTAAATGATATTATGAACAAATGTCATTGTTAGTTTACATAACATCTTATAAATCTAATGTTTAAACTTTTACATTGAAAATTAGATTTTTTGCGTTTGTATTGACGGATACATATATCAATCATAAAAATTGAATAAATCAATTATTTATAACGTTAAAAAACATACAATATAATTATCAAAAAACCGCGCAACGCGCGGGTATCATCTAGTTATATTATTAATAAAGGATTGTATAAAATTCAAAGATTTATGGAAGTATACCTTAATTACGATTACGGATTCACGATTATAAGACAAGAAGAATATAATTATAATTTGAAGATAATTTATTTATGCATATATTTAACAGTTATCATTTACATTTCATTGAAAAATTATTATAAATTTATCTCATTTATAAAATTTCTAAATATTTGTATAAATTCAAAAGATTTATCAATGTACACCCTACTGATTTGTGTTTATTAAAAATAGAAAGATGATTGTTTTTAGTTTGAAACGTTGATATTTAAGATCATTAATTTACAGACCGTTTTCAAGAACAAGATTGATGCATCCACTCACTACTATTTCTAATATTTTAAATGATGAATAGACTTAAATCATATCAAATTAATTAGTAGATTTAATTGTCGAATTACTTCCTTGTATTTAGAGCTTGTATCGTTTTCAACGGAATACATGATCTCATTTGTACAATTTACATATATATATTTATAAATTAGAAGTTAGATAATTCTTTTATTCCACGAGATCCTTATTTCTCATATTTTCACCTCATCAACAAGTTCACTAAGCAGGTTTGATAATTCTTTCATTCCAAGAGTTCCTCGCATCTCATGCTTTCACCTCAGCAACAAGATTATTTTTTTCATTAAGCATTATTAACGAAAAGATTCCTTCGAATACAGATTGTTCTTCGCCCTGCCGCTTCGTCTTCTTAGATTCTCTTCTCGCTTCGGTTTTTCTCAAAGAAACCACTCGCTTAATTACATACTTAATGAGTAAAATCTAACGGTTGAAGTTGAAACGTTTGAGAATCTCCCTTTCTCCGTCACCCGTCGCTACCAATGAGAACCGTAGAAAAGTCTGGGCTGAAGAGGGTCATGTCGAAGTTTGAAGGCCGGTGTTTGTTTCTTCCAATTAGGTTTTCGCTTCTTAAAATTCTTCGGGTAAAGAGCTTTTCCCTTGATAAAATTCGAAAAGACCTGGGAGATGGAGGTCGATGAGTGCGATAAAAAAACAAAAATCCAACGTTGTTTTATTCATGCTGGAGATTTGAGGATTCTTGGTCTTACTTCTTCTCACTCATCAAAATTTTCAGGTTATGTTGTGATTCAACTTCGATTGATTTTGTTTTGTTAGTTTATTTTCTCTTGAATTGGATTTATTAATCATTCTGGAAGAATGCGATGCAGCGAAAAAGGAAGCAAACAAGATCTCTTGGCCATTGTTACCAATGAGAATTGCAGCTTTCGGTACTCGAAATTTGACGGGTTAGGAGCTCAGCTATCGGTGTTAGACTACTCCCGCGCTGGAATTCCGATCTCGCTTCAGGTAAGTTAAGATCTTAAAGCCTTGTATCATTCAATCTTGGTAAATGTTTAAGGTTTTTGTATATCGTGAATGAAATTATTGATCATTTTAGTTATAGGTTCTTCACACCGTAAACTATGAGATTTGTATATTCTTTTCTCTTTCAAATTGTATGCATCTAAAGTTTTATTAGGTGTTTCGTTTGTTTTTTTCTTTAGCATCCATGATTGCATACAATCTGAAGCATCCAGAATAGGCGGACTCTTCTTCCCCTATAAGATCTCCGACTAAAGATGGAAGACCAATGCACAATCCTACAACAGAAAACACAATAGAACAGTTGAAGAAATGAGTCTTGATGTTAGCTGGTTGCATAAAGTATTTGTTTTATATACATAGTTTTGTTTGATTTTTGCTGTAGTATCAAGGATTGCATACAATCTGAAGCATCCACTTATCCCCGCGTTGTTTCTTTCTCAGGAATTGTCACCATGTTTCGACTTCAACATAAGTTTCAGACCCGTTCTCTTTTCTTTTCACCTATCAGACTACTCTCCGTTGGATTTCCAATGAATTTCAGACCATTCTCTTTTCTCCCCACCTACCAGACTACTCTCACACTGGATTTCCGATCTCGATTCAAGTAATTTAAGATCCTATAGCCTTGTAGCATTGAGTCTTATAAATGTTTCATTTTTAAGTCTTGAGTTAAATGATTGATCACTTTAGTGATAGGTTCTTCACACTGTAAATTATGAGGTTTTTATGCATCTAAAGTTTTATGGCTATTATCATAAAGTATTTGTTTTATCAGGTATTTCGTTTGATTTTTGCAGTAGCATCCATAATTGCATACAATTTGAAGCATCCAGAACAACCGGACTCTCCTATCCTATAAGCTCCCCCACTAAATAGTTGAAGAAATGGTTGCATAAAATATTTGTTTTATTATCATAAACACAACAATCTAAATAAGCTTATACATATTGCATCACATCCATCCAAACTTTTAAATGCAACACTGGACATTATCTTTTATAATTGTTGTGGAGGACTGATTCATTTAAATGTTAAAGTAGAGGATTTTCTCAAACTGAACGTGAAAACATTCACAAATATCCCATTGAGGTCACACAACCGATGAAATTATGGATGTCATTTCTGCATTGTGTTTATTTATTGTAAGCTTTATGTTTAGATGTCATTGAAGGTGATTGAACTGTATATGATTTGTCGATCCTGTGTATCATGAAGAGCATAAGGTTGTGGCTGCAAGCAAGATCTCTTGGTAGGCTTTAGTTGTGACCATCATCTTCGATTTCAAACGCATATGTGACCATCATCTTCGATTTCAAATGCATATGTTTTTCCAAATTCATGATTTCATACTTGTACTACTTCTTCGTTTGTAGCGCCTGGGTTATGGCTATTCCTGGGTTCCCGACTACTGAATGATGTTGTTTTCCTACTCATGGGATGTCGAACAAGAATCCTTGCGGTTGGCGCCCGAAAATCATTATGACTAGGTTAACAGCTACCTTTTGATGTTGTTACGCCTTCTCTTGAGTCTTTTGGGTTTGGACAAAGATAATTTTCTTGCGAATCTCTGGAATCGTATCGTTTATCTGATTCTCTCGCTTATAGGAAAGACATTTTGTGGTTGTATAGATAGATTAGACCTTTTCTTTCATTTTGTCAATGATCAAATATTTAAAGCTTGTTGTCATTTTGTCACTCTCATGGTGTTTTCTTTTGTTCAGGTGTTGACAAAGTAACTGCTCTTTGTCAATAATCAAATATTTTTTGTAAAAAGACTATAAATAAATATATTAAATAAATTTTTTAAAAAAGGATGCAGTAAACTTTTTGTTATTTGTGTCAAGAAATACATATCATTTTTAGTTTTTTTTAAATTATAGTTGTTTGTGTAAAAAAATATTAATTTATTAATCATATATATTTCTAAATCAATAATTTAAACATTTTTATTCTTAATATATATTAATTGAATTATTGTAAAAGTAAATAAATCTAATATCCTTCGTATAATTTTAATACTGATTCCTTCTATTATTATAAAGTATGAAAAAGTTTATTTATGTAAGATAATTATCTACTACCAGTATTCTATGTAATCATAAATTTATGATTATCTAAAAAATTAATTTAAATATGTTTAATAATTTTGAAAACATATTTAATTATAAATTACGAAAATTATATAAATTTGTTCTATTAAAACTTTAAATATATCAAATAATATGTTAACTAATTTTTTTCTATATTCATGTGAAAGCTAGTTATATTTTTATAAATATAAAAGGACATGTAATATCCTATATAAAAAAAAGACAAGGAACCATATGAGTAGATTCATTAAATGGGTCGAATGAAAAAGAAACTATATGAATATATTCATTAAATAGGTTGAATGAAAACCATTCTTTCAAAGAGTTGAAAAATCAATTTAGATAATGGAAAAATATTCGAAGAATAATTAAATGATATTTACAATGTTTAGAAAAAAAGTTAAATTAAAGATAAAAATAATAATCGAATAGTAATTAAATGATATTTAAAATATTTAGAAAAAGATATTAGTGAATTAAATATTTAGAGAAGTAGTCGAGAAACATCTTCAATAATATCAAATTTAGTTTTGTCCATTAAATCATTTTACAAGTAATTGCTAACACTATTCTACGTCAAGAAATACATTTTGATCAAGAATTAGAAAGAACAGAGTATTTCAAATTATTTTAGACCATAAATGATGAATAACTTAAGATCTATTCCGTTGTTATGGATTCAATCGAGAACAAACAAGGGAAGTTTATTTTTATATATGGATCAGGTAGGATAGGGAAAACATATTTGTATAGACTGCTAATTTCACAGTTGAGATCAGAAGGTAGAATAGTCATTCCAGTGGCCTCTTCTGATATAGCATCATTGCTACTTCCTGGGGGCAGAACCGCACATTCTAGCTTCAAAATCCATATTAAAATTACTGACTAATCGACATGTGATTTTAAACAAAGAAGTATGTTAGCAGATTTATTGGCAAAAACAGATCTAATTATTTGGGATGAAGCGTCAATGGCACAATGACATACTATCGAAGATGTTGAAAGGCTTTTGCAAAATATTATGTCTGTTATAAATGGAGAAGCATTTGGGAAGCTATTTGAAGGTAAACCTCCTTCACTTAGGGTGATTTCAGACAGATTCTTCTTGTCACGCTAGGTGGTCACGTTGAGACAATTCATGCAACAATTAGATGTTGATTTTTCCAAATGGCTATTAAATGTTGGTGATGGGAACACAACTACAATGAACACACAATCTGACAATCACAATGGGAAGCAAAAATTGTGATCAATAAGAAATTGATGCTTGAAATCTCTAACAATCTGTTATAAAATCTTGCAGATGCAACATATCCATGTTTCTCTCAATGTTACATGGATCATGACTATCTTAAAGAGAGAGAGCAATTCTGACGACACATAATGCATATGTTGATGAAGTTAATGATTTCTTATTATCAAGGCTTCCTAGATACATGATAGATTATTTTAGTTCAGACATGATTGGAACCGTTAGCTCCCCTAATAATGATTGGTATTCCTTCTATCCTGTGGAATATTTAAATTCTTTGGAGTTTTTTGGTATTCCAAAATACAAATTTTCCTGAAGATTAGTGTCCCAATAATGTTTTTACGTAACATAAACCAAAAGGAAGGACTATTTAATGGAACACGTTTGGTTGTAACTTATTTGGAAACACACGTCTTAGAAGCATAAATTCTCACGGGAACCCATGTTGGTAATAAAGTCCTGATACCTAGGGTTATTTTATCACCTACTGATCCATGCCTTCCATTTACATTCAGAAGAATGTAATTACCAATCACATTGTGCTATGCGATGACCATCAACAAAAGTCAAGGACAAATGTCTTAAGAAAATTGGTTTATATCTTCTAAATCCAGTTTTCAGCCATGGTCAGCTTTATGTTGCACTTTCAAGAGTTACTTCAGCAAATGGACTAAAAGTATTAGATTTGACTGAAAACTCAAATGTAATCTATGAAGAAATTTTTAATCGTCTCCCAAAATTACAAGGTATGTTGGCAAAATATACTTCTCTAAATACACATTGACTATCTTCAATCTTACATTTTTAGCCATCACAAATAACATTGATCAAGGTTGTTCTATGAAGAATAAAAGCCTATAATAAAAGTTTTTCATTGGTCTAATATAATTATTACTTGTGGTTTGTTCTAATCCCTTTAATTAATATACATTCATACATAAAATTATATTTATTAGTCGTTAACTTGGTTCTCACATTTTATTGCTTTATGATGTTTCATGAAATATTACACAACTAAAAACATTTTGTGGATCATATCCATTTCTCTTAATTTCACTAATCACAAAACAGATCATCAACATGATCATACTATCGTTTTTATTCACAAACAATATCTGCTTAACTATTATCTACGATATTAATCTGTAATTTTATTTATCACTTATTCTATCGTCACTCTTTGCATATGAAAAAATATTCCTTTAATGTCTGGAATGCATCCGTATATTCCTCTATATTGCTCTAAAATTTTCAAAGGAAACAATTGTTGCACCATATTATTTATGGATCCTTGTTTTCTGAAAAACAAATGTGATATAATTCAAAATCATCGCCCACACATCACACGAGGTCTTTTTCCTAGTTAATATATTAAAAAAATAAATTGATGATTCCTCATGCATTCTCTTCTCTGGTTCTTTCGACCTCATCAGTGAATCTTTAATGTTGTAAATATTACAATTTAATGCTTTAAATGTTCTGATTTACAAAATCTCTCATAATTCACTATTTTCCCATTAAAAAATTAATTACTCTTTGATTTCTATCAATAAAAATGATAATTCTAGTATGAAAAGAAAAAAAAGTAAACCTAAAAAACGAGTTGTCATCCAAAAAAATCATTTGAACATAACACACAATTTTCAAAATATTAGACAAAAAATAATACTATATTGAATATTTCTAAATGAGTGATGACTTTTCATACTCTTCATGAGTTCTATATGATCATACTCTCCAAAGACCACCATTTCTTTCATACTTTTTGTCTCTGCTGAAGATATGAGAATGACGACTATCTTTGAGATAGAATTGATGAGAAGGTAATCATGATTATTATTTTAAAAAATTTAGAAATTACTACTATAATAAGTCAATTAATAACACCGGATTAGGATGATTTATTAGTTTAAAAATAAACAAATAATTATACAAAATAAAATTAAAATCATTACCTTATATAAAATTTTCGCATCACGCGAATTCGATTTCTAGTTTGTATAATTTGATTATCTTTTTATATACACGATTTAAATATAAATTACTTGATCTATATTATCCTATATATTATATATAAAACGTTATCTTACCATTATGTCCAGAGTTTTAAAAGTTTTCGTTTAGTTCCATTTAGATCTAGTCTAAGCATTCAGGGATCAATGGTCATCCAATGATCGATTAAGTACCGATTAATGAATATATTTATTTTTTAATTTTTTATTTTGATATTTATAAACAAACATAAAACTAAAAAAAATGATTTTGAACAAATAAATTTGTTTTTCCTTATACTCAAAATCTTTAAAAAATTATTTAAAAGAAAGTTGAGGTTAATAATTAAGAAAAATTTTAAAAACAAAAAAGACATGTACACAAACTAATTGATTGTCCAATTAGTGTTTAAAAGTTAAATAATTTGATGATTCCTCATGCATTCTCTTCTCTGGTTCTTCCACGTTATCAGTGAATCTTTATTGCTGTAAATATTACAATGCAACGCTTTAAATGTTATATTTTACAAAATCTCTCATAATACACCACTTTCCCATAAAAAATTAATTACTCTTTTATTTCTATCAATAAAAAATGATAATCAAATATGAAAAGAAAACAAAAAAAGTAAAACTAAGAAAACGACTCGACGCCCATAAAAATCATCCAAACATAGCACAAAATTTCCAAAATATTAGTCCAAATATTGAATATTTCTAAATCAGTGATGACTTTTCATATTCTTCATGAGCTCTATATGGTCCTACTCTCCAAAGACCACCATTTGTCTCATGGTTTTTGTCTCTGTCGAAAATTGTGAGAATGATGACTATCTCTCAGATAAAACATGACGAGAAGGTAATCATGGTTATTATCTTAAAAACTTCAGAAACGTACTACTATAATAAGTCAATTAATTACCGGATAGGAACAGTGTCGTCCGGAAAGTTTTTTAAAAATAAAAAAATAAAATTTTAAAATTAAAATTTAAAAGTGAAATTGAAATTAATTAATTAGTGTTTATACATTATTAAAATTATGTATTTACAAGCTAGTTGGTGGTAATTGGGAATTATCGTCGCCATCATTATCATTGTTTTCGGTCGTATCCCAATTGATATTGGGCATGTGTTCCTTCATCATCCTAAACCATTGTTGATGTTCCCTTCTTGATCGTTCAACTTCACTTTGCAGAGCGTTTAACTCTGAACTTTGTTGTAGTAATTGTGAACTTTGTTGTTCTAATTTTTCTTGTATCTTCGAGATTGTATTTCGAAATTCCTCGGTCGCGACTTTTTCCTTGCCTTTGGAGGAACTCACATGTTTTGATGTCATTCCTTCAAGACCAAATAAGCGACCTTTCTACGGTGTTACGTGCTACAAAAAAATATTGAAATTTAATTTGAATTTAAATTATCAATAAAAAATTTATTGTAAAATTATAATGAATTTACCTCGAAATATATCTCGTTGTATTCTTCTTGAGTTAGAGTAGGTTGCGTCCCATCTTCTCTTGGCGGGATTTGGGATACTCGTTCCGATGCCACGTTCTGAACATCGTCGTGAATTTTTTCGCCCTGGTATCTACCCACGAACCGTCAGATTTCTTCTTGTGTGTATGTTCCAACAATTCCACGTACGACCGTTCACATCCCTTCTCTTTCGCCTAAAAAAAATTTAAAATTTATTTTTTACCTATTAAGAAAATGTCACTCATATTAAAACTTAAAAAAAATTTAAATCTTACCAAATCTTCGTAAACCTCAGCGAAAGAGCGGGAACCAGCTATATGCGCACTTATCCCATATCCCGCTCTATCAAGACGACGGGATCGACTAGCACGCCGGCTTCTCTCATTAATGATAGGATCGTCCGAATAGGCACACATCTGTTCCCAGGCATTATCTGGCATCCAAAGAGGTTTGCCATTTGTCTCCCGGTCTTTTTTCACGTCGCTTACAAGAGATTTAAGTCGTACTCCCGCAGCTCATTCAAATTCGGACTTTATTAGTCCAGTTATTGTAGGATCCCAATAAAATTTTTGCTGAAAATAATGAAATAATTATTTATTGAAATATTATTTTAAATTTAAAATTCAGAGTGAAATGAATATTAATAAAAACGTACCACGAAAGCTTTCCACCACCGTTCCTTTATTTCGGGATTGGTTCGCGTCTAGTTATAACATGGACGATCATAATCAGCTTTTATCGTCTTTGTTATATGACGATTAAGCTGTTTAATACCAAACCTATTAAAACAAAATTAAAAGTAAATTAAGACTTGATTAATTAATTAGTTACAAATTTAAAATTAAATTTAGTTTATACCAAAGTGCGCCGGATGAAGAATCTGGATCTATACGAGGAAGTTTGCATCTTTCCACATCCATCGCTAAAAGCTCTTCCGCCGTTGATTCCTCATGCATCGGAGGCTCATGATGCATCATTGGCTCGATCGGCGGTGGCATCTGCTGATAGAAGGGATACGACATATATTGTGCAAATCCAGTGTTCAGTGTTACCGCCCCTTCCAACGCGATGCGACATACTAAAATTGTAATTTAAAATATTATATAAACATTTAATGCAATGTTTTTTAATTGCTAATTAAGCATTAATTAATTTTAATATAATTTTAAAACCACATATAATTTAATATATGTGTTTTTAATTTTAAAAAACATATAACTTAATATATGTTTTTTAAACGAAATAATTTAATAATAATTATAAAAAAAATATAAATCAATATATGTTTTTTTAAATTAAATAAGCACATTAAATTTAATATATACTTATCCACTATAATTTAATATATGTATATGTGTTTTAGGCATTTCATCGAATACCTAATCTACATAATTTAATATATGTATATTTGATTTAGGCATTTCATCGAACAACTAATCTACATTACTTAATATATACATATGTGTTTTAGGCATTTCTACAAACTATAAAACCTACGAAAGGCGGAAATGGAACCTGGAATTGACGGAGACTGTGATGACACGACACGAAATCACTTAATATCGAGAGAAATCACGCAAGGCAAAGACCGAGAGAAACCTTTACCTCGGCGGAAATCGTCGGACGGCGGCTGGCGGAGGCGGACGGCTGCGCGAGGCAGTTCAAGGCCGAAGGACACGGACGGACACGGACGGCCGGCGGGTTGACCACGGACGGGTGGCGGATTGAATAAAGACGGCTGGGCGAAGGACGGCTGGGCGAGGCGATGGGCGGTGGCTATATTTCTGGCTGAAGAGAAAGTGAGGAAACGATGACCATGGCGGGGAATTTATAAAAATTTCCGGACAGGTCGCGTCATCTGTCCGTAATTCTAGACCGATTCCGGTCGGGTCGCGACAAGAGGTGGCTATATTTTAGGTTGAAGAGAAAGTGAGGAAACGATGCCCATGGCCGGGAATTTATAAAGTTTTTCGGACGGGTCGTGGCATCCGTCTGTAATTCAAGACCGATTCTGGACGGGTCGCGACATACATCCGGAAATTCCAAACTGATTCCGGACGGATGCCAAGACTCGTCCGGAAATTCCAGACTGATTCCGGGCGGTTGCCGCGGCCCGTTTGGAATCTCCAGACCGATTTCGAACGGATGCCGCGACCCGTCCGGAATTTCCACACCATCCGCAATCTGTGCCATCCGCAATCCATCCGTAACACGAGCAACGGGAACAAACCGAGGGACGGGAATCGACCGAGGGACGGAAATCGATTGAGGGAACAATTCATAAAACCGTATATATATTCCACGAGAGACGCGATATATATATTTCGCGAGTAACGAGAACCCACTGATATATATATTCCACGAGTAACGGGTACCAATCGATATATATATTCCGCGAGTAACGGGAACCCACCGATATATATATATATATATATATATATATATTTCGTTGATTCAAGATAAAGTTAAAAATAACAATTCTTTAACATTTGGATAACAAGTTAACATTAATGATCTTCAGAGTCACATAATTCTTCCGTCGATTCTTGTGTTTCTGAATTTGATTCAAATTCTTCATCTTCTTTGTTTCCTTCTATCTCTTCATATTCAATTTCTTCGACTTCACCATGTGCCAATACTTCAATTGTAACTTCATCTATAGCAACAATCTTGGTGGTTTGTTGTTCCATGGCCAATTGTTATTCTTCTGTGTTTTCGATAAATTTACCCTTTGGAAGTATCTTCATTGCGAAACGCCAACCTGAAGATCGTCTCACATGTGGATAGAAAACGTAACAAACTTGATCGGCTTGTGACGCAAGAATAAAAGGCTTGTATTTTGCATATCTTCGTGTAGAGTTAACTTCTATGACGCCTAATTTGTTAATTCTTGTTCCGCGACCGTTTATTGGATCAAACCAATCACATCGGAATAGCATCACTCTTAGACCGACGTAACCTACAAAAAATGGAAAATATAGTAAATATATTCGAAAATATCATACGTGGTATCAAAAAGAAATTATTTGGATTAGTAATGATACCTGGATATTCCAATTGCAAAATATCTTTCGAAATCCCATAAAAATCGGGTTCGTTGGTCAATTCACAGTAGTTTTCACCCTTCACACATACACCATAGTTAATAGTTGACTTCAATTTTCCGTGCTCGTAAGTATGAAAGTTGTAACCACATATAAAATACATTGACCAACTCGTAACTTTACAGTTGGTCCTTTAACAAGATCGCGTAGCCATAACGGGTGATTACCAATCTCAATCTGCACTACAAATGTAACAATCATCGATAAAGCGTCTTATCCATGTGGAGAAATCTCTTATTATATCTATCATTTACTTACATATTGTCTTATCCATGTGGAGAAATCTCTTTCTTTAAGTTCTTGGAGTTGAGATTGATCAATATTCATATATGTATTCTTCAATACATCATCAAACATCCTGAAAAATGTCAGAAAAATTATGTTAATATTACAAATAAAATATGCATACGCAATTGAATCTATATTTATAGGATGTTACCTTTCAAAAGGCCGTAGATATTCACAGTTGAGTAAAACATACGTATGTGTGATGTGTAGATCTCGTTGTGGTAGTCATAGATCTTTCGCCTTACCAGCTGTTCGACCAACTCCGTAAAATATATCTGGAACATCTGGTACTGGATATGAAAATGCCGCACCACCATCAAAACATTTGTCTGGATTTTTACTTCGCGTTTGAAAATGTGGCTCGAAATAGTAAGAAGTAAAGAATGATATCTCCTTATTCACGTATTGTTCCACAATTGAACTCTCTGGACGAGCTTTTTGTTTGGCTTTATTCTTCAAATGGAACATAAATCGCTCGATACATCCAACGAAATTGAACTGGACCTCCTAATGCGGCTTCGTGTGATAGATGAACTATCATATGCTCCATAACATCGAAGAATGATGGTGGAAAAATCTTCTCCAAGTTGCATAGTACAGTAACTATGTTACTTTTAAGTCTACGAACCACATCTAAACTTAAGTTTCTCGCACATAAATCTCGGAAAAATATACCAATACCTGAAAATTCAAGTATTAATTTGTTTATTTAACAATTAATATATCTGTATATTATTAATCACTAATTATACTATATAAAATAATCAATGATACCTTCAATTGCTTCATGTGCATGTTTGTCCATCAATTCAGAAAAACATATGGGAGTAGCCTTTGCATGAATACATGAGAATCGTAACTTTTCATCCTTGATAACTTTCCTCCATGAAGATCGATGCACCTTCCGATGTTAGATGCATAACCATCAGAAAATTTCACGTCTTGCTTCAACCATTTCAACAATTTATATTTCTCATCATTCGACAATCTAAATATCGAAACTGGAGCTTTACCGTCTTCACTTATATGTAACTCCTTCCGTGAGAAATACTCTACTAGATCCTTCCGTGATTTAATGTTATCCTTCGTTTTTCCTCTGACATTCAGTACCATATTGATGATATTATCGAAAAAATTTTCTCTATGTGCATGACATCAAGATTGTGACGAAGCTTCAGATTTTTCCAATACGGCAGATCCCAAAATATGCTCTTCTTGTACCAATTATGGGTAATTCCATAACCATCAATTCTCGGATGATTGTTCCCTCCGCAATCTATACTCATAGAAATACCCAAAGCAAGAAGTCATTCATAGAATATCTCTTCGCCGGTCAAAACTGGAGGAGAGGATTTCCGCACAACAATATTCATTTTGAAATTCCTCTTGTTGCGTCGTAGTGTATCATCATGAGGAAGAAAACGGTGATGACAATCAAACCAACTCGTCTTTCGTCCATATTTTAACTGAAAAGCGTCTTTTTCCTCCATGCAATATGGACAAGCCAATCGACCATGCGTTGTCCATCCAGATAGCATACCATAAGCTGGAAAATCACTTATTGTCCACATAAGAGCACCTCGTAATATAAAATTTTGTCGTCTCGAAACGTCGTACGATGGAACTCCCTTTCATAATTCTTTCAATTCTTCAATCAGTGGTTGAAGAAATATATCCAAACTTCTTTTTGGATGATTAGGCCCGAGAATCAATATTGTTAGGAACAAAAACTCATGCTTCATGCATATATCTGGTGGTAAAATATACGGTGTCATAATAATTGGCCACAACGAATAATTTCTCCCAGACATCCCGAATGGATTAAAACCATCAGTGCAAAGGCCTAAATAAACGTTTCGACTCTCAGCTGCAAAATCAGGATATATGTTGTTAAAGTGTTTCCACGCCTCACCATCTGAGGGATGACACATGTTAGGACTTGAATGCTCGGCATGCCATCTCATGTTGCTTGCGGTCTTCTCTGATTGATACAATCTTTTTATCTTGTCTGTAATTGGTAAATACCACATACGAATGAAACGGAACCGATTTTCCATTTATTGTCAAATAAAATCGATCTTTTTCACAAAATCAACAATTGATCAAATCCGAAGTTTCTTTCCAAAAAATCATACAATTGTCTTGGCAAACATCAATCTTTTGATATGGAAATAAACCCAATGATCTTATCATCTTCTTTGTTTCATAATATGACTCGATTGCATTATTATCTTCGGAAAAATAATCTCTTACTCATTGCGATATAGAATCCATGCAATTCTCAGAAAGATTATTTTCTGTCTTGAAATTCATCAACCGTGCAGATAAAGACAACCGTGAAAGACCACTTCTACAACTATCATAAAGTGGATACCTAGCACTTTTTAACATTTCAAAAAAATTTTGCTTCTTCATTCAGATCTTCTTCAATATTTTCATCTTCGTTTCTTTCAACTATTGCATTTTGCACCATTTTTACATAAGGGTTCATTTCTACATCTTGAAAAGTCTCAGACACTTCATGATGTACAATACCCGTATTAAAATTTTCCACAACATTACTAGATCGTGGTGCAAAATTCTCTCCATGAGATAACCAAATAAAATAATTTGGAGTAAACCCTCTTAAATAGAGATGATTCCAAACAGTTCTCTCATTAACGAATTCTACATTTTTGCATTTAACGCATGGACAAACCAACTTACCATTTTCTCTATAAACTTGTTGATTTGTCGCCATCGCCATAAACTGTATAATGCCTTCTACAAACTCCTTCGATACACCTTGAATTTTCAGATCAATTCTTCTATACATCCACTGTCTTGAAACGATAATATTCGATCTCGACGACGATGTCATTATAATCAGAAACGATAACAAGATATGTAGAGAAATATATGAGAATTTTGTGTGAGAAACGTATAGAAGATGAGAGATTAAATAGAAAATTTTTGGACCGATTATGGACGGATTACGAACTAAGATAAAATTTTCCGCCGAACCGTCCCAAATACGTCTGCAATTTGCGGATGGACGTTTCAGCCGTCCGTAATTTGCGGACGGATTTACTATACCGTCCGCGGACGGATGGTGACTCCGTCCGCAAATTGCGGATGCCCGTGAAATTAGTCCGGAATCCGTCCGCAATTACAGACGACTTAGGGACTACTATGCGGTCTGCAAATTTGCGAACGAATTAGAGACGAATTTATTTTTCCGTCATTAAGACGTCCCTAATTTTAGGAACGACTCTTTCAATCCGCAAAATCCGTCCGGAAATGTTATTTTTCTTGTAGTGAATTTTGATAAATAAAAAAAATGGTAATTTTTCGTTTTAGCAATTTATTACTATTTTTTCTCGTGACATATCAATTTGTATTTCATAGTAATAAAAAAAAACTAATTAAAAAGTTCAAAGTTAACGTTTAGATTCATTAGTAATTAGTGATTTCAATTGATAAAGCCTATATTCAACAAAACATGTAATAAACAAAAAAATGTAACAGGAATAGGTTAATAGAATGAGCAAACAAATTTATATATAAATAAGGAAATAAATCTCCGGGTTTTTAGAAAGCCATGTAAATTGACTGTTCATTGAGCCATTTAAGTTACCAAATTTTTTAAAAAAGAAAATTTCACGGTTCTTCTGTTTTCTTTGCGAAATAAGAATGTCAAATGATTAAATCATTTCCTCTCTGTAAGCTTAAACGAGGCTTCCATCCCCTTCAACCTCCTCAAAGGAACCCATCTTCAACCTCCTCAAACGATGTTTAGCCAAATATCTCAATAGTGCCTTTGCTTGCACTAGTGATTGTAAAGTGTTGTTGTTAAGGCTATTCCCGCAACGATGTTTCATCAAAAGGAACTGATTTTATGTTTTATTTTGCAACGTTAAAGAATTTATGTTTGAGTAGAGTGTTTGCTTTCTATTGAAAGCTGTATGGTTTCAAGCATGGAAGTGGATGAGCGATTGTTGGAAAGTTATGATTATTTTAAATATTTTGACAATCCATGTGAATACGAGAACAAAAAAATTCCATTGGTTAATTTTACATGTACGGTTCTAATGTTCGAATACAAAACTAGAGGTGGAGAAAAAATGGATATGTCAAGTCAAGTTGTCAAGAAGTCAAATTAATCGAGCATCGTTCCCATTTTGAAAAAATGATATTTAACTAAATATATGTGAAGTGCCTTTGTTTGCACTATTGATCGCAGAGTACTGTCATTAGGGTTATTCCCGTAACAAGGTTCAAAAGAAATCAAATGCTTTTATATTTTATTTTGTAACATTCATGTTTTTATGTTGAGAAAAGTGTGTACCGTATACTCAAAGTTTCATGGTTTCACCCAATCGGAACTGGATGAACGGGCGTTGTTAAGTTATGGTTACTTTGAAAATTGACGATCTATGTAAGTAGGATAACAAAGACAATGATCGGAACGAATTTTATTAGGTGGTTTTAGTATTTGCATTGGAAACCACAGTTAATGCATGTTATGTTTGATTTTGCATCATTCAATATCTGATGTTTGAGGAAAATGTGTGCCTTCTTCTAAGAGCTTTCTGGTTTCAGCCATTAGAAAGGATGAGGGGTGTTTGAGTGTTATCATTTTTTTGAAAGCTATGCGATTATGAGAATGAAGCGGATTACCTTGATAAATTTAACTTATGTAGACGACAAAGGTTATGTCAAGGTATTAATGTCATACACTTACAAAATCTTTATCATCCACCACCGGTTTCCTTTGAAAACACAAGAGCCACACAACTGAAACTCATTAAGGCCACCTTTTTTTGTTCTCGTTCTTGCATGGATTGATAAAATCTTCAAAGTAATCATAACTTTCCGCACCTATTTTTCCAATTCTAATGGCTGAAATTATGAAACTCTTAGTAAAAGACACACAGTCTTCTCAAACATAAAATCTTTAATGATGCAAAATAAAACATAAAATGTCTTTGATTTCCTTCAAACCTTGTTATGATAATAGCCTTGACGACAACACTCTACAATCAAGAGTGCAAGCAAAGGCACTTATGAGATATTTAGCTAAATTATATTTGTTCAACATGGGAACGATGTTGGATTGACCTAGCTTCTTGACGACCTTCCCTACCCCACCTTTAGTTTCGTAAGTGAACACTAAAACCACACAAGTAAATTTTTTAAAGTCATCATCTTTGTTATAATACTCACATGAAAAAATTATAGATGACGTAACAACGGTACTCCCATAGTACAAGATACATACGCGAAAGAACGACGCACCTCTTTGCACCGTCATGGACAACATCATCGAATTATTGACCGGTCAATTGAATGAGCAACCGCCATGTAGGAATGAAACACCGTCGAGACAAGATCCGATCATCGGCTCCGATGCTATCCTTTCTCGAGGCGTTGGAGAAGTCGATGACGAAGACGATGGTGACGGTTTATATGATATGTAGGCTAGCTTGGTTTGTTATGTATTTTATTTAGTTTTGAATTTTTTATAAAAATCTCAATATATTAAAAACGTTTTTTAATGTATTTATTTGATCTTATAAGAAAATTTGCCAATTTATCAACGAATCTCTATTGATAACAAAACAACATTATCAATGGGCACCCGATGAAACTTTTTAAAATATTCATCCAAAAATCAATGGGCATCCTTTGGTAAATCCCACGAAAATTTCCAATGGATGCCCATTGACCATCTTTCAACAAGTAGCTATTGGTACTTCCAACGAGCATCCGTTGTAATTACTAACGGTCATCTGTTGTAATTTCTAGCAATAGTATCCATTGCAAGACCTTGATAATTTCCAACTGATTCTAACTGTTAAAAGTTTCGTTGCAAATTGCAACAATTGTCATCTTCATTAGTTGATTTCCAAAGGGGTAGAAATTCGTAGGAAATATGCTTTTTTTGTAGTGATTGTCAAAATGTCCAATGTTATCATAACTTTCCAATGTTGTTCCTTCATGGCTGAAACAATGAGACTATTAATAGAAGGCACATATTCACCTCAAACATAAAATCTTGAATGTTGCAAAATAAGACATAAAATGCCTTGAGTTTTCATCAAATCTTGTTATGGGAATGTTCCTAGCGATAATGCTCTACAATATTTTATAATCACCACTACAAGCAAAGGCACTATTAAGATGCTAGATAAATCAAATTTATTCGACACAGGAACGATGTTTACATGATATAGTTTCTTAACGATCTTCCCTTACATAACTATTGTTACCCTACCTCTAGTTTCTCTTGTGAACACCAAAACCACACAAATAAAAAAACGTGAAAGTCATCATATTCATTACCACGCTCGCACAAATCGTCAAAATCTTTGTAATCATAACTTCCCAACATATGTTCCTCCACTTCCAATAGCTCGATCCATGAAACTCTCAATAGATGACAGACACTTTCCTTAAACATAAAATCTTGAAACATACCGTCAAGAAACTAGGTCATTCCAGCATCGTTTCCATGTTGAACAAATTTGATTTAGCTAAATATTTTATTAGTGCCTTTACTTGCACTGGTGATTGTAAAATATCGTCGTTAGGGTTATTACCATAACAAGGTTTGAAGGAAAGCAAACGTATTATACATTTTATGTTACAACATTAAAGATTTTATATTTTACAAGAATGTGTGTCTTCTAATAAGAGTTTCATGGTTTCAACCATTTGAAACACATGGACAAGTGTTGAGAACTTGTTATTACCATAACAAGGTTTGAAGGAAAGCAAAGATATTATACATTTTATTTTACATCATTAAAGATTTTATTGTTGAGAAGAGTGTGTCTTCTAATTAGAGTTTCATGGTTTCAGCCATTTGAAACACAAGGACGAGTGTTGAGAATTTATTATTACCATAACAAGGTTTGAAGGATAGCAAATGTATTTTATGTATTATTTTACAACATTAAAGATTTTATGGTTGAGAAGAGTGTGTGTATACTACACAACGTTTCATGGTTTCAGCCATGAGAAACAAGGAATGAGTATTGGAAAGTTATGATTATTGACGTCCTACCTGACATAACCTTTGTCACCCCACCTTTGGGTTCCTTTTGAAAACACCAAAACCACACAACTAAACCTCATTAAGGCCACATATTCCGTTCACATACTTGAATTGATTGACAAAATTCTCAAAGTAATCATAAAAATCCAACACCCATCCATGTATTTCAATTGGTTGAAACCATGAAAATCTTAGTAGAAGACACACACTCTTGTAAAACATAAAATCTTTAATGTTGTAAAATAAAATTTAAAATACTTTTGCTTTCTTTCAATATTTGTTATGGTAATAACCCTAACGATAATGCTTTACAATCACCAGTGCAAGTGAAGGCACTAATGAAATAATTAGCTAAATCAAATTTGTTCAACATGGGAACGATGCTCAAAAGACCTAGTTGCTTCACGGTCTGCTGTAAAATGACCATTGTCACCCCATCTCTAGTTTACTATTTGAACACAAAACCACACAAATAAATTTTTATAAAGTCATCATCTTCGTTATCGTGCTCGCATGAATTGTCAAAATATTCATAATAATCATAACTTTCGAAAATCCGTTCCCCCACTTCCAATGGTTGAAACCATGAAACTCTTAATAGTTGAAACACACTTTCCTCAAACATAAAACCTTGAATGTCACAATAAAACATAAAATCCATTTGCTTTCTTTCACACCTTGTTATTGGAATTGCCCTAATGACTATACTCTACGATCAATAATGCAAACAAATGTTTTTCTCCGATATCTGGCTAAATTTCATTTTGTTCAACATGGGAATGATATTGGGTTGGTTTGGTTCTTGACGACATGCCCTAACATACACGTTGTCATCCCACCTCCGGTTTTCTATGCGAACAATAAAACCACAGAAGTAAAATTCATCAAATGCATCTTTTCTATTCTCGTACTCACATAGATTTTCAAAATCATTAAAATAATCAAAACTTCCCAACACTCGTTCAACCACTTCAAATGATTAAAACCATGAAGCTCTCAATGTAAGACACACACTCTACACAAATATGAATATTGAATGCTACAAAATAAAAAATAATATGCATTTGTTTTCATTCAAACCGTGTTATGGGAATAACCGTTACGAAAAAACTCTACGATCATCAATGCAAGCAAAGACACATTCGAGATATTGGTTAGATTTCATTTCTTCAAAATGAGAACGATGCTAGATTCAGCTAGCTTGGCTTTCCCTAACGTAACCATTGTCACCCCACATCTTGTTTCCTATCCAAACACAAGGGCCATGCAAATACAATTCATTAAGATCACCATCTTTATTTTCGTACTAGTGTGAATTGTCAAAATTTTCAAAGTTATCATAACTTTCCAACACATGTCCTTCAGTTTTAGTGGCTGAAACCATGAGACTCTTAATAAAAGGTGCATATTCTCCTCAAACATAAAATATAGAATGTTGCAAAATAAGACATAAAATGCCTTGTTGTTATGGGTATTTCCAGAACAAGGCTTGAAGGGAAAGTAAAGTCACATTATGTCTTATTTTGCAACATTCAAGATTTTATGTTCTAGAAAAACGTGTGCTTTCCCTTAAGAGTCTCACTGGTTTAATCAGTGGAACAAAAAGAACGTTTTTGGAAAGTTATGATACCTTTGAAACATTTTGACAGTCCATACGAGTACGAAAACAAAGAGGATGACCTTAATGAATTTTATTTGCATGGTTCTAGTGTTCGCATAGAAAACCGAATGTGGGGCGACCATGGATATGTCAAGGAAAGTCTTTAAGTATCTAGGTCAATCTAGAATCGTTCTCATTTTGCAAAAATGAAATTTAACCAATATCTCAGAAGTGTCTTTGCTTGCACTGTTGATAGTAAAGTATTTTCGTTACGAGTATTTTCATAACAAGGATTGAATTAAAGAAAATGAATTTTATGTTATATTCTGCATCATTCAAGATTTTATGTTTGAGTAGGATGTGGGCCTTTTATTGAGAGCTCCATTTTTTTTTCATTTGAAGTAGAGGAAAGATTGTTGGGAAATTATGATTATTTTAATGATTTTGACAATCCATGTGAGTACAAGAACAAAAAGGATGCATTTGATGAATTTTACTTGTGTGGTTTTTGTTCGCATAGACAACTGGAGGTGGGACGACAATGGGTATATCAGGGCATATCGTCAAGAACCAAACCAACCCAATATCATTCCCATGTTGAACAAATGAAATTTAGCCAAATATCTCAGAAATGCATTTGTTTGCATTATTGATCGTAGAGTATTGACATTAGGGTCATTCCAATATGTTTTGTTGCAACATTCAAGATTTTATGTTTGAGAAAAATATGTGTCTTCTACTAAGAGTTTCATGGTTTCGGCTATATGGAAGAACGGATGTTCGGAAGTTATGATTACTATGAATAGTTTGACAATTCATGTGAGCACGATAACGAAGATGATGACTTTATAAAAATTTACTTATGTGGTTTTGGTGTTCACATAGAAAGCTAAAGGTGGTGTGAAAACGGTCATTCTAGCATCGTTCCCATGTTGAAAAAAATCGATTTAGATAATTATTTCGTTAGTGCCTTTACTTGCATTGGTGATTGTAAAGTATCGTCGTTAGGGTTATGACTATAACAAGGTTTGAAGGAAAACAAAGGTATTATACATTTTATTTTACAACATTAAAGATTTTATGTTTTACAAGAGTGTGTATCTTCTAATAAGAGTTTCATGGTTTCAACCATTTGAAACACATGGACGAGTGTTGAGAATTTTTTTTATTACCATAACAAGGTTTGAAGGAAAGCAAAGATATTTTACGTTTTATTTTACAACATTAAAGATTTTATAGTTGAGAAGAGTGTGTGTTTTCTATGTAGAGTTTCATGGTTTTAGACATTAGAAACAAAGGAATGCGTGTTGGAAAGTTATGATAATTGACGTCTTACCCCGAAGTAACCTTTGTTACCCCACCTCCGGTTTCCTTTGCAAACACCAGAACTACAAAACTAAACCTGACTAAGGCCACATATTATGTTCTCGTACTTGCATTGATTGACAAAATATTCATGTATTTCATAAATTTCCAACAACCATCCATATCTTTTAAATGGTTGAAACCATGAGACTCTTATTAGAAGACACCCAGTCTTGTATAAACATAAAATCTTTAATGTTGTAAAATAAAACGTACAATACCTTTGATTTTCTTCAAACCTTGTTATGGTAATAACCTTAACGATGATACTTTACAATCACCAGTGCAAGTAAAGGCACGAATGAAATAATTAACTAAATAATATTTGTTTAAAATGGGAATGATGCTGGAATGACCTAGTTTCTTGACGGCCTACTGTAAAATGACCATTGTCACCCCACCTCTAGTTTACTATGTGAACATCAAAACCACACAAGTAACTTTTTATAAAGTCATCATCTTCGTTACGTGCTCGCATGAATTTTCAAAATATTCATAGTATTCATAACTTTCGAAAATCCGCTCCCTAACTTCTAATGGCTGAAACCATGAAACTCTTAGTAGTTGAAACACATTTTCCTTAAACATAAAACCTTGAATATTGCAATAAAACATAAAATGCACTTCTCATATATCTCGCTAAATTTCAGTTGTTTAACATGGGAACGATATTGGGTTGTTTTGGTTCTTCACGATATGCCTCGACATACCCTTTGTCTTCTGACCTCCGGTTTTCTATGCGGACACTAAAACCACACAAGTAAAATTCATCAATTTCATCCTTTATATTCTCGTACTCACATGGATTGTCAAAATCATTAAAATAATTAAAACTTCCCAACACTTGTTCAACCACTTCAAATGACTAAAACCATGAACCTCTCAGTGGAAGACACACACTCTACACAAACATAAAATCTTGAATGCTACAAAATAAAAAATAAAATGTATTTGCTTTCATTCAAACCTTGTAATGGGAATAACTGTAACGAAAATACTCTACCATCATAAGTGTAAGCAAAGCCACATTTGAGATATTGGTTAGATTTCATATCTTCAAAATGAGAACGATGCTAGATTCACCTAGCTTCTTTATGGCTTTCCCTGACATAAACATTGTCGCCCCACATCATGTTTCCTATACAAACACAAAAAAGCCATGCAACTACAATTCACTAAGGTCATCTTCTTCCTTCTCGTAGCGTGGATTGTCAAAATGTTCAAAGTTATCATAACTTTCCAACACCCGTACCTTCCGTTTCAATGGCTGAAACCACGAGACTCTTAATAGATGGCACACTTTTTTTCAAACATAAAATTTGGAATGTTGCAAAATAAGACATAAAATGCCATGTTGTTATGGGTATTCCCATAACTAGATTTGAAGGGAAAGTAAAGGTCACGATATGTCTTATCTTGCAATATTCCAAGATTTTATGTTTGAGGAAAATGTGTGCTTTCCACCAAGAGTCTCATGGTTTCAGCCACTGAAACAAAAATAACGACTATTGGAAAGTTATGATATCTTTAAAACATTTTAAAAATTCATACGAGTACGAAAATGAAGAGTATGACCTTAATAAATTCTATTTGCATGGTTCTAGTGTTCGCATAGAAAACCGAATATGGGGCGACCATGGGTATGTCAAGGAAAGTCGTCAAGAATCTAGGTAAATCTAGCATCGTTCTCATTTTAAAGAAATGAAATCTAACCAATATCTCAGATGTGTCTTTGCTTACACTGATGATAGTATAGTATTTTCGTTACGGTTATTCCCATTTCAAGGTTTGAATGATAGCAAATGCATTTTATTTTATATTTTGTAGCATTCAAGATTTTATGTTTGTGTAGAGTGTGTGAAGTCCAGTGAGAGCTTCATGGTTTTAGTCATTTGAGGTGGTTGAATAAGTGTTGGGAAGTTTTGATTATTTTATTTATTTTGACAATCCATGTGAATATGAGAATAGAAATGATGCAATTGGTGGATTTTACTTGTGTGGTTTTAGTGTTCGCATAGAAAACCGTAGGTGGGACGACGACAGGTATGTCAGGGCATATCGTTAAGAACAAAAACAACCCAATATCGTTCTCATGTCCAACAAATGAAATTTAGTCAAATATCTGAGAAGTCATTTCTTTGCATTATTGATCTTAGAGTATTGTGATTAGGGCCATTCCAATAAAAAGGTGTGAATTTTATGTTTTGTTGCAACATTTAAGGTTTTATGTTTGAAGAAAATGTGTGTAATCTACTTAGAGTTTCATGGTTTCGACCATTGGATGTGGAAGAACGGATGTTCGGAAAATTTGATTACTATGAAAATTTTGACAATTCATGCGAGCACGATAACAAAGATGAAAACTTTATAAAAATTTACTTGTGCGGTTTGGTGTTCACATAGGAAGCTAGAGGAGGGGAGATAATCGTCATTTTACGGCATGTCGTCAAGCAACTAGGTCATTCCAGCATCGTTCCCATGTTGAACAAATATTATTTAGCTAACTATTTCAATAGTGCCTTTACTTGCACTAGTGATTGTAAATTACTGTCATTAGGTTATTACCATAACAAGGTTTTAAGAACAGCAAATGTATTATACGTTTTATTTTACAACATTAAAGATTTTATTGTTTTAAGATTGTGTGTCCTCTACTAAGAGTTTCATGTTTTCAACCATTTGAAACACAAGGACGAGTGTTGAGAATTTATTATTACCATAACAAGGTTTGAAGGAAAGCAAAGGTATTTTGCAACATTAAAGATTATATAGTTAAGAAGAGTGTGTATTCTACTTGGAGTTTCATGGTTTCAGCCATTAGAAATAAAGGAACGGGTGTTGGAACGTTATGATTATTGAAGTCCTACCCTGATATACCTTTGTGACCCCACCTCCGGTTTTCAATGTAAACACTAGTACCACACAACTAAATCTCATTGCCTCAAATTTCGTTCTCGTGCTTGCATTGATCGATAAATCTTCAAAGTAACCATAAATTTCCAACAACCGTCCCTATGTTTCAAATGGTTGAAACCATGAAACTATTAGTAGAAGACACATACTCTCGTAATACATAAAACCTTAAATGATGTAAAATAAAACGCATAATACGTTTGTTTTTCTTCAAACCTTGTTATGGTAATAGCTAATTCAAATTTGTTCAACATCGGAACGATGCTGGAATGATCTAGGCATGCCGTAAAATGACCATTGTCACCGCACCTCTAACTTCCTATGTGAACACCAAAACCGCACAAGTAAACTTTTATAAAGTTACCATCTTCGTTATCGTGCTCGCATGAATTGTCAAAATATACATAGTACTCATAACTTCTGAACATCCGTTCTTCCACATCCAATGGCCAAAACCCTGAAACTCTGAGCAGATTACACACACTTTCTTCAAACATAAAATCTTGAATGTTGCAACAAAACATAAAATTCACACCTTTTTATTGGAATGACCCTAATAACAATACTTTACAATCAATAATGCAATCAAATTCACTTCTCAGATATCTAACTAAATTTCATTTGTTCCACATGGAAACGATATTGGGTTATTTTGGTTTTTAACGATATGCCTTGACATACCCGTTGTCGCCCCACCTACGGTTTTCTATGCGAAGACTAAAACCACACAAGTAAAATTCATCAATTCCATCTTTTCTATTCTCGTACTCACATGGATTGTCAAAATCATTAAAATAATCAAAATTTCCCAACACTTGTTCAACCACTTCAAATGACTAAAACCGTGAAGCTCTCAGGAGAAGACACACACTCTACACAAAAATAAAATCTTCAATGTTACAAAATAAAAATAAAATGCATTTGATATCATTCAAACCTTGTTATAGGAATAACTATAACGAAAATACTCTACTATCATCAATGTAAGCAAAGACACATCTAAGACATTGGTTAGGTTTCATTTCTTCAAAATGAGAACGATGCTAGATTGACCTAGATTCTTGAGGACTTTCCTTGACCTAGATTTCATTTCCTTGACAATGGTTATGTGAGGGAAATCCATCAAGAAACTAGGTGAATCTAACATCGTTCTCATTTTGAAAAAATGAAATCTAACTAATATCTCAAATGTGTCTTTGCTCACACTGATGATAGCAGAGTATTTTCGTTATGGTTAATCCTACAACAAGGTTTGAATGAAAGCAAATGCATTTTATTTTATTTTTTTGTAGCATTCAAGATTTTATGTTTGTGTAGAGTGTGTGTCTTCCCCTGAGAGCTTCACGGTTTTAGTCATTCGAAGTGGTTGAACAAGTGTTGGGAAATTTTAATTATTTTAATGATTTTGACAATCCGTTTGAGTACGAGAATAGAAAGGATGGAATTGATGAATTTTACTTGTGTGGGTTTAGTCTTCACATAGAAAACCATAGGTGGGGTGACAACGGGTATGTCAAGGCATATCGTTAAAAACCAAAACAACCCAATATCGTTCCCATGTCGAACAAATGAAATTTAGCCACATATCTGAGAAGTGCATTTGTTTGCATTACTGATCGTAGAGTATTGTGATTAGGGTTATTCAAATAAATGGTGTGAATTTTATGTTTTGTTGCAACATTCAAGATTTTATCTTTGAAGAAAGTGTGTATAGTCTATTAAGAGTTTCATGGTTTCGGCCATTGGATGTGGAAGAACGGATGTTCGGAAGTTATGAGTACTATGTATATTTTGACAATTCATGCGAGCACGAAAACGAAGATGATAACTTTATAAAAATTTACTTATGCAGTTTTGGTGTTCAGATAGGAAGCTAGAGGTGGGGTGACAATGGCCATTTTACAGCATGTCGTAAAGAAACTAGGTCATTCCAGCATCGTTCCCATGTTGAACAAATTTGATTTAGCTAATTATTTCATTAATGCCTTTACTTGCACTCGTGATTGTAAAGTATCGTCGTTAGGGTTATTACCATAACAAGGTCTGAAGAAAAGCAAAGGTATTTTACGTTTTATTTTACAGCATTAAAGCTTTTATGTATTACGAGAGTGTGTCTTCCACTATGAGTTTCATGGTTTCAACCATTTGAAACATAGAGATGGGTTTTGGAAATTTATATTACTTTGAAGATTTTGTCAATCAATGCAAGTTCGAGAACAAAATATGAGGCAATGAGATTTAGTTGTGTGGTTCTAGTGTTTACAATGGAAACCGGAGGTGGGGTGACAAAAATATATCAGGGTAGGACTTCAATAATCATAACATTCCAACACCCATTCCTTTTTTTCTAATGGCTGAAACAATGAAACTCCACGTAAAATACACACTCTTCTCAACTATATAATCTTTAATGCTGTAAAATACCTTTGCTTTCCTTAAACCTTGTTATGGTAATAATAAAATTCTCAACACTCGTCCTTGTGTTACAAATAGTTGAAACTATTAGTAGAAGACACACACTCTTGTAAAACATAAAATCTTTAATGCAGTAAAATAAAACATATAATACCTTTACTTTTCTTCAAACCTTATTATGGTAATAACCCTAACAACGATACTTTACAATAACGAGTTCAAGTAAAGGCACTAATGAAATAATTAGCTAAATCAAATTTGTTCAACATGAGAACGATGCTGGAATGGCCTAGTTTCTTGACGGCATGCTGTAAAATGACCATTGTCACCCCACCTCTAGCTTCCTATGTGAACACCAAAACTACATAGTAAATTTTTATAAAGTTATCATCTTTGTTTTCGTGCTCGCATGACTTGTCATAATATACATAGTACTCATAACTTCCGAACATCCGTTCTTCCACATCCAATGGCCGAAACCATGAAACTCTTAGTAGATTACATACACTTTCTTCCAACATAAAATCTTGAATGTTCTAACAAAACATAAAATTCACACCTTTTATTGGAATAACCCTAATCACAATACTCCACGATCAATAATGCAAACAAATGCACTTCTCAGATATCTCGCTAAATTTCATTTGTTCGACATGGGAATGATATTGGGTTGTTTTGGTTTTTAACGATATGCCTTGACATACCCGTTGTCACCCCACCTACGGTTTTCTGTGCGAAGACTTAAACCACACAAGTAAAATTCATCAACTCCATCCTTTCTATTCTCGTACTCACAAGGATTGTCAAAATCATTAAAAGTAATCAAAATTTCCCAACACTTGTTCAACCATTTCAAATGACTAAAACCGTGAAGCTCTCAGGAGAAGACACACACTCTACACAAACATAAAATCTTGAATGCTACAAAATAAAAAATAAAATGCATTTGATATCATTCAAACCTTGTTATAGGAATAACCATAACGAAAATACTCTACTATCATCAGTGTATGCAAAGACACATCTCAGGAGAAGACACACTCTCTACACAAACATAAAATCTTGAATGCTACAAAATAAAAAATAAAATGCATTTGATATCATTCAAACCTTGTTATAGGAATAACCATAACGAAAATACTCTACTATCATCAGTGTATGCAAAGACACATCTAAGACATTGGTTAGGTTTCATTTCTTCAAAATGAGAACGATGCTAGATTGACCTAGATTATTGAGGACTTTCCTTGACCTAGATTTCATTTCCTTGACAATGGTTATGTGAGGGAAAGCCATCAAGAATCTAGGTGAATCTAGCATCGTTCTCATTTTGAAAAAATGAAATCTAACCAATATCTCAAATGTGTCTTTGCTCACACTGAAGATAGTAGAGTATTTTCGTTACGGTTAATCCTATAACAAGGTTTGATGATATCAAATGCATTTTATTTGTTATTTTGTAGCATTGAAGATTTTATGTTTGTCTAGAGTGTTTGTCTTCCCCTGAGAGCGTCACGGTTTTATTCATTTGAATTGGTTGAACAAGTGTTGGGAAATTTTGATTATTTTAATGATTTTGACAACCCGTGCGAGTACGAGAATAGAAAGGATGGAATTGATGAATTTTACTTGGGTGGTTTTAGTCTTCGCATAGAAAACCGTAGGTGGGGTGACAACGGGTATCTCAAGGCACATCGTTAAAAACCAAAAAAAACCCCAATATCGTTCCCATGTCCGACAAATGAAATTTAGCCAGATATTTGAGAAGTGCATTTGTTTGCATTATTGATCGTAGATTATTGTGATTAGAGTTATTCCAATAAAAGGTGTGAATTTTATGTTTTGTTGCATCATTCAATATTTTATGTTTGAAGAAAGTTTGTGTAATCTACTTAGAGGTTCATGGTTTAGGCCATTGGATGTGGAAAAACGGATGTTCAGAAGTTATGAGTACTATGTATATTTTGACAATTCATGCGAGCACGAAAACGAAGATGATAACTTTATAAAAATTTACTTATGCAGTTTTGGTGTGCACATAGGAAGCTAGAGGTGGGGTGACAATGGTCATTTTACAGCATGCCGTCAAGAAACTAGGCCATTCCAGCATCGTTTCCATGTTGAACAAATTTGATTTAGCTAACTATTTCATTAGTACCTTTACTTGAACTCGTGTTTGTAAAGTATCGACTTAGGGTTTATTACCATAACAAGGTTTGATGAAAAGCAAAGGTATGATGTGTTTTATTTTACAGCATTAAAAATTTTAAGTTTTACAAGAGTGTGTGTCTTCTAGTAATAGTTTCAACCATTTCAAACACAGGGACGAGTGTTGAGAATTTATTATTACCATAACAAGGTTTGAAGGAAAGCAAAGGTATTTTATAGCATTAAAAATTATACAGTTGAGAGATTGTGTATTTTACGTGGAGTTTCATGGTTTCAGCCATTAGAAACAAAGGAATGGGTGTTGGAATGTTATGATTATTGAAGTCCTATCCTGATATATATTTGTCACCCCATCTTCGGTTTCCAATGTAAACACTAGAACCACACAACTAAATCTCATTACCTCATATTTCGTTCTCGTACTTGCATTGATTGACCAAATCTTCAAAGTAATATAAATTTCCAACACCCATCCCTATGATTCAAATGGTTGAAACCATGAAACTTATAGTGGAAGACACACACTCTCGTAATACATAAAATCTTAAATGATGTAAAATAAAACGTAAAATACATTTGCTTTTCTTCAAACCTTGTTATGGTAATAACCCTAACGACGATAATTTACAATCACGAGTGCAAGTAAATGCAATAATGAAATAATTAGCTAAATGAAATTTGTTCAACATGGAAACGATGCTGGAATGACCTAGTTTCTTGACGGCATGCCGTAAAATGACCATTGTCACCCCACCTCTAGCTTCCTATGTGAACACCAAAACCACACAAGTAAATTTTTATAAAGTTATCATCTCCGTTATCGTGCTCGCATGAATTGTCAAAATATACATAGTAATCATTACTTCCGAACATCCGTTCTACTACATCCAAAGGCCAAAACCATGAAAGTCTGAGTAGATTACACACACTTTCTTCAAACATAAAACCTTGAATGTTGCAACAAAACATAAAATTCACACCTTTTTATTGGAATGACCCTAATCACAATACTCACGATCAATAAAGCAAACAAATGCACTTCTCAGATATCTGGCTAAATTTCATTTGTTCGACATGGGAACGATATTGGGGTTTTTTGGTTTTTAACGATATGCCTTGACATACCCGTTGTCACCCCACCTACGGTTTTCTATGCAAATACTAAAACCACACAAGTAAAATTCCATCCTTTCTATTCTCATACTCACACGGATTGTCAAAATCATTAGAATAACCAAAATTTCCCAACACTTGTTCAACCACTTCAAATGATTAAAACCGTGAAGCTCTCAGGGGAAGACACACACTCTACACAAACATGAAATCTTGAATGCTACAAAATAAAAAATAAAATGCATTTTTTTTCATTCAAACCTTGTTATAGGGTTAACCGTAACGAAAATACTCTACTATCATTCAGTGTGAGGAAAGACACATTTGAGATATTGGCTAGATTTCGTTTCTTCAAAATGAGAACGATGTTAGATTCACCTAGTTTCTTGATGGCTTTCCCTCACATAACCATTGTCAAGGAAATGAAATCTAGTCAAGGAAAGTCCTCAAGAAACTAGGTGAATCTAGCATCGTTCTCATTTTGAAGAAGTGAAATCTAACCAATATCTCAAATGTGTCTTTGCTCACACTAATGATAGTAGAATCTTTTCGTTACGGTTAATCCTATAACAAGGTTTGAATGATATCAAATGCATTTTATTTTTATTTTGTAGCATTCAAGATTTTATGTTTGTGTAGAGTGTGTGTCTTCCCCTTAGAGCTTCACGGTTTTAGTCATTTTAAGTGGTTGAACAAGTGTGGGAAAATTTTGATTATTTTAATGATTTTGACAATCCGTGTGAGTACGAGAATAGAAAGGATGGAATTGATGAATTTTAATTGTGTGGTTTTAGTCTTCGCATAGAAAACTGTAGGTGGGGTGACAACGGGTATCTTAAGGCATATCGTTGAAAACCAAAACAACCCAATATCGTTTCCATGTCGAACAAATAAAATTTAGCCAGATATTTGGGAAGTGCATTTGTTTGCATTATTGATCGCAGAGTATTATGATTAGGGTTATTCCAATAAAAGGTGTGAATTTTATGTTTTGTTGCAACATTCAAGATTTTATGTTTGAAGGAAGTGTGTGTAATCTACTATGAGTTTCATGGTTTCGTCCATTGGATGTGGAAGAACGATGTTCGGAAGTTATGATTACTATGTATGTTTTGACAATTCATGCGAGCACGATAACGAAGATGATAAATTTATAAAATTTTACTTGTGCGGTTTTGGTGTTCACATAGGAAGCTAGAGGTGGGGTGACAATGGTCATTTTACGGCATGCCGTCAAGAAACTAGGTCATTCCACATCGTTTCCATGTTGAACAAATTTCATTTAGCTAATTATTTCATTAGTGCATTTACTTGCACTCGTGATTGTAAATTATCGTCGTTAGGGTTATTACCATAACAAGGTTTGAACAAAAGCAAAGGTATTTTACGTTTTATTTTACATCATTTAAGATTTTATGTATTACGAGAATGTGTGTCTTCCACTATAAGTTTCATGGTTTCAACCATTTGAAACATAGGGATGGGTGTTGGAAATTTATATTACTTTGAAGATTTTGTCAATCAATGCAAGTACGAGAATGAAATACGAGGAAATGAGATTTAGTTGTGTGGTTCTAGTGTTTACATTGAAAATCGGAGGTGGGGTAACAAAAATATATCAGGGTAGGACTTCAATAATCATAACATTCCAACATCCATTCCTTTGTATCTAATGGCTGAAACCATGAAACTACACGTAAAATACACTCTTCTCAACTATATAATCTTTAATATTGTAAAATACCTTTACTTTCCTTCAAACCTTGTTATGGTAATAATAAATTCTCAACACACGTCCTTGTGGTTCAAATGGTTGAAACTATTAGTAGACACACACTCTTGTAAAACATAAAATCTTTAATGCACTAAAATAAAACATATATTACCTTTGCTTTTCTTCAAACCTTGTTAAGGTAATAACCCTAACGACGATACTTCACAATCATGAGTTCAAGTAAAGGCACTAATGAAATAATTAGCTAAATCAAATTTGTTCAACATGGGAACAATGCTGGAATGGCCTAGTTTATTGACGACATGCTATAAAATGACCATTGTCACTCCACCTCTAGCTTCCTATGTGAACGCTAAAACTGCCTAAGTTAATTTTTATAAAGTTATCATCTTCATTTTCGTGCTCGCATGAATTGTCATAATATACATAGTACTCACAACTTTCGAACATCCGTTCTTCCACATCCAATGGCCGAAACCATGAAACTCTTAGTAGATTACACACAATTTCTTCAAACATAAAATCTTGAATGTTGTAAAAAAACATAAAATTCACACCATTTATTTGAATAACCCTAATCACAATACTCTACGATCAATAATGCAAACAAATGCACTTCTCAGATATCTGGCTAAATTTCATTTGTTCGGCATGGGAACGATATTGGGTTGTTTTGGTTTTTAACGATATGCCTTGACATACCCGTTGTCACCTCACCTACGGTTTTCTATGTGAAGACTAAACCCACACAAGTAAAACTCATCAATTCCATCCTTTCTATTCTCGTACTCACACAGATTGTCAAAATCATTAAAATAATCAAAATTTCCCAACACTTGTTCAACCACTTCAAATGACTAAAACTGTGAAGCTCTCAAGAGAAGACACACACTCTACACAAATATAAAATCTTGAATACTACAAAATAAAAAATAAAATGCATTTGCTATCATTCAAACCTTGTTATAGGATTAACCGTAACGAAAATACTCTACTATCATCAGTGTGAGCAAAGACACATTTGAGATATTGGTTAGATATCATTTTTGCAAAATGAGAACGATGTTAGATTCACCTAATTTCTTGATGGCTTTCCCTCACATAACCATTGTCAAGGAAATGAAATCTAGGTCAAGGAAAGTCCTCAAGAATCTAGGTCAATCTAGCATCGTTCTCATTTTGAAGAAATGAAACCTAACCAATGTCTTAGATGTGTCTTTGCTTACACTGGTGATAGTAGAGTATTTTCGTTATGGTTATTCCTATAACAAGGTTTGATGATGTCAAATGCATTTTATTTTTTATTTTGTAGCATTCAGGAATTTATGTTTGTGTAGAGTGTGTGCCTTCTCCTGAGAGCTTCATGGTTTTAGTCATTTGAAGTGGTTGAACAAGAACAACCCAATATCGTTTCCATGTCGAACAAATGAAATTTAGCCAGATATCTGAGAAGTGTATTTGTTTGCATTATTGATCGTAGAGTATTGTGATTAGGGTTATTCCAATAAAAGGTGTGAATTTTATGTTTTGTTGCAACATTCAAGATTTTATGTTTGAAGAAAGTGTGTGTGATCTACTAAGAGTTTCATGGTTTCGGCCATTGAATGTGGAAGAACGGATGTTCGGAAGTTATGAGTACTATGTATATTTTGACAATTCATGCGAGTACGATAACGAAGATGATAACTTTATAAAAGTTTACTTGTGTGGTTTTGGTGTTCACATAGGAAGCTAGAGGTGGGGTGACAATGGTCATTTTACAGCATGCCGTCAAGAAACTAGGTCATTCCAGCATCGTTCCCATATTGAACAAATTTGATTTAGCTAATTATATCATTAGTGCATTTACTTGCACTCGTGATTGTGAAGTATCGTCGTTAAGGTCATTACCAAAACAAGGTTTGAAGAAAAGCAAAGGTATTTTACGTTTTATTTTACAGCATTAAAGATTTTATGTTTTACAGGAGTGTGTGTCTTCTACTAGTAGTTTCATGGTTTCAACCATTTGAAACATAGGGACGGTGTTGGAAATTTAAGATTACTTTGAAGATTTTGTCGATCAAAGTGAGTACGAGAACGAAATATGAGGCCTTAATGAGATTTAGTTGTGTGGTTCTGGTGTTTACAATGGAAACTGGAGGTGAGGTGACAAAGGTTATATCAGGGTAGGACTTCAATATGAGAACAAAAATAGTGGCCTTAATGAGTTTTAGTTGCGTAGTTCTAGTGTTCGTAAAGGAAATTGGAGGTGGAGTGACAAAGATTATGTTAGCGTAGGAAGTGAATTGGTTTGGCTAATCCAGCAACATTCTAATCCAAGCGTGGCATCTAGCTCTAGCTCTTCTTCTCATGAATGTTACTTTATATATTTTTTAGATGTAGGCAAATGATTTTGAACTCGAGGAGGAAGAGGACCCCCGATGAATCGACCGAAGCGGAATAAATTTTTCAAGGATAATGATGGTGACAAAGACGATAATAGTGATGATAATGATGAAGATGATGATGATCATCGCTCTTTGTACTATAGAAGCTTCTGAGTTTAAGTTATAGGGTGGGCACGCATAAGGTATCCGAAAATTTTAGGATACCTGAATTCGAGCGGGTAATTTTTCCTACCCGAACTTGAACCCGTGATATGCGGGTACCCGAAAAATTGGTCAGGTATCCCAAGTACCTAAACCCAAATTTTTTTAATATTATAATATATATTGGTTTGGATTCGAGTGAGATTTGACCCATTCCATACCTAACAATAAAGGTATTTTCATAATTATCAATACCCAAGGGTATTCGTTTATAAAATTTCGAATCTAAATCTGAATCCACGAGTTTAATAATTTATTACTCGGATTAATTTTTTTTAGGATTCAAGACGATTTTTAGACCGGAATGGAATTTTTGGATATTTTACCCCTGGTTTGAGCTATGACCATCATCATTATCATCTTAATTATCGTCCATTAACCATAATTAAGAAGAAAATGACTGTTAATTTTTATTGATTAAAAATATTTTTATAAATTTGTATATTGCTATATTTTATTAGATAAATAATATAATTGTTAGGTGAAAAGATGTCTAGTTCCATTAGAACTAGACAAATAGAAAATTTTATTTAAGATTTTTATTATATACCCATGCTTCATAGTATTATTTCGGCCTAACTTTGCGTGTCTACATGATAGGACAATAGGACCAAGTTTGCTTTTTTGGATTTAGGTTAAGTTTTATTTCTTTAGATTTTAATTCTTTCTCCTAAGATATATATATATATATCTACAAAGAATATATATATATCATGCATATGTACAAAAATAACACCAAAAAATTATGTGAAGATATTATTCCATCTTATTCCTAAAAGCTATCCAACAAGCTATGGTAATTAATGTGAATAAACACCCATCAAGTATCCATACACATTAAAGTATAATTAAAAATGATAGAAGGAAAAGAGAATTGGAACCAAACACGACCATCATGGCCACAAACACGAGAATGACCACGACCCATACCAAAACAAGAATAATAGAAAAAAGTAGCAATGTCTCGAAATAGAAAAAGAAACATAAATATGTCCCAAGTTTCTCTTAGCTAGAATGAGAAGTTATGAATTTTTTTTCTTTTTCCTTTTTTTCTTTTTTTTTCTTTTTTTCTATCTTTTTTTGTTTTGTTTTTTTTTATGGGATTTTTATGGGTTCCAGTTTTGTTATTGTTATTGTTAAACAAAATAATCGCGGCAACCAAGATCAACCCACAGCTCCGCAGATCAAAATAATAATGGCGGCAAGCAAGATCAACCAACAGCTCCAAAGATCAAAATAATAATCGCGGCAACCAACAGCTCCAAAGATGATCCGTCACTTACTTGGACGCCTCCATCTCTCCTTTTCTCCCCAAGAATGCCTCAGTTGGACAGTGATGCTTGTGAAGGACCAGCTGCGTTCTCCGCCCTTTCCACAGGCTGTGGACTCAAAACACTTGGGGACCTCATATTAGGAGGAAGCAAGTATTTATTCCAGTTATGGCGCTTCCTTACTTTGTCACCCTACAAAGAAAACCTCATAATCAATTGAAGGCACACTGAACTAAAACGCAGTTTTAACCATATAAAAGAGAAGCATAACTTTCTTCAAGTTTCATTTACCAAAATTACTCACTACATATTCATCTTAATAGATAATGTGAGAGACGTAAAAAATTTAAAGACTCAAGTACCTGTAGTTCAACAACAGGCGAACCTTGAAGAGCGTCCACAATATGCTGGATATTATCAGTCAGTTCCGCCACCTGATAAAACAACCAAGGCAGCATGGTAGAGATATAGCACTAGAACTGTGATTTGAGGGCCAACTGAGAATCCAGATAACACATTGATCCATTTTATGAAATGCAGCACCAGACATAGCAATTGTTAAACTTTGCCACTAAAGAGAAGGCACCATGAACATACTAAGAAGATAGAACAGCAATGTCATAAAAGAAAAATGTCTACCGAAAAAAAAATGTCACCTTGCGGAAACCAGCAATCAGTTGTATCTGAACAAACCCCTGATCATCCATGAACTTGCGCAGATATGTGTCTTTAATTAAATTCTCTTCACTGTAACAAAAGTTAAATTTTCAATAAATTTCCTCATGATAAAGATTTGAGTAGTGGCAATGATACCATTGAGAACAAAAATACACAAAATAAGATAAAAGCGTGAAAATTTATTTAATAAGGTATTACCTAAAATAAAAGTGTATTTGATTCTGTATTCTGGTATATAAGGGAGGGTCTTGAACTTGGTAGAAGACAGAAGCTGGTACAGGTGCAGCAATGAAGGGCATGCGCGGATAATAAATAGGCAATGCCAATTCTGCAATAGAGACAGACACATTAGAAATAGACTCATAGCTAAGAACACAAAAAGAAGCATTGAATTTGCCTCACCAGGGAAGGCCACAGGACTACCAAATGGTAGAATAGGCTGGGCTGCCATAAATGGGGCAGGAATCGGGGGCTGCACAGGTGCTGGAGGATGTCTTACAAACCCTTGTGCACCCCTCTGCGGTGGTGCATGCCCATCTCTCCCATTAAAGTTTCTGTTCCAGTTAGGATTCCCATGTTCCTGACTACGCCTACCCCCATGATTTTGATGATGGTTACCATTTTGGTTCCTGTAGTTCCGTTGCGATTGGTTATCATTAACGCCCTGGGGATGTGATGCAAACCCGTTCCTCTGGCTGTGTCCTCTAGGAGAAGGACTGTGCGAAGGAAATTCTGCAAATGCTCCCGGTGCCGGTGGGTTACCAACAGTGCCATTAGCGGATGAGAAGCTGCCATTACGTTTAAAGGACCTCTGGCGAGAGTGGTTTGGAGGTTGATTAGGCTGAGTGCTGTTCACTTGAAATTGAGCAGGAACAGATGCATTTCCAGTTCCCTGAACAAAAACATAACAGTATTTAAATATTATTAGATCGGCACTAAGTCAACAAAGTAGCCAATGAAACCAAATGAGATAAAATTGCAAGCATTTAAAAACATAGAAATCGAGTAAACCTTGAACCAAAGATAAACACATCGCCTCAACACACGAAACTGGATCACATTGTTGATAGTGAAGGGATTGTATGTCAAAGATTCGCAAGATTAAAGAAACGCAAGATTAAAGATTCGCAAGATTAAAGAAACGCAAGATTAAAGAAACGCAAGATTCTTTGGGGTCAGCTTTATTTCAATAGAAGAAACATAAAACTTGCAACAAACCAACCAAGTCTGTTCAACTTTTCAAGCAAACAAATATCATAAAGTCGCATCAACCTGAATAACATCTCAGTAAAAATCAATCCAAGACCCAAAAATCAGGCAAAGAGCACAAATTTTCCTCTTCTAAACCAATCAAAGCGCATTAACCAATGAGTTCAACCCATCATTTAAACCTGAGAAACAGGGACGGATGATGACGACGGCGATCCCTCGGACAAACTTTTCAACGAATCAGAAGAAGACTTGTTCGAAGGAGCTTTCGTGGTCTCAGATAGAGCAGGCCACGACGATGCCCCCATGACGGACCCGACCTCAGACGCCCCATTGGACGGCCTGCTCCAAGCCGTTTTCTTCCCGGCATTGCCCTGAACCCCGGCGAAACTCTCCAATTTTTCATCTTCCGCCGTCGCAGTCGCGAGAGGTACGGTCGGAGCAGAGGAAACGGAGGTAATTGGCTCGATCGCCACCCTGGATTGGGGGGAGGAAGGAGCGGCAGCGATCGGCTCCGATTCACCGCGAACGATTTGGGTCCACGGCGATGAGACCTGCCGACCCGGGCGACGCGATTGGGCACCGGCGGCAGTAGGGCTACCGTGATTCTCGCTCATGTGGCGAGGAGACGAAGCAGAAGAAGAGGTGGTATTATTGGGAGTACCAGCAGCATCAGATTCCTTCATCGGACAAAAATTAGGGTTTGTTCGTGAGTAGATGAGTTTGATCGACACAGTATCTAATAACGATTATCGATGACCCAACAAGAAAGGGAAAGAACCCCAAAACCCACCCCAAAAGAATCGATTGTGAACAAAAACAAAATCAGGGAGAAGGGGAGAGTCTCAAGGAGGGAGAAATTAGGGTTAGGGTTTGTATAATGCGAAGAAAGGGAACAGGAAAGTTTCCAAAAAAATCCTGGGAGGAGACTATGGAGGGAGAGAGATATAGAGAGAGAAGGAGCAGTGGAGGCTCTCGCTTCCTTCTTTTTTCCTTCTCTCCTAAAAGGTCATTTTATATGTGCCCTCTTTTTCCTTTTTTTTTCTTTGACTCGGCTCCCTTTTGGTTTGGGTTCGCTTGGCCCATAATCGTATTGCGGCTCGGCACCGGGAATTTCGTCAATTACTGAACTACCCTTATGGTAAAAGAAAAAAAACACCATTTTGCTTCCTATGCTGTGATCTTATTGGCTATTTAGCATGCTGGCGGATTCTTGACTTCTTCCACCGCTTATTAAGTAATACGTGTTAGTCTTTGATTGGTTTGATTAGTCAACAAATACGTTTTTAATAATTCCTTGGATAAATTTACTAGCAGAATAACAACGAAAAAATCTCGTATTGTTGTATCTTTCAGTTATTTTCTAACTAACCATTAATATTTTAAATCATTTTAAACTCTTATTAATTAAATAATGTCATCTTTTTCATTTTAGATATTTTAGTTATATTTTAAAATTATTTATGGTTAATTATTCCGAGTATATTATTTTGGTTGCGTTCTTTACTAATTTCATGATGAAATACACTTTTATAAATGATTTTAACTAAATAAACATAATATATAGAAGTTTGTGATTTAAATTCAAACATTTAACAATTAAATATATTCTTTTATGTAATTAGAATCAAGTCCAACAAATCTCTTATTTTTTTCCCGAAATGTTTACTGATTCTTCGCTAAGAGTTTTTTCTTTGGGTCAATGAATTATATATGAACAACGGATTTCTGTTTTTAATACGGCCATATTAAATAAATTTAAAAATTGTATAATTTCCCATTTAATTAAAAAGTTACTATATACTTTGTGTAGTTTTTTCTACTATTCAATATTTCATTCACACATTTATCAAAATTTGATTAGATATTGAGATGATGAGAAAGTCCATTTATCATCAATAAAGAATAACTAAGGGTTTGGCTTTATAAATGTGATCTTATATATTTTAGGCCTTTTAATTATGAATTTTTTTATTGTACTCAATGATTTTGCCACTATAAACATAAAAAATTACTGTTTGTGAAATAATTTATTTCCATAAACGTTATTTTATTATTTAATTATTTTAAAATGTTTAAAATACAAAAGATGATTTAGAAAGAAAAATTAAAATGTCACGCACTATTAAATAAATTATTACTCTTTATTTTAGAGACTATATAAAATAGAAATAGAACCAGTCCAATTTATAGAGTAATGGTATAAACTTTTTTTAAAATATTTTGGTGATTAAGATCTCGTTATTTAGCCCATAAAATAGAAGGAAAAATGTTTATTCTATTTTTATTTTATATAAATTTTTCGTGTCATTTTTTATCATATTTCTTTTAAAATATTAATAATGCAATCACTTTTTACTTCAATTAAAAATCCATCAAATCTTTTCTTAAATCTTCTAAATACATGCTATTTTTTTCAAAAGATTTGACTTTTATCTTATTTTTTCAAAGATTATACATTAAATCTATATTTCTTTAAATCATATTTTTTAAGATTTTTTTGCATATATGTATATATTCATCAAATATCGTATTAAAACCGTTAAATTCAAAAATTAAATTGATTTGTTGAAATGAATTATATTTCAATTTAGTAGTATATGAACAATGTTATAATTATATACATATATACATACATATTTTGTTTAGAAATCATTTGTCGTATTTAGTATCTTCAACAAAATAAAAATTAAGAGAAATTGTTAAAGAGAATAAAATATGGATGTTGAAGATTTTTTTATAAATTAAAGTTTTTTTTATTTAATTTTGTTTTCCAATCATCAAACGGTAGAAATAATAACCAAAATTTTTAAATGCGTTAATATTAAAAGAAGATATGTGGTATTTATAAATTTTGGAGAAAAATAATAAAAAATTAAGGGAAGATGTGTGTGACATTTATAAACTTTAAAGGAAAATAAATTGTATTTACAAATTTTGGAGAGAAATATGTTATACTTACAAATTCTAAGGGAAAATTAGATGATTTTATAAATTTGAAGGATTTATAAATCATTTATAAAATTTAGAGATATAAGATTAATTAATAAACTTTAAGGTAAATAGATTAACTGTATAATCTTTGAGAGAAATATGCTGAAAATTAAATCTTCAGAGATAAATAAAGTATATTAAATTTTTTAACAGAAAACCGACTTTTAACTAAGAGACAAATTGATTGATTATTGATATTTTAAAAAAGAATATACTAGAAAAGAAGAGGGAATAGGACTTGATAAATAGTTCAAAGGAAAACAGGATTAAAGTATGATAAATTAAGAGGAGAGACATTTATTCTAAATTATACATGAATAATGAATTATGTTTATATTAGGAGTGGACACGAGTCAACTATCCGAATTTTTAGAGTAGTCAGAACCGAGCTCAAATTCAGACGAGTAATGACTTTTATATTCGAACCCATAAAACGAATATTCGAGATTCGGATATCCGACCAATAAATCGGATACCTACGACTACCCGAACATGAAAATTAACTTAATACTAATTAAAAAATACATACAATCAACATAAAAACTGAAATCTTACATGTTAAAAAAACTACAATCTTACAATTAAGTAAATATACAACAAATAAAAGAAATACAAAATTAAAATCAAATCTTCATTAATCTTCAATAATAACACAATATATATAAATAAAATAATTACATAAATCAAAATTTGAATAAACAATTTTAGAAAAATAAAAATAAATTTTTAACCAATAATCTAGATAATGAAGAATCAAGATTTATAAAAAATGAACATTTATATTTCCATAATTCATAACAATTTTTTGAAAAATTACAAATCAAACTTTAGATAACGTAATATTACTAAAAAAAAAACTCAAGAGAGAAAATTTTGAAAATAATTTTTATAGTTTTTGTAACTAATTATTTAATTTATTTAGAAATAAACTATAAATAACTTTTAAAATGTAATATAATATTTTATGTATATAGAATAGTAATTAATTTTAAAATGAGTTTTAATAAATAATTCCATATTTTACTTTATTTAATTTTATTATTATATAATATTTAAGAATATACATTTAAATTGTTTAAATTTATTGTAAAATTCCTCTAAATAAAATTTAAATATTTTATTATGATATAAAATTATGAATTCTTAAAAACAAATCTTACAATATTTTAGATGGTATTAATATTTTATATAAAATATTAATGAACTTTTATTTTAATTTTCAACACATATAAATACTTTTGTTAAAACAAATTACAAATTAATTTATTTAATTTAAAAACAGAAATATTTTAAACGAAAAGTTAACATAAGTAATTATTTAACTTATTTCAAATCAAAATATAATATTTATTATAAATATTTTTTGACTAAAATATGAAATTTTTAGTTGTATGTTTTAATAATTTATATTACAATATTGTTGATAGGACTAAATAAAAATTACAAATATTTGATAAAGGTTCAATTTATGTTTTTTTATATTTTTCTTTATAAAAATTAAGTAATGATAATAACATAAATTATTTTTAATTTATTTACAATTTCAAAATTTTCAAAAGTAACGACTAGATAAAATCATATTTTTAAATTAATGTATCATATTTTGATAAAATTTTAATTTAAAATAAAATAAATTCTATTTAAAAATAAAATCATTTTAAATAATTTTTCTAACAATTTTAAATTTAATTTATTTATTTACATATCTGAATTTATAAAAACAATATAATAATTATATAAATAACATATTGATTCAGCAATCATTTTTTAAAATTATTTTAAATATTTTTACTATTAATAGTAGGAAATATATAAAAATTAGTTAAAATTTCAAATTTTGAAATGATTATTTTATTTTATAAATATTTATGAATTAATAATAATAATAATAATAATAATAATAATAATAATAATAATAATTTAAATTGTGCTAAATATGATAATTAAAAGGAAATATAAAATCTATTATATAACTCTTTTTTAATGTTTTTAACAAATATTTAATTTTTATTATCAAATGTCAATATTAACGTAATAATAAAATCACTTTGTTTAGAAAAAAATAATAAATTTTACATATATTCTCATAATTTGTTGCTGTTATAATTTTAGAATTTGGATTTTTAAAATTTATTAAAGATCAATGAAAAAGTTTAAAAATTCTAAAATTAATATTATTTATGTATAAATTAATTCTATATTTTTAATTTCAGTTTATTTATTGAATTTTTCAAATCTAATTTAGACCTATTAAAATATAAATTTTAATATTATATATTTTTGTATTTATGTATTTTATATTTTTATATAAATTTTCATAAATTATTAATTAAAACCAATGGTGATCTGTTAAAAACAAATGTCAAAGATCATAAATAGACATTAGTTATTTTATTAATTTATTCATATCTATTTTATTTTTAATATATTGTTTATTTAGCAAATTTAATTATAATATTTTTATTATTCCTTCTGTGTGCACGGATATTATCTATAGTCATATACGTAAATAGCCGGTTTCAAATCTTTCTCGCTTGATAAAGACTACTGAAAATAAAGAAATATATGATCCGTTAGGGGTTATTCGTAACCAAGCAGTACGCATTATCGAATTCTAATTCAACAGATGCAAACAACTGCCAAAATCAAACCCAAATCAAACAGTCCAATAAACCCAAATCAAGGCGGCAATGCACCAAATCGGTTAAAAGCCCATTTGACTATGCTTTTTGTCACTGTATGTTATATTATATAAATACGATATTATACATGTATATATATATATATGTTATGTGGCATTAGTTTTCACAAATAACATAGTTTGGTACATACATTTACATGCAATATCAAAGACCATCTCAACCATTAAATACAAAAATCATATGTATGTATGTATGTGAGTATACATATAACACCTATATATATATATATATATAAGCTAATTGCAAATATTTTGTGTGGTTTGATTTGATCTGAGAGGCACCTAGAGAATAAAGTATGGAGAGTCTGAAGTAAAAAAAGGATCAGAGGAGAGCCAGAACTGGAAGGATGAGGAGAAACATGAGGGTGAGGGAGCTTGAACAAGTAGTGGAAGATGTTGACGACGATGAATTTGTCCGTTGGGACGGAATGTTTGTGGCCTCCGGGTTGAAGGAAGAGGCAGGCGGTCTTGCCAATGAGGTCGTTCTGTTGTAGGGAACGGAAGATGCCTCACCGTTGTAACCTGAAAGAAGATGAGTCGTTGATACAGATATATGTCTAGTGTAAATGTAGAGCAGAGAGTTTGAATCTGTGACCTCCAAGTGAAGGCCCACCAACCTTTATCAACTATACTACCCTAGTCGGGGCTACTTCTCCGGATCATGAATAGATACTCTAGTAGAAACCAATTGAACTAACTCAACTAACTACTTCTCCGGATCATGGATAGATACTTCTTTCCTAATCATGTGAAAAACCTGCAAACTTTGCCATCCGGATGTGAACCAGGATAAACTTAAGCACATGCAAAGCCTCCTGGTTGTGTTATTTACGTTAAGGTTACTAACGACGGTTGATTTCGCTAGAGTGGATTAAGAGTAGTTATCGCGCACATACACTGCTAATAGTTTAAAGCCAAAACATTTGTATTTTTTCTATGGCATGTGAGTGCAAGTAAATCATCGTAACACACTCACAGTTGGATTCTTTCCAGCCAAGGACCATATTCTCACGATCAAAGACGACTCGATAGCCAGTCATGAAGTTCTCTGCATCAGCACATCGAAAAACCATGTCATCATGTACATTTAATCAGATTCCAATGTGATGTTAACGAAAAGATAAATTATCTTCAGAAGAGTCATGTAGATTATCTCGATAGATACTTACGTCCAATGATGCTGACATCGTCAATTTTTAGGACGGCTAAGCAGTAGATGTCCGAGTCCTGGGAGATATAAAGGATACAGCATTCATATATGGCACATGAAAGGCAAGTCCAAAACTTGGAAGTGATGTACTAAAGAACACGTATAGCTATGGATGAGAGAATCTTCAGAGGCCTAACCTTCATAGGGATCACTACAAGTGGGTGATAGACAGGATATGTCCCTCCGCCCTTCATTGTCAGATTCACGGCCGGGTATTGGAAGCTGTCTTGATTTGGACTGCAAATGACAAAACAGATAATCAGGTTTTAGGGGCTAGGGAAATGATTAGTGAAACATGTTTGGTCCATGAGAAGGGGCCAAGCAACAACCTTAAAGTGTAACAATACTCAAACGGTAATTCAGAATCAGCTGAATAACGTTGGTCGAGAGCAAGAGAATTGAACTGCAGAACAACATATGTTTTTCAGTCAAAGAAGAATGATGATGAATACAATATGAGCGAAGACTTACACTTTCAGAAATAAGGGTATAAGCCGGATCAGTCAAATACGTGAATGAGGTACCGGAGTCAAAAACAACACCAAATTCGAGATCAGCCGTATTTCCTCCCACAGTGATTTGGGTGACAGTGATATTGTAAGTAGGACTGATAAAAATGATTCAGACAAGAAATAAAAAGAAAGAAATCAGCACAGCCGGAAGGACTTTCATGAACGAGATAAGCTGAGTTAGTTGTTCACAAACACAATGAAGATATGGTGTGACTGCTTACTGTGACTGTCTTATGTTAAATGGTGTCTCCCTTTGGTCTAAGCTGCCTTTATCTCCAAAACTGATCCGTCCAGTTCCATCATTTCCGAAACACATTGAAAACGAGTTCGATGAAACTCCTTGCTTCGCTAACACGCTTGGAACAGATACGTCTTCTAAACCAAGCCCGAAAAGACCATTTGGAGCAGCACCATCATGGAATACCCCCGTCTGAACTTGACCACAACTGTGCAAATGAATAAAGTTATTAGGATAACACCATAAATTGGAAATACAAAAGAGCTAACAGTGAGGAAACAAGACTAAGCGAGCAGAAATGGACATTGGCTTGCTACAAAGAAACATTGGCAATCCATGACGTTGTTGTTGTGCAAGGAAGAAATTACTTACCCCAACGTAACCTTAGCATCAACAGCTTTGGATTTATTGTTATTTGTAACTAAGTGAAGCACATCCTCTACCAGGAACCCAGTAGACGAAGTACCATTGGAAAGATACCGGACCTGATAAGGGCAACTACTAAGAGGTGAAGAGCACCGATCGCCTCTTGTACATATCGTGCTATTGCATGGAACTTTAGCGCTTGTAGACGATACATTAGGGCTATAAATATTGAGGTTCAATGTCTGTTAAACAAAAAAGATCATGTAAGGAACACAACGACTGCAAATACTAAAATTTTGAAGCTTAACACCTAAAAAGACGATTAAACTATATAACGCGTAGAGAAGAATATACTAATACTCAAGGATTTTCATTTGATAAATAGACTACAGGGGAGTTCAAACATTGATTTGATGTTAAGCTTTGTATATGTATCATCGATCAGTGTCCCTGTATCCAAACATACAAGCCTTAATCAACAAAAAGTTGTCTAAGTCAGATTCATAAACTACAACTGATCTTTGTCTCAATCAGACAGAACCAGTAAAACCCACTCCTTTGAAATCCAGACTGAAGCTTTAAAAGCCAAAACGTAAGTAAGAACAATTGAGGAAAGTGATAAGTTGTTCAAGAATTACCGTGCCGCCCTGTGCTTTCAAGTCTTGCACACAATTGGTGCAATCACAGGGCAACCAGAACAAGTCACTTCCAGTGTCCAGAGCAACCAGAAACCATTGAGGCGGCGTCCCCACCGTCACGTTTGCATAATGCAAACTGCGCACACACAACCAAGAAACAGTAACATCGATGAAAACCAACTCAATAGTCCAAGTCCGACAATAAATCACACGCTTTTGCTAGGTTAAATATCAGCACTCGAACATATAATATACAACCAGAAGCTAAGCTACAAACTCAATTAATGGATATCCAGAGATAGAGAACAGAGAAACCTTACAATCCAAGAGAGTCGACGCGAATAGTCTCGTTACCGTCAGCGAATGTGACCAGAGACTGGTAGTCGCCGGACGCGAGACGACGGCCTCTGATCAAACGGTCTCGGTGAGCCATAACTCGGTAATACTCCGACGAATCCCGACTTGGCAACCCATCTACGGGAAAAATCCCCATGACCCGATCCGAAAACCGGTGGTTGAAATCGAACTCGAATTTGCCCAATCCATCACAACCCTCCATTCCCCAACTCGAAATCAACAAACCTACTAACAGGATTCCACCGCTCGCGAACCAAGCCATGGCGGCTTCAGTTCTCACCCCAGATTCCGGAGGACTTTCCCGATAAAAAGAAGGAAACAAATCGAACACCCCTGGGTCTTACTCTATGAAGAAGACGCCGCGAGGAAGAGAAAGAAGAAAAAGAAGAAGAAGAAGAAGAAGAAGAAGAAGAAGAAGAAGAAGAAGAAGTGAGGTTCGGAGGATCTTGAGAACTGGGAAGCTCCTTTTCCTTTTTGAAGTCGATTTTTTTTCTTAGTTTACAAATTTAGATAAAAGCAATCGAGTAGTAACATTTGTTGTTTTAATTAATTAATAAGGATTAAAAATTAATTAATTAATTAAGGAGAAAGGTGAGAAGTAGGTTTCCTTGCCTGAAACGGCAAAAGTCAATCTAGCGCCATTTCGGTCGGGTTGGCCACTTGATGAGTCAGGTCATCGATGTGGGGCCCTCGCCCAAATATTTTTTTTTATCTTTTTTGGAATATTCAATTCAACTTTGTAGACTCCACAATCAGCTCTCTTTTAAATTACATTACATTTTATTTTCACTTTCACATTGTGGACCGACTTTATAAATTTTTTCGTATTTTACACTATTATTATAAATTTATAATCCGGATTCGTTATGCTTAGTTCACATAATTTCTCTTCCTGGGCAGCTAAGTTTTTAACCCCGTTGATTGGTTACATTTGTTAATCTACCTGTTCTTCCATATACATAATTATATAAACAAAAATTATAGAATTTTGTAATATTACCGTTTCTTATAGCTTAAAAATATTTAATGAATGGAAAACATCGAGAATTCTGTGTTCACTTATATGAAAATAGGTACCTTAGAAATTAATATTTTGGTCTATTTGGAAATCGGCCAGTCTTTATTATTTGGGTTGGCAATGGCATTTTATATTTTATTATGGTGGTCTAATGGATACAATTACAAAATTTAGTTCCGACGAATTAGGTCATCTCTCTAATTGAAGACTGAAGACTGAAGACTTCTGTTCCCTCATTTAAAAAATATATAATGTCGTGGACCTATTTGTCTATTTTTTATGATATCAATATTGAAATTGACTATTAATATTATAGGATTTTATATTAAAATAAACTACAACGTGAAAAATATAAATTTTATAAATTAACAGTTCATTTTTATTGAGCGAATACTATGAATGACATGGAAGCTATTTCACCACCACAGATTATCAAATATTGATTCAATTTTTTTATCGTTTTAATTAGACTATTTAGAACCTTACAAATTAAGGTCAGTTGGAATTAGATTATCGGCTGTACAACAATTTCCATTGTTGATCAATTTGGTCACGGTAGAGACGATTCAGCCATTGATATCACTGTTAGCAATTTGTTTAATCGATTTTCTTTCTTGGTAAGTTCCTTTTAGGCGGTCTATTTCTCAAAGATCTGATGGATCCAAAGCAATATAGATATCCAAAATATGAGTGATGGGCAAGTGAATCAGCAAGCCGCATATTGTTCGCCTAAAGCACGATCTCCTCTTCTACTCTGATCAAGTCGGCTCATCCGAACAAGGGGAGAAGGCCTATATTCTTTTCTCTCTCCTTCATTCCTTGCTCCAATCGATGATATGATAGTCGACAGTTGTTTCCACCATGTCAACTATTCAAGCGATAGTTTTGTAATGCTTGCTTGAAACAAGATTTTGGTGCCGACCCATTTGGATTTTCTATATTCAATAGTTGGAAGAAATTAACAGAATATGACTAGAATCTCAAATTTAGATGGGTAAAAAAGAAGGGAACAAGGACAGATACGATAGATACCCAAAAGTCTAGATATAGAATGGAACAACAATCGGGATCGAGGAAACGAAATCGCATGAGATCATATGTTGGGTTGGATGAATATTTGTTTAGGGGTGCTGGCGCCTATTCCGTGGTAGAAGGAGGAGTCCTTGCCGAATCCGGAGGCGACGGAGGTTTGTGTCAACTGAACACGCCGACTTGTGATTAATCTTTTAAAATTAGTTCAAATATTTTAAAATTAACATAGCATATTCAAGCAATTACATATTTTGTTTTAATTATACGTGTATATAAATGATTGAGGTTTATAAATAATAATGATATTTGAAAGTGAAAAATAAATTATACCAAAAAAATATACAAAGCAAACAAAAAACTTATCATTCTGTGTATGATAATGTAAATGTAATTTTTGACCATTAAAAGTAAAACCCCTATTTCTCCTCATCTCTACTCACTTTGTCTATCCCCTTATCATTCTATTCTTTCCTCATGTTTCGGTTAATATCCTATTCCCCTCATTTTTAAAAATTTTGTCTATATCCCTTTCCGTTTAAACTCCATTAAAAATTTCTATTATGATCTCGTTTAGATCAGTTTTGACCCGGTTTAAACCTAATTTTGATTCGGTTTAGACCTAATTTTGACCCGATTTATACCTAATTTTGATCCGGTTTAGACCTAATTTTGACCCGGTTTAGAATCAATTTTGACTAGAATTTAGGTCTAAATTTGACCCGGTTTATACTCAATTTTGACCATAATTTGGGTCCAATTTTGATTTTTATCCAAATCTAATCCGAATCAATATGAAATTCAACAAAATTTAACCGAAATTTAAACAAAATTTGATTCTAAACTGAAATTTAAACAAAATTCGATTCTTATCCGTTTGTTCGATTTTTAACCTGAAATTAGCATGATTTTTATTCGAATTGTGTGCAATTTAATCCAATTTTGATTTTTATACCATTAAAAACTCTAATCAATATGAAATTTAACAAAATTAAACAGAAATTTAAACAAAAACCGATTCTTATCGGTTTGTTCGATTTTTAACCCGAAATTAGTATGATTTTTACTCGAATTGTGTACAATTTGACCCAATTTTGATTTTCATACCATTAAAAACTCGAATCAATATGAAATTCAAAAAATTAAACCGAAATTTAAATAAAAATCGTTTCTTATCGGTTTGTTCGTTTTTAACCCGGAATTAGTATGATTTTTACTCGAATTGTGTATAATTTGACCTAATTTTGATTTTTATACAATTAAAAACTCGAATCAATATGAAATTTAACAAAAATTAAACCGAAGTTTAAACAAAAAACGATTCTTATCGGCTTGTTCGGTTTTTAACCCGAAATTAGTATGATTTTTACTCGAATTGTGACAATTTGACCCAATTTTGATTTTCATACCATTAAAAACTCAAATCAATATGAAATTCAAAAAAGTTAAACCGAAATTTAAACAAAAATCGATTCTTACCTGTTTGTTCGATTTTTAACCCAAAATTAATAAGATTTGTACTCGAGTTGATTAAATTTAGTTATAATTCTAATAAATGGAAAATACCTTTCTTGTTTAAATTTCTGATTAATTCGGTTCAAATTTCATATTGATTCGGGTTTTAACCGGTTTAGTTTAGTTGAAATTTCATATTAATTCGGATTTTATTGCTATTTCGGTGTAATTTCGATAAGAATCGGTTTTTCTTTAATTAAGATTTAGTTCAGTTAAAATTTCATATTTATTTGAATTTTAATCAGGTAAAAATTAAAATTAGATCCAAATTTTGGTTAAAGTTGGTTTCAAATTATGGTCAAAATTAAGTATAAACCAAGAAAAAATTTGGACATAAATGCTAGTCAATATTGAGTTTAAACCAGGTCAAAATTGGTTTTCAAATTCCTGGCAAAATTGAGTGTAAATCGGGTCAAAATTGAATCTAAAACAAGTTTAAATTAATTTCGGATTGGGTCGGGTCGAAATTGAGTAAAACCGGATAAAAATTGAACGATTTAACAAAATTTTAAACGGAAAGGGTTATAGGTAGAATTTTTAAACATAAGAAAGAATATGATGAATGCGAAACATAACGAAGAAATAGACAAAATGGAGAAATAGACAAAATATATAAATATAGAGGGAAAATAAGGGTTTCTTCCTTAAATTAATTATTATAATTTTCGCTTTACATTTTATTTCTTTTTATTCTTCTATCAGTTTTTTTGTTACGCTTTTATTTTTCGCTCAAATTTTTTGTATAAAAAAGCTTATGAACTAACAAGTTAGGGATTTTTTTTTTAAACGAATTCTAGGTATTTTCCAGATACATCTTTTTGCTTTTTGACGAAATAATATCTAATATTATATAAAGCAAAATCCTCGTGAACAGTAATTATATCATCTGTTATTGTACCCACCGCTAGATCATTTTTTTGGGTGCTGGTTAATCCTAGACCGTTGGATGATTTTGGGTCACTGTTGAGGGGAAGTTGTGATTTTCAGCCGTTGGATTTATGATCCACGTTTTGTTCGTGGCCGTCCATCGTTTGAAAAATCTGACCCCAAAATGACTTCGCTTTGCCTCTCTCTTCACCAAACGTTTAATCCCCTCATAGCAAAATCAATCACCAATCCAACCTTCTCCTTCCCCAGATCCACCGTCACGTTCATTCCTCCTTCGACCCGCCGTACTTCACCACTACGGGCCTCCTACAACCCTACACCCACGACGGAGTGGGTCATCTCAATCGCTTCGTACGCTCTTTCATTCTTCAACTTCCTTCAGTATAGCCGCTTCCTCTTCGTACAGTACCCTCGATTGGGTCTTCTCTTCGAACCCCTCGTCATGCTCCTCAACCTTTACAGATCGGTGCCTTACGCGAGCTTCGTGGCGTTCTTTGGGTTGTACCTTAAGAGTCATGAGAAATACGCGCTTCAGTAGGTATGTGATGTTCAACGCAATGCAGGCAGTGACATCGGACGTGCTACTGGCGGTTCCGGTGCTCCTGACCCGGATTCTGGATGGCTTCACCGCAAACATCGTCGGTGCTGTAAACACTAACCCTAATTCCTTGGATCCTTCATCGACTCGAATGATTCCCATGGCTTCGCCGCAAACATTGCTGGTGCTCTAAACCTTAACCCTGATTCCAAGCTTTAAAAGCCAAAACGTAAGTAAGAACAATTGAGGAAAGTGATAAGTTGTTCAAGAATTACCGTGCCGCCCTGTGCTTTCAAGTCTTGCACACAATTGGTGCAATCACAGGGCAACCAGAACAAGTCACTTCCAGTGTCCAGAGCAACCAGAAACCATTGAGGCGGCGTCCCCACCGTGACGTTTGCAAAATGTAAACTGCGCACACACAACCAAGAAACAATAACATCGATGAAAACTAACTCAATAGTCCAAGTCTGACAATAAATCAAACGCTTTTGCTAGGCTAAACATCAGCACTCGAAGCTAAGCTACAAACTCAATTAATGAATATTCCAGAGATTAAGAATAGAGAAACCTTACAATCCAAGAAAGTCGAGGCGAATAGTCTTGTTACCGTCAGCGAATGTGACCAGAACTGGTAGTCGCCGGATGCGAGACGACGACCTCTGATCAAACGGTCTCGGTGAGCCATGACTCGGTAATACTCCGACGAATCCCGACTTGGTAACCGATCTACGGGAAAGATCCCCATGACCCGATCCGAAAACCGGTGGTTGAAATCGAACTCGAATTTGCCCAATCCATCACAACCCTTCATTCCCCAACTCGAAATCAACAAACCTACTAACAGGATTCCACCGCTCGCGAACCAAGCCATGGCGGCTTCAGTTCTCACCCCAGATTCCGGAGGACTTTCCCGATAAAAAGAAGGAAACAAATCGAACACCCCTGGGTCTTACTCTATGAAGAAGACGCCGCGAGGAAGAGAAAGAAGAAAAAGATCCCTCAATTTCTCTATCAACCTTTTCGTTGGTTCAATTTTATGACATGAATTTCTGCAGAGCAAAGGCGTTCGAGCTTCCGTTGGATAAGTATGGTATTGAAGATGTCAAAGCCACTGGGAAGATCATTCATTCTATCGATAAAGATGAATTCTACTATATTTTTTCCTTTTTTTGTGAATTGGGTTCGGTAAAACCCGTGTATGTTATTATGGGATCTGTCTGTTCACAGATACAAGCGTGGGTCGTTACTTACTTTATAGGACAAAGGGAAATTTTATTTGTGCTTTAAATGGAACCAATCGTTTATTCTAATAACAGAAATAAAATCAGTGATCTGGTTATAGTTGAACTGTTATGGTGTATTTTAATAGCCTTGTAGAAGATGATCCTTTCAGATTTGCCTGCTTTGTTTATCTGTTAAGTTAGGTCATGCGTGATTTTGGTGTTAATTCCATTTTTGCTGCTTCGTTTATTTAAGAAATCAGTGATTTGGTTAGCTTCTATTGTTATTGTAGGAACAACATGTTCTTCTTGAATTGCTCAATTGAGAGGCAAATAATTTCAGATGCTTTGAACGATTTGTTTGTATTTCTCTTGAATGGTGTTTCAAACCTTTGTTATACATAACTATTCTAGGAATGGAGTGATATTCTATGCTTTCTTGAGTTAGGCTTTATATATTAGATAGATGTATGTTTTGGTTTGTTTTTTTTGTGGTGTCTACGGTTGTTTTATTAGGCTTGCGGCTGTTGTTTTAATTGTGTATGTATATATATATATACGCATGTATGTGTCTGATAGTTTGTTGTCCATGTGTTGGTTTGGTGTCATTTAGTTTAGTCGACACCTATTTTTGTATTGCCATGTGTGTTATAATAAATTTTCATACATTTGAATTTTTCCACATATTTGTCTTCTATATATATCTAATATATAACTTTTCATTGTTTTGCTTTCTCTCTATTTTACTTCTTGGTTTGTGTAGGTTTGCTTGCGGTTTGTGTAGGTTTTGCTTGGTTGCTTCATCATGTACACTCCATTTTGCGATATTGTATACTCTCAAGAAATATCTTATAGATTAGAGTTAGAATCGTCTGTTTATAGACCTTTTCGTATGATTTTATCTGTGATCCTGCAACTATTCACGAGATGATTTTATCCCATTGATATCACTAAAGATTCAATATGGTCCATCAAATTAGAAACAAAATTAACAGAATTAATAAAAATCACAAAACTTATAATTTGGGATAAAGCGTCGATGGTACATAAATATTGTATTGAAGGGCTAGATAAGTCTTTTCAAGATATTATGAATTCTGTTAACAAATAGCTTTCGAACCAAACCATTCGGCGATAAAACAATTGTATTTGGTGGCGATTTTCGTCAAATATTACCTATTATTGCAAAAGATAATAGACACGATATTGTTGCAGTATCAATAAATTTTCGTATTTATGGAATTACATCACGTTTTTAAACTTACAAAAATTATGTGTCTATACACAAATACAAATACTATAGTTTCAGAAATCATAACTGTTATTACTACGACATATATCATTTTCCCGCAATCAAATTTACTAAAGTTTTGCTTAATGTACTAGATATGACACTAGATCATTTTAAAGAATATTTTAGTTCAGATACATTATGTCCTTCCAACGATAGCAATAACGACACTGAATTATATAATACTGAATTTTTAAACGTAATTAAATGTTTTGGAATTCCAAATCATTGTCTACAACTAAAAATTGGAATCCCTATAACGTTTTTTTGCGAAATATTGATCAAACACTTGGATTATGTAATGGTATACGATTACAAATTACACAACTATGAACGGATATAATTGAAGGCAGAATTATTACGGGAACTAACAATATTCTGAAAATTAGTAAAATAATGGAAAAAAAATTAAAATTTTGATATAAAAATATAAATTTATAAATTCAATGATAACAATATTACTATAAACCTTTTATAATTTATGATCATTTTCGAATTAAAATAAATCCATGACAAATATAACTAATTTTAAATTCATAGTAATCATTACAAATATTTTTTGTTATTATAGTATTTTGGAATTAATATATATATATAATGATTTAAAACCATTGATAATTAGAAACTAAACTCCATAATCAAATTTAACTATATAAATTTATTTGTTTTTAACCCCAAATCAAAAACTTATTATTTTTGTCTAATTTAAAAATGAATATGAATATATCTATATGTATATATATATATATATATAAGTGTGTGGATGAATTAAAAGATTTTGATGTTGACTTATTCCTTAAAATTCTTCCAAAAAAAAATCCATCATTGAAACCTCCATATGCATGTGTACATATAGTATGGACTATTAGTAACACAACTGATAAATTTTTTATAAAATCTGAACGTTATTTTTTTAATATAACTAAAAACTTTTTGAATTATCAAATGTGTTGTGTTATATTATTTTCAATCGGGAGAAATTGGAATCTATTAAGAATACATTTTTCTTATTTTTAGCACCAATTATTTAATTTTAAATTTACGATTTTTATTAGTTTTACTACTTTCCCATTAGAAGGAAAACTTGTTTATTATAAAAGGTTGTTTAAAGTATTAGGAATATTTGTATCTTTAAATATTTTGAATATGAGGGGGGTTTTAAAAAGATTAACTCGCTTATTGGAAGTTGGTCACCATAACTATTTACATTAGTTGCGCAAATGTACATGTATATGTATATGTATATGTATATGTATATGTATATGATTATGTATATGTATATGTATATGTATATGTATATGTGCTTGCGTGTGCGTATTTAACACTTAAAAGTCATTTGTAACGTATAAAATAGCCATTAGATTTGTAATGAAGACAATAAGAAGTGAGGATCAACATTTCGGTTTTGTTATTTTTGTCTCATGCCCACTCTTGTATGATAATAAGAAAGCGTAAGTACTGTCCTTTATTTTTCAAAAAGAAAAAAAAAAGAATGCATCCATGTTGAAACAAAAATTTATGTTTTTGCCGAAACAATTCTGATTTTGTCGTCTGACTGAAGAAATTTGATGCAATGACTCACTCGCAGTTAAAAAAAAAAGATTTTGATGCATTATGTGAGATCATGTGCAAGTTAACTCCAACCAAACGTATGCTCATCCATTACATTGCATTCACACGATCTTAATCAATCGTTCTAATCTACAGTTAGATTTTTGTGATCCTATGAGAATAGAAGATATTGCAATGACTGATAATAAATATAAAATCAATTTTCTTTCTCTGCAATATTTGGTTCCCCTAATTTTTTTTTAACATAGAAACATAAGTCTAATCCTGATAAGATGCAAGATTAGAAGGACCTCCTTCTCGTATTCAACTAACTTGTATATCATATCAACGCATGAATATACATTTCTCTATTGGTTCGCCAACCTACAATTACTCTTCTCAATTGATTAGATTTGCTCGATCCCTGAACATTAACATATATTCATAAAAATCTCACCTCATGAGCCCATCACCATTGCCCCCCTTGTAACTCAATAGCTTCACGCCATTCCTCTCTCAAAGGTGTTTGATTTTGGCTTCACAAATCGACCCACCATTCTTCCCACATGAATAAGAAATTGAAAAATGATAAAAAAATCTTAGTAAATTGTCATGAAAATACTATCAAAGTCGATGATTGACTTATCATTGAAGGAATCTGATTCCATCTGATTCGGATTCCGAAACCCCCAAAACTCTATTGTGAATTATATCAAGATTTGAGAAAACTCGAGAACAGAAGATCGAGATAAATACTTGGATTTATGGTATACGACTTGCAGCGGAATAGATCTTCTGATTCTATGTGCAATAACCTTAAAACTCGATACTAATGAGATGTATCAAGAAGAGAGACTCTCTGAAAGTTTCTGTAAAATGTTGTGATAGAAAAATGAATACACTTTCAGAAACCAAATGAATCTCATTTATATAGGCACGTGAACCAGGGACCATAAACCGACAGATAACCGATTAATTTCGGTTCTCAATTGTATCGTTTAATTTCACCCATCATGAAATATAAACGATACTACCAAAGGTCTCTATGCATATAATCCTCCCCATTCAATTCAATACCGAAGTCCAATCAATTAAACTTAAATCCGATCACATTTAATTTGGACTAAACCGAATGACAACACTTATTCCAAAATTATTCACATATATAGGTCCACAAATATAAGATTAAAACCAAAAATCTTACAATCTCCCACTTGGACCATATATGTGACCATCAAACCATGGAATAACCTTAAGAGCGCTCATAATTGTTGTCATCAAACCGATATTGACACCAATCTCGTTCATCGACCATATCAACGTAGAACCAAAGAGATATAACCACAATATCAACGTAGTTAGACCCAAATTTGATTACTAACATAATACAGAAGAATGACATATATCTGAATGTGGATGCATAGCATGAAGATTACATGTGAAGTGATCGATACGTGTCTATCTCCAACTGGTCCTACCTTATCGAGATCAACTTGAACCGAATGATACAGAGTGAATACCTTAAACTTAAAACTCAATAGTTCCGGAACATAAAACTGAAACCCGATAAGCATACATCATCATAATCCAAGAGCAAACTCGAATAGATACAATACTCCCACTAAACTGTAATATTGTCACAAAGGACAATACCCATACGAGCAATATGCTCCTGAAATACTTTAGGTATAACACCCTTAGTCAGCGGATCCGCAATCATGGAGTTTGTACCTACATGCTCTATCGAGAATACCTCACTCTGTATCCTTTCACGAATAACAAGATACTTAATTTCGATGTACTTTGACTTCGAAGTACTCTTGTTTTGTTCGAGTATAATACCGCAGAACGATTGTCACAATAAATCTTTAGAGGTCTATCCACACCAAGATATAGCATCACCCGTTTGGACGATTTCCAATGATTAATCCTAGGGTTACTTAAGTATCTTCCCAAAACGCCAACAATGTATGCCAAAACAGGTCGTGTGTAAACCTGTGCATACATTAGACTCCCTATAGCCGAAGCATAAGGAATCTTCCTCATTTCCTGAATCTACGGTTTAGCCTGTGAGCACTGTCTAAAACTGAATTTATCACCCTTAGAAATAGGGGTATCTATACCTTTACATCCTTTCATGCCAAAACCTCTCAAGAACTTTATCGATGTAACTCTTTTATGATAAACCTAATATACCACGAGAGCGGTCTCGATGTATTTTTATACCCAACATAAAAGAGGCATCACCAAGATCTTTCATCTCAAATTGCTCCGAAAGAAATTTCTTAGTTTCGCACATGAAGCTTACATCGTTTGCAATTATAAGGATATCATCCACATAAAGGATTATTGAAATAAATTTTCTCCCACTGATCTTGTGATATACACAATCATCTACCTGATTCACCTCAAAACCATATGAGATGATTATACGATGAAACTTGTGACACCATTGATGAGACGCTTGCTTCAAACCATAGATGGATTTCCTTAATTTGCAAACCATTTTCTTTGGATCTCCGACCACAAAGTGTTCTGGTTGCACCATATAGATAGTCTCTTCAATGTCACAATTGAGAAAGACTATCTTAACGTCCATCTGATGCAGCTCTAAATCATAATGAGCTATTAGTGCCATCAATACTCTCAAAGAGTCTTTC
>CM071868.1:29212562-29223615 GCA_036759665.1 Gynandropsis gynandra | reverse complement strand
ATCGGTCCACTTTTGAGAGTTAACACTTTGAATGGCTTGACAGACGTTAACTCGATCATCTTCCGTCAATCCAATGTCATCCTCATGTTCTTGAAGAAATACTATATAGTCATCAGAAATAGCACTTCTCCTCTCTCGAGTAGACTTTCGTGGCACAATTTCCTGATGTAACTGTTCTTGAGGTTCATGAACTTGTTCCTCATGGATTTCATGAACGACATTTGGAGTATCTTGATTTGTAGCTCGAGCAATATGATCCAAATCATTGCCAGCTACAATAATTGGAATATGAATCATTATCTTTTTGTGAAACAAAAGTTTCATCCTTATCCTCTCCAAAACAAAATTCATCGTCCCTTTTCCCAGGTTCGATGTCCTCAAAGAACGTCGCTACTCCCGTCTCAAAGATCATCTTTTTCATGGGATCATAAAACTTATACCCCTTAGATCTTTCCGAGTATCCAACAAGGTAACAACCCACAGTTTTGGAGTCCAGTTTATTTTCATTGGATCAATAAGATCGAGCCTCTACTAGACATCCCCAAATGTGAAAATGCCTTAAGCTAGGACGTCTACCCTTCCATAACTCATAAGACGTCTTAATTATTGCTTTAGTTGGTACTCTATTCAGGATATGAACCACTGTCTTTAATGCCTCACCCACAAGGATTTGGGAGAGTAGAGAACGATATCATACTTCTCACCATTTTCTGAAGTCTACGGTTTCGTTTCTCCGCAATACCATTCATGCTAGGTGTACCCGACATTGTGTATTGGGGAACGATTCCACACTCCACGAGGTACTGGGCAAATGGTCCTAGATGTTGTTCACCTGATCCATCATTTCTACCGTAGTATTCACCACCACGATCAGAACGAACGGCCTTAACGTGTTTATTAAGATGAAGTTCAACTTCAGCCTTAAACGCTTTGAAAACATCCAAAGCCTCTGACTTCTCATGAATAAGATAAAGATAACCATATCGACTGTAATGATCTATGAATGATACAAAGTAATGTTGACCATTCCAAGAAGCAATAGGAAACGGTTCACATACATCAGTAAGTATCAATTCCAAAGTCTCTAAAGTTCGATATGTACCTTTACCTACTTTGTTTGTCTGCTTCCCCTTGATACAATTGACACAATGGTCAAAATCCAAAAAATCAAGAGTTCCAATAATTCCATCCAGCATAAAACGTTCCATTCTCAGTTTCAAGATATGGCCTAATCGTTTATACAATAAACAATGGAATTTTCATCAATCAATTTACGCTTCACGTCTCTTGAACCAACCTACAGGATTTCATTATATGAAGGGAAAATAATATATATGATTTTTACTATCTACTTTGGTTTGGTTCATCTGATTTTCTTTAAATTCAGTATGACATTCAAAGTCTTGGGTGTTTGTCCGCAAAACAAGACATGACAAATCATTGTTCTAACAAACAAGTGAATTGGCAAAGTGACAAAGAGAGACAAAAGAGAAGATGAAGCCAAATTCAGAGTACCTAAACAAATGGAACAAACAGAGTCTTCGCTGAAACAACAAAACTTTTAGTTTATAACTTGCAAAGATTGGTTGTACCAATTTTTCATTCATTCATCCTCTTCAATCACCTTTGTGCCAAGTCCACTCAATCCTTCCGGTGGGATTTCAGCAACCGTTACGAGTGAATAGAACTCTTCCTTAGCATCTTCATCATCGTTCCTTTTACGGGCAATTCTAACCCGCACCCTCCTCGGGACACTTCTGATTCCTCTGCTCCAGATTTGTTTGTTGAGCTTCACGTCAACTCTCACGTCCTTTGTCCCCATTGCTTTCTCTGCAAATTTCCTTATCTCCTTGATGGCATTTGGAGCCTTCTTCTTGAAGGTGTTGTTATACATTTCATCAGCTCAACTCATTCACATAAATTTGAAATGACTAATTTTGCAATCCTTTGTGAAGTCTTAAGTTTAGAGATTTAGAGCAAAAGACTGAACCATAATCTAATCTAACTTAAAATTATTCTATCTTGAGACCATTCTACACAATCCTATGAACGAATCTACGATCACTAACATATACAAGAAATTCAGATTGAGTTAATAGACTAATTGAGTTAAGAAAATGGCCTTGTATCCAGTTTCATGGATTCCAACTATGCTTAAAACACTACAACCAGACAATACCTTCATTGAACCAATAATAAGCTTAACCTAGGAGCCAATGCAATCTTATTGAAGAGAGAGCAAAGCTATAACAGGAACTCACCATCCATGCAACCTCTTGTGGAGATTGACGGTGTACTATCTGGTAACCACCTCCTCCTTTCTTCCCTTAGTCTTCTCCGACATTTTCTCTCTCTGTCGCCTACCTCTTCACAGAGGAACAGGCGACACAGAGGAACGGGCGAGGCGAGGCGACGACGAATCACGGGTGAGGCGGCGACACAGAGGCACGGGCGAGGCGAGGCGGCAACACAGAGGCACGGGCGAGGCGAGGCAAAAACGAAGCACAGCACATGCGACAGAGGCGAACGCAAACGGCAACCCTAATGGTGGAAGATAGTAGTGGCCAAACGATTCTTTAGGAAGGTTTGATATTTCATTGAAAATAATTTTCACATGATTTCCTATCAATCCGATAAAAATATATTGAATCAGAGATTACAAAACTGGCATTCGGCGCCTAGACGGCCGCCCAGGCCGCCGTTTACAACACTGGGTAAAATTGAGATATCTGAATGAACAAGAATATCCTTATTTCTCCAAAACATAAACCAAAAGTAAGTTTCGCATAAAATAAGTTACTATGAAAACACCCTCCAAATCTCAAAATTGGCCAGTCTTCATCAAAAGTAAATTGCTCGATAACTTTCACTTCCACCCTTTTACCATCACCTACATAGATGTATCTTTCAATATCAAGCGGTTTTTGGTAATAGACGCAACCCCGTATAGATATACTTACGTGAGTTGTAGCACCTGAATCAACCCACCAAGTATTACTAGGCACTGAAGCTAAATTGACCTCAGAACAAACTAAGTGAGAGTCAAATCCTTATTTGCACGACAAGTATGATACTTCGTACAATATTTCTGTATGTGACCATCTTGTGACAATAGAAACATTTTTTTAACCTTATTATGTTTCTTTTGCATATGAATTGATTCCGAATCAACAGTTTCATAACCTTCTTCCTTTTCTCAATCATACCCTTTAAAATCAGAGGAATTCAATGCTTAAATGATCATGAAAATGTGCGGTTTGAGGTTTTCCAGCGTTCGAATTTGTTATGATTCTCAGCAAAACTCGAATTCCTAATCGTTGGACGAACCTCCTTAATCGCAAAGTCGCGATCCATCAAAGAAAGCACGATCAATAAGTGCTCCTTCCATTCAGCAAAGTTCAATCCATTCAACATAGGGATCGAACTAACGTTGGCAGAGATACTAGATGCCGATAGCATAACTATAAACAAAAGATAGCTCGTGTGTTAGACTTACATTCAATAAAACCTTAATTGAATGATAACATGATCCAATCCCATCACAAGGCATCTGCGCAACATCAAAATTAGTCTTTGGACAATAATTTTGACTTGCAATAGATGACTCAACGCATCAAATAATCAGTGTAAATCAAACATCTCATGTAATGGTTACCTTTGGGTATACCATCACATTTATGTCATACCATAATATACACTAATTATACATGCTCACACAATATAAAACTTCCAAACCATGAATGACCTTTGGGTTTATCAAAGTCCGTATGAATTATATTATATAACCTTCTCAATGTAATTGAAATAATTAATTTTCTCAAGATTACCCAATTTGGTAGGATATTGAGAAATCTAATTAAATCGCATGCATTGATCAAATGATATATTAATAACCATCATATTTCGGTGAATAACCTTAATTCAATAGTTATAATTTAACCATATAATTACACGACCTGAATGTGTAATTAATCATAATAAATTATATTCACCGAAATTATGTTATAATATACATAAGTATAACATTTGTGCTAATTCTAATTCCAAACGAATTGCACAAATTAATTGGAATATAAATCCATCTTTAAACATATAAATATGTGATCTCGATTTCAAATTTTACCGAATTATTCTCACAGAATGAATCAAAAAAGGTTGTTCTCCACAATAATCGAGTGAATACGTTAGCACAACTGGTAGAGGGATCCTGAGTTATGCCAGAGGTGCCGGGTTCAAACCCTTCGGACTGCACTCAGTCTCTACCATTTGTTTGTTTTAACAATATGGGCCAGGCCTTTTTAAATAAGGCCAAACCCAAAATTCTTAACAGAATGAGTTTAACCTTTCAAGCCCAAATAAATTGGGTGCATCCATTTAAAACAAAACGGCCCAATTATTTTTTTTATTTAAAAAAAATTCTCCAACCGTTACACTTTTTTTTTTAGTCAAACGATCAACCCCCATAACTCCAATTTATTTCTTTTTAAATGAATGAGTCAAACCGTTACAATTGTTTAATTATTTTTTTAATTAATTAAACAAAGAAAAATCTCCATCATCTTCTTCTCATCAAGAAAAATCTCTTGAATCTTAATGTAAACTAAATTTTACATCAAAATTGTTTAATTCATTCCAAAATTGTTTAATTCATCAATAATTAAATCCAAATCTGATATAGACACAATAGATCGGCTCTGATACCACTTGAAGGAATCCAATTCCATCTGATTCGGATTCCGAAACCCCCGAAACTCTATTGTGAATTATATCAAGATTTGAGAAAATTCGAAAACAAAAGATCGAGATAAATACCTGGATTTATGGTATACGACGTACAGCGGAATAGATCTTCTGATTCTACGTGCAATAGCCTTAAAACTCGATACTGATGGGATGTATCAAGAAGAGAGACTCTCTGAAAGTTTCTGTAAAATGTTGTGATAGAAAAATGAATACACTTTCAGAAACCAAATGAATCTCATTTATATAGGCACGTGAACCAGGGACCATAAACCGACAGATAACCGATTAATTTCGGTTCTCAATTGTATCGTTTAATTTCGCCCATCATGAAATATAAACGATACTACCAAAGGTCTCTATGCATATAGTCCTCCCCATTCAATTCAATACCGAAGTCCAATCAATTAAACTTAAATCCAATCACATTTAGTTTGGACTAAACCGAATGACAACACTTATTCCAAAATTATTCACATATATAGGTCCAAAAATATAAGATTAAAACCAAAAGTCTTACAATCATAGCATACAGGTTTATACATCTCCGTTGCTTAGCCCTCAATAAGGTGGATAAACTAATAGAAATGAATATTAGAAATCCGCTGAAAAATATGTACAAATAGTATGAGTTAACCAAAGAAATGAAATTGTTCTTGTTAAACTCATTGCAATAGGAAGGCATCTCTCATGGCGGTTTGACCTAGATGGTTACAATCGGCAGAGATGCCTCAATCACCAAATACATAACAATTTACGACGTCTATGGTCATCAGAAATAGCACTTCTCCTCTCTCGAGTAGACATGGAAAAGAGTATTAGGATAAGGAGTACCTTTAGAGGGAGTCAAATGGTTGATCAACGAGACTGTGAGTTCAGATTTGGGGTTCGACGTTGCTTCTGTTGTAGATCCGTGGGTTGCATCTCAAACTTCCATCGTAGATCTGATTTAAAGGAATATATGATTGTCGAAGCCATCGAAAGAGTGCTCGATGAATCGACGACGTCGCATGAACCCACCACATAGGAGAATGGGAATAGAAAATTGACGTAACCATCGAAAGGAAACTCAATGATTTAAAAACCATTGATCGAGGGAAGCAAAGAGAAACCTCCACTATCACGACCTCCTCCAGCGAATCGAGCAGACAACCCATGCTAATGTCTGGTCAAACTTTATGGGGTCTTCTTCTATGTTGCCTTTGTTGTCGTAACTTCCTCAAGTGAATCGAGCAGCCATCATTTTTGTATGGGGAGAAGGAATTGAGCAACACTCAGACTTAATGTGATTGAAAGAGTTCGTAACTGTGTTGAAAAGTGAAGAGTTAACATCGTAATGGATTTAATATTAAGAATTTATATAAAGTAAGAGTGGTCATTGAAAAAAACCATTAAAGGAGAAAAGAGAAGATGAAACCCAAAAGGGTTTCAAGAAAAAAAATTTGAAGAATTGACCATGGAAAGAATGAATTTTTTTTATAGGAATGTTTATGTGGTTTCACGAGGAACCAAAGATTTATCATTTTTTTTATATAGTAATTTCCAATGCATCCTTAAAATCTAGCTCTTATTTTTCCTATATGAATGTTGATTCTCTTATATTTAATGCATCCTCAAACATGGTTTGAAGCATCATAATATAGGAGAAATTAGTTTAGTGATGGTGGATAGAGCTTCACAGGAAGAAAAACGAAATAAGAATGTGTCAACAAGGACATAAGAAGAATCTATGTCCTTTGAATCAAGGCTTTTTCCAAGAGTATTGTAACTAAGAGTGTGGAGGTAAAAAGCCACGCAATTGGATCCCAAGAGATAAGATAAAGGCTTTGATAGAGTATTTTATTAAGAAGTAACATCTTAATTTCTTTTCTTTGACCAATCTTTCTTTTTTGTTGAAGTCTTTTCTTCTATCCATTCTATCCATGTGTCTATTTATGTTTGGCTTGGTTGAAATGAGGATCCTTCGATTGACTTAATTGTTCACTTTAACTAGACGAGCTCCATATATATCATGTTATTGAACTTGATGAAAGAGGTGTGTTTTTGAAAAAAAGATTTCATTATTGCTTTTCAATTGCGATTATTAGAAATAGATGGAACCCATTTGTGACCATTACGGAGTGACTTGTGACTAAATTTACTGTTTTTGAAATATCTTTAGGATTTTCCTTGGTAAATATCATCTTTAATATAAATATACATTTAAATATATCGCGAGACACCAAGTGGGTATGTAAATCTTATCAGGTTAGGAAAAACCAATATGCATTGGCAAGTATGCCTTCAATGACCAAATTTTACAAAATTACATGAATACGATGTACCTTATTGTATGCAAGATTCTCTAACTATTGTTACATCTGAAATCTATGATAAATAATACCAACACCAAATAACAATCGAAGCGTTCATTCGAGAAAATCCAACCGAACTTCTTAAACGAAGATAAATAAAAAGATTAAGGAGGAGAAGACTTCATGCGATTGAACATAAGAGATCACCATAAAATGTAAATTCATTTGAAAATTGAAGAAGAAATGGAAATATCTATAGAACACATTTGGATACTAAAAAACAATTGAATACATAGCATTTTCATAAAATAAAATTTTAAGAACAACTCTTGAACTTATATATATATATATATATATATATATATATAAATTATGGTGCATATAAATAGAGCATCATTGTCAATTTTAATTAGGGTGTAAGCTGTCGGCTCGTGAGCCAATTCTAGCTCGAATCATCTTTTAGCGAGTTGATCTGGATATTTTTTAGCTCGTTTAGAAAATGAATTGATGAGTTAAGCCAAAAACGAATTAGAGTTTAGATGAATTGGCGAGTTGGTTCGTAAACTGAATATAAAATCACATGTTTTTCTATTTTTACATATTATACATATTCTTTGCGTTTTATGGTTCGCGAGGGCATTGTATTGGGACACAAGATATCAGCGAAGGGCATTGAGGTAGATATTTAAAAAAGTATTATAAAAAATATGTTTATGTATTTGATATTTTATTTGATATTTGATAAATTTATTATCCAATTAGTATTTTGATATTTAATAATTTTGTATTCAAATTAATGTTTTTTATATTATATATATATTCTTTAGTTTGTAAAAATATATAATGTTAATATTTTGTATATTTTTTAAATTAAATAGTCTAGTTCACGATCAGCTCGTTTTTAGCAAGCTAAAGACGAACTGAACTAAGCTGGATTTTTCAGTTCGTTTTGAAAATGAGTCGAACTGAACCAACTCGTTGTTTTAGAATTGAATCGAACCAACTCGTACTTTGGCGAACTGAACCGAACTAGCTCATTTTACATCCTAATTTTAACGTTAACAACAATATAACATATTACATATATTACTTAAAATTAAATAGCTACAAATTTTTTATAGCTCTAATCGCATTATATAAAAATAGATCACCAATTCATATGATTCTAGAATGTATATCAATATTTACATGTCATATAATGTATTTATTTATTTTAAATTATATTACATGTGATTTTAATATTTACGTGAATATATATAAATAAATTTGTTTCAATTTATTAGTTGTATTCTACATACAAGATAATATTCATCATATATCAGATAAACTTAATGTCGTGATAAATAATGTGACCATCCTAGTTAATGAAAATAAGAGGACAAACATGAGTATGAATAAAAAAAAGGAAAAATAGCATATTTCTTCCTCTAAAATACTGTTTTAGTCTTATTTTCCCTTCGATTTTGACCCACATCCTATTCTCCCATCGATTTTTAGTTTTCATTCTATCCCCCTTCAAAAATACTGTTTTAGTCCTATTCCCCATTTATTTTAACCACATCATATTCCCCCTCAACTATAAAAAATCTGCCTAAAACCTCCTATGTTATTTATTCGTTAATTATCTATTAACCGACCCGATTTTGACCCGAATTTGACCCAATTTTAACTTTAATTTTGACTCAAATTTGAATCAATTTTAACCTAATTTTGACTCGATTTAACTCAAATATATACTTAATTTTGTCCCAAATTTTTACTTAAATTTAACCCGAATTTTAACAATAAATCAAGTTAATTATTCAATTTAATCGTTTTACTTGGTTTAATTGATTTCGAGTAAAATTGAGTACGGTTTTTTACTTGAAATCAATTTTTACCCAAATTCGACCACAATTTTGATTCAATTTAAACCCGAATTTTTACTTAATTTTGACCTAAAATTTACTTAATTTTAATTCAAATATCAACAATAAACCAAGTTAATTATTCAATTTAGATGATTTCTAGTCAAAATTTCGAGCCAAAATTAATAAAATCGAATAAGTAACTTGATTTTTACGAAGTTATCTAAAAATTAACATTTATTATTTATCTGTGCAGTAAATTCACATCTAATTTACTAAAGTATACAATTTAACATTATATCGGGTAAAAATTAAGTAAAAGTTCGAGTTAAACTCGAGTCAAAATTGGGGTCACAATTTGGATCAAAATTGGATCGAATTTGGGTCAAAATCAGGACAAAATTGATTAAATCGATTTGATCCATTTTTGATATAATTAACAAAACCGTATTCAATTTTAACTCAAAATCAACTAAATTGAATAATTAACTTGATTTATTGTTGATATTCGAGTTAAAATTAAGTAAAATTCAAGTCAAAATTAAGTAAAAAATTGGTTTCAAACCGAGTCACAATTGATGTCAAAATTTGGGTCAAAATTGGATCGGATTTGGGTCGAAATCGGGGCAAATTGATTAACTCGATTTGATCCAATTTTGATAATATTAACAAAACCATATTCCACTTTAACTCGAAATCAACTAATTTTAACTTGATTTATTGTTGATATTTGGGTTAAAATTAAGTAAAATTCGAGTCATAATTAAGAAAAAAATCGGGTTCAAATTGAGGTCACAATTTGGGTCAAAATTGGATCGGATTTGGTCAAAATTGGGGAAAATTGATTAACTACATTTTGATCCAATTTTGATAATATTAACAAAACTGTATTCAACTTTAACTCGAAATCAACTAAATTTAATAATTAATCTGATTTATTGTTCATATTCGAGTTAATATTAAATAAAGTTCGAGTCATAATTAGGTAAAAAATCGGGTTCAAATCGATTCAAAATTGAGGTCACAATTTGGGTCAAAATTGGATCGCTTTTGGATTAAAATTGAGTCAAAATTGGGATCAAATTTGGGTAAAAAATGATTTCAAGAAAAAAAATCGTACTCAATTTTATTCGAAATCAATTAAGTCAAGTAAATTGATTAAATTGAATAATTGACTTGATTTATTGTTAAAATTAAGATTAAAATTAAATAAAAATTTGGGTCAAAATTAAGTAAAAATTCGAGTTAAATCGAGTCAAACTCGAGTCCAAATTAGGTAAAATATGGGTCAAAATTAATGTCAAAATTTGGTCTAATTCAGGTCAAAATCGGCTCGATTAACGAATAATTAACAAATAAATAACAGAGGGGATTTTAGGTAGATTTTTGATAGTTGAGGGGGGAATAGGATGTGGTCAAAATCAATGGAGGAATATGATTAAAACAGTATTTTCGAAAAGGGAATATGATGAAAACTAAAAATCGAGAAAAGAATATGAGGCGAGTCAAAATCGAAGAGAGAATAAGACTAAAATAGTATTTTTTGGGTAATAGACTGTTTTCTCTAAAAAATATGGAGAGGATGTTGGAAGTTTTGGTAATCAAAGGGGCGAAATATCAGATATACCCTCGTAGGGCTAAAACGCTTCAAAAATACCCTTCCCTAAAATAATTATTTAATCGGGAAAAAAACTGGAGAAAAACAAATTTACCCTTAATTTTCGAACGTGAAAAAACCCGCATTCTGGAAGAGTAAAAGCCAAACCCGCATTCTGGGAGAGTAAAAGCCAAGAAAGAACAAGTGATTTCGAACTTGAGAGGGATCGATTCGAAGTTGGCAAGAAGGAAATGGCTAGAATCAGCAGCGGTGGAGAAGAGAGCACGAGTCAATCTTCAATAAGTGTAAGTAGATCAATTTCTAGGGTTTTGGAGGATGTCGAGTCCCAAAATGGTTTATTGATTTGAAATGGGTGTGAGTGTCAATGAGTCGGTTGAGTCTCAGTGACACTTCTTTGACTGCTTTGATCAAGCTTTTATGGCGATCAGATATCACAACGACATCACGTCCGTCCGGTACCACCTGTTGCAATCTTGACATAAACCACGTCCATGATTCGTCCTTCTCTCTGTCGATTATTCCCCATGCAAGAGGATATTGGTGATGTTCACCAT
>CM071868.1:29177832-29188715 GCA_036759665.1 Gynandropsis gynandra | reverse complement strand
CTTTGTTGTTGTGGACATGGAGATCAATCCGAAGATCCCCGTCATATTGGGACGACCATTCCTCAACACAACAAAGATGGTCATCTACTGTGCAGAAGGAAGATTGGTGATGAAGTTTGGGGACGAGTCTATCGAGTTCAAACTCGACGAGGCGTTGAATAAGCTCTTCATGACCGAACCCCCAATGAACGTCACCGCGACAAATGCATCAATGGAGGAGACTTTGACCGAACCCCCAATGAACGTCACCGCGACAAATGCATCAATGGAGGAGACTAGACACTCATATGGAGACATTCATCCGAAGGACACACCGTTGTCCCAGTGCACAGAGGTACAGTATCAGTCACAGGTAAGATCGGATATATTTACGCGCATCGAGGAGAAGACGAATCTCATTCGGTAAGGAACCCACCCGACCGGGCAGCACGCTGCACCCGATCGGGCAGACCATTTTTTAGGCGACCCGATAGCGCAACCTCAGCGCCCGACTCGGGCAATACCTACGGGGGGGAATTCCTCAGACTGATCACCCGATCGGGTGGTTGCATGGACCCAATCGGGCTGATACTATGGATGGCAACCCGCGCGGGCGATCTGATCGCCCGACTCGTGTACACCCCATGGGGGTAAATTGCGCAACAGGCACCCGACCGGGCAGCACACTGCCACCCGATCGGGTACCTATGGAGAATCAGAAGCCGTACGTTTCAAGCGATACTTCAACGCGGGAAACGATTCCAAAGTCACGCGCACCATCTCCGACATCTTCAGTGGCACACGTACATTCTTATCCACATGGAACACTGAAGAAACGATCAAACTCAACCGGTATCGAAGGAGATGCGAAAAAGGCACGAGTTCGAGAGATACGGATCGAGGATTACACCTAAGGAGTCCACCAGGTTTCGAACCCAAGCTTGTCGATCATATAGAAGACGGAAGAGGCGTACCTCCTCTATCCGCCACCACTAGCGTATGAAGACGCTATGGTCGAGCTAAAGACCTTAAACAAGCGCTTCTCGGGAGGCAACCCGAGCATATCCTTTAGTTGATTTTGATTTTCGCATTTTCGGACTCCTTTTTCGTTTTTCATTTTTGTTAATTTCGGACAATTTTCTAGGATTTAGGAATTTAGAGATCTATGGTTATTGCTGCGTATTGTTTTCCTCGTCTAATCTTTTCGGAGTTTGCAGCAATACCCGATCGGGCAAGAATACTCTACCCGATCGGGCAGTTTCAGGTTAAGGAGAACTCGGTCGTGTAGCCTTGCACAAGACCGGACCGGGTAGGTCAAATTCGGGAGCACCCGATCGGGCGTCATCAGCGTGCCCGATCGGGCAGAGGTAACTTTTACACGGTAAAGTTAAAAAACTCGAGTAACCCGAACGGCCATTCACATCCCAAACTTCAAACCCGATTGTGCTCTCTCATCTGAGATCCTTTCACGCCGGTTCTAGTCACCGGAGCCGCCTGGGTGTTGCCGCCATTTCACCGCCAAAGTTTGGAGCTCGGTTACTCGAGAAAACCTTCTCCCCCTTTTCTCCTAAAATCTGAAACTCCCTTATTTCAATCGCGAAATCCAGATAAAATCATGAACTTTGTTGAGATTAGGACTGGTATGGGTTAGTCTAGGTCTGATTAGGAAGCTTTAGAGTAATTTTGGTCGGATTAGTCGCAATTCGCGAACTGCAGATCGCGAATCCGCGATCCCACCCGATCGGGCAAGGCTAGCACCCGATCGGGCAGCGCAGACATTCACCCGATCGGGCGACGTTCTCGCCCGAGTCGGGCACGACTCACGGGTTTTTTTCGACTACATTCACCCGATCGTCGGGCGACGTCTCGCCCGAGTCGGGCACGACTCACGGGTTTTTTTCGACTACATTCACCCGATCGGGCATCACACAGGTACCCGATCAGGCACTTTGCAAACCATGTTTCGTATTGATTTTTATCTTCCGATTGTTTTGCAGAAGGCCTCTAGAACTTCCCAGAGCTCAAAGAAACGTCGATCAGACGCACACGATCCAGAGCACGGATGGACAGTGAGGTCGGACATGATTACGGAGCTGACGCCGTACATGCCGATCACCGCCTCTCATCAGCAGTACAATTACAGGACAACGTCCTTCTTGCCCCGCCACAAGTCGAGGTTCGCCGAACTTCAGTCGCGGATCTTCCCATCCCGCTTTTTATCGTCCGAGGCGATGAGTGCTCTCGGCATCAGGGAGCATATCGATACCATCTTCTACACATTGGGATGGACGGGATTGCGGACAGCGACAGAGTACACCTACCGCAAACTCACAGCGGAGTTCTTCGCGACCTTCACCGCCTTCTTCGCTGAGTCCAGAGACCGAGAGAAGACCTTCATGGAGTTCCGCCTGCTAAGGAAGAGCTACCGTCTCACCGCGCGACAATTCGCCATGATACTTGACGTTCCGTACAGCGTATATGCGAAGCTACCCGAGATCAACCGGAACCGTCAAGCAGAATTTTTGGCACAAATAGCATATGGCGAATACTCGACGAGGTCGAAGGCGAGTCACATCCAATACTCGACGAGGTCGAAGGCGAGTCACATCCGCCATCCCGCCCTCAGGTACTTCCACTATTTCCTAGTTTCCTCTATTCTAGGAAAGGGAGCACAAGGAGGTGTCAACCACACCGAGTTGGGCTACCTGAGGCGGGTGGTGCAGACGCACATCGCGGACGACGAGTTGGACGTCACGACCGTCGACTTGGCATCGCAGGTCATTGGGCATTTCCTCGACATATCCACCGAGAAGGTTTGCACGGATACGAAGATCATGTGCGGTGGTATTGTCACTATGATCGCACGGAGGGTCGAGATCAACCTTGGGATCCTGACCGAGGACAAGATAGACGAGGAGCCAAAGTTGAACCTCCAGAACCTATGCAATCGAAGAGCAATCACATTGGAGAGGTACAACGTCATTTGGTGCTACAAGGACGAGCACGATCGGAATTTGGAAGTAGACATCAGCGAGATTGAGGTACACGGGCTTAGACGAGGAGGGATCCCGATTCAGGATAGATCCGACCGTCGGGCACATCGGCCCGAGGGTAGCAGAGATGGATCGACCTCCCGCCGCCGCACCAAGATCGTCTATCTCGAGGCAGCGCAGCCGACGCGCCACACACTCACGCGCGCGTCCAGAGTACCATCACAGCCGCTCTGACTTCCCTTCGATGGAAGGAGTCCCACTAGTTTTCTCCAACCTAGTTTCGCTTGTCACCACTTAGGTTAGTTTAGGAATTTAGGATCACATCCCTTTCTATTCTTTCCCATCTTAGTTTAGTTTTATTCTTAGTTTAGCTGCTTTAATCCCTAGAGATCGACCCTGGTACTACACGATCCGTATACTTGCGGTGAAGTGGTCTAGGAATAATTAAACTCGTGTTCACAGACACACCAGTGTTAACCGACCCGATTTCACTCGATTTCGACCCGATTTTGACCCGGATTTGACACAATTTGAATACCCAATTTTAACCCACATTATAACCGATTTTAACCTGATTTCGACAAATTTTTAACTCAATTTCACCCAAATTTAATTCGATTTTACCCAAATTTAACCCAATTTCACCCAAATTAACCCGATTTTACCTAATTTTAATCCGATTTTACCCAATTTCATCCAAATTAACTCGATTTCACCTAATTTTAATCCGATTTCACCCAATTTCATCTAGATTTCATCACATTTAACCCGATTTCACCCAAATTTAATCCAGTTTCACTAAAATTTAACCTGATTCTACCCTATTTTAATCCAATTTCACCCAATTTTTACTCGATTTCACCAAATTTCAACATGATTTCACCGATTTTCAACCCGATTTACTCACTTTTAACCCGATCTCACCCAATTTTACTAGTTTTCATCGAATTTCAACCCAGTTTAACCGATTAACTCACTTTTAATTCGATTTAACCCGATCTTTGATTTACTACAATTTCATCCAATTTAATATAATTCCAACCCGATTGCACCCAAATTTTACTAGTTTTCTCTAAATTTCAACCCGATTTAACCGATTTAATCACTTTTAACCCAATTTACTCACTTTTAACTTGATTTAATCGATTTAACCCAATTATCGATTTACCTTAATTTAATCCAAAGTAATATAATTCCAACTCGATTTCACACAATTTTATATAATTTCAACCCAATTTCACCCATGCTTACCAAATTTTATTCAATTTCGCCGAATTTTATTCGAACCGAATCCAAAACAAACTTGATTCTCTAAAAGTTTGAATCGAGTTTAACAGATTTACTCACTTTTAATTCGATTTAACCCGGTTTTTTATTTATCTCAATTTCATCCAATTTAATATAATTCCAACCCGATTTCACCCAAATTTTACTAGTTTTCTCCGAATTTCAACCCGATTTAACCGATTTAACCCGATTATCGATTTACCTCAATTTCATCCAAAGTAATATATTAAATTAATTTGGATGAAATTGGATGAAATTGGGTTAAACGTGAGTAAATCGGGTTGGAATTATAATTAATTGGATGAAATTAAGGTAAATCGAAAATCGGGTTAAATCGAATTAAAAATGAGTAAATCGGGTTAAAAGTGAGTTAATCGGTTAAATTTGGTTGAAATTCGGTGAAAACTAGTAAAAAATGGGTGAGATCGGGTTAAAAGTGAGGTTAAAATCGGGTTAAAATTCGGTGAAATCGTGTTGAAATTCGGTGAAATCATGTTGAAATTTGGTGAAATCGAGTAAAAAATTTGGTGAAATTGGATTAAATAGGGTAGAATCGGGTTAAATTTTGGTGAAATTGGGTTAAATTTGGGTGAAAATCGGGTTAAATTTGATGAAATCTAGTTAAAGTTGGGTGAAATCGGATTAAAATTAGGTGAAATCGAGTTAGGTTGGGTGAATTTGGGTTAAAATCAGGTGAAATCAGGTTAATTTGGGTGAAATATGGTTAACATTGGGTAAAATCGGATCAAATTTGGGTGAAATTTGGTTAAAAAATTGTTGAAATCGGGTTAAAAATCGGTTATAATACTTGTCAAAATTGGGTATTTGAATTGGATCAAATCCAGGTCAAAATCGGGTCAAAATCGAGTGAAATCGGATCGTTTAACACCATATACAGTTTATATAACGGAGGGGAGAATCGGATGGATTTTGTAAGATGAGGGGGGAATTGGCTGTGTCAGATAATTCGGGGGAATTGGCGTACAACATGATAGTTAAGGGGGTTAGAGGTTTTTTCCCTATTGAATATCTATTGCAAAGAAATTGTAAATCGTTAAAACATTTTCCTTTAATCCCATTCCCTAACAATATCAATGTTGACTTCACACTCAACAAACTAATATATGAAGAAACATCATACAATTTAATCACAATGCAATCATTATTTACCGAATTGAAAAACAAACTTACCACTGAACAACATGAAATTTTCACTACAATAATAGACTCTGTTTAGCGACCTATTAGACAAGTATTTTTCATCTACGGTTATGGAGGAAATGGTAAAACTTTTATACGGAAGACATTATCAACATGTATTCGTTCAAAAGGAGACATAGTTCTAAACGTTGCATGAAACAGAATAGCTTCTTTATTATTACAGGGTGGACGAACTGCTCACTAAAGATTTGCTATACCCATTGACATCATTGAAGACTCAATATGCTCCATAAAATTAGGGACAGAGCTAGCAGAACTTATAAATATCACAAAACTTATAATATGAGATGAGACACCAATGGTATATAAAATATTGTTTTGAAGTGTTAGATAAATATTTTAAATATATCATTAATTCTGTTAACAGTATCTTTCGAACCAAACCATTCAATGGTAAAACAATTGTATTTGGCGGCGATTTCCGACAAATATTACATGTCATCGCAAAAGGTAATAGATATGATATTGTTAGAACCTCAATAAATTATTCGTATCTATGGAAATATTGTCATGTTATTAAGCTTACAAAAAATATACGGCTACATATAAATGCAAATACCAACATCGAAGATATACATCTCGAATTGGGTGTTACAATTAGGCGATGGCTCATTATTAGAACCTAAGGATGGCGAATGTTATATAGATATTCTTCTTGATTTTATTCATAACATAAACAATAATCCAATTCAATCCATCATACACAATGTATATGAAGGTTTAACAAAAAAATATCAAGATCAATCATTTTCTGAAGAAATAGCAATATTGTGTCCAACAAATGATAAAGTAGATGAAATAAACGACATATTACTAAATATGACACCTGGTAATGTTAAAGAATATTTTAGTTTAGACACGTTATGTCCTTCCGACGATAACGATAACGATACTGAATTATATACTACACAATTTCTAAACGCAATCAAATACCTAGGAATTCCGAAATCATTGTCTGCAACTAAAAATTGGAATCCATGTGATGCTTTTACGAAATATTGATTAAACACTTGGATTATGTAATGGTACACGATTACAAATTACGCAGTTAGGTAAAAACATAATTGAAGACAAAATTATTACTGGTACTAACAAAGGAGATAAAGTATTTATTTCCAGATTGTCTTTAATCCTACAAATACTATATTATATTTTCGGTTAAAACGCAAACAATTTTCGATCATACCTTGTTTCACAATGACAATCAATAAGAGCCAAGAACAAAGCTTAAATAAAGTTGATATATATTTATCGCGTCCCGTATTTACTCATGGACAATTATGTGTCGTCGTTTCTAGAGTTAATACACGTGATAAACTAAAAATATTGATGACAACCAAATTATATGTACAAAAACAATAAACTTTGTATTCAAAGAAATATTCCATAATTTGTAATTTATTTATATTCTAATTGTACAAATACTCAATAACGAATACTCTGTATAAAGATTGAATATTATTACATAATATGTTCTAATATGATGTTAAACATATGTCTATAATTTTTATTCAAACTTTATTTCAATTTTTATCTAACATAAAATCCCCGCGCGTAACGCGAGTATAAAACTAGTTCAAATATATGAATTGAATTCAATTTTTCACAAGTAACTTTTAATTATTATGATTGTATTGCATTATCAATTTATCAAATTTTTTAAACACAATATTAAATTTTAAAATTTAATATTAAGTTTAAAATATAAAAAGTAACTTTAATATTTATCAATTTATTTCAAAATATTAGGACTAATATGTTTATACAAAGTTATCATAGAATAACTATAAAATTGTTTTCAAATTAAACTATAAATATATGTCAACTATTATATATATTTGAAGATTAATTTAGAGTTCTCTAAAATATTTTAAAATGATAAATAAAATTCTAGTTCTCTAAAGAATAAATTTATGTAATTTATGAGATTATTTAAAAAATATAGTAAGAAAAAATATATTAGTACGAAGAATTGGACATCATTCGCAAGGTCTTGTGGCTCCTAGGTGGAAGAAGAAATATTAAGTGGCAAGAATGGAGTGCAAAAGCTATATATTGTGGCTGGAGAAACCATAAGCTGTGGTTGTATGATACAACAATGGTTTGGCATTGTGAATAAAACCAAAATGCTACAAAAGTGGAAGCAATATTAACACTAATCCGCAGAGACACCACAGCTTTGTCATAAGCCTATCACCTGAGCTGCGGGAGACATTGTGGTTTGTTTTGGATGGCTCCAAGGACGAACGAGTGCCCACTCCTGCTGCAATGGCCGGAGGTACTGCAGTTTTGTTTGGTCCGGAAAGTGTTGTCTTGGCCTCTTCGATATCGTAGCCTGCATTGTAGAGTCCATAGATAAGATTAGAACAATTTAACACCCCGATCCCTTTCTGGGTCGCAGGTATCACCTCTGAGAAGTTTTGACGACTGATCCTATAGATCGCCACGAGTTATGTCTCGTGAGATATTTCTCAATAGGTCACCCATTCTAAGAACCCGTGGAATTTCTAATCAAGGTTACTGAAAAGGAAGATAAACCTCGGTAATTTGGTAATATAGGTAATCGAATCAAATCTTCTAAGCCTTTTCCAACATCACAAGCATCTCAAACCGTGGCATCACACATAGAACATCACAAGAGGTTGAGAAAAAGGGGAAACTCACAGTCAAACTTCTTCCATCCCAATACAAGTTTTTCTCTGTCAAATACTACCCGATAGCCGGTCATGAAGTTTTCTGTAGATCATAGAAAACATCTGATAATGAGCAGTTGGATGACCAGGAAGAATTAAGAGCTGAAGGCGAACAACGATCGGTCACGAGACACTTACGTCCGATTATGTTCAGTTCTGAACTTTTGACAATAGCTAGGCAATACACAAGTTCACCCTGCGAAATGTGGGTACTTATGTAACAACAAGACCTGTTATGGCAATTTTACTCTACAAGGTTAAGGAGATTAAGAAACATAGAAGTACCTCAGTGGAGATGACAATTATAGGATCGTTGACAGTGAAGTGGCCACCTCCTTTCATCGTTAGGCTCATACTCGGTACCAGACCGGCATTTTCCTCAGGACTGTGTATCATAGAAGAGAAGTTAGATACAAAAGACGGAACCATTAAATGGGTCAGAATAAATGTGAGACGGACACCTCATGTCATAACAATACTCAAAGGGGATCCTGGAATCTGGATGATGTCGTTTATCTTGCGCCTGAGAATGGAACTGAAGACAGAGACAGTGTTACTGGAATAGAGTGTAAGTAGGCACAGAATATGATGTTTAGGTACTCACACTCTCTGAAACCATGGTATAAATTGGGCCAACCAAATAAGTAAAAGAGGTTCCGGTGTCAAAGAGCGTTGTGAATTCGGCATCAATTAGAGTTGTCCCGACACGCACCCTTGCTACCGTGATGTTATAGTTTGGACTGAAACGAAATTGGCAGTCAGAAGGAAAGTCGACAGAGTGAGCTCCCTCAAGAGAGCACATTCTGTTTTACCAGATTTTGAAGGACAAGAATAAGTGCATAAGTAATTACCACTTACTGTGATGGGTTCAAGTTAAGAGGTGTCTCTTCCTGATCAGAACTGCCTTTGTCCCCAAAACTGATCCTTCCAACTCCATCATGTCCGAAACACATGGAGAAAGAATCGGCAATTAGACCTTCCCTTGACAAAATGCTAGGAACAGAGATCTTTTCCATGCCCAGACCAAACAAACCATTTGGAGCAGCAATGTCCAGAAAGGAGCCACTTTGAACCTGCCCACAGCTGCATATTTCTTTATCTCAGCATACAACAACAAGTAGCCACAGAACCAGAAAGAAAGAAACAAACCATTGACTATTTATTACTCACCCGAATGTGACATATGCCTTAACACGTTCAGGATTCGTATCCTCTGTTGTTAAGTGTAGAACATCTTCCATGAGAATACCAGATGTCGAAGTTTGAGCTGAGACGTAAGATACCATGTAAGGGCAAGTGCTGAATGTTCCAAGGCACTGGTTACGCTGTGCACATAAACTGTTATTGCAGGTCACCTTTTTGCTTGTGGATGAAACTTTAGGGTTGTAAATGCTGAGTTCAAATTCCTGCCACAGGAATGTCGCAATTCGCAAGCTTAGAAACCATCACAAGGGGCTCGCAATAATCAACTCGAAAACCCTAGAAGATCAGCTCATCTAAGTTCTGGAAAGTACAACACTGTTGCTAAATTTTAAGATTTCAACAGTCGACTCAGCAGCCTGACAAAGCATCAAAACAGCTTGAAGAAAAGGAACACAAGTTCTACAATGGAACACAGCAGAATAAACCATGGCTGAGCAAAGGAACTGAATTCAGACTATATATATCCATCATCAACCAAAGAACCAACTGAAACATACAGAATTTAGAATAGAACAAGCTCTAGTTGCAGTTTCTAAGTTAAGTGGATAGAATTTGAAACATACTGAAGCATAAGCAGAGCCTTCGGTCGGTGCACATCTACCACAATCACAAGGTACCCAGAAAAGATCGCTCCCCGTATCGAGCGCCACCATGAACTTCAACCCCGGTGTGCCCAATTGAATCGTCGTGTAATGCAAACTGATACCGAAATAAGGATCACAAGCAACAAATCAAACATGCCCAGAGTGAGAAATCTCACGTCCCATCTGCAAAACCCAGAGGAAAACGCACTTACAATCCTAGAGAGCTGATACGAAGAGTTGAGTTCCCGTCGGAAAAAGTAAGCGACGACGACGAGTTGGTCTCCGACAGGCGACGGCCACGGATGAGGCGATCACGGAGGGCGAGGACGTCATAGTACTCGAAGCTCCCTTTGGGCGGGAAACGAGAGAGTTTTCCGGTGGAATCGGACCACCGCTTAACCGTGTCGGAGAATCTATGGTGCATCTCAAATGAGAAGATTCGATCATGGCAGCTCCCGGAGCTCAGTGACGTGAAAATCGGGATCAAGAACAGGATACTCTTGAAGAAACCTCCCCGCATTGTAAAGCTCATCTTCTACTCATAAAAAAATCCGATTCTTTTAGGAAACATGAGCAAGAATTCAAGATTTTTCAAAATCAAATTAGCGTGATTGGATCTTTGAGGAAAAAAATTAGGTTTTTCGGGGAATGCGAAGATCTGTGCATTGTTGGTAGTAGTAGGTAATGGATACAGTGGTAGTACACAGTTCAAAGGGTTGAAAACTGCGATCACCGTCCGGGGAACAGTGGGCCCCGGCGGCGACGTTTGTGAACGCTGGATCTCTCTTTTTCCTCCCTCCTATTGACGTTTCTTTTCACTTCTTGCCTGGAGGATCAGATAGCTAAAACGCTTCAAAAATACCTTCCCTAAAATAATTATTTAATCGGAAAAAAAAACTGGAGAAAAGACAAATTTACCCTTA
>CM071868.1:29159721-29176575 GCA_036759665.1 Gynandropsis gynandra | reverse complement strand
GCGGGTATTCAGAATTCGCCCGATCGGGTAGTGATCACCCGATCTCCTTGTTCATGTGCCCGGTCGTGTATTTTTGCATGGATAAACCCCGTAGGTTTTTACCCGAGCGGGTGGAGAATAGTGCCCGGTCGGGCACCCTCGTGATCTTGATATTCCTCTTTTTCGCTCGTTGCTCGGGTGTTCCTTTGGGTTCTGGAGCTCGGTCTCGGCTCTGAGTAGATTTTCCTTCAAATCTTGTGGTTTTTTACAGGAATCCTTCATATTGAGCTCATTTAGGCCTTGTCGCCTAGAAACCTGAAAACCAATAAAACGGGTGTGTGAAGCTCAAAATAGAATCGGATAAGTAAGAATCGATGTAGGAATCATGCGAAAATGATATAAAAACCTATCCTAATAATGATACACTTTCAGTGTTATCATATATAATTATAAAATTGAAATATAATTAGAAAACTTACAATAAAAATGTGCCACCATCGTTGGCGCACAACTTCTGGCTTAACTTGCCAGGAATAATAGAGATCGTCCTAGACCCTTGGATGATGTGATTGTTGGTGTGTATTAATAGATCATCCTCATCAAACCTGCATAACAAAAATAAAAAGTTAGATAATATTTATGAAATATAAAATACAAATCAAAATAATTAGATACTATTTACCATAACATCCCAGGAGCACGTTCTGGATCGATGATCGGAAGGGTTGGACGCCCATCGAAATCATCGATCAACGCATCGATATATATCATATTGTCCTCGTCAACAAATATCGGCGGTGCTGATACTGGAGACGGAGGACGATATGGTGGTGGTGGCGGCGGGGGAGGCGCTCCCGCGGAACCAGCAAGTAACCCACCCGATCCAATGAAACGTCTCGGTCTCATTGATGGTTTGATGCACTCTTTGGTATGATCTAAATAGTTAACATTCCAACGGACATCCGTTGGAAATCGCAACGGATACCCGTTGGAGATTCACGTGAATTTATTTAAACCGGTGGCCTCGAAATTCATAAAATCAACGGTCATCCGTTGCCATTTCTAACGGGCATCCGTTAGAAGTTGCAACGGACGACCGTTGGAATGTTTCCGAACGAAACTTCCAATGGACATTGCCAACGGATGGTTTCCGTTGCCATCCGTTAAAATTTGCGACGGATTTCCAACGGCCATTCCAACGGAGGTTTTCCGTTACAAATCCGTTGCAAATTGCCCGTTGCAATTTCACCACATCCGTTGCAATCACGTTGGTTCGTGTTTCCAACGGACGGATCTGTTGCCCCGTCCGTTGGAAATTCCGTGTTTTTTTGTAGTGAAGTTATGTCTCAGACGTTACTGATTCAAGAACCAGAACTCCGGAGAAGAGTTTTGATGTGCTCTTACAGCCCTTAATTCATGAATTAAGAGATTTATGGAATAATGGAATTATTGTATATGATTCAAGTACGAAACAAAACTTCAGATTGAAAGCAGTATTGTTGTGGACAATTAGCGACTTCTATGCCTATAGAATGTTATCTTGATGGAGCACGCACAAGAGACTGTTATGTTCATATTGTATGGAGGAAACGAAATTTTTTCGTCTAGTACACGTGAAGAAACCATGTCGATTAGATTGTCATATAAGATTTCTTGCCCCTGGACATAAATTTAGAAAAGATAAGAAACATTTTCAAAAGAACGCATATAGAAAAAAGAGACACCATGCATGCAAACAGCTACGCAAATACTATACAAACAATTAAATATGATGGTAGATTTACTAAAATCGGTAGAATATGGAGGAGATGTGGGCATCGAAAATAAAAAAGCCAAAGTGAGTGGCATAACTGGTAAAAATATAGTATTTTTTGGAACTATCGTATTGGAAATCATTTATATTGCATCATAATTTGGATGTTATGCATAATAAAAAAAAACTTTTACGATAATATTATCACCAATATTTAGAATGTGACGAAAAAACGAAGGATAGCATACAATCAACGAAATATTTGAAGACAATATGTTGAAGACCTGAATTGGAGTTACGTGATGAAAATGCACATATCCTAATATTTAGTTTGTTTGGGTCTCCAAAAACAATATATTGAGGTGGTTAAAAGAAGACATAAAATTCGGTTCAATTGAGGAATGAGGTTCTGATGAGAGATATCCTACTTGGATAAAAGATTTGGTTAACGGTCTTATTAAAATGTATTGTGTTGACTAATTATGTTTATTAAGGATATACATTCTACACTTACGAGCACGAAAAATATAGAAATTATTTATATAAAAGTTTCTTATTAAAAAACTATTTTATTTTTTATTTTATTTTAAGTTCATCAGTTAAAGAAAACCTTTGTAATTTCCAATGGTAGTGTTCGTTGCAATCTCTTGACATTTCCAATGGATTCTGTTTGTTAAAATATATTGTTGCAAATAGCAACGAATGTGGTTTTCTATAATCGATTTCTAACAGACAGAAACTTGTTGTAATCCGTTGGAAATGACATGTTTTTTTGTAGTGTCATTAGTTGTATAATAATTATACTACCTAAACATTAATAATAAAAATCATGTCCACAAAAACTATTTAATAGTATTAGAGTACTAGGTTACAAACCTTAGTCATCAATCATCTTTTTCCTCTTTATTTTAGCGTTGCACATCTATCATCATCGTTGTTCATCATAGGCCTCCATAGACCGGTGCTTTTTTCTTTTGATGTCGTTTCACCCCAGGTTTTGGTCATGCCTCTTACACTACTACTCTTCTTCTCCAACAGAAAATCGGGCCTCTCTGTCGATCTTCCCTAGTTTCCTAGATCCAAAGCCGACCTATCTCAGCCTCTTGCCTCTAGCGCCCGCACAGCCTTCATAGTCACTTTCCCTTCATCTCTCACGGTAACCACCATTTCGACCAATTCCTCCACAACTCACACGACTATCACAGATCATAGCCTCGAGTTCAACCTCCATGAACCTTGATCAAACATTCCTTTTGGTGAATATTAGCAATGTATTCGTTTTTTATAAGGTCCAAGATGAGAACACTTTAACCCTCTCAATGAGCTACAAGAATGTTTGTCGAACAATGAAGCCATATTAGCCACTCAACTCGCCGTCGACTAGCCCCTCCCAGTCACGCTATATGCGACCATTGCTTTCAATCATTATTCGCACCATGAGTCTTCGTCCAACCAAGGTCGTGGGTCTTCATTATGGAATTGTGGGTTATCATATTTCGTTGGATATGATTATTAGGGAAAGTGTCAAGTATTTGGGGTGTTTGCTTACGGTGTGATACGATGTTCATAATTTCAACATGCTAACTCAGGTGGTCATCCGCCAAACTCCTCCTCATTGCATCTGTCGCCACGTCCAGGGGCAACCCTATGCTCACAGCACAATAATTTCCTTCTATGCTATAAACATGTGTCTACTTGCAACATATTACTTCACTCTAACCACAACAAATGATCTTTTCATAATCCATACGTTGGCAGAATAACATTTGTCATTGATGATGGTCGGATTTTGCATTAAATCGTATTTCTCAATTCATGCATACATCGACATATGATAATTGGTAAACTATAAAATGGTTTCCGAGATATTTTGCAAGGCCTTGAGACATTGGAATCTTTTTCTCCATAACCAATCAGATCATATTACATGCCTTTAGTGATGCTGATGTGATGATCGTGGTGATTTTTCTTCCATATATATATATATATATATTTGTTATGTATCTTGGTTGATATATATCTGATCTCATGATCATCAAAGAAAAAAAGGACTTGCAACGCATAATTATGTAAAGATTGAATATCGATTTATTGTTGTAACGTCGACAGAAATATATTATGTTCACAACCTATTGTCAGAATTTCAGGAAGTTTCTTATTCCATATATGTGATCTGTTGTGATAAAATTAGTGTTACACACTTATCCATTAACTCATTCTTTTATTCACGCATGAATCATATTATCTTGAACTATCATTTTATTTGGAGTCAGGTTCAAGTCGATTCTCTTCGTGTCAATCACATTATTTTTGCTCATCAACATACAAATTTGTTTATCAAATCATTACCATAGATATTATTTCATTTCTCATATATAAAGACTAGAATCTCACACGATGATCCATTTGAAAAACATATAAAAATATAATTATAAAATTACATATATAATTAAATTAACATTATAAGTTGTCTAATATTTGTATATACATTACATAAACACTAATAATAAAGAAATTTTTTTCACCAAAACTCTATAAGGTTTTAAATTTTACTTATCTTCATATATAGCTTTGTAAATGGAATTAAACGAATTTAATTTGTTCAAGTTAGATTTATATCTTTTGTTTATATTTGTAAGTATTATAAGTGCTTCAGTATACAGAGGAGGAGAAGATAGAGAAGTAGCTGACGAGACAGCTGATGCAAGAACTGTCGAGGCAGCTGATGGAGCATTTCATAGAAGAGATGACGAGGCTGCTGATGAGGCATCTGATAACAGAATGCATGTGCAAAGGAAAGAGTTTGTTCCACCTGAATAAGAGTTTGTTTCACCTGAAGAAGAGAGCACCAGTAACGGAATGCAGGTGCAAATAAAGTAAAATTCACATTCAGTTTCACCAACAACCATTCAGCTCCGAAATTCATTTTTCGTTTTAGGAAATGAATGTAATATTTAGAAGACTCGGAAAGGTTTTTGAGCCTAAAAAATTATGTATTGGGTGACAGATGAATGTAATGCAGAATACAAAATTTGAAGAGCTCAATGCTCTGTTTTACAGATTTTATTGTTTCATTGTGTTGTTCTTGATAACACGTAATCCGTCGTAGTATTTACATGATTCTTAGGTTTAGTTTTGATTAGATTTTAATTTGAGTTTATTCGAGGCTTTTATCTACTATTTCGTGTTTTGTGTAGGAAATGAAGACATGAAGGAAAAACACGAATGATTACGACAATTCCACCCCGAAAACGTGATTGAATGACAAGATACCTCATGTGAAAGGCCATGGAAGCAAATCAAACACTCAAGCATCGAGCGAAAGGAGCGGAAACAGCATTTGATAGTGTAGATGCTCGGCCATGAAGTGTGCCCGCTTGGGCTGTGTATGTGCACCCGATCGGCCTGCAATTTGAAGCAGAAATTCACCGAGAGTTAGCCCGACTTGGGCTCAAAGGATGCACGCTCGGGCAAGCCAGCCCGACCAGGTTTAAAGTCATGCACGCACGGGCTAATGGACTGCACGAGCGAGTGGAGGTTGTGCCCGCTTGGGTCCACCTTTTTCTCAACAAACTCCTTGAATTTTGAACGGCCAAATAAGGAAATAATAAGCCTAGTAGGGCTAGGATACGAGGGGGGACATCAGAGGAGACACTTAAAGACATAGAGAAAGAGGGAGAAGGACGGAACGAGGGATCTGGAGCATGGAGGAGCTGTTGAAGACGTCGGTATATGAATAGGGAGGAATCTCATTCTTTATCAATGTTGAATATAGTTATCTTTTGTGTTTCGTTTTCTAAGTTCATGTCCGAGTAGATCCACAGCCATGGGATAGAGAGTTTTGCCGATTTGTAATGAAATCTTGTTCTTAATGCTTGGTGGTTCTTAATACTTTTGTTCTTGAACGCCACTTGAATGAATGATTTCGGTATTGATCATTTTCAGATTGATTGGTTGTTTTTAATGCTTTCGTTCTTGTACGCCACTCAAACGAATGATCATAGAATTCTAATGAATCTACGCCAGGGGATTAGACTTTGGTATCTAGCCATGATTTAGGATTTAATCGGTTTAGAATCTACGCCAGGTCGATCGATTGAATCTAGGGATTAGGATAGCGGTCTTAATGTGTCTAGTAGATGAGATACGCAATAGAGATAGTGGTATACGCATGCTAGATAGTGGACAAGTCTACGCCAGTCAATTCCTATATAAGATCTTGAATTCCCTGAACTCGTGATAATATCTAAGACCAATGATCTTGTTAGAACTTCGTCACATCATCGTGCATCTCTCGAAACCCGTGGTGTTTAGTCGTTGAGTCATTCCATTCATTAGTTTAGTTTAGTTGCATTCGCATTCGCATTCACTCATTTATTTCACACGTCTTATTCATTAGTTACTAGCTTTAGAGTTGCATCAATTCCTTGTGTTCGACCCTGATACTATACGATCCGTATTCTTGCGGAAGCGTTAGTCTAGGTAAATTATTACTTGAGATTAACCGACATCAGTTTTTATGGTATCAGAGTCTTATGATCCTTGTTAATGGCAAATCAATCAGCCAATTTCCCATTTCCTTTTCATATCAACATTTCAAATTTTGTAATAATTAAACTCACAGATACAAGTTATCTGTTTTGGAAAACCCAGGTTGAATCAATTCTTCGAAGCCAAAAACTCCTTAGTTTCATTAATAGGGAAATCCAAAAACTAGAAGAGACGATTACAGTGGATCTAGATGGTCAACAAACGAAGATTCCAAATCCTGTGTATGACTCGTGGCTGCAAACAAATCAGTTGATTAAATCATGGATCATTGGAACACTTTCAGAAGATGTGTTCAACCATGTTATGGGACTTGATTCAACTCTTGAGGTATGGACTACACTTGTAAACCATTTTAATAAAAAATCAGTAGCTATAGAATTTGATCTACTTGCTTCACTACAAATGCTAACAAAAGATGGCAGAACAATGGCGGAATACTTACGGGAATTTAAACGAATCTGTGATAAACTCAACTCTATCGGTAAGCCAATTCCAGATCAAATAAAAATTTTTCAGATTACTTCAAGGTCTTGGTAAGGAGTATGAATCCTTTATCACAGTTATTTAAACTTCTCTGCACTGACCACCATGTCCTACGTATGATGTTGTGGTGTCTCAACGGATAAGTTTATCAGTAAACAGTATTCATGGTTCACCAGCAATTACTCCTCACTTAGCCTTTTCAGCACAGAATAACACAACATGACATTCAGAATTTTATTCAAACTATGGAAGAAGAGGAGGATATCCTCAAAGAGGAGAAAGATATCATGCATCTAGAGGCAGGGGTAGCTTTAATTCTAGAGGAAGAGGTTTCACTCCTCAGGTTTACTCTATTAACTCTCAAAATAAGCCTAACAACCCTTCATCAAATAGATCTCAACAAACAAATAGACCATTGTGTCAAATCTGTAGAAAGTATGGCCATGAGGCTGTTAGATGTTGACATCGATTTGATAATTCTTTCCAATGTGAGGATATTCCATAGGCCTTGACAACACTTCATCTCACTTATTACAAAGCATAAAGTGGTTTCCAGACTCATGAGCTTTTGCTAATATGACTAATTCCACTACAAAGTTACAAGTTACATTACCATATTCTGGACAGGATAATGTCATGGTAGGAGATGGTTCATTTCTACCCATGTCACACATTGGATCTACAAATCTGAATACAACAGAAGGTACATTCACTCTCAAAGATGTTCTAGTTGTTCCAACAATTACTAAATCCTTGTTGTATGTATCTAAGTTTACATTAGATTATCCTTGTCATTTTGTATTTGACTCAAGTGGAGTTTGTATAAAGGACAACCTCACAAAGAAAGTTCTATCTCAAGGAACTAGAAGGGAAGGAATCTATGTCCTAGACAATGTTAATCTTCAAGCCTTTTACTCAACAAGGTAGAGGACAACAAGTTTTTCCATCTGGCACAGAGGTTTGGAGATGCTCATGCTCATATTCTGCAACAACTTAGTAATAGCAATGCCATAAGAATGACAAAAATGAGTTCCACTTTGTGTGAGTCTTGTCAGCTAGGCGAGAATTCTAAGCTGCCATTTCTACCATCTCTCTTTCATGCAAAGGAACTCTTAGAAAGAATACACTATGATCTTTGGGGTCATGTACCCATATCATTTGTAGAAGGATTCAAATGTTATGTCATTTTTAGTGACAATTTCTCTCGATATTGCTGGTTATATCCATTGCAAAGGAAATCAGAGTTTACTTCAGTTTATATTAGGGGTGAACATTTCAATTCGGTTATATAAAAACGAACCAAATCGAACCAAATTATGGTCATTCTGTTCTGTTCGGGTGTAGATAAAATAACCGATCGGATAAGAAAGTTAAAACCTTGGATAGATCCGGTTCGATTCGGTTATTAACCGAATAACCGTGGATAACCGATTAATTACATAAAAATATAAACAAATATAGGTAAATGATATTTATCAAATAAATATTTATCTAATATAATTAAAAATTAAAATTAAAAATCGAATTTGAATAATAATATATTATATTATATTTTTTAAATATATAAATTATTTGAAATATTTTGAAATATTCTTTTATTTTTAATTTTTATATGATAAAATACTTGGTAAAATCGAAATAATTGAACAATAACCGAACAAATTAGAGTCTGTGTTTTACTTTGTTTACAATATTTTATTGATATAACCGAACCGAACCGTTGTACAATCAAATCGAACTAACTGATTTAAATTCAATTATGGTTGGATTATTTTTTTTAGAACTTAAATAATCCGTACTCATTATATCCAAACTGAAATCCGAACCGAAAATGGCGAGACCTAGTTTATATAATGTTTAAGAAACTAGTTGAGAATCAATTTTATAAGAGAATACAAATGTTTCAAAGTGATGGAGGATGAGAGTTTTGTAGCAAAGAATTCTTAACTTGCTTAGCAAATTCTAGAGTGGAACACTTAGTCTCTAGCCCATCAACACGTGAATAGAATGGTCTTGCAGAGCAAAAGCACAGACATATTGTTGAATTAGGTCTGTCTTTGTTGTTTCAGGCTAGAGTTCCATTAAATACTAGTTTGAGGTCTTCGTCACTACAAATTTTTGAGTAACTTACTTCCATCTATTGCTCTGGATAAGATTAGTCCTTACACAAAATTATTTGGTACATATCTAGAATATTCAGCATTATGGCTCTTTGGTTGCTCATGTTATCCGTGTCTCAGGCCTTTTGGACAGCACAGGTTTGAGCCACGTTTCTTACAATGCGTGTTCCTTTGCTATAATGAGAAATACAAGGGGTATAGATGTTTGTTTCCTCCTACTGGAAGAATGTATATATCTCGTCATGTGATATTTGATGAAGAACAGTTTCTATTTCAGGATTCTTATCATTCTTTGGTTCAATCATACAGCTCTCCATTGCTTCAAGTCTGGCAGAAATCTCATACTCCTACTTCTCCTATTCAACCTATTTCAATCAAACCATTCAACCAAACTTTTAACTCCCTTTGTCTATCCTAGAACCTTCTCATTCTTCAAATACAACTGAAACCAATTTATCAAATTCAGAGCAATCAAATCCTTCTTCTTCAAACACTTAGCCTTCTTCTTCTCAATCTCCTACAACTATCACTCAAAACCAAAACACTCATCCTATGATTACCAGGAAAAAATCTGAAATTACTAAACCAAATACCAAATATGCTCTCTTATCTTCCTCTTGTATACCAACAGAACCTAAAACTATAACTACTGCCCTGAAACACCTTGACTGGTTTACAGTAATGGAACATGAGATGGAGGCCTTGAGAATAACTGGAACTTGGGAATTGGTTCCTTTTAGGTCTGATATGAATGTTCTTGGATGCAAGTGGGTTTCTAAAACCAAATTGAATACTGATGGGACTCTAAATACACTCAAAGCAAGGCTGGTAACCAAGGGTTTTCATCAGGAAGAAGGAGTTAATTTTGTAGAAACATACAGACCTGTAGTTAAAACAGCTACAATTCAGATTGTTTTGGCTCTTGCTACATTTAAAGGATGGAACATTACACAATTGGATATAAAGACTGCCTTCTTACATTGTGATCTACAAGAAACAGTCTTTATGCAGCAACCTCCTGGATTTAAAGATGCTAATATACCTGATCATGTTTGTTTACTAAAAAGGGCTATATGGCCTTAAACAAGCACCAAGAGCTTGGTTTGAGAAGTTTAGCTCGTTTTCGCTTGATTTTGATTTTCTATGAAGTAAGGCAGATCCTTCCATGTTTCTTTACAGACACGATAAAAACTTATAGATTTTGCTACTCTATGTTAATGACATTATTTTTATTGGAAATTCAACACAACTCCTTCGAAGATTAATTCAGTCATTGGGAACCAAGTTTTCTATGAAAGATTTGGGTTCTCTTCATTATTTTCTTGGAGTCCAAGTGCAGACACATGCTGTTGGTATGTCTCCACATTAGACAAAATATGCAGAAGATTTGATAATTTAAGTCTACACCTCTTCCTCTGAAACAATCCAAAACTAGAACTGGAAGGTTTAATGATCCAAGTTATTTCAGGGGTATTGTAGGAGCTTTACAGTATCTCACCATTACAAGAACGAATATTAACTATGTTGTTAATGTTATCTGTTAGAAGATGCATGATCCAACAAATTCTGATTTTGGTTTACTGAAAAGGATACTACACTATATCAAGGGAACAATTAACATGGGTATTCATCTTCATTCTCATAGTACATTTCATCTTCATGCCTTCTCAGACAGTGTCTGGGCAGGATGTTCCTCTACATGGCGTTCTACTACATGTTATTGTGCACCTTTCTTGGCAGCAATATCATCTCTTGGTCTGCTAAAAAACATCCTACTGTCTCTCATTCTTCCACAGAGGCTGAATATAGAGCACTTGCTGCCACCACGACTGAACTGACATGGATTTCGTTTATTCTCAGAGATATTGGCATTTGTAAGGTTCAACCATATGTTCTCCACTGTGACAATCTTTCGGTTGTTTATCTATCCACCAATCTTGTTTTCCATGACAGGTCCAAACATATAGAACTGGATTACCATTTTCTGTGTGAGAAGGTAGCTTTGGGATCTATATTGACGAAACATATCAGTAATCAGCATCAAGTTGTTGATATTTTCACCAAGTCATTGACTCAAAATCAATTTAAGATTTTGCGTACCAAACTTGGTGTCGGATTACCACCGCCTACCAGTTTGATGGAGGCTATAAGTGCTTCAGTATACAAAGGAGGAGAAGACAGAGAAGTAGCTGACGAGGCATCTGATGCAAGAGCTGACGAGGTAGCTGACAGAGCATTTCATATAAGAGATGATGAGGCTGCTGACGAGGCATCTGATAACATAATGCAAATGCAAATGAAGGAGTTTGTTTCACCTGAAGAAGAGTTTATTTCACCTGTAGAAGAAAGCACCTGTAACGGAATACAGGTGCAGAAGAAGCAAAATTCACATTCAGTTTCACCAACAACCATCTAATTTAGAAATTCATTTTTCATTTTAGAAAATGAATGTAATATTTAGAAGATTCAAAAAGATTTTTCGAGCCTATTAAATTATGTATTGGATGACAGATGAATGTAATGAAGAATATAATATTTGAAGAGCTTCATGCTCTGTTTACAAATTTTATTGTTTTATTGTGTTGTTATTAAGTATAATGTAATGCATTATGTGTTTTTATACTAATGTTTATTTATGGAAATGTGTTTGTTTATATATATATATATATATATGTTTATTTATAAATATAAGATCGATATATATATATATATTTATGTGTGTTTAATAAAGGTGAATTTAAATTTTGTAAAATATATATATTTAGATATACACTGAAATCCTTAATCCGCAAAGAAAATTTGGTCATTTAAATACAGATTTATATTAAATTTCTTTAATGTTTTTGTAATGATATAAATAATCGAACTAATTTTTGTAATCCGATTTAGAAATATAGCGAACCAAACAAAAAAAATTATTAAATTAGACGAAAAATAGGGTTGTTCCCCTGTCCTAGTCTATATTTATTTAACTTTGTCGTACCAAATAAAAAAGTCTCCGTTTTTATATCAGCCACTATATGTACAAAGTACAAATTGCCTCATCAAACACCACGAGACTCATTTTAATTAACCAACCCTTAACTATAAATAATAATAGTATAAAAATATAATCAACTGGGTTGTTGGGTAAGTATATATAAATAGAATTATAATACAATAAAATTGGGTTATACGAATTAGAATTTAGAATGGCCATCTCGATTCTCTCCAACATCTAAATCTAAATACTAATAAAAGGTAAGGTTTTGTGAATAGTGTAAAAGGACACATGTTATGTTTTTATTGGTCAAAATTAATATTTTGTTTATGTGTCATTTTTTCAACCTTTGGATGTTAAATTTTTTTTCCTCATTCTTTTGACCCATATTGACCGTTGATTAAAAAAAACTAATGATAAATCTCTCTCCATCCCTGTTCACCGGATCTGGATATCTTCCTCCTTCGATCCATTTCTTCTTCGATTTTCCCTTGATTGCCGCTTTATCGAGCTGCTCCTCTCATCCGGTCGTGGCGAGCAGACGCAGCGAGACGAGGAGTAACAGACGCGACAATGCGAGGAGTAGCAGGCGAGGTGAGGAACAGTAAACGCGGCGAGGCAAGGCGAGGCGATGAGAAGCAGACGCAGCGAGGCGATGAGCAGTAGATGTGGCGAGACGAGGAGATGAGCAGTAGGCGTGACCACACTAGGCGAGGCGATGAGCAGCAGAAGTTCTGCCTCGACATCAATTGAAGAACGAGGCCAAAAAGCAAAAAAAAAAAAAAGAGGTTCACTTGGTTATTGAGAAGTGAAAATACCCAGAAATTTTTCCTCCATGAATAGGGAAGATTATCCTTTAGTTCTATCAGATTGAGGAAGAAGATTGCGAAGAATGAAAGAGGCGAAGGAAAAAAGTAACGAAAAAGCAACAGTACACAAGACTTTGAAAAAAATTTTAAGTCACTAAAAAAATTAAAATTTCAAATAAATTAAAAACGTATCCATGTCTTTAATAGATTTTTCTAATTTTATTTAAATAAAATATAATTTATTTTTAACATGTAATAAAAATTTTAAAATTTAGTTTATAAATGAAATTAAATAAAATTTAATAAAATGTTAAAATTTACTAACGAAATGATTATATATGGTTAGAATGATTTAATAACACAATATAATTATATTAAATATATACACGATTATATCAATATTATCATTATATTTATAAATTTAAAATATTTTTAATTAGTATTTTAATTGATATTGTATTTTCATAACGGATAAAGAGTTATAATCTGTTCTATAAAATTATATTAATACGATTTTATCATTTATTACAAAAAAAATCACAATTTATAGAAATAATAATAATGTGAAACTTGAAATTATATTATATATTTTTATAACTAAACATTCATGTAAATATATTATATATTTTTATTCATATAAATACGCAAATATTTTATTTAATTTTAATTTAAATTTTGAAATATTTAAAAATTGAATTTAATTTGTATGGTAAACATTGAACTATTTAATTCTATTTATATTTAACTACATTTATTGAAATATATTAATTTTTTTTAATTTTTAGATTATTCCACACTAATTGAAGAAAGAGGTTTTTAAAAAGTTATTAAATATACAAATAAATATATTAATTTTGTTGAAAAAATAAAATAAAATAAAAAATAATGCTTTATATGGATTTATATAACAATTTTATGATTATTTGTCTATAGTTTATTTATTTGTCTCATTTCATTAATTTCTAATATTTGTTATTTTTTATAAAAATAAAAAATTTATATGGATTTATATAACAATTTTATGATTATTTGTCTATAGTTTATTTATTTGTCTCATTTCATTAATTTCTAATATTTGTTATTTTTTATAAAAAAATTTCAACTAAACATATGCTATATTTATTTATTTATTCATATAAATACATAAACTTGTTATATAATTATATATAAAATTTAAATTTTAAAATTTTTTGTAGAGCTAATGAATAAAAAATTTATATAAATTTGTATAACAAATTTATATGATTATTTATTTATATTATATTTATGTCACTTTTTATTAGTTTCTAACATGTTTTCAATATTTTTATAACTAAATATTAATGTAAATATACTATATATTTTTTATTCATATAAATACGTAAATATTTTATCTAATTTTAATTTAAATTTTGAAATATTTAATTTTAATTTGTGTTTAAACTTTTGTAAACATTGAACTATTTAATTCTATTTATATTTAAAATAAATTTATTAATATACTTATTGAAATATATTAAAGTATTTTTTATTTTTAATTACTCCATATTAATTAAAGAAAGATGTTTTGAAAATGTCATTAAATATACAAAATAAATATATTAATTTTTGTTGAAAAAATAAAATAAAATAAAAAAATAATGCTTAGGTTTAAAAAAATAAATCATGACCTCAACAACATAGAATTAAATGAAAGTGATTCGATTTGTTATAAATGTTATGGTGTTATTCAATTTTTTTATTTATTCTTCAAATGATTCATTTAAATCGAGACACTTTTGTTTTGGTTTTTGAAATGATTTCAAATATATAAAAAATATTAAAACATATATAATACACATATATAACGTTTACTAATATATATACACATATATTGTGATATTTAATTATTCTAACTACCTCCAAAATTTGATATAAAAATAATACATAAATAATGTTAAAAGTTGTTATATAAAAATGTTGATGCACAACATATAAAAGACAATAATGATTTACCAATATACAAACAATGTCGATATATAACAACATTTCTCATATAATTCTCTTTTTTTGGAACATATTTGAAAATGTGAGATGCATATCTAGCAACAACAATTGGAACCGACATTAAACATATGACTCGATGTCTTTCTTCTTTCTATGGAAACAATGGGTTAATCGTTCTGAATAGTGTCCAAGTATTAAATCCTACATCATTCTCCAAACTTTCTATCCAAACCCTTTAGTCCATCCAATACCTTTACGTTTTCTTGCAGCAAATTAAAGAAAACATATACATAAATTAAAGAAAAATCTTACATAAATGATACCAAATGACCCAATTATTGAAAGCAAAAGAGAAAGCAGAGAGAGACATATGGATAGACTCACAACTCGCTTCTGGATTCTTGCTCCTCAATCCCAATCTCCGTTGGACTCTTGCTCGTCATAGGTCGTTTTATACGGTCACGCCTCACTTTTGTCGTCACCGCCACAGACCTCGAGTCCATCACCGCAGTTCGTTTCGAAACTCCCAGCTCAAAGGACGTCGATCTGTGCCCTGTTCAACGGACGGTCGTGCCTTCATCGCTGACCTACCGTTCACAAACCATAATCGTCCAAAATGCTTATTGCCACTCGCATTTTCAGTCGCAATGCTAAAAAATTCTTTACTCTCCGCAAGACTCCCAATGACCGAAAGCACAAGAAAGAGGCAGAAAGAGAGAGAGACATACAGAGTGTTGAACTCTGGTTTACTGCCATTAACACAGAATGAGAATTGGAGGAAGGAACTCGGAGAGACGTGAATCCTTAGTCGCTGATCTGTCTAGCCCTCTTCAACGGACGGCCGTGCCTTCGTCTCCGACCCACTGTTCATAAACCATAATCCTCCGCCACGCTCGATGACACTCGTCCTTTAAATCACAATGCTACGAAGGAAACTCTAGAGCTTCAAGGATCAAACAGCATGAGAAACCAAGGATTTTGCTCCTTTTAATATATATATTTTATTTTAGAAGGCAGAAATTTAAATTTGTACTGTAGAATTGATATCCCTTTGAATTAAATTGATATTTTCAAGGCAACTTACTACATTAATTTGAAAATAATTTTCTAATCTAATTAATATAGATTAAATAATGATTTCATGATTTCTTGAAAACGAAAAGACAATGTGAAAATAAGACTTGTTTAACATTTTGATATATGAATTTTTTTTGTATATTTAAATTCGTTAAATTAAACATAATTGTGTTTAATTACTTTAATGTTACATTTAATAATATTAATCAAGGTAGGGTGGGCAAATTACCCGGAAAACCCGTCCCGACCCGAAACCGTCCCGAACCCGGGTAAAATTACTCGAACCCGCGGGTTCGGGTAATGAAATCTCATTACCCGCGGGTTCGGGTTCGAGTTCGGGTTACAAAATAACTGAAACGGGTACCCGTGGGTACCCGAGTATATTTATATAGATATATATAATTAGTCATATATATTGAATTAATTACAATTATGCCATTTAACCTAAAGTTTTTTATGTCATTTTTATTCTTCCTACCGCCTCCCTCTCGTCTCCCTGTGCTCTCTCTCACCATGGTGCTCTTGTCTCAGTGTCTCACCGTGCTCTCGTCTCCCTCCTCACCGTCGGCTGTGCTCTCGTCTCCCTGTGCTTTCAAACTCTCTCTCCTCACCGTCGGATGTGCTCTCGTCTCCCTCCTCACCGTCGGCTGTGCTCTCGTCTCCCTGTGCTTTCAAACTCTCTCTCTCTCTCCTCGGCTGTGTTCTCGTCTCCCTCCTCGCTCCTCACCGCCGGTTGTGCTCTCGTCTCCCTCCTCACTGTGCTCTCTTCACTCGCCTCCATCACTGCCGGTAAGCGCCCTTGTTTCCATCGGCCCTGTTTCTGTTGATAGTGTTCTGTCGCCCCTGTTTCTATCACCGTCGGTGACATTACGGAATCGCAACTAGACCTCTCATTTAATTTAATTTAAAATTAAATTAAGATTCGGGTTCGGGTACCCGTAGGTACTCGGTGCATTAGACAGGTACCCGAGCCTCGGGTACCCGAGTCTCTCGGGTTCGGGTTCGGGTAGGAAAATGCCTACCCGTCCGGGTTCGGGTTCGGGTTCGAGTACCCTCAAAACTCCGGGTACCCGACCCGTGCCCAGCCTTAAATCAAGGTTTAAAAAAGCGCTAGGCACTAGGCGGACGGAAACCCAG
>CM071868.1:29144575-29158530 GCA_036759665.1 Gynandropsis gynandra | reverse complement strand
ACCGGAGCTTGCAGCAAGACTTAGAATGACTCGAATTGTCGTAGGTTTAACAACCGGGCTGAATGTGTCGAGAAAGTCTACACCGGGTCGTTGATGAAAACCCTTGGCCACGAGCCTAGCCTTGTACCTGTCAATATCACCATTAGGTAGTCGTTTAGTACGAAAAATCCATCGACACCCGAAAATGTTGGATGCCTCTTCGGCCGGGACAAGTGTCCATGTCTCATTGCGGAGCAAGGCATCAAATTCTTCACTCGTCGCGTGCCTCCATCTCTCATCCTTTAGGGCTTGAGTGTGGGAAGTAGGGTCAATGGTTTGAGTTAGATTGGCTACGTAGGAGAATTTGTGGTTTGGTTTGTGGACATGGTTTTTGGATCGGGTTGTCATTGGGTGAGTGTTTGTTGTAGTGGGGACATTTGGTAATGGTTCAGTAGATGAGACGAGGGAGGAGTCCAACAATGCCAGAGCTTCATCTTGTGTAGCAGATGATGGTGCAGAGGGCAAAGGATCTGAGCTGGGGGCTTCGTCCGATGAAGTTTGAGGGAGCCGCCGGTCATGCACCATAGCAGAGGAAACAGAGGAGACAGGAGGGAATGAAGGTGCTAAAGAGTCGGTTTGGGTTGATGGGCTTGTTTTGTTGGAGAATGGGAATTGGCTTTCACAAAACACTACGTGATGAGAGACATAAAGACGTGATGAGTGAGGTTCAAAACAAAAATATGCACTTTGGGTCGTTGAGAAACCAAAGAAAACACATGGGAGGGATCGAGATTGGAGTTTATTGGTGTTATATGGACGAAGCCACGGAAAACATAGGCAACCAAAAACACGAAGTTTGTTGTAATTGGGTGTGGAACCGAAGAGAAGTTCAAACGGAGAGACATTTGAAGTGATCGGAGAAGGCATTCTGTTAATAAGATAAGTTGCGGTGGTGAAGGCATAAGGCCAAAATTCAATGGGAATGGATGCGTGAGACATCATGGAAAGTGCAGTTTCAACAATATGGCGATGGCGCCGCTCCGAAATACCATTGTGTTCGGGGGTATGCGGAGGTGTGGTGAGATGAGAAATTCCTTGTGAGGCAAGAAAGGATCGAAGAGCTAAAAACTCGCCACCATTGTCCGTGTAAAGAGTAACAATTTTTTGTTGAAACTTGTTTTCAACAATGTTTTTAAAGGTTATAAAAATATTGAAAACGTCTGATTTCTTGTGTAAGGGGTAAAGCCATATATATCGTGTATAATGATCCACAAAAATCACATAATATTTGAAACCATCGTGTGAGTAATGTGGTGATGTCCACACACCCGAAAATAAAAGTTCAAGTGGCCGTGAAGATGATAGAGATGTTGTGGAAAAAGGTAACTTGTGACTTTTATTCATGAAACAAGAAATGCAAGATAAAGACTCTTTAAGGTTTGAAGATAACGGAAGTGAAAACTTAGAGATGACACTTTTTAAAACAGGGACTGCGGGATGACCTAGACGACAATGCCACTCGGATAAAGTGGTACGTACACAAGGAAAAGCTTGAATGGAGGGTGAAGAAGACGAGGGTGCGACCGGCAGCTCATAGACTCCGTTTCTAACATTTCCCGTCATTATTGGCGCCCCCGTGCTTAGATCCTTCACCTGAAACATGTCATGATAGAATTCAACGGAAACATGATTAGTCCGACAAAGTTGGTTGATGGAAATAAGGTTTTTGGTAATGGAAGGCACACAAAGGACATTATGTAAAGTGAGGGTGTGTGGAGGACAAGGAAGAGAGATAGAACCCGTATGAGTGATGGGAAGAATCGAGCCGTCGCCAATTACAACATTGTCGGCGCCTTTGTAAGGAGCATGCATGGAAAGATTGTGGAGATCGGACATGACGTGATGTGATGCACCACTATCGAGAATCCACCCATCGGTATCATATGGGGAAGCAACGGTGTGATATGCACGCGGTTGCCATAGACGAGGAGAGGAGTTCCATGGCTGCGGTTGCGTCGATGTTCCTTGCACCGAGATGAGTTGAAACTGTGGACAACGTTTGGCGCTATGACCAAAGGTACCACATGCTTGGCACTTGCCTTGATAACCTCTCGATTGTGTTTGGTTGTTGCGGTTCCAAGTTGATCCACCGTGGCCACGGTTGGAAGATGCCCCGCGAATGTTGGTTGCAAGTGCCGTGATCGGATGCGATGAGATCAAGGGAGCCGAGACTAAGAGTTTGGCGCTCGTGCATTCACAGCATCAACCACAGATTTGTACTCGTCGGGCAAGCCGTCGAGAATGACTTCTAGGAGATCTTCAGGGTCGAGTGCCTTACCTAAAAGAGCAAGTTCATCAGCTTTGGAGTTGATTGATCGCATATATTCGTCGATGGTGAGGGTTCCTTTAACGGATCGCTTGAGTTGCTCCCGGATCTGTCGAATGTGGCCTCTCGATGCTTTCTCGTATGTATTGGCTAACAGCTGCCAGACGTCACGAACGGATGCGGCACAGGCAATAAGCGGCTGAGGTGGGACAAAAAGAGAGCCGAGGAGGGCTGAGTAGAGAAGCCTGTCTTGTTTCTTGTATGGCGTAAAGGCCGGGTTGGGATGCGAGATCCCGTCAACAACGATTGTAGGAGAGGCCACCAAAGAATTGTCTTGAATGAAACATTCAAGACCGTGGCCTTCGAGAAGAGCGGTGACTTGCACTTGCCATGTCAAATAGTTTGTGGGTGTTAACTTGGTGATATTGGCCATGTTAAAAGTGAGCAACATCCGTTGTGGATCCGAGGGAGTGAAAACAAGAGTTGGTTCGGATGATTGAGAGCGTGAGTCATCACGAGGAGGCAAGGTGCTGGAACTCATGGTGGTTGGTGAAGAAGGGATTGAACGGCGGCTAGAAGAGAGTGAATCGGCGGCTAGGGTTTTGAAAAAAAAAAAGAGGACGTATGTCTTTTAGGCTCTTGATACCATATAGAATAAGTTTTCTTGTATTATAATTGAGATGTACAAGGCGGCTATATATACACACTTTAGATTAGGGTTTTGCTAATAATGAAATTACATTTGTGTACATGATTTCCTTATATTGCCTTATAGCGTCTACAGCGTCTAGGCGGCGTCTAGGCGGGTTAGGCGGATATATATATTTTATTTTTATTTAATGTAATAAATATTCATAAGTACTTAATTTTATAAAAAAACATATAAATAAATAAAGTTTAGTATTTATAAAAAATATTTATAAGTATCAAATTCACAATATCAAACTTACAATGACAAACAATATAAAACAAACAAAATATAGAAAATGGTTGTCGAATGATGATGATGTTTGACCAAGACAAAACAAACAAAATATAGAACATGGTTGTCGAGTGATGATGATGTTTGACCAAGACAAAGGCAAAGGCGAGGGCGAATGCGAGAGATGAAACCAAGGGTGTAGATGAAACAAATATGAAGATGAGAAATGAAGGCGATGACAACATACGAGAGACGATAGAAGATAAGAAAAACAAGGATGAAGGCAAAGACGAGAATGAGATACGAATGCAAGCATAAAAGATTCAGATGAAGATAATAAACGATGTAATAGATAGAAGAAGACAAATGAAATGACGATAGCAAAGTCGATAAAAGATAAAAGTATGGATATATTTCATTGTTAGTTTTTTCTTTTTTTAAAAGAATCGCCTAAAAATTAATCGGGCGGTCAGGAAACGCCTAGCGTCTAGACGAAACCTAGACGGCGTCTAGACCGAATTTTTAGAACACTAATATTGATATTATTTATATATATCGCGTCAATATATGAAGAGATGGTCATTGGTAAATGCTGTTTCTAAGACCAAAAAGTCCCGAGAGAGCAACTATTATAAACAGAAGTTGACTTGCGAAATTTATAAAATACGAACCTCGGAACCTCAAGAATTAAGTCCACTACTCATTACAACATAAGTTATAACCCATTCATAATTCTTTGATTATACATACATACATACATATATTATTATTACTATTATTATTATTATTATTATTATTATTATTATTATTATTATTATTATTATTATTATTATTATTATTATTATTATTATTATTATTATTATTATTATTATTATTATTATTATTATTATTATTATTATTATTATTATTATTATTATTATTATTAAAAAGTTGTGCAAGCTGCTGGTTTTGCAAAGTTTCAATTGTTGACTCCTCAAACCATGTGATCTTAATTTTACTAAGAAAATCCTAACAAATGATGTCTTTAATTTATTTTTAATTATAATTGTATATGTATACACACAAATAATTTCTATACACGATAAAAAGAGTTATAGATCGAGTTCTATAAGATAGTGGTATGTATAAATTCTTAATATATAATGAACCGACAGAAACCTTCTAAATCATAGTTTGCTACACATGGACTTGGATACAAAATGCAATTATTAAACAAGTGATTTGAATATAATATTTATACACTTAATTAAGATTTGCTCAGGCAGATCTTACGAGACTAATGTAATATAATTATACAATTAGGAGTATATAACTTGTTTAACCATCAATATAATTTGTTCCATGCACATGCGCTTGTTTTCTTGGTTGATTGTAAATTCTTTTATTTCTTTAATTAACCGTCATTCTTTTTATTATTTTAATCTTTCTGATTTCTAAAAAAATATTATGTTATAAGAAACCCAGGAAAATATTAGGGCGGATAGTAAAAACATTCACTGTCTTTTAGAAAAAAACTAGCTAAAACCTATATAAATTATTGTTTTTTTTATGAAAACCGGTATTATGATTTGTAAGAAAAAAACATAAAATTCAAAATTTTTATCACGTGTGGTTTCAACTAGTGAATGCAGTTTTTCTCGTCCGTATTAAATTTTCATTTTGTAGAAAATATTCATGTTATTTGGAAATCAAACCAAATATAGAGGTTATAAATTTTACAGCCTATAAGTTTGGTGTGAATTTTTTGTTTAAATTTATTAAATAATATAAATATCGATAATAATCTACATTCAAATTTATAGGCTTAGTGATAGTTTAGATATTTACTAGTAGATCTGAATTTTTAAAATTTTTTGAAATAACAAAATCATTTTAACATTTATAAAATAATTTACGCTAAATCGATTTGGTGTTATAATGTACCAAATCTTAAAAAGGTTTTGTAGTTTGGTTTTGTTTTATAATCTATGTTTATTTATTGTATACATTTAAAAATTATCTTTTATATATTTAATTTTAAAAAAGTTAAAAAAACAAAACATCTATTACATACTAGATATCGATTAATTCGTCTATCCGTTACCATCCTATTCGACTATCCGATATATATACATATATATATATATAGAATTATCATATTCATATCTTCGCCTTATGGTGTAGAGTCCATCATTGCAAACCATATTAAGGAAGAAATAAACTAAAATATTTGAAACAAAGTTGGAGAAGACATTATTGCGAATCATTAGACAAAGGACTTCATTTGTTGTTGCGAACATTTGTATTTAAATAAAGAAAGTAATTAAACCTACCGTTAGCATCTCAAACCCTTTGTGGAATTAAGATTTTTTGTATTAACATTATTATTGACATATACTATATCTTGATCTAATTTAATTGGAATTAAATCCATGTAGAAGGCGTGTAAATCAGCTATGGTATGATCTTTAAATGAATGAACTCCCTAAAAACTTTTGTATCAAATAATATATTTTAGATTACAGAACTAATCCATAATATGATTTGATATTATAAAAAAACAATATACTATCATAATTTTGCAGTTAAATTTGAAAAAGAAACGATATATTAAAATATAAAATCGAGAACACAAATACCCTTTGTAGTTTATCCTACAACACACTAATGGAGATCCCCGACTCTTAAGTTTCAAGGAAAAGAAAAGGACAAACTACAAAAGAACCCATTTCTCTCTCTTCGACATGTCTGAAAAATCCGACAAAAAATTGACGGGTCATTTTTTGGGAATTCGAGAACATTTTGGTACACAAAACTCAGTACTGAAAAGCATCAGCGGAAGCCATGAGAGGCTGATTCAGGTAAAACATGTTCATGTTCATGTTCATGAACATATCATCAGCCTCTGAATGATCAACAACATTCGAACACAGCCCATAGAAGCCATTATTGTTGTTGTTGTTGTTTGCGAATGCGATGATATCGTCGAGTGAATCCAATCTGTGTTTAAGCTCATCGACTTGTGCTCTGAGAACTGAGTTCTCAGCTTCGACGGTAAGGTAATGCTGCGTGGTGATGCTGACACTTGTCACAATCTGGTGGTTCTCCTTCCTCAGCTGAGCAACCTGAGCCGTTAGATCATCCAAGAGTTTCTGCTTCCTCAATCTTGATCTCCTCGCAGACTCTCTGTTCGATATCATTCTCTTCCTCTTCCTCTGCTCCATCACCGCCTGCAGATTGTTGTTCTCCTCCGATGATATCGACGAAGACGACTCCATCAAACACACACACAGCACCAGCACCAGATGAGAAAATCGAAGGAAAATTAGATCTAAGATATAGCAGGACAAAGAAAAACTTGAAGAAGAAAACGCTTATTATTTTAGAGATTTTTATCGCTTAATAACTAGGGTTTTATTTGAGATTTAAAGGGAAAAAGCTTCAGAAATCATGAGACATAGTAAAGCCAGTAGAGGAAGACAACAGAGAAGGATTGAACAAGATGGGTCCTGCGCCTGATAGTGGAGTTTATCATAAACCCAGAGAGAAGGATTTCACTGAGAATTGGAGACATGTATCTCAAACATCAATAACAACAGATTCAGCATCAAGATTATTTTTTTCCTTTATTTATCTCTCTAGAAACCTCTTCACTTCTTCTTTCCCTTTATCCCCCCTTCAGAGCAGGGATAAAACCTCACGAGCTAAGATCTCAAAGTGAAGAAGCTCTAGAGAAACAGGGTTTTCCCTTCCTGCAAAATGGAGTATAATGAGAGAGAGAGAGAGAGAGAGAGAGAAAGAGAGAATATAAGAACGAGAGAGAGCGAGAGAGAAGGGGGATTGTAATGGTTTGGGAGAAGTAATATATAGAAGAAAAAGGGAAGGCTCTTGCAAGTTGCAACTTGACGAGGAACAAAAATACATTTTTTTTCTTCCATATTTGGGATTTATTCCACACTGGAGAAGATCCTCTCTCCTTTAAAATTAGGTTGAAATCCTTAAAAAGGTACAAAAGTCTAGGAGATATATTTTCAAAATAATAATTACAAGTTTTTTTAACGAATTGTAAAACCATTTTTTCCAGTGACAAAATATAAGACCAATGCAAAAGTGTTTCTATCTTTGAAATTATAGGGTTTCTTGACAAATATACATAATTACCATTTCAAATAAAAATAATATGATGTATCTGATTTATGTGTCTGTTGATAATATAATAAATAAATATAGATCAAATCCTATATAATATAATGTTTGGTGACTAAAACCTACACAAAAAAAAACTACAATGGCTCTAATCTCCTCATAAATATCAAATGTTAGACACTAAAATCGACGGTATAAAGAATAGCCAACAAAGTTGGTAAAGGTTCTTCTCGTCTGGGTTCAATTAAACCAAAAACTAAATAAATAAATAGTTTATACTTATGTTCTTAACAAATTGTTTATGAAATAATCATTAAGGTAAAATGATGTATAAAAATATATATGGGTTTAAATTTGGATCTTCCAAAAAATAGAGAGGTATTTTCATATAATTCCTTAGACGATCCTATAGAAATATAAGAGAGTGAAAATTTAAAAATTTTGACGTTATAATTTTTTTATATTATTTAAAATAAAATGGAAGATTAAAACTTCTCGGTGATATCTAAAAAATTGGTCCAAAAATTACCTCTATCATTTTGGAGTTTGAAGCTAACACTAATTATTTTGGGTATAATAGTATTTTCTTAAATAAAATCTGTCTGTTCAGCGTTGAAAACTCTAGAAAAATAATACAGTTATTTTTTCTTGTTTTTTAATTGTAGTCATGTTTTCTTAAGAGAAAAGAAAATAAAAAGAATATATATATATATATATATATATTACAAAGATGCAAATGAGAACTTTTTTTTAAAATATCTCTTAAAGAAAAAGTTGAAAACAGATAAAGAAAAAAAAGTCAAGAACTTGTTTTTGTGGAATTTAATCTTTCGAACAGCATTAAATCAGAAATAAAAAATATAATTTACTTAAAAAGTACAAATAATAAGTTTCATTATGAACAACACAAACCAAAAGAAAAATAAGACTTATTTTATATGAAAAAGAAAACAGAATTTGGAATCTTTCTTTTAACACAACCAAAAACAGAATTTGTCTGCACAATCTATCAATCATCACCATTGGAAATAAATAAAATAATGTAAAATGTAAATTAATTTAAAAAAAGAATGGAATCTGATCGTACAGTAGAGATATATATTTATAAGATGAGCAGTTGAATATATATTCAATATATATATATGTCTAAGATATTTAATTTGACCAATAAATATAAGATACTTTTTTATCTCAACATTGAATTAAATATATTATACTATTTTAAATTTAAATTTAAATTTAAAGTCTTGTATTTGGAATAATTAAATTAATCGTAATTTAAATAAAAATATAATACAACGGTAAATTTTATAAAGTTTATAAATTTATCTATGTGTAAATTGTAGGTAGAAGAGGTTGAAGAAAATAAAAGTAAGATGGGACATGTGAGGTAGGGAAACGGGAGATTTCAGATACAGCTGTTGCCCATGTCCACTTGCACTTCTTCCTCAACTTGTATTTTTTTTTATAATTTTATTTCTTCTTCTTCTTTTTTTCCCACGTATTTTATTTCTCTCAGTTTTATATTTCCATCCAACATAGAACCATATTTCATTTCCATTATATGATATCGAATATTAATACTTAGAATAAGACTTTTCATTGTTTTTTCATATATGTTTAGAAAATTGTTGGTATTCGGATTTTTAAGACAATCTATATTATAATTTTCGCCAATCTCATATTTTTCAAAATAATTATTTACTAGAAAATTTATATTAAATAAAACTAGTATGATACATTCTATTTATTTCATCTAAGAAATTCAAGTATCAAAAGTTTTCTTTGTGAAATTGTTTGCGATCATCAAACAATATATAAATAAAAATTTATTATCAAATTAAAACATGAAATAAAAAAATAAAGATAAAATATATAAATATATAAATTTCTATTGCATTATTTTTAAAGTTTTATAAGTTAAAAATTTTATAAAAAAATAATTAAACATGAATTGTTTGACCTTTCTCGGCTTCAAAAAAAATATTAAGAATTTGGCTAACATCCAACATGTATAATAGGATTGATTTGCTAAACACAATTTTTATATTTCTAAATCTTTTTCACATGTGTTGTTAGGATCCCACGTGGCTTATAACCGATTAAGTGGTGCATTATAAATTTATATATACCCTCACCTCATAAATTAATTTTTGGGATGAGATATGTGGATCTTTGTGTGATTGGTTTGAATCTATTATAACATGAGTTGTTATCAATTGGTATCAAAACATCTCACGATGTCCGGAGCGGGTGACTCGAGAAGGAGCGACTTGGTAGGGTCCAGAGTGGGCAACCTCAAATGGATCGTCAATACAGGGACAACGATGATTGAAATGAACGATCCAGATGGTATCTTATAAAGTCATGGATACGTTCATCCTATAAACTAGCTTTTGGGATGAGAACCGTGCTCCTTTACGGAATTGATTTGTGTTTATTATGGGATGGTTCTTATCAACATGTTTTAACAATACAGTTTATTATTAATTTTAAATTATTGTATTGTAGTTTTGAGTTTATGTACTATACTTATTCTATAAGAATTAAAATTAATGCTCAGTGAATAGAGTCCAATGCCATTGTGGGATTGCTGAAGGAAGCAACAGAGTAGAAGACAAACGAATTTTTAAAAGATTATTTGTAATAAAATGTATGAAATAAAAGTTTTCGCTTATAAAGTAGAAATTATTATAACTTTTAATGGGTTTTCGTATTCTTGTTAAGTCTATAAAATGCTTTTTTAGATTTTCGAATTCATTTAAAAGAAATATATTCTAAACATTTTATGTATATTTTTATTGTAAAATTTTATAACCCAAATAATTTTTTAGGAGAAAGAAGATGAACCGCATAAAACAGAAAATATGAATTACGCTACTTTAGGAAAATGATATATTGATTACGAACAAAACAATAAAGTGACTGTATATAGTCCAAAAATATAAATCATGATTTTAGTTCTATATATGTTTTATTTCTATAAAAATACATGTATATAATCTTCAGTATATATACATGTATTATTGATCATATCATAGCGTGCATGGAAAACCAAATACGCTTACTTTCCACGCCTTTCCTATTTCGGCTTTTCTTTTAGATCAACAAGAAATATTATCTAGAAGACTCCAAGATTTTTTAATTTTTTTATGGTCCCGATCGCGGTCCCTCAATGTTTCATGAAATATAATATAAATACATATATCTATATATATTAACTTTCACTTATTTCACTTTCAACTTTAAATTATTTTATTAAAAAACATATAAATATGTTAACAACAAATAATTACTAACTTTTTATTAATATCTTGAAAGATGAAAAATTATGTATAATTTTAGTTAACACGCCAACTTCTATATTACTATATGAAACTTTTATGTTATTTTTATATAAATATATAAATTCATATATAATTATATACAAATTATTACTATTTCAAAAGATGCAAATTTATGCGAGATTATATAACGAGTTATTGTATTAGTCTGGAGTTGTTCTAATTTATTCAATTCTCAAAAAATATTATTTTTTCACATAAATATAAAAATAATAGTTTTTGAAACAAATATACCAAAATATCATATTATATTCTATCAAAATTGTAAATTTTTTTTAGAAAAATTAATCCTTTTTACATGACTCGGAATCTCATGATAAATTTAATCGGAAATTGATTAAAATTCTAAAAATTTGCAACAATAATATTAATAGATTATTAATAATAATTTAGTATTTTTGTTAGAAAAACATCATTATTCATGTATTTTCCTTTACGATGGCGCATAAATATTTTTGGCACGTTGGAGTAAAAATTACAAGGTTTGTGAGAGTGTAGTTTAGTGTGTTTGTTGGCATCAATCAATGGACCACGACGTGATTAATGATAACTTTTGTTTGCTATATCGATATGTACCATTTTCTCTTATAAATTTAGAAAAAAAAATTACGAGTTATATGATCCATTAAATTTTTATTTTTGTTTTAAATTTAATAAGTTATATGATAAATTTAATTTGTGTTTTCAAATTATTTTAAAAAATTAAAATTAGAATACAAAAACTATTTTTTACTTTCCTTCATCAATTGAATTATTTTTTATTTCTTTTAGGAGACCATCATTCTTTTATTTTATGTGAATGTAATAAAAATAGGATTGCAGATTAAAATTGTTATTTCAGGAAATTGAGTTACTTAAGGAGCACGAATTCAAATTAAAGATGACTGGAGGAAGTCAACGAGAAGATTAAGGAGAAGAAGGAGGAGTCAAGTTGAATCTGGCGGATTTAATGCTGAAGAAAGATCAGCAAGACGGCGGGCCTGAAGAACCGGGAGTGGTTGCTGAGCCGAGCGGAAGACAGATAAGTTGACCTGGAAAGCAAAAAGAAGGTTAACGATTCTGGGTGGTATGACTGGAGTACACGAAACATAGAAAGAGAGAGTTCTAAGGTTTTAGGTGTACTTAGTTGTTGAGCGGAGAAACAGTTGAAGTTGTATTTACGTCTAACTCAGTGGGAGTTATCCGTGGAGATCTTTAGTACATTGTATAAACTGGCAAGTGTACTTAAAGATTGAAAAGTAAATAAACGAATAATATTTGATATTTATGATCTCTTTGGTTATCGGTTCAATAGTTATCTTCTACAAGTTTTCAATTGGTATCAGAGCGGGTAAACACCGTTTAGAGTAAATCTAAAAACTAGTTTGAGATCCCAGAAGACGACTAAAATGGAAGGACCAAGAGACATGTATTCGTTTGGAAAACCTGTCATGTTAGACGCATCTAACTATGGATACTGGAAAGTTAAGATGAGAGCAAGCATACGAGGAATTGACGAAGATGCTTGGAGTGCAGTTAAGAACGGATGGACACTACCGACTGTTATCGACGTAAATGGAAAAGAAAAGAAGAAGCCATCAGATCAGTGGATACCTAGTGAAAAAGGAGTTCAACATTCAATGCAAAGGCCCTGACAACTATCTTTTCATCAGTAGATATAAATGAATTTAAACAGATTCAAGGGCGTGAATCTGCTAAGGACGCATGGGATACACTAGAAACTATCCATGAAGGCACAACAAATGTTAAAAGAACACGCCTAGATATATTGGAACATCAATTTGAGAAGCTGGAGATGGGAGAATATGAAAGTGTGAAAGAATTAGTGGTCGGATGAATGCAATCGCAAACGAGGTGTGTACTTCGATAGAACTTGGATGATAAGAAACTGGTAAAAAAGCTACTGAGATGTCTTTCGAAGAAATTTCATGCATAGAAGGTTGCTATGAATATGTCACTGAACACGGATACAACTAGTTTCAAAGAAATAGTTGGAATCTTGGCAGCATATGAACTTGAACTGCAACTGGAACAAGGGGATATTGCCAAAGATGGAAGCAAAGGAGTTGTACTACAAGTCGTTTCAGAAAGCACCAGGTTGGATAGTATTGAAGAAACCATTGTGTTACTGACCAGAAAATTTGGAAAATTCATGAAGAGAAGGTCAGGAATGAAAAAACCATCAACCGAAGATGCTGGATACAGAAAGGAGAACAAATCTGGTTCTCAATGTCATGAGTGCAAAGGTTTTGGTCATTTTAAATCAGATTGTCCTAGCATCACGAAAAAGGAAAATGTTTTGAAGAATCTCAGAGAAACATAGTGCTTCAAATGCAAGGGGTTTGGTCACACAAAGAATGAATGCGCTGATAATAATCTGGTAAAAGGAAAATCACTAATCATGCTTAGTGAATCCAGATCCAGTTCTGGAGAAGAGTCTGAAGAAAAACAGTCGAGCTTTGTTGCTTTCATTGGCATTATTGATGAGGATGATAAAGAAAGTGAAAAAGATCAACTTGAAGAAGAAGATGAAGTTGATGTAGAGATGATATACAATGAGTGGATTAGGATGGGAAAATTGAATGTTCAACTGATAAAAGAAAATGAGATTCTGGAAGCTCAGATTCAGAATTTGAAGAAAGAAGTACTCGCTAAAGAAGAAGAAATGCATTTCGTCAAAAGGCAGCTAGAGGAGACAAACAAATAACTGAAGATGTTGTCAAATGACACTCACAAATTGGATCACTTGCTTTCGATTGGAAAAATGAAAGGTGACAATCATGGAATCGGTTATGTTGGGAGTACAAGCAAGACAGAAAACAAGTTTGTTTCTGGAGGAGATCTGAAAGAAAGCCTGAAATGGAAAGAAAGACAACTAACTCACAGCACTCCAAATAAAAGCCAGAACAGACAATTTTGATAGAAGAAGAAATTGGAATGGTCACGCTGTTGATTACAGACCTAGAGGACAATATCAGAAATCCTACCAACACTACAATCAGAGAAGAAATGTGTCAACACAGAACCACAGACATAACCATTGGAGAACACATTATGGTAAGAATAGAAAGAGGAACTCAATTGTCTGTTACTTCTGTGGAACTAAGGGTCATAAGCAACGCACGTGCTACAAGAAACACATGTATGATGCATGTAAGTCATCAAATGTAAAACAAATCTGGCTGAAGAAAAGTGAGTTATACTGTAATGTCGCATACATTTCTGTCTGGAATGAAAAGTCTAATACCTGGTACTTTGA
>CM071868.1:29099512-29141787 GCA_036759665.1 Gynandropsis gynandra | reverse complement strand
ATTTAAATCGGTTTGTCTCTCTGAGAAAATCACTTGGTGTTTATGAGCTTTGATCGTTTCTTGCATATTACATTGGTAGAATTATGTTTCGGAGTGTTTGATGATCTTACGAAGAAGAGGGAAACTACTGAAATGTCTGCTTGATTTAAGTACACTTAAATGCTCTTTGTTCTGTGTTTGAACACTGTTACTATATCTGCAAGTTACAGGTCTTTTATCTGATGACCTAAGTGCACTTAAAACTCTACTTACTCCTCTGACAACTTTTATGCGCGTTCATATGCAAAAATAAGATTAGTTTGTCATGAGTATATGCTCGGGTCTAAGTTGGGAGATATTCAATTTCAGCTATAACGTCCTATGACACAAAGCCAAAATTGGTGCTTAAATACTCCTCTATGCGTGCATAAGAGTATACCTAAAAAAAAGGTAGTCAAGGAGCTTGTTATATGAACAAAAGGATATCTACACAACGTCCTAGAAGCTAAAAATGAGTGGTTAGAATAAATAAAAAACGAACAAGGAGAAAATGAAACAATGATAAGAAGAAATGCAATAGAACAAATTGTTTTAAGTGGAGAACAATTTTCAGTAAGTGTACTTAAACAATCAGCCGTTTATAGTTTTTGACTAATTCTTAACGGTCTGATTCTGTTTTGATTCCTTTTATCATGTTTTATGTCATGGAGTTCACATTGATCTGACGAGCACTAGCAGCACTTGAGTGTTTTTCCCTTTCAAATTAACCGGTAGTTTTTTTTAATGTGATGGGATGCTTTTGTGGGCTGATGTGACTAGTGCAGTTAATTCAAATTTTTTCAAAATTCCTAAATTCTCTCTGCAACTGCACTTAACTTCTCTTAAACTGCTGTATTTAACATTTTGCTTTCAGTTCTGAAACCCTAACCCATTTCTCTCGAGAAAACGAACATCAGTTTCTCCATTTGCAGATTTTTTTTCACAATAATTGCACGCTGTGACTCCTGTTTGCAAGGAACTCGTATATGAATTCTATACGAATCTAGTTCCTGATATTGAAGAACCAGGATCTGCTCTGTTTGGCACCACGTATGTTCGTGATCACATTTTTAGGTTCAGTGCAGAGGTAATAAACAGGTTTTTGGGGATTCCGCATATTCCAGTTACTCGCGCCAAGGAACTTCAGCTTGACTTAGATATGGACGCTGTCACAAAGGAGTTGACAGAGGGTAAGTTAAGTACTTGGCCAGGGCAGATACCAAACTCCAAACTCCAATGGGAGTATGCGTTGCTGAATAAAATTTCCCGCACAAACTGGGTGCCTAACAAGAAGTCTGACGCAATAAGGCAGGATACAAAAATCTTTTTGTACTGCTTGAAGAATGATATACCCATAAACTTTAGGAAAGTATTTATGGACTCGATCGTTGGATTGGGGTTATCTAACTCCAAGAAGTTCATTCTTTCGTTCCCCTGCCTGATTCAGAATATTTTGGTTCAACAAGCTGCCGATGTAATTGGGAGAGATGAGATTCGGGAGAATACTCCATCGTGGATTATATTGGAAAAGCGTTATATGGCAAAGATGCCATCTGCTTCAGCAGCTGAAACGTCCAGGAATAGTACGGTCCAGGCGCTTATTGAACTGAAACAAACATTAAGTGCTGCGCTCCGAACCATCGATGGACTACTCTTGCGTTTTCAGAGTAATCAAGTGCACTTATATTGTTGTGTGATTTGTTTCTAATTATAATGTGTCTAATCTGGTTTGAAATCTTATCACATAAACAAGGGGAGAAATGCAGGACGACGAGGAGGCTGTGGATGAACAGGTTGAAGAGATTCGTGGGGAATCTACTTCAAGGAGGAGCAAAGAAAAAAGAAAAAGGAACTGATATGTTCCTATGTGTTCTTCATTTTTTCTTTAAGTGCATTTAAATACAATGCTTATTTTAAGTGTACTTAATGCTTACATTTCCTTGCTTGAACTTATGATGGTCTGGACTTAGTTGCGTGAATTCATTTTATGTTGTTTGATCTTATATTGTGATTGTCTTGTGCCTGAATGATTTTATTGCATTGTCTTGAATTCTGTATGTTTGATTGACGTATGTTTTTGTGATAAGAATTCAAAGGGGGAGATTGTGAATGCAATAAAAATAGGATTGTAGATTAAAATTGTTATTTCAGGAAGTTGAGATATTTAAGGAGCACGAGTTCAAATCAAGGATGACTAGAGGAAGTCAACGACAAGATTAAGGAGACGAAGGAGGAGTCAAGTTGAATCTGGCGGATTCAATGCTGAAGAAAGATCAACAAGACGGTGCGGCTGAAGAACCGGGAGAGGTTGCTGAGCCGAGCGGAAGACAGATAAGTTGAACTGGAAAACAAAAAGAAGGTTAACGATTCTCTGGGTGGTGACTGGAGTACACGAAATAGAGAAAGAGAGAGCTCTAAGGTTTTAGGTGTACTTAGTTGGATACTGTACTGAGCGGAGAAACAGTTGAAGTTGTATTTACGTCTAACTCAGGGGGAGTTATCCGTGGAGATCTTTAGTACATTGTATAAACTGACAAGTGTACTTAAGGATTGACAAGTAAATAAACGAATACTGTTTGATATTTCTGATATCTTTGGTTATCGGTTCAATAGTTATCTTCTACAAGTTTTCACTTTCTCTAAACAATTTGGGTATGTCATATTAAATATTGGACCACAACATGAATAATAGTCAAGTGATTGCTAGCTATATCAATTATAAGTTAAGATTTTGATTTTTAGTGTTGACTAATTAAGATTTCACCTAGACTCATCATTTAAACTTTGATTCGTTTTTTCGGTTTGAATATAACACATAAAGGTTATTCAAATTTTGATTAGTAATAACAAATATTGACAAACCGTCAATTTGTCTGATTTAACAATAATTGGTTTAATTAAATAACCATAAAAATCTTTTCAAATATTAACTTTTTTTGTCTTTTATTGATAATCATATAAAGAATTAAAGTTTCTACTCTGATTTGATTTAGATTCAAGTAGCAATATATATATATATAGATAATTTTAAACATCATTTTATTTAAAATTCATACCTAATTTTTAGATATTTCTTAAATTAACCTTTATATTTTATTTACATTTTATCAGATATGTTGTAAATAACTAGTAAGGGATAAGTATCTATCTTAATACAAAAAAAAAATCTAAAGTCCAAATGCTAGAGTTTTACACTAAAGTCACTCGGTACAATCATAACAGTGACTACGAAACAAACTCGAAAGAAAAAAGATGATGGGAGGAAAGGAAGTGGGAGAATATCAGATATATCCTCATAGGGCTAAACCGCATAAAAAATACTCTTCCCTAAAATAATTATTTAATCGGGAAAAATAACTAGAGAAAAGACAAATTTGCCATTAAATTTCGAACGTGAAAAAACCCACGTTCTGCAGTTTTTCGAGATGAAAAACTGTCAAACCGTGTCAAAAGCAAGAAAGAATAAGTGATTTCGAAGTTGAAAGGGATCGATTTGAAGTTGGCAAGAAGGAAATGGCTAGAATCAGCCGCAATAGTGAAGAAGAGAGCACGAGCCAATCTTCAATGGCGTCAATAAGTGTAAGTAGATCGATTTCTAGGGTTTTGCAGGTTGTCGAGCCGCAAAATGGTTTATTGATTTGAAATGGTGTGAGTGTCAGTGAGTCTGTTGAGTGTTAGTGAGTCGGTTGAGTCACAAGAGTAGACTGTCTCAGTGAGTCGGTTTGGATCGCAATGGTCGCTTGAGTGTCGCAGAGGTTCTAAGTATCATTTGAGTCATTTTTCTTAGTAAGTCGGTTTGGGTCGCAATGGTCGCAGGGGGTTTAAGGGTCGTCTGGTTCGGTTGTCTCAGTGAGTCGATTTGGGTCACAATGGTCGCTTGAGCGTTGTAGGGGGTCTAAGAGTCGTTTGAGTCGGTTTGGGTTGCAATGGTCGCTTAAGCGTCGTAGGGGGTCTAAGGGTCGTTTGAGTCGGTTGTCTCAGTGAGTCGATTTAGGTCGCAATGGTCACTTGAGTCACATATGTCGGTTGAGTCGCATGGATCGGTTGATTCGTATTGGTCAGTTGAGTCGCATGAGTCTCAGTGAGTCGGTTGAGTGTCGTAGAGGGTCCGAGGGTCGTTCGAGTCGCATGGGCCGGTTGAGTCGCATTGGTTGGTTGAGTCGCATGGGTCGCTTGAGTCGGTAGAAGTATAACGTATGCTTAATTAATTGGTCATTCTGCAGGTATCGCCAAAGCCGAAGTTTGTGTATGAATTCAAGCACATGGACAAAATGCCTAAGATCACCATCAAGTGTTATCCTCACGAGACAATGACGGAGCTGAGAGGAATCTTAGATGAATACGAGTTGCATTACTTCGAGAAGGAGTCACAATTTAAGCATTTATTCCATTTCCAATGTGACTCTACATTGATTAAGGTTCAAATGTCTATCCTCCTAAATCACTCTGTGATTGTACGGGATAAGAAGAAGTTGTGGTTCGTCTTAAACGGTGTTCCAATCTGGTACTCTATAGTAGAGCACGTACTAATTTTCGGATTGAAATGCGGACCATATCCCAAAGGATGGGAGTCCAAAAGGGATGATACATTCAGGCGGAAGAATTTCGGTCGTGGAAAGGTGACCCCCCACAAATCATTGGAAAGCTTGTGAAGGCGAAGAATGTTGAGGACTGGAAGAGGTTGGCAACTTTGATGTTGTTGGCGCAAGTTATGGCTCACAAGCCTTCATCAGACAACTCTATCAGCCATGATCTCATTGACATGGTTGATGACTTGGAATTTTGTGAAGATTTTCCATGGGGGCATTACACATTCGAGAAGATTGTGGAGACTTGCCGTAAGCACGTTTGCGGGGAATCACCAAAACCAAAATGGTATTGTGGCGGTTTCATGATCTTAGTAATGGTAAGTTGTATATATTATTCGAATAACTTGAATTTTTTCGTACTTTTGCATTCTTATCATTTTGTTTTAATGTTTCAGTTACTTCCATTCGAAGCCATCCTTAGTTTGGACGGAAAGAGATGGTATGTTGATGTTATGGATGCGGATCCATCATGCCCAAGAATGTGCAAGAAGATAGTTAAATCCAGTATTAACCTAAAGTATGTAGATGTGATAAGGCTGATCGGAGATTCTAAGGTAACAATTACACAAGGGGCACAAAGAAAACAAGGATCACAGAGGGTAATAATGGTTATTTTTTGTTTTTCAGGATATTCGAAGTATTCTTCGTGCTGAACACGAAGAGGAAGGTTTAATTTTTATCTATACGATTATGAGGGATGCCACGATCCCGATGTTCAGATATGGATGGAACATATTCGTAGAAATCTGAAGGGTATTTGTTCGGAGGACATCCGTAAGCAAGAATTGCTGATGCGAAAAGCAGTTCTTGGTGATAAAAAGAAGGGGAAAGGGAAGGTGACTAAGAGGAAAAAGAGCGTGGGAAAAAAATGATAGAGATTGAAGACTTAGAAGATGAAGGAAAGGTAGGTGTTGCTGAAGTTGATGAAGAAAGAGATGGTGATGCTGAAGCTGATGTTGAAGCATAAGCTGAAAGAGAAGGTGAGGATGAAGCTGAAGGAGAAGAAGCTGCAGTCTGTCTGACACTGGAGCAGAAATTAATGAAGGAAATAAAGGATTCGGAGAAAAGAATCATCAACGCCGTAAGAGATCTTCTAAGGGATGTTGGGTTTCATTTGCCTAATCTAAAAGCACATGCGGCAAACCAATCTTTCGGTACTTTTAGAGATGATGATTTTGAATTCCTTCAACGTTCATATCCAGTGTCAAGAAAAGAGCCAAGCGAAGAGCCAGTTGAGTCAGTGTCTGAAAATGAATCTAGAGATGGCTAAGAAGAGGATTTGGCAAACATTTCGAGATCAGTTGAAAATATCGCATCTCGCGCCACAATTCCTCTAACTGAATACATTTTCGGAGATGTTATTGCAGTCGTTGCTCCTGTTGAAGTTCCACCAAGTAAGTAATAAATAGTGAAAAATTTCATTTGAGTCAATTTCCATCGAGAGTCGGCATGGGTCGCAAGGGTCGCATAAGTCGATGGGTCGCATAAGTCAAAGGGTCGCATACGTCGACCGGTCTCTAGAATCGCATGGGTCGCATAAGTCACATGGTTGTATAAGTCCAAGGGTCGCATATGTCCCACGCTCGTATAAGTCTCATGGGTCGCAAGGGTCGCATCTAATGAATGAAGTAATTTTATGCAGATGCTCTAGTGGTTACTGTCGATGAAGTCGCCAACGAGGAAACTACAGTCGGTCCAGTCGAAGAGGTCGCCCTTAAGGGTAAGGAGGTTCCTTTCGAGAAAACTACAGTCGGTCCAGTCGAAGAGGCCCCCTCTAAGGATAAGGAGGTTCCTGTCGAGGAAACTACATTGGATCCTGTCGAAGAGGCCCCCTCTAAGGATAAGGAGCTTCCTTCCGAGGAAACTACAGTGGATCCTATCGAAGAGGCCCTCTCTAAGGATAAGGAGGTTCCTTCTGAGGAAACTACAACGGATCCTGTCAAAGAGGCCCCCTCTAAGGATAAGGAGGTTCCTTTCGAGGATACTACAGTGGATCCTCTCGAAGAGGTACCCTTTAAGGATAAGGAGGTTCCACCAAGTAAGTACGGTCTTTTGAGTCACAAAGGTCGAATTGGTTGTATAGGTCGAATGGGTCACAAAAGGTCAAATGGGTCGTATGGGTCACAAAAGGTCGCATAGATCGTAGGTCATGCATAGGTCGCAGGGTCGCATTGGTCGCCATATGTTTAATGAAGTAAATTTTATGCAGATACTGGACCTTTATCCAAGGAGTCTGTGGTATATGTTGAACCTTCGCCGGTACCTAAACGAGTTTTAAGACCACGGAAGACATATGTTGAACCTCCACCGGCAAAAAGAGCAAGAATAGTGTGAGGGAGAGGGCGAGGGAAAGATGATGGTAGAGTCCAAGAACCCGAAAAGAATGTTGTTCAAGAATGTGAAAAAAAGGTGGTTCAAGAAACCGATAAAAAGGTGGATGAAGAACCTTCGTTTTGGTGGAAGCCCAAGGGATTAGAAAAGGCCTTGATAACCCGAGAACCTTCGTTCATTGACGCAAGCAGTGAAAGGTTGACTGCTCTATATATGTTCCTGACGAAACCTGGACATGAGAGTTGGTGGAAATTTGATCTAATACTCCCCGGGGGCCAGAGTTTTGGAAGATTATATTAACGTCCAACGTATGGCTTGAAGATGATGTAAGTTATTTTAAAACCGAAGTCACAGATGTTATTTTGTGTCATATGTATTCATGTGTATTAATTTTTTTTATTTTTTGCAGCAATTGTATGAGGCGTTGTTGATGTTGTATTATCGCATGAAGACATTTCCCATGATATTTAAGAAACTTTACGTTTGTCCTCTTAATTTCATGCAGATCCTAAAGCTGTGGTCGTACAAGAATATGGACACTTTGCTGGAATTTCTAAGTGATTGTTTGAATGGAAAGTATCCATTCAGAGGTACGGAACCAATGAGTGCTTTCGAAGGCTTTGTTTGGGTTCTAAACATTCTATCGCTCAAGAGTATATATGACGGATGTCATTGGGTAGCCCTCAAAGCGGATTTTAAAACCCGATGCATCACGGTATACGACTGCCAGATGAGACTTAAGAAAACGCATATCAATCCGGTGATTGAGAATCTAAGAAAAGCTATACCCGAGATGTTCATTCTCAGAGGGTTCCTTCTTTGGCTTTTGGAGAAGATAAATGAAAATATGAGTATTATGAAGGTCTGACACTGAACAAAAGCGGGAATGACTGTCGTGTTTACTCCTACAAATTCATAGAAGCCTTGGTAATGAAAGCACGTAATGATTTGCACAGCATTTGCGACGAAAATATTCTTTCCATGCGTGAGAAGATTGCGGCGGAGGTATTTAGTAATGGAAAATGTATCCCTCCACCCTGAGATTAACTTGATATTTGGTACATTTTTATTTTTTAAATATTTTGTACATTGTTATTTTTATATATTTGGTACATTGTTATTTTAAAAATATTTGATACATTGTTATTTTTAAAATATTTAGTACATTTTTTAAATAAAAGGAGTCGCAGGGTCAAGGGTCGAAGGGATCCAAGGGTCGCAGAGGTACAAGGGTCGCAGAGGTTCCAGGGTCGCAAAGGTACAAGGGTCGTTCGACAATTTCACCCGTTCGACCCTTGACCGTGCGACCCTCGGACCCCTGCGGCCCTCGGATCCCTTCGACCCTTGACCCCGCGACCCTCGGACCCCTGCGACCCTTTTATCTCTACGACCTTGGTATCTCTACGACCCTCGGTATCTCTGCGGCCGTAGAAAGGAATAAAAATCATGAAAATCCTTACCCAACTCGCGACACCACCCAAGTCCGTATTGAAGTCACTTACCAATGAATCTACGGCCAGATTCGAAAACCAATCAAAAAAATATATTTAAAATGTCAAACTAATTAATGCCAAATGAGGGTCGCATCGATTGCATGGGTCGCATGGTCACATATAAGGATCAATACATACGAAATCGACGAATTTACAGATTAACAATGATAAAATGTCAAAAACCTATCAAAAAATACATTTAAAACATCAAACTAATTAATGCCAAATGAGGGTCGCATGGATCGTATGGGTCGCATGGTCATATATAAGGATCAATACATGCGACATCGACGAATTTACGGGCTTATAATGATAAAATATAAAAAACCAGTCAAAACAATACATTTACAATGATAATCAATGGTTAAAACAGATTATGACTCATGTGTCCATAGTTGAGTTGTGTATAACCAATACTTGTACTTCAAAAGCGATAGTAGTGTTTTAAGAACTCGTCAGATGAGTTTGACAAAATTTCAAAAAATACATTCAACATTGTTTTCAAATGTCGATATTATTTATATTATTGTCTCTATTGATTCTAAATTAGACGTATACAACTCAAATATATTGATAATGGTATGGGTCGTTTGGTCGCATATAATGATCAATATATACGAAATCGACGAATTTACGGATTAACAATAATAAAATGTCAAAAACCAATCAAAACAATAGAATTATAATGATTCTAAATTAGACATGGGTCGGAAGGGTCACACGAGTCATAATTGTTCGCACATGAGGTCGCATGAGTCCGATGGGTTCTAATTTAATCCAATTGAAGGTCGTATGGGTCGAATTATAATGATGAAAGTCATAAAAGGTTTAATCAAAATAATACAAATAATATATTATTACACAATTACTAACTAACAAACCTTTCTTTTTTTGAAGTCCGCGTTGTCTCTGTTGTCACGTTCCAAACACTGTCAGTGATGCTAACTTTTGAAGATAGGGTTTGACTCGATGAAGAAGATGTGGTTTGTCTCGAAAAAAATGGGCTTTGTATCGACGGAGAAGATGGGGTTTGTCTCGACAAAAATGAGTTTTGTATCGACGAAGAAGATGATGTTTGTCACGAAAAAGATGGGGTTTGTCTCGACGAAGTAGACGAGATTTGTCTTCACCAAGATGGGGTACTTCTCCGAGCCTCACCGGGCCCAGGATAACGATTCTCTTCAGGCCTCCCGCTTTGCCTTTTTTGAGCTAGCATAGGAGGTAGAACCATAACTTCAGTCAATTGAGGATGAATGTCCCAATCACTACAATCATGAACCGGATACACGGTTTCTTGGTAACCCGAACGCCATGTCTCCCGAAGATAGTAGTTTGAACATAGATCTGGTATCTTATGACCTTTACCAACCTTATGTGCTGCCGTAGTTGCGTGACTGCATGGATACTTATCCACATCAAACATTTTTGCAGTCGCATGTTCTTTTTTGAAAACTCACTACAAATCTTCTACCCATCTCATTTCTCACCTCATACTCATCACTCAGACTGTTCAATTCAATAACATCATACTTGGATGCCTGTCCAAACCGTTCATGTAACGTTTTCTCAACATAAGGTGTCAACTTTTGAGAATCATCACCGGTAGCTGCTTCCAACCTATACCTATTGAACCATTCCACTGTCTTTTCCAAACAAATATCTAAAAGCCCTAGGATCGTAAATTTTTTTAACTTCTTCAATGTTGAATTTATTGACTCGACGCCATGAATGATTAATAAGTTGTACCTTTCCCCCTTAAATTTGCATCTTGCCCACTTAACGGGATCACGTTCCTTTTTCTCCAAATACTTTGCAACATTAGGATACATGCGCAAAGGTCACAGAGGTCAAAAATGGCCACAAAGGTCACAACAGTCACACGGGTGGCAGAGGTACAAGGGTTGTAGAGATACAAGGGTCGTAGGGGGGGGGGATGAAAGGGTCACAGGGGTACAAGGATCGCAGGGGTACAAAGGTTGCAGGGGTACGAGGGTCGCAGGGGTACGAGGGCGCAGGGGCACACTTCACCACTTCACTTCACCGTTTGCCATGCTTTTCTATCAGGAACCCAATTATCTTAAACTTCGAGTATTTGGGTGTCCGTATTACCATTGGTTTCAGCCTTATTCTGCTCATAAACTATCTCCAATATCCACTCTCTTCATTTTCCTCGGTTACTCACCAAATTAGAGTGCATATCTCTGCTTGGATCTTGTTCATTCTCGCACTTACACATCTCGGCATGTTCAATTCTTCGAACATATCTTTCCTTTCTCGGACCTACCAAAATACGTTCCATCGCTCTCACAATCACTAAATTCAACCACAGACTCTTTCCATTCTTCTTCCTCCTCAGACATTCCTTTAGTATCAAGAGTTATTCCAATATCTGAGGCACTCAGGACACCATTACCAGATTTGCCCTCAAGCCCTAGTCCTTTATCACTGGAGAATATAGAGGACACATAAATAGTTCTTGCTCTCCCATAGAGTTGTGTACAGGCATCTTTAAATGATCACCATGATATTGACTCTACTACCAATATGCATCCAATGGTCACTAGAAGCAAAAACAACATCTCCAAACCAACAAAGAGATTTTCATACTCTGCATCTTGTGAATCTCAACACACAAAACCTCGTGCAACAAGTGAAACTCTAAAACATCCATTATGGAGATGAGCCATGAGTGAAGAGTTTGATGCTCTGCTTCGGAACAACGCCTGGGATCTAGTTCCTCAAGAAGAAACACAAAATATTTTTGGCTGCAAATGGGTATTTCGTGTCAAACACAAGCCTTATGGAAGTGTGGATAGATTCAAAGCACGTTTAGTGGCCAAAGGCTTTCATCAGAGACCGAGATTGGATTTTCATGAAACCTCCAGTCTTGCCGTTAAAGCAACTACAATATGCCTTGTACTAAGTCTTGCTATCTCATCTGGTTGGGTTCTGCGTCAACTTGATGTAAACAATGCCTTCTTGCAAGGAACATTATCTGAAGAGGTGTTTATGTCACAACCGTAGGGCTTCATAGACAACGACAAACCAGATCATGCCTGCAAACTTGCCAACGCAATCTATGGCCTTAAACAAGCCCCTCATGCCTAATATTCTGAGCAAACAGTTCCTTTTCACTACTGGCTTTGTGAATTCTCTACCTGATGAGTCTCTCTTTATTTTTAAACAAGGATAAACTCGAGTTTTAATTCTTGTTTATGTCAATGATTTGGTTATTACTGGAAACTCTGCAGCTCAGGTTCAGTCATTCATTCAGACAATTGCTGCCAGATTTTCATTAAAGGATCTTGATGATCTCACATACTTTCTCGGTATTGAAGCAACCCGAACTGCCAAAGGCCTCCTACTTACATAGAGGAAGTATATTCGGGATCTCCTCTGGTGATCCTCTCCCAGATGCCACAGAATACTAGAGGAATACCGAATGATTGTGGGGAGTCTTCAATATCTCTCCCACACCGTACCAGACATCAACTTTGCTGTAAATAACTTGTCTTAGTTCATGCACGCTCCCACAACAGATTATTGGCAGGCTGCAAAGAGAGTGCTTCGATTTCTGGCAGGTACAATCAACACTGAAATTTTCTTCTCAACCTCAAACAATCTACTCTCCATGGATTTAGTGATGCAGACTAGGGAAGTGACCGAGATGATCATGCCTCAACAAGCTCTTTTGTTGTGTTTCTTGGAAAGCATCCCATATCATGGTCTTCCAAGAAACAAAAAAAGATTCCAACTTGCTCATCTACTGAAGCAGAATTAGGTCTGTTGCTTCTACTTTAGCTGAACTCCGATGGCTTGTTCACATCCTCACAGAACTTGGAGTTACGCTGCCTACTGAACCAGTGGTTTATTGTGATAACATCGGGGCTACATATCTAGCAGCCAAATGTGTATTTCACTCTCGTATGAAGCACATTGCACTTGATTATCACTTTGTCCATGCTCAAGTTCAATCCGGGTTGCTCAAAGTCTCGCACGTTTCCTCAACAGATCAACTCGCAAACCTCCTCACAAAGCCTCTGCCTCGCTCAGCCTCCTTTCGATTATGTGACAAGATTGGCATCACCTCTAGTGCTCCATTTTGAGGGGACATATAGGAAGATAATATGCAATATTGTTGTACATTGAGCATATCTTTAGAGATACTCTGTTACCTTATGTTTGGGATTCTATTAGGTTTACCTCTGTAATTATATATAGTCTGTATTAAGAAAGGAATAACATCAACTTTCATCTCATATCCAAAACGCACGAACGTTGAATACACGACTCACGGTGATATATGGAGAAACCCGTTGAAATGAAAAACATATTCTATATTCTGATCAATAATACGACACGCATATATATATATATACATCTTAACATATAATAGTGATCCACATATGCAATTCTTATAATATTTTTTTTATTTATATTAATCTTAAGCCATAATTTTTCCATTAGAACCCATTTAATATTAAAACCCTTTATAAGATAAAAAAATTGAATTTAGGAGGGAAGATATATTTTGTATTCATCATCTATTAACCTGATCTAGTTTGGGTTTGTTGCTAATACTGTATGTATAAGAATTTTTTGGTGTTCATATCCAGTGGGAGAGGAGGATATAAGGAATATAATTTGGTGTTTATGACCAAATCACTGTTGTTCTTCATGCTAACATATAAAAATCCACAATAAAATTTTGTTATTTTATATTGTTTTATTTTCAATAAAATATGAGCTAAAAATTTATTATAAATAATATTATATAATCCTAAATTTTTGATTTCATTTTTAGATAGACAAATTGGACATATATATATAATAATGCAAAAAACCATGGATATAATACAAAACCAACGAACTTACATTGTCTTGAACGTCAAGGCACCAAAATTATCATAAAAACGTTGAAAGATTTGGTAAAGCACACACAAACACACACCATTAAACCAAAGCCTTTCTCTCATCAAATCTTCCTTTGTGTGGGAAATATCAGTTTCACATTACGAATGTACAAAAGAGAGAGTGAAGAAATCAATATCTACTTCTCTCAATGTAGTGCAAAAACCGACCCTGTTCTTGAAATCTCTACGACTCTTAGTATCAGTCTCAAGAAGATCAAAGATTTAGAAGCCGAAAAACTGGAAAACGAAAGAAGAAATGTTTCAGAAACAAACAGGAATCTCAAAAGTCGATATGATATATGAAGTTGTGTATTCATGCTTACCAGCTTCTTCTTCTTCTTCTTTTTCTTCTCTATGTACGCCAAAATCTCCTTCTGGCTCGCAAGAGCTTCATCTAGAGCCTAAATTCGCGATGTAGAAACAAGAACAAATGATTAAATCACAAAAGGGTAGTGATAGAATCGAAAATTCATCGGTCTATATACATCTATCACTTTGTCTGAATGATAGGTAGATTATTACCTTCTTGGTCTCAGACAGCTCTTGTTCAAGCGCTTGAACACGGTTAAGGGCAGCCTGGAGTTTTTCCTCTTTTTCAGCTGCAATATTTGCTGGTTTTGTGTCAAGAACCTTGCACTTATCTTCCAACTCTGCCATACGTTTCACCATTATGATGTACTCAGAGCTGGAGACCGGTGCAGGGAATTGAACGTGGTTCTGTTTTAATATTGTTGATTCTTCATAATAAACAGAGTTCCCGTACAAAGCAGCCTCTGTGAGTTTGCGTGGCATGTCTTTGGATAGGCGAACCATCGCTACAATGCCCATTACAAAGGCAATCACACCTCCTACAAGGAAACCATCTCCTTTCTTTGGCGTCCCTTTCCTTATATAACCATCTGTGTACAAGAAAAATGAAAAGAGTAAGAGCAAGTTATCTTAGAACACAACAAGAAGTAATCCTCAGAAGTTCTGAAGCCTCCAGACTTTAACATAATTTTAAAGTTGTCCAATACCATATATAAAAGTTCATAGTTCATTTAATAGCCAATGTGGGATAACATAATATTATATAACATTCTCCTTCACGTCTGGTTTGATTCTCGAGCGCTTAAGTCGCAGTCAGTAAACATTCAAATCGGGACGAACTCACCTCTAATACCATGTCAAATAGATTTAGAATTATCAAATATCATATATGAGAGTCTAGTTCATTTGCTAACTGATATGAAATAACAAAAGATAACAATGTACCTTCCGAGAATGGAAAGTTGTCATTTCTCCGTGGTTTTGGAAGCCAATCCATATCCATTGGTTTGTCAACCGCTGTGATGTGCTTCACGTACGCATCATTGATCGTCTTGTTCTTGTTTTGCTTAGGAAGCTGGAAGCATTATCGATAATCTCAAGATCTTACACGAGAAGAACTCGAGGGTAAAGGAAAAAAAAAATTGCATTGGAACTTATGATTCCTCATTGAGAGTGTTGCTTACTTCTGGATGGGATGATGATGTTCCTTGCTCTACTGGCTTTTGTTCATCTTCTGAAATCGTTGAGCACTTGGCTTCATGGTTTTTATCCATCTGCTTCCAAAAACAAAACCTTTCTGAGTACTTTTGAAATATTTTGGTATTGAAGAAACTTGTAAGTGTTACCTTAAGAACTTCAGGATCATTCCATGGACCTTTGTCGGAACGCATACAACCACCTCTGTCTGAACAAGTGCAAGTGCCTCCGAGGAAGTCTGGCAATTCTCTGACACGACAAAAAACCAAAACAATTAACTTCAAGTTTGCAATCTGAGCATAAGATAAGAAAATTGGAATCTTACTTTGCAGCGATGGCTTCAAGCAACTTGGTCTGGTATTTGTTCCCAAGAACATGAATTTTTGCTGTGGTCTTGGGATCAAGGAAGGATTTCACTGTGTTCCACAAGAGCCTGAACCCAGAACCCGCATTGATGATGTACATCCTATTCAGCGTCTGCAAGAAATCCTTATAAGTTTTTACCGGAGTCTTTATACGATAAACAATATAGTGCTTGATTAGTAAAGCATAAGAGTTTACCTCAGGGTAATTGTCATTGTCGATCTTGAGAATGCGCTGAAGAAGCTCTCTTGCGGATTTGTTGAAATTCTTAAGCCCCTACTCACTCGGAAAACGTTTAGGGTTAACCATTATAACATCCAACAGTCTTATTGCATTTATACATATGGTTGCGTCGAATATACATACCACTCCTTGCACATCCAAAATAGTTGTGCTCTGATCAATGTGCTTCTTGGCAGCAGCTGAGCAAGCCGGGAACTTGATCTTGAACGTCTTCTCAAACTCCTTTACATGGTATTTTACATACCGATCCATCGTTGTGACTTGCAAGAGCTTGTTAGCGTCTATTTGACCTAATCTCTCTATGTAAACCGGCCTGCCTTCCTTGTCAACGCCGTGATAGCCTTGTGGATAATACTTGAGCACTTCCTCAATTTCTTTGAACTCGAAATCCTTCATTAACAACAAAGAAAAACCTGTGAAAGAATATTCACAACATGAGAGTTCCTCCCAAAAGTTCCAAGATTCTATGAATACTCACCTCTATGATTGTGTCAACTCCAAAATCCTTCCTCCATTGAATCATATCAGCCCACATTTGTTTTGCCTTCTCAATCTCTAACTTCCTTGCCCTTAGAAATCTGTATATCATATGACTCGAAAACTTATTGAACTATCAAGATGATAGCTTTGATCATATGACTCAGAAAACTTATTGAACTATCAAGATGATAATTTGATGGAGTTTGCTATGTCGATTTTATTAGTCAAATAGGTTTGGTCTAAATCAATATAAAACTTGCTCAATAGTTTAGTGTTTTCCAATAACATGTATATATATGAGTTTATGATTTATATTTTAAGTCAGACAAAACAACATAATAACCCTTATGGTTAGTTTGGGTCTTCAATCTTGCACATAATAATAGGAGGTTCAATATCAAATATTTAAGTAAGAACGAACTGAACTTGATATAATATCAAATGGATTTAGGTCTAAATCAAATAAAAAATTAGCTAAAAATTTAGAATTTTCCAAAAACATATGTACTACTCATGGATTTGAGACAATACAACATAGTATTATTCCTGGTGGAGCTTCTTAAAAAGTGCAGTGGTTTATCTGACATTTAACTTCCTTAATAAGTAGAAAATAACCTTAGCAACATGTGAAGATCGTCGAGTTTCGAGGGCAAGAGCTCATCCAAAACGAGGGCTTGGCGAAAAGCATCAAGAGATTGAAGTTCCTCCGCATCAATGTCATCTTCGATTGGGGCCGATATCACTCTGCTGCTGCTTCTCCGAGCCTTCTTCTTGAACGAGTTCTTGAATTTGTTTGACGCGTTTATCGCCTTCTTCTTGAAGGAACTAATCTTCATCACTTTCTTACCATCGTCCAACATCTCTACATCTAACATATGCAAATACATTATACAAGAAATCTTCATAGATGAAACATATTGCTTTGATAGACATCGATGAGTATATCTACTCACCGGTTTTCGTTTGTCGATCAAGAGGTCCAGATCTGGTGTCAGCCATGGTAATTGGATGTATATATATAACGACTCTTCACCACGGGGAACACCTACAAACACTAATCAAATGAGTGTCATATGAAGATTTAAACAAATAAATCGAGTATGAAACATATGATGCAAAATGATTCTGTAAAGAGAGAGACTCATCATACATGCAGATGATGGATACTTGAAAAACATGAAAAAGGGTAGATAATGGAGGATCAAGAGAAACAAGAACTTGATTCTCATGGAAGAATGAAGATGGAGATTGCGTGTTTGGATGATGAGAAAAACCAGAGGGAAAGCGAGAGAAAATTTTACCTTAACAACAATGAGTGTGAAGGAGAGGGATTTGCAGAGAATGTAAGGCTCATTTGAAACTATATCATGAAGACATGTCTTTGAGTTGATTCTAACAAGCCATCGACTAAGTATATGGAAAATGTCATCTTCTTCATTTTTACAATTTTTTATTTATATAACAGAATGAATAAATGCATTAATAATTTTTAAAATAAATAGTCGTATCATATATATAATATTTATGTCTTTTGGGCAAAGTGCAGAGCACTCCTTTCACCGAATCAACTTAAAAAGGTTTTTTTATAGATTATGTCTTTTTTCAGTTCTGATTATGCACTAAAATCAAAACATACAATGTACTTGCCACTTGGTTATTAAAAATAGAATTATTTCCAAGAAAAAATAGACATAATCTTCACTAGCCTAATGTTGGACATTTATAACGCAAACAGTCAAATATAAGCTTAGAGAAATGTTGGACATTTATAACACAAACAGCCAAATATATAATTTATTAATTTAAATTATATAATCATTTAACAATTATGTTGGACACTTACAGTTTAAATTTAGTTTAAAATCATGTCCTCACATTTTCATAATTGATTCGATCCCCTTCACTAGAAAATTGGTTTATAAATTTATTTGCGCTACTTAAATTGCAAAATTCTTGATTTATAAACTTATAATGAATCTAGATAATATATATATATATATATATATATAAAAGTGTGATGTTTGTTAGAAAACAATGAAGTAATCAACAAAACAAGAAATTTCAACAAATGAACAATTTAAACAACCTTGATCTATTCTTAGCAAACCAAATAACAACCTCTAAAATACTAAATCATCTTTCAAATAAAAAAATTAACAACATATAGGCCGGCTGAAGAAAATGTAGTAGTATTGAACACAACTCACAAACAAGAGCAAAAAGTTATTAAGCACAAGAACGTTAAACAATTGAGTCTACACGAATATCACTAAATACCAATTATTGAGTATTGGTTGGTGAGTGTGAAGACTCATTTACAATGTCCATACACCTATAGTGTGGTGAACTGAGAGGGAGTGAATTGTGAGGTTATGGTTGGGTATAGTTTGAAAATAATTTAAAATAGTGAGGTGTATTTCAGCCGTGTTCAATTGTAATTGGGTGTAAGTAATTGTATTTGAACATACTGCAACGTAAATAAATGATGCGTATCAAAGTTAAACAAATATTTAATCGCACGACACGTGTGTAGTACTTTAGGTGTCGATCCCACAGGGACTATGCAACACTACCTAAACTCAAACTATGAATCAAACTTGCAACGAACGAATATGAGATTTGAGAATGAAATACTAAAAACAAATAACCAAAGAAGTTCTTAACAATGTGACAAACGTTCTAGGAATCCGGTTTCGCCACAAGACTACCGAAACCAACAATCAACCTATCTAATCATTCAATCCAAATTATGTCATCTAAGGGAGACGCGCCTAATATGATATCAACACTCTCTCAAGGCATAGACACGTGATCTAGTCAAGTTATCCCCTACTTTCATGGCTGACACCTTGAACTAAACCCATAAGCTCTATGATTCATTTTTTCACCCTCAACCACTGCTACCCTACTTTCGTGGTCTAACCTCGGTTGTTCTAAACCTGATCTTCTAGAACTAGAATTCTCCTTTTGATCCTTCTCCTAATCCCTAACACATGCATCTACTTGGCCTTCGTAAATACAAGTCATTCAAGCTCTCAGACAAAGAATAAATAAACTAAAACGGGAAATTGCATTCAAAGATAAATCAAGGTGGTTCCGGGATAGCCATGGGATAATCCCTTCTCCTAGAACAAAACAAACTACTCGCTCATGCGTTCAAAAGCAAACAAAATAATTGAAGTAGAAAGTCTAAAGAATATGAAAACCAAACGAAACCGAAGTCTTGAATTGATCTCCAATGCTCCTTGAATGTTTCCTTCGCAAAAGTCTCCTTCTTCTTCGATTCTCTCTCTACTCTCTCTCCTCGATGAAACTGAAAATTAACTCTCCAACTCAACTCCTTCGACCCCTAGCTCATCTTCTTCCTTTTCCTTCTTCTTTTCTTTCCTTTTCTCTTTGTTTTTCCTTTTGGCGTTCAGTTCTTTTCCTTTTGTTGCAGCAGCCACCGTTTTCGCCTTTTCATGAGTTTTCCATTCTTGATCAAGTTGGAAAACGTTTCAATTCCTTTCTCCAGCAAAATATCTCTTATTCCTCTTCTCTAAAGTCGTTTTCCTTTTTCGTATAAATCACCAACAAGTTCCTTTTCGTGTTTAGATAAATTAACTTATCTGGTATTTGCAGGTGATGGACGCAATCTGCGCGGGCTGAGTTTGTGCCCCGCACGGGCGCGGCACAATGAGAATAATGGAAATAAAGCCTACCCGCACGGGCTAAGGAGTGCCCCGTGCGGGCTGAGTGTCATGGTGAAGCCCGACCGTGTTAATGGGTTGCCCGACCCGTGCTAAATCTGCTGGACCAATTGCTAAACCAAAGGCCCCGCGCGGGCTAGGGAGTGCCCCGTGCCGGCTGAGCTTGTTCCTTGCCGATTCTCGTCCCGTTTGTTCCGTGATGATCTTCGATGTTGGTACTTTGCCTCGTGTACGTCCTTTAGCTCCAAAATGAATCGAATACACATTAAAACCTGTAAGAACATGAAAACACAAAAACGAGTAAAACATATACAAAATCATACGTAACTATCGCATCTATATTGTAAACATCCCTAAAATTGTGCAAGAAATACATATGAAAACGAGATGATCAATAAACAATTTACTTTTCTCGATGGTAGAAGATCACCGCGGTTTGGTGTTCAATTGAGACCCATACAAATTTTTAATTGGTATCAGAGTAGGTCACGAACAAGAAGAAGTCGATTCTTACGCGATCAAGGTATAACAAGTATGGACTCATACTGTGAACTTGATCAATTTCGAAACCTCTTTTATTGGATTCCATGAATCACGCCTACTAGAAAGTCAAGAAGAAGGAAACAATTAGAGGTTTTGATGAAGATACTTGGACATTCGTGGAGTCAGGCTGAAGTCCCTCATTGCAACCAGACATGGAAGGAAAGGCAATTCCCAAACCAAAATCATTGTGGACACCAGAAGAAAAGCATCTTTTAACTCATAATGCAAAGACGTTGTCAGTCATATTTACTTCTATTGACATGAATAAGTTCCAACAGATTCAATCATGTGAGTCAACAAAAGAGATTTGGGACAAACTGAAAATTTAACACGAAGAAACAACCAACGTGAGAAGAACTCTTCTAGACATTCTTGCCTTACAATTTGAAAACATGAGGATGAATGACGACGAGAAGATTATTGAATTTAGTGTAAAACTGAATACACTAGCAAACAAAGCACATAATATGGGGAAAACTTACAATAAAAATAAGTTGGTGAAGAAACTTATTCGATGTTTACCAAAAATATTCGAAGCTAAGAAGGGTAGATGAAAATTGCAATGAACACTGGCACCACAAGCTTTGCAGAAATAGTTGGAATTCTCTCAACACATGAGATGAGTCCGGAGCATGATAATAAATCAAAGAACAAAGGAATTGCTTTGCAAGTAACAAATGAGTCAAGTCAACTTAGTGCATTAGAAGAAAGCATGAAATACATGGCAAACGCTTTCAGAAAATTTGCAAACAAAATAAATAATGGAAGTTCAAAGTTTCGTCTGAACACAAAGGAGGGAAAAAATCAAATCAGTGTCATGAATGAAAAGGCTATAGACACTTTAAAGTCGAATGCCAAATGCGTTAAAACGGGAAACAATGCTAAAAAGTTTTAAAAAAATTTAGTGCTTCGAATGCAAAGGTTACAATCATACAAATGCTTAGTGTAGAGAAATTAAAAAGAAAAAGGAAAAATTATTTATAACTTGGAGTGAATCTAATACCGATGATAAAGATGAAAAAGAGTGACAAATCTTGTTGTATTTCTAGAAGAAAAATCAGTATCCGACAATGAGTGATGATGAAATTATTGTCGAGTCAATGTATGAATCATGGATGGAGATTAGCAAGCAAAATATTGAACTAGTCAAAGAGAATATATAGCTTGAAGACTGACTCAAACAAAATGGAGTAAAGTTGAACCAATAAAACGAAGAAATAAGGTTGATCAAACATCAACAGGAGGAAATCCAAAAGCAACTGTGGATGCTTTATAATGGTACTAAAAAGTTAGATCATCTTTTGACCACTGAAAAAATAAATAAGCATCACTATGGACTTGGTTTCAAGAGAGAAAACACCAACAATGGACATGGTGTTGAGAAAAATGTAACTTTTGTTACTGGTGGCTTGCTGGAATATGTAATTCAAACTGTTCAACCTATAGTGAAATTAAAGCAAGATGCTGCACAGACTATTCGAACTGCAGGACAACCTAAGAAAAATGCATCACAAAGTGTTCAAACTACAACTCAAACAAAGAAGACTGTAGTTCGTCATGAACCTACGCTCTAGAAGAAATAGCATAATCCTATGAAAACGTGTTACTCCTGTAGACAACCAGGACTCTTCGGAGATGGTGTATATACTACTAGATGAAACACTCTATAGGTAAGTTTTCTTAATGGAAATCCAATAATATCAAATACATTTGAGTAAGAAAATCTAATTTATACTCGAAACCAAAGAAAATCAAACAAATTTGAGTTAAAAATCTTATTTATTATGATGTTGCTTAAACTTCAACACACTATGAATATAATATCACTTGGTATTTTAATAGTGGGTGTTCTAGGTGTATGGAAAAAACTAATTAGTTACTTTCAGATTTTTCGGAAAACAAGAACGGATACGTGATTATTGGAGATGGTGGAAAAGGAAAGATTATGGGAAACTGATCACTTAGAAGAGATGGCCAACCACAACTGGCTGATGTGTATTATGTAGAAGGGTTGAGAGCAAATTTGATCAGCATTAGCCAATTTTGTGACAATGGTTTTCAAAATTTTCAAAAGAAAAATGTCATGTGTATGATACTAATCACTGTTCGAGAAATCGGCCTAGGCGGCCGCCTAGGCGGTGCCTAGGCGCTGGGCGGTGGCCGGCCGCCCTGATTTTTCGCAAATCGACCATTCTGGGCGTTTTCGCCGCTTAAGCGGCCGATTAGGCGCTGGGCGGCCGCCTAGGCGCGTTTAATTTTGTCGTTGGTCAGAATTTCATCGTCTTCTTCGTTGGCTCATTTGGGTCTCCATGGATTTCACGTTCTTCCGAGGAACAATCGGAATCGAGAGGTCTGATCCAGAGAGCGCGTTGCGAGATTTCTTCCTCTGATTCTGCTTCTGCGCCTGCTTCTATGGCTCTAGCCTATCTGCTCTCGAACAGCTCAAGACTTTTGTCGCTGATAGTACGGTTTTTTGCCCTTTTTTCCTCTGGGTTTGCTTGGTTTTTCCGATTACGATTTTGGGTTTTCTGATTCCTGATTGCTTGAAAATTTGTGTTCCGTTATCATCCATCTTTGGTTTTCCTTGCTATGAATTCGGAGTTTAGATTGCGTTCTTCTTTGTTGGAGTTAGACCTTCTTAAGTTTGATTTTTTGTTGTGGAATTCGATCTATAATCATGATGAGAGATGATTTGAGTAAGATTATTCCAGATTGAGAGCATTTTGTTTCGTAATATTTCATTCATCTCAAGCCTCTTTTTCCCCCTGTTTATCTTCAGGATTTTATGTGCAGAAATATCTTGTTTTGAAGTTATTTTGTAAAGACTCTGTAATGTGTAAGAAGCCTGCTTTAGCATTGCTCTTTAATTATATATAATATAAATAACACACACACACATATATATAATATACATATATATTTCCGCCTAGCCCGTTTAGCCACCGCCTAGGCCCCGCCTAGGCGCTCTAGGCGCTAGGCGCTGGGTGTCCGCCCGCCTAGCGCCTAGCGCTTTCTTGAACATTGATACTAATGAAATGTGTTTTAATAGGGATAAGAGATGGAACAATCGTTATGTGTGGAACATCGAAGAAAAATGTTTGAACGTCTCAAAGAGTGAACTAGCTCTCTACCATCAAATATGGGGACACATGAACACAAAAACTTATCAAGCTTTCTAACCATGGCCAGTGCCGGTTCTCCCCATGATCCACAAAAGCCATGGAACAGGGCCTCAATTAATTTTGGGACCCATTATTTTTTTAAAAAATAATATTGATTTTAATAGTTTAGAGTCTATAAATTTAAATCTTAAGAAAACCTAAAATTATTAATATTGATTTTAATAATGTAGGGCCCATGAATTTCAAAGGAGCTTGATATTTTTTTTTTGTTTTTGTTGTAAAATTTTTAAAAAAGTCCTAGAAGAGTTTTCCTAGTAAACGAAGGTCTTTGTGATTGGACTCATCTTAGTGTTAGGTTAAGAGAATATGAAACAAGTATAAAACATATATCGAATATGAAAACTTGGATTGAATTACGATTTAGATTTCGACAAAATGAAACAATTGACAAAAAACTCAAGAAATATTCAAAAAAGAAAAAGAATTTTGGAAATAAGTTTTGTTTAGGATTATTGCAGTTGTAAAATATCTTGCAATTTTAGAAAAAAGTTTTGTGGAAAGCTTGATCGACTGTTTCGTTTCAAAACATGCAAATAGATACAACTTAGCATTTTGTGGAAAAAATGAAAGACTTTATCACAATAATAATGAGAACTTTTTAGAACTTATAGACATGTTAGCAGAGTTTGCAAGACTTTATCACAATAATAATGGGAACTTTTTAACATTGAATATTTCGTTTCAAAAGGACTTATTTTAATTTTATTGCACATGGTCTCCTCTCTAGTTGAGCCGGCCCTGACCATGACATTCAGGGAGTACCAAAATTTGCCATGAAAGAGTGACCGATTAGACACGGCACGCCATCCGTTTCCAATTTTGGAGACGGATGGCGTGCCGTGGCTAATCGGTTCCCATTTAGAAACGGATTAGACACGACTGCGCGGTACCCAAACTTGGGAACGGATTAGTGACGGATTTCGTCGTTCGTCCCTAATCCGTGTCTAATCCGTTTCTAAATTTAGAAACGGAAATGTCGGTTCCTAAATTCCGTCTCTAATTTCCAATTTTCTAGTAGTGAAATCGAAAGCATTGAAGGAAAGATGTATGTCAATGTTTGTGTGGATGATTATTCTAGATACACTTGAATAAGACTCTTTCAAGAAAAATCAAACACTTTTGATAATTCAAGTATTTATGATTGTACTTGATAAATTTAAAAGGAAGTATCATTAGATTAATGAGTGATCATGGACGAGAATTTGAGAATGAATAGTTTAATAAATTACACAAGAAACATAGGATCTTACACGAATTTTCTGCTCATAAAACTCCATAACAAAATGGAGTAGTATAGAGGAAAATCGAACATTGTAGGAAATGGCGAAAGTAATGATGCATGCAAAAGTTGTAGCAATAAGATTTTGAACTCAAGCTATAAATATGATATGCTACATTGTTAATAGGGTTTATGTAAAACCAGATACCCTTATAACACCATAGGAATTTTGGAAAGGTAAGACTCCAAATCTGGGATATTGTCATATTTTTGGATGCAAATGTTATGTCCTAAACGATAGAGATTATCTAGGAAAGTTTGATTCAAAATATAACAATAGGATATTTCTTGGATATGAGAACAATTAGTTGCATATAGAGTATACAATCGGCGTACAAAGACTGTTATTGAATAAGTGAATATTGTGTTTGATGAAAATCTTATTTACACTGAAAGTCCGAATGCAGATGTACTTCAAATGCATAATGCTACTTCTATCTAGAATGCGTGTATCAAAAGATGAAGAGCTGAATGATACATACGACTTTGATGAGCCCAAGTCAGTTCATTAAAACCATTTCATTACTGATGTAATTGGAAATGTACACGAAGGATGAAGGACTTGAGACAGACCACACTACAATTATATATGGTTTGCTATATGAGTTTTAATTCAATTCTTGAACCCAAAAGTGTTGTGGAAATGCTTAACATAAATTTTGGGTTAAGGCAATACAAGATGAATTAGAAAAATTAACTAGAAATTATGTGTGACCAGAAAATGGAAATGTCATTAGAACTAAATGGGTTTGAAGAATAAAATGAATGCAGAAGGAATCATTATGAGATACAATGCTGGACTAGTAGCACAAGGGTATACGCAAATGGAAGGCATAAATTTTCACAAAACTTTTGTACCCGTTGCTCGTCTAAAATCCATTCATTTATTACTTCGAATCTCTTGTTTTCTAGGGTTTAAGATTTTTTAGATGGACGTCAAAAAGTACCTTTCTAAATGGTGTACTTCAAGAGGTAGTTTATGTGAAACTACTAAAGGCATTTGAAGATCCATATAATATGGAACATGCATACATTCTTAAAAAGGCACTTTACGGATTGAAGCAAGCTCTAAGAGCATGGTATGGAAGGTTCATAACATTTCTCCTCAGTAACGGATATAAAAGAGGGGACTAGACAAAACTTTTCATTCACGATGCGGATAAAAAACTTCTTGTGATTCAGATATATGTTGATGATATTGTTTTTGGTTGTACTTCGCAGACAAAGTTGATTGGGTTGTTGAGACCACGACAAAGGAGTTTAAAATGGGCATGGTTGGAGAATTGAATTTTTTTCTTGGACTATAGGTCAAGAAAATGGACGATGGCATATTTATCTCACATAGCAAATAAGCAAGAGACCTAGTTCGACATTTCGAATTAGACAACTGTAAACCAATAAACACACCAATATCTACAACAACAAAACTCACCAAGAATGCAGATGGTGAAGATGTGGATGTAAGATTACACATAAGCATGATTGCAAGTCTACTATATATACACAACTTCAAGTAGACCTGTCTGATCCTTAAGTGCAGAGATTTGTATGAGATATCAAGCAAAATAAAAAGTATGCATTTTTTGTTGTTAAACGTATTATCAAATATGGTAAACAGGATTGCAGAATATAGTATGTACTATTCTAAGAATACAAATTGCAATCTTGCAGGATTTTGTGATGCAAATTGGGGAGAAAACACAGATGATAAGAAGAGTACTATCTGTGAGTGCTTCTTTCTTGGAAGAAACTTATTTTAACGACAAAACAAGAAACAAAATGAGACATCTATATCCTCAATTGAAGCAGAGTACATAGCACTTGGGAGTTGTTGCACACAACTTATGTGGATAAAGCAAATGTTGACCGATTATGGACTAAGTATGGGTACTTTTGGTTCTCATTGTGATAATACTAGCGCGATAATTTTTTCAAACAATATTATACAATACTATAGAACCAAACATATTGAAATAGGATATCACTTTTTTAGAGAACAACTATAGAAGAAGCATTTAAAGGTAAACTACATACTACTGAGTATTAACTAGAAGACGTGCTCACTAAACTTCTAAAAATAAACAGATTTATATGCTTAAGAAAATACCTTGGGGTTTTGAACTATAATCACTCTATTTGTTACAAAAAATCTAAAAGAGAATGACAAGTTCATATGACATCGGAAAAGAATGAAATATGCTGAGTGAACTCCTAATCTTCAAGTGTGTTTGAATCTCTTTATAGTACAACTGATAGGTGTTGATGTTAAGTTCAATGTGCTTAAGGTAAAAAAAAGGAAAATCCTTGAAAAAAATTACTAAATATTCATAGACTCTGCTATCAAACTATAAATGAAAGTTTTGAATCTACAATTTGTTGATATGAGTGCATTACTAGGGTCTAAGTGGTGGGACAATACGTAAACTTTGACATCCTAAAAGGTACATGATATTAACATGTTTACTCCTCTATGATATACATCATATGAGTATACCCAGTGAGATAACCTTGCTCTAAGCGGTGGGATGACTTACCGACATGAGTTCACTAAAACTCTGACATCCTACGTATGAAATACTAGTAACTGTGAGAAAAATAAGATGACAAAAAATAGGAGTGTTGACACTTAAAGAACATGTAAATATCATTTTTAAAAACACGAGCAACTTTACTATCGAGAGATTGAGATACATTTGAATATTTAGTATGATCTCTGGATATATTAAATATACTCTCCTCTTGTTTTTTTTAGTCTATTTGATCTTAACGGAAGTGATTAGGTTAAGATGGTAGTTTGACAATTTTAAGAGCATAAATGATCCTATTTAAGAGAAAGTGGTAGAAATAAAAAAGGGATCTTGCTTCACTAACTGGTTTCCAAGAGAATAAAAGCATTTTTACTTGTGTTTAAGCTACAACTGAACGATGAAGAGGAAGACGCAGGCACGATGAAAGGAACCTCAACTATCTAAGAAAAAGGCGGTTCAATCAAAGCATAAAGATATTGTTGACCCAGAATCTGAGCATAATCGCGATGAACCACAATCCAAAATTCGTGAGAGATTACAAGGAAAGACACAAAAAGTTAAAAAAAATCAAAGGAAACAACAAAAGAAAGGGAAGAAAGGGGTAAACATTTATGTACCAGCAACTCTAGACCTAATTGTTGAAGAAGTAGTGTTGTCATGAGAACTAAAGGTATCTCAAGTACCTCTTGTTGAAGTTGAGACACACAAGTCAGATGATGTCCCACTTATCGAGTTTTAGAAGCGCTCTAAATTTGATGAAACCGGTCAACAAAATGTGCAAGACTTGCCACCAGAGAGTCTTCAGACTGAATATCAAGATATCTATAATTCTCTTTTTGAACTTGTGTTTAACACACAATTCTTTTCAATTGAAAACATGGAAAGATTCAATCAGATTAGATAGAGAGTTTTGATTATAGAATGAGAACTGAATTGGAATATCTTCAAGAAATATAAGTTCTTGGAATGTTTTCAATAAAAGGAGTTTGTTGGAACTTTCGCTCATATTTGTGCACACAATCCAGACTTAGTACATGAGTTTTACTCCAATTTTTGTCTTAATATTGAGAAGAGGGATAGTCTGTTCTACCACGAGGTACAAAATGACACTGATTAGATTCTCCCCGACCATAATCAATAAGCATTTGGGAACACCAGATTTCCCTATAGTAGAGCAACCATACTTGAGATCGATGTTGATTTAGATGAAGTGGCTAGAGAGTTAACAGGGAAAACAAATGCTGAATGGACAAGGAAGATTGCACCTACAAGACTGATTATTGAATATTCAACCATGAATATAATTCCAAAGACAAATTGGTTGCGGAATCCGAAATCACAACTCCTCAACCAAGATCTTGTCATTCTTCTATTTTGTATCGAGATGGTAAGAAGAGTCTACTTTGAAAAGTTGATTTTTGACCGGATCAAGATGCAAGCCTTATCAAAATATGCATGTCATTCTTTGATTTTTTCATGTCTTATTCGTAAAATAATTGTGAAACAAAGGAGAGTTCTTGACCCGATGAACACTTAGAGCCAATTTTTCCTCGCTATTTTACTATTTAAGAGCAAATACCTTAAGAAGAACATGAAAAAATTGACTTTGACATTCATGAAAAATATGATCTCGAAACAATCATTCTCAAGGTCAGCAAGATTTCGGATGCAATGAAGAAAGGGTTTAACAAACTGCAAGAGCAGTTGAAAGTTCATATTAAGGCCTTTCATCGTAATGTTTTCTTTTTCCTCTCTTATTTTGAGCTATCTTGTGCATTAATGTTCTAACATTTTTGAATTTATGCTCAACCAAAAAGGGAGAGAAAAGGGAAAAAGGAGAGGAGAAATGGTTGTTGGTTCTAACAATGGAGCGACAACCAGTTCTGAAGAATCGGAGTAGAGAGATCTATCTTTGAAGAAGACTTGCATATTTTGAACTGCAGTTTCATGTCATTATGTTAACTTGTTTTGTGCTGACTTGCCTGTGTGATTTTTGAACCTTTTATGATCACCATATCTGTAGATTTTTAAGACTAAAATGTATGCGTATGATTACTTAAATTAGATATTATGATTGAACATACAGTCAAAAGTGGAAATATTCTTAGGAAGCTAAGAAGAAATCAACAAGCAAAAGGATTATACGAGAGATTTGAACAGTTTAAGAGAACATTTTTGTGTTTTTTTTCATTCTTTCTTTACTTTAGTTTTTATTTAATTATTTGCTAATCATTATTATTTATAATACAATTCTATTATAGATACATTAGTCGAAGTACAATGGGTTCTCAACCTTCTCATTGAGCTTGACATTATCTTATAAAAGAGTACAACATCTATTGTGACAATATTAACGCTAGATATCTATAAAACAACTAGCTCTTGATTACCACATCATTCGTAGCCAAGTGAAAGTTGAAACCTTATGTGTCTCGCATATATTTTATGTAGATCAACTTGTTGATGTTCTCATGAAGTCACTGCCATTGAAGACAATCTATTTTTTATGCATTAAGATTAGACTCATGCAAATGGTCCATCTTGGAAAAAAACATATAAGATATATAATAACATAATGTACATAATTGGAATTTCACAAATATCTAGGTTTACTTGTAAAAAGTATGTTTATTGAGAGTTATAATAGATTTGTAAATTGGGTCGATTGTTCCTCTTTAGATTTGAAATAGTTTTTATATGATTCTTTCTTATTTCGAAAATGTCTTATCTTAGGATTAAAATAAAAAAGTTGGTGGCTTTTTCCACGTTTTCTTACGTTTTTTTATAAAACCTCTTGTAAAAATATTTAACAAAGTTCTTTTTAATATTAGTCGATATTATCCGAACCATTATTTTTCTATTCATTTCAACATTTCGTATAAAAAAATATTATATCAACAGTATTTTCTTTCCCATGATAAATTCAACTTCCTTTGTGTTCTCAAATTCTGATTTCATCACCCTGCACGATACACGAATAATTATGTATTTAATATATATGATATTACTTTTAAGGGTTTTTTTTTGTTAGTATAATATCATATATCATTTCATGACTTCATCCCAAAGCGTTTGAACCAAAGTTTTTAATGAATAAATGTCATAGCTTTATGGAAAAATATATAAAAAATTAATCTTGATAATTTTTATTTTAATGTGTGATCTCGTTTCATCTCTTTGTAAAACATAAATATTTGACTAACTTTTTTTTTTTATCATTTTCCTCATAAATTGTTCGAAATGTTATATTTTAAAAACCAATGACTTCATGTTTTCTTAAATTACAAAACACCGAACTTGATGCGTTTCAAGTTAAACTAAATTAATCTAAATTACCCGTAAATGCACGACATATGTGTAGTACTCTAGGTGTCGATCCCACGGGGACTACGCAACACAACCTAAACCCAAATTACGAATCAAACTTGCAAACAACGAATTATTGGTTTTAAGAATGAAATAATAAATACAATAAACTAACGAGTTCTTAACAGTGAGATAAACGTTCTAGAATTACGGTGTCACCACAAGACTACCAAAACCAACAATCAACCTATCTAATCATGCATTCCCGATCAAGTTATCTAAGACAGACGATCCTAATATGATATCTACCATCTCTTAAGGTATAGACACGTGATCTAATTAAGTTGTCTCCTACTTTCGTGGTGACACCTTAAACTAAACCAATAATTTCTATGATTCATCCGTTTTACCCTCAACCGCTACTACCTTATTTTCGTGGACTAGCCTCGGTTGTTCTAAGCCTGATTATCTGGAATCAGATTCTCCTTTCGGGCCTTCTCCTAAGTTCCTAAAACATGCATCTACTTGGCCTTCGTAAACACAAATCAATCAAGCACTCAGACAAAGAATAGATAAACGAAAATGGGAAATTGCCTTCAAAGATAAATCAAAGTGGTTCCGGGATAGCCATGGGTTAATCCCTTCTCCTATAACAAAACGACTACTTGCTCATGCGTTCGAAAGCAAACAACATAATCGAAATAGATAGTTTAAGGAACATAAAAACCAAACGAAGCCGAAGTCCCTTTCGATCTTTATGCCCTTGAATGTCTCCTCTACAAGTCTCCCTGTAATTCTCTCTGTCTCTCTATGTCTGTCGTGTGTCTAGCGTGTGTAATTGAATGAATCTCTTCTTCCTTTTACCCCTTTCTTCTTCTTTCCTGTTCTCTTTCTTCCTTTTCTTCCTCTTTGGTTGAGTCTTTTCCATTCTTCTCTCGTGATCTTCCTTTTCTTCTCCATGGCTGGAATCTTTCATTTTCTGTGTTGCAGGTCCATGCGTCTCCATGCCCAACGGGGCAGGATGTGAAGCCCGACCGGGCGTGTCCCTTTGAAGAGCTGTTCGAGCGTGCTGAAGGAAGAGCTCGACCGTGCTTGTTGTCTAGCCAATGCCCGGCCATGCAGGAGGTTAAGCCCGATCGTGCAGGTGATCCTTGAGGTGTTGCCCGATTGTGTTGATGATAGAGCTCGGTCATGCTGAAAGGAGGGAACCGATCGTGTTGAAGGAAGGGATCGGTAGTGCTGTGCTTGAAGTTTGATGAGCCCGGTCGTGCACAACAAGGAAGCCCGACCGTGCTTGCATGATACTCAATGCCTGACCGTGACGTAGGAGCCCAGGTCGTGCGATGCTCTCGGGGCTAATTTGTGATGTTAATGCCCGATCGTGCTTGATAGCTAGCCTGACCGTGCTTGATGGCCAATGAAGTGCCCGACCATGAAAGGCACAATGGTCAGCCGAGCATGTTTACATCTTGCTCGTTGTTTTCCGTTTCTCGTCCCGTTTGCTCCGTTATGATCCTCGATGCTTGTACATTGTCTGTGTAAGTTCTTTAGCTTCGAAATGAACCGAATTCGCATTGAAATCTGTAAGAACGCGAAAACACGAAAACAAGTAAAAGGGATACAAAATCATACGTAAACATGACATCTATATCATAAACATCTCTAAAATCATGCGAAAAATACGTATGCAAATGAGATGATCAGAGATCTTGCAAGACTATATTGTTTTAGTAGTTATAGTAATAACACAAGATTGACTCTACACATAAATTACATTGGAAAAAAGAAGAGGCAATGTCATCAACTGTTTAGATGAAGATAAAGAAGAATAAAACAATATGAGAGAAAAAAACTTTTATGCACGAAACCTTGACCCGCTCTAGGGCTTTTGATGAATGATCGCGAACACAAAAGGTAAGAGATGGACCCTTTTATGGTTGTTTTTGTCCAATTCTTTGTAGTTTTTGTGTAATTTTGGTGTTCTTCTATAATTAGTGTAGCCATAACATGGAGAGATAAAATCAAATACATGGAATGAAGTTTTTTTTTATGTTATGATTGTTTTGTTCTTCTAAGATATATATCTTGGTTGCAAAACATTGAATTGTGCAAAACATAGCTTTAATCAAATTAATTAAATATATTTGGTTTGAAAACATGATAGATTTTCTTAGAATCTTTTTGCTGAGAAAGAATATTTTAGTGCATAATACCATAGTAAGTTATACTAACTCGAACATAATATCTCGTTTTATCAATAAATTGCATTGCATTTTGTTATAATGAGAGCACTACATATGTACACACCCCATGACATCTGTGAACTTATTTTCATTCCTTTGTGCTCATTCAGTTTCTGCAAATTGTATATGTACATTTTTTTGCATTTTCTAATTGATACATAGAATACCTGCATTTGCTGCTGATTCCGAGATTCTTTCTCGGCCTTTAACATCTTTGATTTTTCTTTCACATTTATAGCTTTCTCCTCTAGCTTTGTTGCCGTCTCCAACTACCTTGAAAAATTGTTGTGAAAATCAAATCAACTATAACATATACATCATTCAAACTAATGCACGAATAAAAGAAATTTAAAAATAGAGGAGGGGAGAGCTTACACATTCAAACTGTAAAGACTATTGCATGCCCCACAGTAGTGAGAATTTAAATGTTCATGCAGTTGGAGATTAAAGTTAAAGGGTTCGAAAATTCTGTGCAAACAGAACCAAAAACAAAAATTTTAGAAACAAAACAATAAATACTCAAAAACCTATAAACATAACAAAAAGAATGATCAAATGTTTTAAGAGATAGAAGAAATTTGCCACTGTCATAGAAATTGATCTTGAAGGGGTTCATGAACCAATGTTTGGGTAAGCTGCATCGCAAAGGAAGGTGACCACTTACGAAACCGAAAAAAATAATAAATCATTAGATTTTGACATTCTCCAACAATAACATTCAAAAAATATATATCATTTCATAGGTAAAATCATATCAGTGTGTTCATCTCGACCGTAAGATTCCATTACTGAGTAATTAGGTATATGAGATGGAAGAGAAATAACTATTGGAATTGATCGTGCTATGGTTTTAAGTATTCAAACTGAAAGTGATTTCAAGAAAGAAATCCAAAAAATTTTACGCCGGAGAAATTTGAATCTGAAAAATCCTAAAGAGATTCTAAATAGAGTCATATTTCAGATAATAAAAAAAGAATCGATGAACATTGAGAGATATATGAGAGAAAGAGAACCTTGGGGTTGTATTAAACACAAAGAGATAGATTAGGAAGAAGAAATACCTCATTGAAATCCTAGCCGACCCATATATGTGTCTCATTGCAGACCCATCGTGCAATCATCAATGCATGGAGGTGCCTTCAACGTCTATCCACCACTCACCCGTTTAGCCACCTTTATCATCCCTCATGTCACTCGCCACTACTCGCCCTTGTCACTGAGTTTGAGCTCCAAAATATACCATAGAAAAGATTGAAGATGAATTCTTTAGTTGGTTGTTTTGATATTGACAAATGATAGTGCTAGGGAGATTCACCTTTCCATGAGAGGGAGGAAGTAGCTATGTGCCTTAAAATTGAAACGTTGGCTGAATGCCTATCTCTTTCATCCTTTAGTCATGCTGTAGTCCAGGGTTTTCACTTCCGTTTCAGTGTCCATCTAGGGTTCTTCACGCTCGATATTATGTGTAGTTCTTTAAGTTTAATTATGTGTTGTTCTTCAATTATATTCCTCGTGCTGCTGGAACATACCTAAATCGACGGTGGCGAAAACTCCATCTCGCATGGATGGGGAGAGAACATGAGTGGCCAAGTGGGTTTATGCTTCAAATAGTAAATAGCAAGGGCTAGGTTGGTTTCAGTGGATGTTCTTTCGTAAAACACGGACTTCAATCACCTCGGTCAAATGTCACTTTGCTAAAATAACCTCATTATAAAAAATAATTTATTATATTTTTATTTTATGCATAAAAAATAGATTAATAATTCCAATACCCATATTCTAGACAAATATTACAAAAGTGACATTCATCTTACATGAATAACCAAAGTGTACATCCCTCCGACGACTAACCATTTCATTTCCAGAATAAAAAAACTATTTCATCTGTCTCTCATTTCGAAAAATATCCAAATCACTCTCAAATAATTCTCCAAATTCTTCCAAAATTTTTCTTAAAATATTGAAATTTCATAATACTTATCATCCTCTCCGGATGAGTATCATATAATACCGTCGAAAAAGGGATGTATTTGTGGTTAATTTCATCGTTAGTTTTCCATCATTGTACGAAAAATTTTCATCTTTCACCATTATTCTGAAATTTTTCCATGTGTACACACATTGTACCATGGTGTGCGTCAATTTTGTGTCACCCCGTGTTGTGGGACGCACACATTGTATCTTAGGCACACGTTGTACCCAAACACACGTTGAACCACAGTCACAAGTTGTAACACAGTCACATGTTGAGCCACAGTGACACGTTAAACCACAATAACACGTTGTACCACAGTCACACATTGAACGACACTCACACATTGTACCCAGGCACATGTTGTATCACAGTCACATGTTGAACCACACTCACACGTTGTATAACACATGTTTTTCCCCAGGAAAATGTTGTACCACTATCAAATTTTATACCATGCTTTGTTCACGTTGTAACACACACGTTGTACCACACTCACACATTGTACCATACTCGTAGTACCACACACACCCATTGTACAAAATTTTTTAAGGCTTATTATTTGTTACAGTAATAAACATTTTTTTCTATTGTTTGACAGTGCAGACCTATGGATTCAAAAGGATTATATTTCCATTCTATCAAGGTTTTTCAATATTACAAAATTGCAACAGAGTGCTCTATGTTCAAGACCATTTTAGAACTGCAAGAAGCCTTGCGCCCTGAAGAATTGGAATGGTTTGTGCAATATCCTCAATTTACGCATTTATTCGATATGGAGAGGATGAAGCAAAATAAAATCGTTGGGTTATGGATGATGTTTCTCTGCTCTACAACGACAATGAAGACAAACGAATTTCGGTTCGTGTTGAATGGTGTGTATATCCGATATTTGCGATAGAGCACGAATGATAACTAGACTCAGTTGTCACAAATATCCACCACAATGGTTAAGTCTTGGTGGCAATGGGTTCGAGGATAGGTATTGGTCAAAACAAAGCTCAATCACCACAAGCGACATGAAGAACAACATGTTTTCACTATCGAGGTTTGAAGGCCAGTTGAAGATGGTCATATTATACTTTTAAGACACGATCATTGGAGAAAAAAATAAATTCAATGACACAATCGAAAAATTGTTGGTGTAAGTTATCGATGACCTGGAAGCTTGCATCAACTTTCCATGGGGAAGGTTCACATTTTCTAAGATTCTTCGTGAGATTAAGCCCATGCTCCACAATTTTTGAGGCGTAGTGAAGAAAACATGGATATTTTCTAGGTTTATTTTGCCTTTGGAGGTAAGTGTGAATTTCGTTTAATTTAATTAGTTTTACTCTTTTGATTAGTTTAATAATTTGTGTCTGAATTTGTTAACATATTCTTATATATGAAGAGCGTTCCCATACTCCGTTAATCTTGGTATGTAAAAAGAAAAACAACTACGTACATAGTATTTTGACCAATCAGAATGCACAACACATCGATCAATCAGAGGGTTTAGTTTTCAACCAATCAAATCGAAAGAAAAATTGAAAGGAATGAAGGGTATTTGAGGTTTTATATTATTATTACAAAAAGAAATGTCACTTGAAGTTAAATTTAAGCCAAAGATCACGTCAAAAAATTTTCACAAGTCATTTGAGATTTATTCCCGTAAAACATTCAAGGATAAGAAAACAATAAAGGAAAAAAGAAGAAGAAGAAGAAAGGAAACATAATAAGATGAGGAATGGACATGTCTAGTAATAAAACTCATTATAAATTGGCCATTAACAATTGGATTTGGTCGAATGGGAAAGATGAATTGTCATTAAAATTCATAATAATGTAATGGGTATCATTAATTAGTTTGAAAGTAAAAATAATATTTTTAAAAAAGTTTAACAATGACATAACTTAAATGGAAAAATATCAAATATATCTTCTTAGGGTTTTTTTGCTTCACGTATACCCTCGAAAATCTAGTGAAAAACAATTGGAGAAAAGATATATGTAATCTTATATTTTATTAGTGAAAACACATACAATTTGACATTTTTTCAAAATGAAACCTATTTCAAAATTGAGAGGAATGAACGGTAGGTGGTTCGATTTTCTAGTGATTTCAAGCGATTTCGAGGATTTTTCCAGCGATCTTCAAACGATTTCCAATGATTTCGAGTGATTTCGAATGATTTTCGAGGGTCTCATGGATCGCATAAGTCGCTTGGATCGCAAGAGTAACAAGGATCGAATGGGTCGCGAGAGTCGCATGGGTAACAAGGGTCACATGGGTCACGAGAGTCGCATGGATAACAAGGGTCACATGAGTCTCATGGATCTTTTGGATCGTATGGATCGTTTGGATTGCATGAGTCACATGGATCGCACGAGTTATAGAGACAGTTTGGAAATATCAATATTATAAGGATAAAATTGAAGTTTATTTTTTTAGAAAAGGATAGAATTGAAAGTATTTTTTATTTTAACCCAATTTAAATTATATACTTAATTAATAATATAGATAATTAATAAAATATAAGAGATGAAAATATTAAAATGTTATTAATATTTTAAAGAATTTTCTTTTTAATAATTTTAAATTTAAAATATTAAAAAATAATCAATGACGTTGATATTTAGATGATTTTGTAGAGAATTAAAATATTATTTTTTATATAAATTTTATCTTTATATAATAAAAGAATTAACCTTTCGGTCTAATTGTGTACTATTTATTTTAATAAAATATCTTAAACTTTATTTTAAAAAATTAAACTAAAAAATCGACTTTTCCTTTTCACTCAATCCTTGGTTAGACATTTCTTTTATATGTAGTTTTAATTGTTTCTATCTTTAATTACAAATGTGACAATAAAATATATTGAATTAGAAGAAAAAATAAAAAATAAATATAAGCATATCATAACATTAAAATCTCTTAGATCTATTCTTTTATTTGTGGGTTTGTTAGAAAAGTATTCCATTAATGGTTTTGGTATAGTATTCGATTATTTGTTCATTGTTTTGTTTCGTATTGTTTATAAAATGTTTATTTTTCAGTGATGAGGTGGTGGACTTTATAATATTTTTGCTTATTTAACTTTTTTATTTATATATTATTAATTATATTATATTTCATTAAAATTAATTATAATTATTGTTATTATAGTTGATGTTAATAATTTATGTCGTATAATAAAGTGTATTACATTATACAAGTGTTCATATTATTATTAGTACTATATTATTTAGGTTGTACCAAATTTTGTATACACGTTATACCAAATTTTGTTTGTAAACATGTTGTACCAAGTTTTGTGCACACGTTGTACCAAATTTTGTTTATATTTATGTTGTACTAAATTTTGTTTGTATACACGTTGTACAAAATTTTATCTATATCCACGTAATACCAAAATTTATTTATACATACATTATACCAAATTTTATTTGTATCCACATTGTACCAACTTTTGTTTGTAGACACATTATACATATTTGTGTACAATCTATGTGCATAACAAACCATAATTATAATATTAAATTATTATTATTATTATTATTATGTGAACTTTATACATATATTGCGTACAACTACAACAACAACTAATAATAATAATAATAATAATAATAATAATAATAATTTAATATTATAATTTTTATTATGTTTTTTGTTTTACACACAAAAATTATTATTACGATTAGATATTATTAGTATTATTATATTTTAGTAAAATTTATTATTATTATTGAAACTTTGTACACACGTTGCACAAACTTAGTTTATAAAAAATTGCACTCATAACACGTAGTGTGAAGTACTTTTAGGCTATGCATTTAGATGATTTCTACATAGTTTGCAGTGGGAACCGCTCAGACCAAGTGGGAGGACAAAACATATAGGAGAGCTCAAGAGAAATTGGAGAATGGAGAAAACAACATCGGAACTCCGGTAACGAGATACAGAAGTCAGAACATCGTATTCTTTGCTCTTTATAATGTTTATTGTTGTTTTCTCTTGTTTTCGAGCAGAATATATGAGTGAGTAAACCTTAAGCTATGGGTTAGAGACACCTGTTTTGTAAAAGATCTTTCAATGTTTCTTGTATTTCTGTTCTACAAAGAATGCTATGAATGCTCTGTACTTGTGTTGTCCGCTCAATAACTTAAGATTTCATGTGGAAGGTTAGATTATGAATTCGGAAATATTGATTGTTGATTGAGTTTGATTAATGAGAATATGACTAGTCGGTTAATCGAATCAGGAATTAGGATTGCATGCTTAATGCTATCGTAATTATGTGTTAATGGCTGCTGAGAGGTAGGATTGCATGTTATTGTGGTTAGTGAGTTTAGGTCTCGAGAGAACCATTCTCTACTTACGGACATGAATTTTCCGTAATCAAGATAGTTTGATTGATTTATGATCTTTTTTGTTGCACCCTTGTAATTCCGGTAATCCGAAGCCCGTAGTGTTCTCAATTATCAAGTTTTTCATGTGTCCTTATTGCTGTCATAATTCATTTTAGCGTTCTTGGAATTTCCTCATATCAGACACATTATACTATATAAATCTTAAAACGTGGACATCATATTTCTTATTTTATTGTTATTGTTATTACCATTATATATTTCTAGTATCATTAATTATTATTGATATTATTTTGTACAACTACAATTTAAATAATAATAATAATAGAATATATTAATTTTATTATAATATTATTATTTTTATATTAGATTCTATTAATATTGATTATCATTATTAGATATTAAATTTTATTACATTTATTTATTAATATATTATATTTTAATAGTATTACCATTAGATATTAATAACTAAAATAATGATAATAGTAACAATAATTATATTATTAGTGTACAACCAACAACAATAACAATAATAATAATAATATACACATTGTGTACAAAAGAGGAATTAGGTTGTACTCTAGTTGAACCTCAAATTTTTGGGTTGAACTTGTTCAATTTGTGTTTATCATGACTTGCTTTTTCATAATATATGTTTGATTTAAAAAAAAATGACTTATTGTAATTATTTATAGCAACTAACCATATATTATATGATAAAACATGTAATATGGATATAAACCTTATTCTATTCATTGTATGTCTTAGCTTATGGTTGATGATTAAGAATTATAACAATCAAAATATTAATTTTAATTTGATACAAATGTGGAATAATACATTAGGTTAACTAATAACTAAGGTTCAACCATAAAATAAAAAGGTACAACTAGGGTACAATCTTGATGGCACGTCTGACGACAAACCAAGTTGGGCAGCAACTGGCTTTCATCCAGATGCTTAGCAATTCAGCTTTTAGAGGAATGGAGAATGAGGACCCTGAATGCACAGTGGCGCAAGGATCCAACCGACAGCCTAGACAGCTCCGTGGGAAGCCTGAGGCAAACCCCCGGGAACAAGTCAATGCCATCTATCTGAGGAATGGCAAGACAGTGGACAACCTATGCCCTCCATAGCCATGAGAGCCTGTGAGTAATACAAATGAACGACCAGTTGCTCAAGGTGTGGAAGAGGAGGAGACCGACAAGGAAGAGGAGAAGGAGCCGACTTACGTGAAACCTGCCCCGAGGCCACCACCCCTACCATTCTCGCAGTGCCACACGAAACAGAACGACAATGCTCAATACGCTACATTCGTTGAACTCTTAAGGAAGCTGCAAGTCACCATCCCATTCTACGATGCACTCATGAAGATGCCTTCTTATGCAAAATTCCTCAAGGACATAGTAACAAGAAAGAGGATCGTAGATAATGAGGTAGTGATGGTCACTAACTCTCTTATGCAACAGCCCACCATGGCTAAGAAGATGCTCGATCCAAGTAATTTCGTCATCCTTTGCAAGATTTATGATTATGAGATTGAACATGCACTAATCGACATCGGAGCGAGTGTACGCTTGCTACCACTGCCACTTGTTAAGAAACTCAATCGAGTATGCTGATTACCTTGGTTGATCAGTCCGTACGAAGTCCCATAGGCATATTGATGAATGTCGTAGTACAAGTAGGGACATTCTAGTTCCCAACAGACTTCGTAACAGTGGACAAGGAGATAAACCCGAAGATTCCCATCATTTTGGGAAGACCATTCCTCAACACAACGAATGTGGTTATATATTACGCTGAAGACAGACTAGTCATTAAATTTAGAGACGAGTCCATTGAGTTCAAGCTCGATGATGCGCTTAAGTAGTTGTACATGAATGAACCCGTGATGCACATTAAATCGGTGGATGAACTAGCTCAGGAAGTTCAACATGAACATAGAGACAACTATCTCGTGGAGATAGCACAGTCAGAATGCACTAGGAGCCTATTTCAGGCACCCCAAGACGTCGCGGCGCGCATGCAACTCATGGAAGAGTTGACATCACTTGAGATGAGCACTGAACGCACGTGCCCATATTTCAACCCGTGTGGGCTATACTTGAATTGCATTATCCGGGCGGGTTATAACCATGGGCCAATTTCTCGGAACTACAAAGCCCGAGCGGGCTACTCAAAGAATCCGCACGGAGTTATCGATCATCAAGCACCCCGTGAATTTAGATAGATGCCAGCCTTGGGCAAAACTCTCGGGGATAATTGACACCTTATGAAACTCGGACGGTGTGGAGGAAGAGCCTGCTCGGGCTGCCTTCTTGAACTTAAGCCCGAGCGAGCTATATGACACCCCGTCACGGGCATCATTTTCGGAGGTAGAGGACCCCCACGAGCATGGTATCGAGCAGGAGCGAGATAGATTACTTCAGATTTGCGCATCCCTCTTACACCCTCGATCGCTCGCCTACGCATGGACTCCGACAGGAGCACCGAGAAAGCACCTAAGCAATACCGAGCCCAACTGGTATACCATAGAGCCGTAGACTTGGAAAAAGGAAATGGGAATCATTCATGGAAAACGCTCAGAGGTTAGAGCCATACTATGCTGATCACGTAGAGGACGGAAGAGGCATACTTCCTTTCTTCGATCTGACATACGCCTAAAGCGTAAGGGTAACGCTAAAGACCCTAAACAAGCGCTTCTCGGGAGGCAACCCGAGCTTTGTATACTTTCTATTTTCCTTAGCATCTCTTTTCTATCTCTATTTGATTTCCAGGACTTAACTCTTTTCCTTTTTTGCATGTATGTGTACTCTACTAGGTACTATGATGTATCATTTTCTTTCTATTTTGGGTTGTGTGACTCTTTTCACAAGCTCTCCACTTTGATATCATCTACAATAGAATAGACGCATATAACATCCAGTTGTACCACCAACTCGGAAAAGCAAAATACACCAGGTGTACACATTCTCATTTTCCTTATCCTCTCTTCAGTTTTGGCATGCAAGTTCCTGCCACGGATCTTGAACACCTGTGTTTCGAATGAACGGTAGGTGGTTCGATTTTCTAGTGATTTCAAGCGATTTCGAGGATTTTTCCAGCGATCTTCAAACGATTTCCAATGATTTCGAGTGATTTCGAATGATTTTCGAGGGTCTCATGGATCGCATAAGTCGCTTGGATCGCAAGAGTAACAAGGATCGAATGGGTCGCGAGAGTCGCATGGGTAACAAGGGTA
>CM071868.1:29082037-29094817 GCA_036759665.1 Gynandropsis gynandra | reverse complement strand
GGAACTTAGCTATGATTTAGGGTTTAGCCGGTTTAGAATCTACGCCAGGTCAATCGGTTGAATCTAGGGATTAGGATAGCGGTCGTAATGCGTCTATCCATGTAAGATGCGCAATGGATACATTGGTATATGCATGCTAGATAGTGGACAAGTCTACGCCAGTCAGTTCATATAGGAGAGCTTGAATTCCCTGAACTCATGATAGTATCTAAGACCAATTATCCCGTTAGAACTTCGTAACATCGTTGTGCAACTCTTGATACCTATGGTGATTTGTCGCTGAGTCATCCCTATCTTTAGTTTAGTTAGTTTGCATTTGCATTTTCATTCCATCACTATTGATTTTACACGTCTTATTCATTAGTCCAATAGCTTATAAGTCGCATCAATTCCTTGTGTTCGACCCTAGTTGCTACACGATCCGTATTCTTGCGGAAGTGTTAGTCTAGGTAATTTATTACTTGAGTCTACGCACATCATATGCTTACAATTAGGATTATACGCTGATTTCTTCTTTTTATTTTAGCATTTTACATCATATTTTAGGATTTCTACTGGATATCCAGTATGAGACAATGAGCTTTAGCCATTTTTTGTGCGATTTTATCGAATCGGGAACAAAAGCCTAGCTTTGCTGAAAATGACTTTTAGATACTAGCTAGTCTAGTAGTTTTGCATGAATCCATGACTTATAGTTGTATTCCACCCCCTATGTTTCAGTTCCAAGTGTCTATATCTCCGTGTATACATTAATTCCTTGCTAAGTTAGACACCTTATAGTTGTGCAGGTTCCACGCGCGTACACTCTGCTGTCAATCAATAGAATAAGCTTCTAGCTATTTCTGCCTTACATTGACATGAGTGCATTGATCTCAATGTTTCGGGTCTAAGTGGTGGATTGAGGCACTTTTCTACGTCCTAAGGATTAGAGTTAATGCATGATCTCAATGGCTCAGGTCTAAACGGTTCTTCAATAACACAATCTCTTCACTCCTCTAAGGTTACAAGACCATATGAGTGTGCCAAATGGCAATCTTGATCTAAGTAGAAAGTTGTTCTTTCCGACTCCGATGTCCTAGAAACCGGGTTCAGGCTTTGAAAAAGAAGGAAGAAAATCTTTAGGAAAGGTCTCTCACGTATGCAAAGCTAATTTGGTATGGAGATTGCTTGAAAGTTGTATAGGGGTTAGTGAAATGAACTTGAGTGATGTGTTGGATTGCACGACTCGTAGCTTTCGGTCGATAAAAGTCTAAACTAAGTTTGCTTAGGTCTATGTTCGCGTGATGTGTTGTTGTGCATGATGGCTGATTTTTCAAAGTACTTGAGCTACTATCCAGCTATTGTTTGATTCTTCTTGTGCTTAGCTCTAGTTTTGTTTGAGGACAAACAAAGGTTTAAGTCTGGACGAGTTTGATAACACGTATTATGGTAGGCGACGCATTTAGATCATTTCAGTGTAGTTTGAATAACACGAGTTACAAAACTGAGATTAATGTCCTCTATCTAGTCCTTTTGTTGACTTTTAGGTTTTAAGGTGACAAGACATAATCGAGCTTAAGGATGTTGATTCTTGGACTCAACCACACATACTTGGAGCTACAAACCACTCGGAGCAAATTCAGGCCAAGGAACTGCACGAAATACCCGAGCATTGAGCGACATGAGAAAAAATGATTGTGCCACATGAAAAGACATAAAACCGTACGGGGTGGTCCCTTTAGCCCTCACGGGCTGCACCTCCAGCAAAAATAACACAGCTCGGGATAATGGTCAGCCCGCACGGGGTGGTCACCTAAGCCCGTGTGAAGCGCGTGTCATATATCAACCCTAAAAAGGTTATAACGAAGAAAAACAAAGGGGGAGCTGCCAATAAAAGGACAGGAGACGGTCAGACCAAATGGGATGACGAAAAACAAATAGGAGAGCTCAGGAGAAGTTAGAGAAGGGATTAAACAACATCGGATTTCCGGTAACGAGATAGGGAAGTCCAAGGCATCGTATTCCTTGTACTTTATCATGTTTATTGTTGTTTTCTCTTGTTTTACAGCAAATCCATGAGTGAGTAAGCCTTTAGCTATGGGTTAGAGACACTGGTTTTGTAAGGGATGCTTATGTTTATGCGTTAATGATTAGATCTTTCAAAGTTTCTTGTATTTCGGTTCTAAGATCAATGATATGAATGTTCTATACTTGTGTTGTACGCTCAGTATCATAGGATATCATGTTTAACTGAGAGGTTAGATTATAAATCTGGAAATATATATTGTTGATTAAGTTTGATTAATGAGAATCTGACTGGTCAGTTAATCAACTCAGAAATTAGGATTGCATGCTTAGTCATACCGTAATTACGTGTTAATCGCTGCTAGGAGGTAGGATTGCATGTAATTGTGGTTAGGGAGTTTAGGTGCTGAGAGAACTATTCTCTACTTACGAGCATGTATTTCCCGTAATCAAGATAGTTTGATTGATTTATGATCTTTTGTTGGTTGATGATCATCTCATTTTCATTAACGTTTCTCACATGATTTTAGAGATGTTTGTGATGATAATTGTGATGTTTATATGTGATTTTGTATCCATTTGACTTGTTTTCGTGTTCACATAAAAACAAATTAATTATTTGGAATAAAATATTATTGTTGTTGGTAGACCCTATTGGGGGGGGGGGGGGGGGGAAGCACCCCCAGATTTGACATGTGAGGAAATTTCTTTCATGATGTTTTGTTTTGTTCTAGGAGAAGGGATTAGCCATTGGCAATCCCGAAACCTCTTTTGATTGATTTATGAATGCAATTCCCTATTTTCGTTTTTCCATTCTTTGTTTGAGTATTTGAATGCCGTGTATTTGCGAAGGTCAAGTAGATGGTTGTTTTAGAGACTTAAGAGAAGGACCGAAAGGAGAATTCTAATCCTGGACATTCAGGCCTAGAACAACTGCGACTAGGTCACAAAAGTAGAGTAGTAACTGTTGAGGATTAATCGGATGAATCACAAAACTTAATGGGTTTAGATTAAGGTATCAGCCATGAAAGTAGGGGGTAACTTGACTAGGTCACGTCTTTACCCCTTGAAAGATGGTAGAAATCATATTAGGATCGTCTGTCTTAGAAACCTTGATTGGAAACGAATAATTAGATTGATTGATTGTTAGTTACGGGGACTATTTGTCAACACGTTTTAGATTCGGACATAGGGTCATACTTGATTTTTGTTTCTTTTCTTTTCATTTCTATTTCCTAACTACTTTTAGTTTTCCTTCGCAGTTTTCCTTCGCAAGTGCATTCCTAGATCTCACGATACTTCGAACCTACTCAGATCGATCAGAGATCGAGAGAACCTGCAGACAGTTGAAAAAGGGCAAGGGAGAAGGGAGGGCAGAGTCATCCAATCAAGAAGAGATGGATGACCATAACATTGTGTTGGGCCGACAATGGACAACCTCAGTTACCCATTTGTAATGTGGCACAATTACAGCAACAACAACTCCACCTCGGCCGCAGGAGCCACAAGCTCCTCCATCACGTCGGCTTCGAGATTATGTGGTATCGAACTTGAACAACGTCCAAACATTAATAAGGATGCCTACTGTTGTTAGAGAGCAATTTGAGATCAAGCCTACCATAATCAGTAGCTGAGGATTTCATGTTTAATTGGAAGGTTAGATTCTGAATCCGAAAATATTGATTGTTGATTGAGTTTGACTAATGAGAATCTGATCGGTCAGTTAATCAACTCAGGAATTAGGATTACATGCTTAATGCTACCGTATTTACATGTTAATCGCTGTTGGGAGGTAGGATTGCATGTTATTCTGGTTAGGGAGTTTAGGTGACGAGAGAACCATTCTCTACTTACGAGCATGAATTTATCGTAATCAAGATAGTTTGATTGATTTATGATCTTTTGTTGGTTGATAATCATCTCATTTTCATACACGTTTCTCGCATGATTTTAGAGATGTTCGTGATGATAATTGCGATGTTTATGTATGATTTTGTATCCGTTTTACTTGTTTTTGTGTTCACATAAGAACAAATTATATATTTGGAATAAAATATTATTCTTGTTGATAGATCCTATTGGGGGGACCGAAGCACAAGTGTTGTTAAATTGGAGACCAGTTTAAATATGAGGGAATTTCTTTCATGATGTTTTGTTTTGAACTCATGTATGAGTAGTAGTTTTTTCTAGGAGAAGTGATTAGTCATTGGAAATCCCGGAACCTCTTTTGATTGATTTATGAATGCAATTCCCTATTTTGGGTTTTCTATTTTTTGTTTGAGTATTTGAATGCAGTGTATTTGCGAAGGCCAAATAGATACATGTTTTAGGGACTTAAGAGAAGGGCCAAAAGGAGAATTCTAATCCCGGACATTCAGGCTTAGAACAACCGAGATTAGGTCACGAAAGTAGAGTAGTAACTGTTGAGGATTAATCGGATGAATCACAAAACTTGATGGGTTTATATTAAGGTATCAGCCACGAAAGTAGGGGTTAACTTGACTAGGTCATGTCTTTATGCCTTGAAAGACGGTAGAAAACATATTAGGATCGTCTACCTTAGAAGCCTTGATTGGGAATGCATAATTAGATTGATTGATTGTTAGTTGTCGAAGACTATTTGTCAACACATTTTAGATTCGGACATAAGTTCATACTTGCTTTTTGTTTTCTTTTCTTTTCATTTTTTTTCCTAACTCCTTCTACTTTTCCTTTGCATATGTCTTTTGCAAGTGCATGCCTAGATCTCACGATACTTCGAACCTACTTCAGTTCGACCCCGAGATCGAGAGAACATGCAGACAGTTGAAAAAGGGAAATGGAGAAGGGAAAGTAGAGTCATCCAATCAAGGAGAGATAAATGACGAGAACATTGTGTTGGGCGGCAATGGACAACCTGAGTTACCCATTTGTAATGAGGTACAGTTACAACAACAACAATTTCCATCTCGGCCGCAAGAGCCACAAGCTCCTCCACCACGTCAGCTTCGAGATTATGTGGTATCGTACTTGAACAACGTCCAGACTGCAATAAGGATGCCTACTGTTGCTAGAGAGCAATTTGAGATCAAGCCTGCCATGATCAGTAAATGAGGATTTCATGAATCCGAAAATATTGATTGTTGATTGAGTTTGATTAATGAGAATCTGACCGCTCGATTAATCGGCTTTGGAACTAGAATTGCATGCTTAATGCTACAATAATTACGTGTTAATCGCTGCTGGGAGGTAGGATTGCATGTTATTCTGGTTAGGGAGTTTAAGTGACGAGAGAACCATTCTCTACTTACGAGCATGAATTTACCGTAATCAAGATAGTTTGATTGATTTATGATCTTTTTTTGTTGCACCCTTGCAGTTCCGGTAACCCAAAGCTCGTAATGTTCTTAATTATCAATTCTTTCGTGTGTCCTCATTGCTGTCATAATTCATTTTAGCATTCTTGGAATTTACCGCACATCAGACACATTATATAGTATAAATCTTAAAACGTGGACATCATAGTTCTTATTATATTGTTATTATTATTACCATTATATATTATTAGTATTATTAATTATTATTGATATTATTATGTATAACTACAATTCAAATAATACTAATAGAATATATTAATTTTATTATAATAATATTATTTTTATATTAGATTCTATTAATATTGATTATCATTATTAGATATTAAATTTTATCATATTTATTATTATTATTATTAATATATTATATTTTAATAGTATTACCATTAGATATTAATAACTAAAAATAATGATAATGGTAACAATATTAATATTATAACTATTATTGCTTCAACTTTGTACACACGTTGTACACATTTGAGTACAACCAACAATAATAATAAATACTAACAACAATAATAACAAATAATAATAATAATAATAATAATAATAATAATAATAATAATAATAATAATAATAATAATAATAATAATAATCATCATCATCATAATAATAAACACGTTCTGTACAAAAGAGAAAAAAGACAAACATGTACAACATATATCCCGAATGTTGTGAGCATTGTCTTTTATCTTAATATTCGATTATTTAAATAAAATAAATTGAATATTAATAAAATTAGGTTGTATCCTAGTTAAACCTCAAAATTTTGGGTTGAACTTGTTTCAACCCAAAATTTTATAATTGTTTATAGCAACTAACCATATATTGTATGATAAAACATGTATTGTATTTTGGGTTGAACATGTTTAATTTACAAAAAATGACTTATTGTAATTGTTTATAGTAACTAACCATATATTGTATGATAAAACATGTAATATGGAAATAAATCTCATTCTATGCATTGTTTGTCTTAGCTTATGGTTGATGATTAAGAATATAACAGTCGAATTATTAATTTTGATTTGATATAATTGTGGAATAACACATTAGGTTAACTAATAACTAAGGTTCAACCAAAAAATAAAAAGGTACAAATAGGGTACAATTCGAGTTTATAAAATATGATTTCGTATTTCAAAAATTGAATGTTGATTGAACATCCTTACGGCCATACTTATCATTTTAAATAATTTACGAACGTTTTTAATCTAATAAGTATGATTTAAAAGGGGTTTAAAAATGTTTTGCGAACATTGTACATAACGTGGTTGTACAACGTGCGTGCTAGTTTTTAGGATGAACGTTGCACACAACGTGGTTGTACAACTTTCGTGCTAGTTTTTAAGAATAATGTTGTACACAACGTGGTTGTACAACGTTCGTGCTAGTTTTTAGGACGAATGTTGTGCACAATGTGGTTGTACGCACACGTTGTGAACGTTGTACACACACGGTGAAAGAATGTTGTTCACCCGTTTTGTACAACGTTCGTGATAGCACTTTGAATGAACATTGTACACAATGTATAGGTAGAACGTTCATGCTAGCACTTACCGTGAACATTGCATACAACATGTGTGCAACCTAAAATAATAAAAAATAATAAAAATCTAATGATAAAAGTCCACAGTAATAATAGTACCGATAACGATTAAAAATAAAAGGTTCATCAAGTTCAAGGGTTCCAAAACACATGTTTCATAACATAAAAATAAATTAATTATTTGAAATAAAATATTATTGTTGTTGGTAGACCCTATTGGAGGGGGAAAGAAACCGAAGCACAAGTATTGTTCAATTGGAGATCAGTTTGAATGTGAGGGAATATTGCAAATTACACAAATCGTGTCCGAAACCAATGACGTGAAAAACCATATAACCTTTGTGACGAAAAGCTACAAAATCACCAAGTCGAAATCATGGTCATTGGCAAAATCTTTCTATCCGTTTGTAAATCTAAGGCCATCCAACTTGACATCCTCATCATCCCTTCGATATGCTCATCGAAGAACTTTCATAGAATGTCCAACAACAAACGAAAAGAAAAAGAAAAAACAGTCATATACTTACATTCTTTACATGTAACAGACAAAGAGAGAGATAGATGGAGGAGATTGCAATGTAGTGGTCGAGATAGTGAGGAATAATCAATTGGAAGAAATGTGGAAAATGTAGGGTTTGAGATATTTTCGATAGAGAAGTTTTTAAAGATTTTTAGAGAGGAGACAGAGACAACAACGAAGATTAGAGGGGAGAAAGATGAATTAGAGATGAGAGTGTGTCGTATTAAAAAAAAAAGACAAAAGCTGGCATTCCTAAATACATGAATCTGACATTGAAATGACGAAACGGTAAAATATGTTGCGACCAACTTTGAACACAACATGTGGTACAACGTGGGTACAAAGTTGGACACATGTTGTACAAAAATTTATGGTACAACGATGTAATATAACATGTATTTACAATGTTCGACGTTATACCACAACGTGTGTACAACGTTTGTTCTAAGTTCTACCACGAACGTTGTACACGTGTGTGGTACAACGTGTGTGGTTTAACATACGTGGTACAACGTGTGTGGTTCAATGTGTGTGGTACAACGTGTGTGGTACAATGTCTATCTATAATGTGCGTACAGCGTTCGTGCTAAGTTCTACGACAAACATAGTACACGTGTGTTGTTCAACAACTTATCGTCTGTATGTTGGAGAATTTTCGAAAATTTTTCCATTGCATGAGAGTGAATTTTTTATAATTCTTGAGAAGATAATTTATATATAATAAAGATATTAAAATTAATATTCTATTTTCTATTATTATTAAATGAACTTGTAATTAAACTCGCGCGATGCGGGAGCTTTGAGAAAGAAATATTTTAATTTCATTTGTATATAATTATTTATATAATTTTAAAATTATAATTTTGGTGTATTTAAGGGACTTCTCAAATTTTAAATTAATTTTGGGATGGTGAGTAATTAATAAAATTGATATAGATAATGATATTATGTATTACATCAAGTTAATAAAATTTTGTCAACATAAAAAAGCAAACATAAAAAATAATTTTATTTTGAATCATGGTTTTATCATTTTTATGTGTTACAAAAGTCAATTTTAACACATAAATAACAAAAAACAAAGATAAAAAAATATAGGTCTGTTTTTTAAATAAACATTTGTATATTCACAACTTGTACTCTTTAATAATCCAACAACATTTAGAACTTTTATAAATAATAAGAATCAATGAATGTTTGGGAAAAACATGTTTTTCACGAAATAAAAGGATGCAACTAAACCGATGTAACAATAAAAGATAAATAGGAAAGTTGATGTTTTTAAAAAAATTATTTATTTTTAAATACGAAATATATTTTCATTAATGATAAATTCCACTTTTATCAATGTAACAATGATACATTGAATTGAAATCAAAATCTTAAAATCAATTTCCAAATTTTTGTTATGGAGATTACTTTCTATTGATGTTGGTTAATCTCAAGTAATAATATACCTAAACTAACGCTTCCGCAAGAATACGGATCGTATAGTAACAGGGTCGAACACAAAGAATTTATGCAACTCTAAAGCTAGTTAACTAATGGATAAGACGTGTGAAATCGATAAATGATGGGAATGCGAATGCGACTAAACTAAACTAGTTAACGGAATAACTCAATGACTAAACACCATAGGTTTCGAGAGATGCACAATGATGCAACGAAGTTCTAACAAGATCATTGGTCTTAGATATTATCACGAGTGCAGGGAATTCAAGCTCTTATATAAAAACTGACTGGCGTAGACTTGTCCACTACCTAGCGTGCGTATACCAATCTCCCAATTGTGTATCTCACCCACTAGACGCATTAAGACTGCTATCATAATCCCTAGATTCAATCGATCGACCTGGCGTAGAATTTAAACCGATTAAATCCTAAATCATGGCTAAGTTCCAAAGACTTCTACAATCATTCATTCGAGTGGCATACACGAACGAAAGCACTAAAAACAACCAATCAATCTGAAAACGATCAAATACAAAAATCATTCATTCAAGTGGCGTTCAAGAACAAAAGCATTAAGAACCACCAAGCATTAAGCACAAGACTTCGTTACATATCGGCAAAACTCTCTAACCCATGGTTGTAGCTCTTCTCAGACATGAACATAGAAAAAGAAACGCAAGAGATAAATATGTTCGACATAGATAGAGAATGAGATCCCTCCCTATTCTATTATCAACGTCTTTAATAGTTCCTCCACGCTCCCAATACTTCGTTCCTTCCTTCTCTCTCTTTTTGTATGTCTCTGAATGTCTCCTCTGATGTCTGTTTCGTCTCCTAGCCCTAGAAGGCTTCTTTTCTCATTAATTGCCTGTTGAAACCTTCAAAATAGTTAGTTCTGGATTTGGCGGCCCGCACGGGCACAAGTGTAGCCCGGTCGTGCAGCAGGTCAGCCAGATCGTGCACACTTATCAGCCCGATCGGGCATGCTTGCCCGTGCGTGTGCTTTACCAGCCCGAGTCGGGCTTGGTCTCGACGATTTTCAGTGCCAATTGGAGCCCGAGCGGGTCCCCTTTTGCAGCCCTGGCGGGCATGGTCACCCGACCATGTTCTTCTTGATCCCGAGTCGTGTATGGCTTCGGGGATTTTCAGCCATAATTTCACAACCTCAGCCCGAGCGGGTCCTCTCCATGCCCGAGCGTGCAGCACCTATTTTGCTGTTTCCGCTCTTTTCGCTCGATCCTTGAGTGTTCGATTTGAATCCGTGGCCTTGCACATGTTGTACCTTGTCATTCAATCACGTTTTCGGGGTTGAATTTCCGTAATGACTCGTATTTCGCTTCATGTCTTCGTTTCCTATACAAAACACGAAATGGTAGATGAAGTCCTCGAATAAACTCGATAAATCGGTAAAATCTAAGAAATCTAATCAAAACTAAACCTAAGAATCATTTAAATACTACGACGGACTTAACCTTTGCTCGTCCTCGAGCAAATCTAGAGTCGAGTAAAGAAGAGCTAAACAACAATGGACACTAGCACAAATACTTCGAAGGATTAGCTATCATGCAAAACAATGCGTCACATGAACGCAAGCCTAAGCGTACCTAGTTCAGACTTCTATCAACCGAAAGTCATGAACCATGCAATCCTACCAATGACCTAAGTCTATTTCATACCCCTAGACAACGTCCAAGCGATCTCCATGCCAATTCTCCTAAGCTTGAGATATCATTAAAATCGTATTCTCGTTCTTATGTTCTTTTCTTTTTCTCATTTTTTATTATATGGATCCACGCTTGGTTTCTAGGACGGCAAAGTCGAAGAGGGATGGCTTCCTACTTAGACCCAGGCTGCCTATGGCACACTCATAAGGTCTCGTAACCTTAGCGGAGTGAAGAGGTGCGTCATTGAAGAACCTTTTTCTCTTTTTTATACCGAAGAATACACATCACTCTAACCCTTAGGACGTAGAATAGCGCCTCAACCCACCACTTAGACCCGAACCATCGATCTTGATGTACTCATGTCAATGTAAACCTGAAAATAGTTATAAACTTTTCCAATATGACAGCGGAGTATAAAGTTGTGAAATCTAATGATTAATGAACGGTAATATATCAAACAAAGCAAAGATCAATTGGTATACACGGAGATATGGATACTTGGTACTTGATGCGTATCAGAGTTAAATATAACCTAATCTACCCGCAAGTGCACGGCACGTGTGTAGTATTTTAGGTGTCGATCCCACAGAGAGCAAACCTAGACTATTGTTCATGATTCGACAAAGTTGCACAATAATGACTAAAGCTCAAAAATTCATGCTAGGTATCCATCCGTTTATTCCTAAAAATAACGAAAATCAACATCTAATCCTAATAACATGCATGATACTCGATGAGTACTCCCCCAGACTTGAATGAAACACCGTCCCGGTATTCAAGATGATAACACGTTATCCATCGTAGTATTTACATGTTTCTTAGGTTTAGTTTTGATTAGATTTCATGGACTTTACCGAGTTATTGAGCATATTCGAGGCTTTTATCTACATTTCGTGTTTTGTGTAGGAAATGAAGACATGAAGGAAAACACGAATGATTACGGCAATTCCAATCCGAAAACATGTCAAAATGACAAGATACCTCATGTGCACGGCCAAGGAAGCAAACGGAACACTCGAACCTCGAGCGAAAGGAGCAAAAAGAGCAATTGCAAGTGTGCATGCTCGGGCTGTGTTTGTGCACCCGATCGGGCTGCTCTTGTGGCCGCTCGGGTCCACCAATTTCTCAACAACCTCCTTAATTTTAGAACGGCCAATTCAGGAGAAAAGAGACCTTTTAGAGTTTTGATTAGATTTCATGGACTTTACCGAGTTATTGAGCATATTCGAGGCTTTTATCTACATTTCGTGTTTTGTGTAGGAAATGAAGACATGAAGGAAAACACGAATGATTACGGAAATTCCAATCCGAAAACATATCAAAATGACAAGATACCTCATGTGCACGGCCAAGGAAGCAAACGGAACACTCGAACCTCGAGCGAAAGGAGCAAAAAGAGCAATTGCAAGTGTGCATGCTCGGGCTGTGTTTGTGCACCCGATCGGGCTGCTCTTGTGGCCGCTCGGGTCCACCAATTTCTCAACAACCTCCTTAATTTTAGAACGGCCAATTCAGGAGAAAAGAGACCTTTTAGAGTTTTGATTCGAACCAGACTTGCAACTTTCCTTGAATTTTGAACGGCTTGCATTTAAAAATAACAGAAGGGGAGAGCCAAGATCAGACTGGAAAAGGCAAGAGAACAAGGGGCACGAATCAGGCAAAGGAGAAGAGAGAGAGCACGGCCGAAGAAGGAGACTTCGGGCAACCGAAGGATTCGTCGGAGGTTACGCTCGGGATGATAGGGGAGTCGAACATTTACTTCGTTTTCGTTTTCTTCTCTATGTATTCTGAGTAGTTCTCGTTACCATGGGTTAGGGATGCCATTGTATTGAATCGTTTAAGTTGTTAATGCTTGATTTCGGTTTTGTTGAATTGAATGGTTCGATTCGTGCGTAATGCCTTCATACGTTGTTGATTTCAAGTTAGGATAAGACTAGATCTATTCTACTGATATTAAGCATTGGTGTGGTGTAAACACGAGTTATAATTATTCCTAGACCACTTCACCGTAAGTATACGGATCGTGTAGTACCAGGGTCGATCTCTAGGGACTAAAGCAGCTAAACTAAGAATAAAACTAAACTAAGACGGAAAAGGATAGTAAGGGATGTGATCCTAAATTTCTAAACTAACCTAAGTGGTGACAACGAAACTAGGTTGGGGATAAAGTCAGATATGATGAACACTACGGGTGTACGGGATACCGGGAATTGCATAGATGAAACAACTAAGGATCAT
>CM071868.1:29051413-29067957 GCA_036759665.1 Gynandropsis gynandra | reverse complement strand
TGAATAATTGCACTACATTCCACGGTGAGTGCTACAGTCTCGTTCTCTTTGATGTGCTTCTCTTTGGACAGTACCTCTTTGATGAGTTTGGCATGATTAGGCATCTTTTGGAGGGCTTCTACGTATGGGATATTGATGTCAAGCTTCTTGAGACATTCTACAAATATGCCCACTCGTTCTTTATTCTTACTGCTCACCAACCGTTGAGGAAACGATATAGGAGGTTTGTACGCCGGAGGAGCAACATATGGCTTATCTAAATATGGTTCGACTCCTTCCATAATCGCAACCTTACCTTTTCCTCTATCCATGGACGTACCAGCAGCATTCCCTTGCTCATTCGAGGGCGAATTCTCAACCACATCCCTGCTGTACACAGAAATAGCATTCACATACTCTCTCGGGTTTAGCTCGGGTTTACCTGGGAGCTGTCCGGGATTCCGAGAGGATGAGGCAGCTTGCTGTGCTACGGAGTTCTCTAAACTCTTCAAATGATTGCTCAAAGACTCTATCTGAGTTTTGAGCTCGCTAATCGATGTCCCCACATCTGCGTTGAATTTGGTTTGAATTGATTGCTGCTGCTTGTGATCCTTGACAAATTCAAGCATCACCGCCTCAAAGTTNNNNGCTTGAGGAGGTTGAGGAGCTTGCGGAACTTGCTGAGCTTGCTGGAATTGCTGGTTGTTTTGCTGAAAAGCATGCTGCCTTTGCGGAAACTCCGAATACTTTACCGGTTGAGTCGTTCGGTATGACAAGTTCGGATGAATCCTCCAATTCGGGTTGTAAGAATTCCCGAATTTAGTGTTGCCTTGCTGCTGGGCATAATTCATCTGTTTGAAAACCTCATGTACCGTGCATTGATATGCTACATGCTCCGTATCTCCGCAATTTGCACAATACATGGCATTTGCTGCATTACCCGTAGCTCTGTTCTGATTAGGCTCATATAAACGACGAGTGCTATTAGGCATACCTCTCGGAGTTGACCACATGGTGTGGTTCATGGCGAGGTTATCGATCAGCTCGAATGCCTCCTCGACGCTCAGATCCATGAATGATCCTCTGGCAGCGTTATCCAACGTCGTTCGATGCTCATCTGAAATTCTGTTATAGAAAGATTGGATAACGTACCACTGCTCAAGACCATGGTGTGGACACATCTGTAGAAGATCCTTGAATCTACCCCACGACTCAAACAAGGTCTCTCCATCTCTGCATCTGAATGTTGTGATCTCTCCCCTCATCTGAATTGTTTTGCTTGGAGGAAAGAAGCGTGATAGGAACAGTGTGCAGAGCTGATCCCAAGTGGTGATATCATGGTTTCCACCCATGAATTGCTTCTGATAAAGCATGTTGATCATTGCTGGTTTAATCTCAAACTGTTCTCTTCCAACAGCAGGCATCCTTATGGCCGTTTGCACGTTGTTCATGTTTGGGCACCACGTATCCCTTAGACGACATGGTGGAGGAGCCTGTGGTTCTCGTGGTTGACGTACGAGTGGTTGTTGCTGCATTTGCCCCAAATTACCGAGAGGTAACTGAGCATGTTCACGGTCGTTCTGATTATCCATATTTTGTTGATCTGACGGCTCTGTGTTATCTTCTTCCTTACCCTTTCTCAGTAGTCTGCAAGTTCTCTCGATCTCTGGGTAGATTCAGAGTAGACTAGAAGTGCCTTGAGACCTGGTCATAAACCGACAAAGAACGAACGAAAGGAATCAAAAGAAGACAGATTCCTTGAAAAATAAAATTTCAAATCTTCTTTATTTTGTCAAGGATGGATTTTCTTTTGATGCATTCTCAAAGTTCAATAAAATAACCTAAACTACCCGCAAGTGCACGACACGTGCGTAGTATTTTAGGTGTCGATCCCTTAGAGACTACGCAACACAATCTAAACTCGAACTATGAATCAAACTTGCTAACAAACAAATATGATTGAAGAATGAAATACTGAAAGTAAATAAACGAATTGGTTCTTAACGATAGGACAAACGTTCTAGGAATCTAGTTTCACCACAAGACTATCGAAACCAACGATCAATGTATCTATCATGCAATACCAGTTTAAGCTATCTAAGGCAGACGATCCTAATATGATATCTACCCTCTCTTGAGGCATAGACACGTGATCTAGACAAGTTGCCCCCTACTTTCGTGGCTGACACCTTGAACTAAACCCATAAGATCTATGATTCATCCGTTTTACCCTCAACCGTTGCTACCCTACTTTCATAGCCTAACCTCGGTTGTTCTAAACCTGATCTTCTAGGACTAGAATTCTCCTTTCGGTCCTTCTCCTAATCCCTAACACATGCCTCTATGCGGCCGTTGCAAACACAAGTAAATTAAGCGCTCAGATAAAGAATAGATAAACGAAAACGGGAAGATGCATTCAAAGGTAAATAGAAAGTGGTTCCGGGATAGCCAAGGGCTAATCCCTTCTCCTAGAACAAACAAACTACTCGCTCATGCGTCTGTAAACAAACATAAACGAAATAGAAAGTCTAAGAAACATGAAAACCAAGCGAAACCGAAGTGTCAGGTTGATCTCCAATGCTCCTCGCTTGCCTCCTCGCAAGAATTCTCCTCAATCACGAACTGAATAAAAAGTTGTCTTCTAATGTCGTCCTCTGGCCTCTTTTTATGCCTCTTAAGTCGGTCCAAGTGTTGCCTTGATCCCCCCACGAGCTTCCTTTTATTTTAAGTTAATTTTACTTAACTTAGCTTGTAACTCGGGTCGCGACCCGCTCGGGCTCTCAATGTGCCCGCTCGGTGCGGCTAGGTCAGGCCGCACGGATCGCGATCCGCATGGAATGCCCGATCGGGCATGATGTTCGCCCGCTCGGGTATAAGGCATCTGGTCGGGCATTTCCTTGCCCGAGTCGTACATGAATGCGCACCAAAATTCGCCGTAGCCTTTGCCCGATCGTGTATGAGTTGTGCCCGACCGGGTGGAGGCTCCTCTTGCTAAATCTCGCCCCGTTTGTCCCGTGATGATCCTCGAAGTTGCTCCTTAGCTCCGTGCATGTCCTTTAGCTCCAAAATGAACCATATACGCGTATAAACTGTAAGAACATGAAAACACGAAAACAAGTAAAACGGATACGGAATCATACGTAAAGCATCACATATATATCATAAACATCCCTAAAATCGTATAAGAAATACGTATGAAAACAAGATGATCACGTACAAGAATGAAAGCACTAAAAACAACCAATCAATCTGAAAACGATCAAATACCAAAATCATTCATTCAAGTGACGTTCAAGAACAAAAGCATTAAGAACCACCAAGCATTAAGCACAAGACTTCGTTACATATCGGCAAAACTCTCAAACCCATGGCTGTATATCTAGTCAGACATGAACATAGCAAAAGAAACGCAAGCGATAACTATGTTCAACATAGATAGAGAATTAGATCCCTCCCTATTCTATTACCGATGTCTTCAATAGTTCCTCCACGCTCCCGATACTTCATTCCATCCTTCTCTCTCTTTCTGTATGTCTCTAAATGTCTCCTCTGATGTCTGATTCGTGTCCTAGCCCTAGAAGGCTTCTTTTCTCATTAATTTCCCGTTCAAACCTTCAAAATAGTTAGTTCCAGATTTGGCGGCCCGCGCGGGCACAAGTGCAGCCCGGTCGTGCAGCAGGTCAGCCGATCATGCATACTTATCAGCCTGATCGGGCATACTTGCCCGTGCGTGTGCTTTACCAGCCCGAGTTGAGCTTGGTCTCGGCAATATTCAGTGCCAATTGGAGCTCGAGCGGGTCCCCTTTTGCAGCCCGAGCCGGCATGGTCACCCGACCATGTTCTTCTTGTGCCTGAGTCGTGTATGGCTTCGGGGATTTTCAGCCATAATTTCACAACCTCAGCCCGAGCGGGTCCTCTCCATGCCCGAGCGTGCAACACCTATTTTGCTGTTTCCGCTCCTTTCGTTCGATGCTTGAGTGTTCGATTTGAATCAGTGGTCTTGCACATGTTGTACCTTGTCATTCAATCATGTTTTCGGGGTTGAATTGCCGTAATCACTCGTGTTTCGTTTCATGTCTTCGTTTCCTATACAAGACACGAAATGGTAGATGAAGTCCTCGAATAAACTCGATAAATCGGTAAAATCTAAGAAATTTAATAAAAAATAAACCTAAGAATCATGTAAATACTACGACGGATTACATGTTATCATCTATCACAAAAGAATTATTCAAATTCTTACCAAAATTTCCAATATTATAATTCCGTAAATATATTTACAAATATCTTGTAATTGATTCTTGAAGGCATAATTTTTTTTGTTAATTATGTGTCTTTCTCTCCCTCATTGGAACTCTGGATGTCAAATCAAAGGTATTTTTTCTTCATTCTCTCTCTTCCCATTCTTCTTTGCCATCTCAAACCATTGGTGATTGTCATATGCTATTGAATCTTCTCTTCCTTGTAACCTTACTTTTCCCTTTTCAATCGATTTTGATTCTCCTGTCTCCCAATTTGAATCCCAATCTCCTTCTTCTCGTGATTGTAATAAAAAACTGCAAACCAACAGAGAATCAAGCAAGCAAGATGAAAAAAATCTAACATACAAATTTAGGATCAGCTCGACATAGCTAAAAATATTTATCGATAATTTCATCCCAGGAAGCGTGTAGACCATCTTCGATCAGTAGAGAAGCAATTACATAAATTTATCGGCGTATGAACAATCTGATGAATTTATCATTGGCAGATGAACAAACTGATGGATTTAAAGGATATAGATAAGGTCTTTTGAGTTTCCGTTGATCTAAGTAACGAAGAGTTCACATTGAAGAAGATTAGAAAGTGAAGCATTAAAGATAATATAAACGTTATTAAATTTATTAACACTTTGTTATGTAATATTTTTTAGAAAAAGGTATTCAATTTTTTAAAAGTTTTTAAAACAATACATTTTAATTATTATATTTTTTAATTATTAAATAAATCTATATTACAAAATAATTGTTAATTATTTTAAATGATATTAAATAAATATTAAAATAATATTTTTATATATTTTATAAATAAATAATATTATATATGAAAATTTATTTTTATTGTGTTATTTTAAATAATATAATAAAATCGAAAGTGAAAAAATATATAATTAATGTATATGAATATATATATATATATTAATATATATTAATTTTTTAATTGTGTTGTATTCAATAAATAAGAATATATATAGAAAATAAATATATATTTTTAACGATATATAAATAAAGAGGTTTAAATAGGGGTAACTTCAAAAATACCCTTCAAACACTATTTCGATTTAAACCCTACCCTCCCCTAAAAAAAAGTTTCAACTTCAAATATACCTTTAAAATATTGATAACCCCATATTACCCTTTTCCTTTAATTAGTCGACAATTTTTCTCTCTCCTCCATAGCACCTTGATTTCTCTCTCTCTTGTGGCGCGAAAATTACCGTTTTCCCACACCATATCAGATTCAACGAGAGTAGCGTGAAATCAGTATCAAATTCATCGCAGGTAGCTTGAAATCGGCATCAGATTAGCTGCCAATAGGTTGAAATCGTTTGTTATCAACAAAGAAGCTTGCAATTAAGCACGTTCTGCAGAAAAACCAGGTATGTATAGTAAGTTTTTCGTGTTTCTCTTGCGTTTTTCTTGTTTCTTTTGTAAGTAATATGTATATACTTCATTCTCCCTTTTTGAAAACGAGTCTTATATTGATGTAGTCTAAACAAGTTATATTTATTAAAATGTCAAATGGTCGTAATGAGTGACATTCTCATCGAGTCGCACGGTTGCACTGGGTGACAGAGTCTCATCGAGTCGCACGGTTACACTGGGTCACAAAGTCTCATCGAATCGCACAGTCGGATTGGGTCATAGAGTCTCATCAAGGGATCAAAGGGATCAAAGGTCAAAGGGTCGCAGGGGTCCAAGGTTCGCAGAGGTACAAGGGTCGTAGAGGCACAAGGGTCGTAGAGGTACAAGGGTCGGAAAGGGTCACCGAGGTACAAGGGTCGCAAAGGTGTCAAAGGATCGCAGAGGTACAAGGGTCGCAAAGGCGTCCAAGGGTCGCACGGTGGCATTGGGTCACAGAGTCTCATCGAGTCGCACGGTCGCACTGGGTCACAGAGTCTCATCGAGTCGCACGGTCGCACTAGGTCACAGAATTTACCCTTTTATGTTTTTGTTACAGGTGTAATGGATTCGATGGATGAGAAAATCGCACTGATTTATTTTTGTATGATGGTAAATGGGGAAAACCCCAAATGGAGAATCTAACTAGGTTGATAGACTTCAGGAAAACCAGAGAGTATTTTTCTATTGTCCTTCGGTTAGTCTGCGATACCAACAACTGATTGATGAGTTATGCGCAGAGATGATGGTGGGAAATAATACAACAAAGTTGGAGTTAAGCTATTTTCCCAATATTTGTGAAAATAGGAAGCCGGCATATATAATGAATGACAAGCATCTTATTTGTTATATGTTCGTTCGTATAAGAGGAATTCGATCACTGCTGTATATGGAGATAGAATCGGCAAGTGTGAAGTGTGAAATCGAAATTGAGAGGGAAGTTGAGCCTCTAATTCCTGCTTTTGGAAGCATTGCTAGAGAAGGTGAGGATGGAGTGTTGTAGATTATGATGGCTATGTTATTGTAGATCCAAATAACTGATAACGTCTATTTTGTTATAGTATTTTAGTCTCTTTTCTAGTTCGTTTCATCATTCATTTGAACTTTACCAAGCATTAAAGCATCATTTAGTCCTCTTTTAGTGTTTCCTCATGTTTTGCAGCAAATGGAGATACTGGGATACAAACACGAGCGGATGCTGCAAAACGTGACCGTTCCACGCCAAAGGAGAGGCAACCCGCGCGGGGTGCCTACCTTACCCCGCGCGGGGCAAGACAATCAGCTCACTCCTCCAGTAGATCCAACCCGAGTCGGGCTCCCCATCAGCCCGCGCCGGCTCTCTCCTGCCAGCCAGCCCGCACGGGGCACTCATCAGCCCGTGCGGGTCGCGTTCGTCACCTTTATAAACTAGAAAAGGAAATTTAGCAAAACAAGAAAAGGAACATGTTGGCTACTTAAACCAAAAGGAAATATGGTTAGGTAAGATAAAGGGGAGCTACATGGCTGGAAAATAAAGAGGAAACGTTGACAATTACACAAGAATGGAAAACAAGAGATGAAAAACCTCGGAAAAGGAAAACTGCAGTAGCTGTAAGAAAAAGGAAATTCCAGCCACTAGAGAGGAAGAAAAGAGGACGGCCAAAGAGGGGAGATTAGAGAAAATAAAAAAGGAGAAAGAGGGCTAAAAGGGGAGAGCTTCAGCAGCCCAAGAGGGACAGAAAAGAAGAGAGAAAACAGAGCACACGTAGAGAGAAAGAAAGAGAGCAGAACGAGTACAAGGGCAAGGACGGGGCGACGAAGCCGGAGCGTGGAGAAGCTGTTGAAGAAGTCGGTAATAGAATAGGGAGGGATCTCATTCTTTATCCGTGTCGAATATAGTTATCTTTCGTGTTTCGTTTTCTAAGTTCATGTCCGAGTAGGTAAGTAGCCATGGGTTAGAGAGCTTTGCCGATATATAATCAAGTTTTGTTCTTAATGCTTGGTTATAATATTTGTTCCTTTCGGATTTATTGGTTGTTCATATTGCTTTTGTTCTTGTTGGCCAATTGAATGAATGTTTATAAAAATCTAATTGCACTGGGAGATGAATTGGATTTTGGAACGTAGCCATGATATGAAGTTCCAATTGATTTAGAACCTTGTTCGGTCGGTTGATTGAACTTAGGAATTAGGATAGCAATCTTAATGCATCTAGTAGGTGAGATTACACAATTGGGAGATTGGTAGTACGCATGCTAGATAGTGGGTTTAGGCATCAGGAGAGTCATTCCTTAGGAAAGAGCTTGAATTCCCCGAATACGTAATGATATCTATAACCATGATCTTGTTAGAAAATCGTTGCATCATCGTGCATCTCTCGAAACATGTGGTGTTGAATTCATTGATTTTAATCTTGTTAGTTAGTTAGTTAGTTTATCTTTATACGCATTCCAATCACTTATTGATTTTACACGTCCTATACATTAGTTTACTAGATTTAGAGTTGCATCGATTCCTCGTGTTCGACCCTAGTACTATACGATCTGTATTCTTGTAGAAGCGTTAGTCTAGGTAAATTATTACTTGAGATTAACCACATCAAGTTTTTGGCGCCGTTGCCGGGGAATTGATTACTGCTTTAGAGTTAGGATACTTTTGAATTAGGATATAGTCCTTTCTAGAGTCTTTGTTTGTTTTCGTATTTTTTTGCTTTTTTTCCTTTCTTTTTTAGTCAATTTTTTTACCACTCGGAGCTTAATCGAATTTTGTGTTCTTTTTGGCGAGGTAACATGAATGAGGTACAACCTTTGTATGTCGGCATAGCTGAATTAAAAGATCAAATTTTCGGAATTTATCACATGCTGCCGAACTCATACCGTCCGCATTACTCGGAGCAATCATGGGAACAAGAAGTTTGGGGGTATGAAGAAGTGAACTACGAGAGTTAGAATCAGCCTTTCAGGAACACATACAATGACGGATGGAGCGATCACCCAAACTTCCCGTATAGGAACTTCGACGGTGTGTTGAATGTGCAACATCTATGGGGAAATTTTCAGCCGCAAGCGATGCAACGAAACCAGAGCTTTCAGCCATGGACGCAACCGCAAACTCAGAAGTATCAATCATATGCGCCCCAATGTCCACAGCAAGAAGCTAACGCCGATATTATGTCCATGCTTGCGCAACTCTTACAAAGGAGAAAGATCAATACGCCGAACTTAGAGAGATGCGAGCGAGTTATGGAGACGTAAAGAAGGAGGCTATGGAACTTGAAACGCACCTAAAGAGCTTAGACGATCAAATTGCACAACTCGCTGCAAATTCTTTCAAACCACAAGGAGTTCTATCAGGAAGTTCAGAAACAAATCGTCGTGAGCATGTCAACGAAATTTGCCTAACGAATTGTAAGACGGTGGATCAACCTACTTCAATGTCTGAAAGGGGTGAAGCATCTATCACAGTAGCAGAAACGACTGTCAACAAGCTTAAGGAGAAGCTCGAGGAGGAAGAGGAGTCAAAGTACGTAAAACCAGATCCGAGGCCACCTCCATTGCCATTCCCACAACGTCAACGCATGAAAACGGTGGATCAGCAGACTCCCTCGATATTTGAAAAAGGGGAAGAATCTAACACAGCAGCGGATAAGGCTATAGTCATTGATGAGCATAAGAAGAAACCCGAAGTGGAAGTAGAGTTCAACTTAATTAACACACTTGAGCAGTCGTGCGTTATCGACTTTGTGTTCCACGACGACGCCTTTGAGAATTTAGCCAAGGAAGTTTGTGAGGAATTTGGGAATACGGATTCCCTAGACATGACTCTCATAGCAACTGGAGAAGGATTATATAAGGTACCAAATGAGCTGCTTGACAACAAAAAGAAGAAGGAACCCCTCGACTGAGACTTCCGCACAACCCAAGCTAAATGCGATGCAAATCAGTACATCAACAACCCCGAGATGACTAGAAGCTACACCAAACATCTAGCACACAATTGGAGCATGGACAAGGCACCCAAGGTGAAGATGAAGCCTTCACCACAAAGCCTCACGCACCAAAAATTTCTGGAGACGCTGAAGGAAACAAGCAACGATCACCTAACCGGTTTCATGAAGTGCACAACCGGACTTATGGATAGCTCGACCAAAATTTTTTGACAGAACGATCTAGCCCCAAACTTAGAGAACATCATGACCAATCTTAAGGAAGACATGACTGATTGTGCAAGGAACTCAACTGATACGCGTGCTATACCCAATCGAGCACACTATGCACGCGAGACGCTACGCACACGACGACGTCCACCTGATGAGTAACATCTTGGTCAGGCTCATGACCTTAAACAAGCGCTTCTCGGGAGGCAACCCGAGTCCCATATCCTTTTAGTTATTTCATTTTAGTTTTTTTAATTCGACTCTTATTCTTTTCACAAGCATGCTCCTTACCAACAACCCCGATGTATCGTACTGTCTCCTTTGGATTGTGTGACTTTTGTTACAGGTTTTCCACTTTGAAATCATCCACAACATAAGGAAAGACGCGTACGACCAGCTGCATCAACTCGGGACTGCAAGCACGCATCAGGTGCATATGTTCCTATCTATCGTATTTTCCCCGAGTTTTTGCATGTTTGTCCTTTTCTTAGGTTTTGAACACCGGGATGGTGTTCTGTTCAAGCCTGGGGGTTTATTCTTCCAATCTCATGATTGTGATTAGGATTTAGATGTTGAGTTCTTCGTTTTGTTTTTTTTTTTTTGCTTTTACGTTAGTTTTGTTAGGATTACACAGACGGATATCTAGTACGAGAAATTTGGATCTTTAGTCACCTCTGCGCAACTTTGTCGAATCGGGAACAAAAGTCTAGGTTTGCTGAAACATACCTTTAGATATCGATTAGTTAGTGTTTATGCATGAATCCATAGCCTATAGTTTTATTCCTCCCCTTTGGCTTCAATCCCAAGCACTTTTATCTTTGAGCATACCTTTCATTCTTTATTTTGTTTCGATCATTATATTTCCACGCAGTTACACTCTGCTGTCAATAGACTAAGTTCTTTAAATTTTCAGCCCTAGATTGACATGAGTGCATCAACATTGATGGTTCGGGTCCTAGTGATGGGTCGAGGCGGTTTTTCTACGTCCTAAGGGTTAGAGTCGATGCGTAATCACAATAGTTCAATCAATAGAAAAAAAACCAGCATTGACGCAACCTCTTCACACCGCTAAGGTTACAAGACCTTATGAGTGTGCCAATTGGCAACGTGGGTCTAAGTAGAAGGCTATCCTCTTCAATTCCGACGTCCTAGAAACCAAGTGCGAATTTTCAAAAAAAAATGTGTGGAAACCGAAAAGAAGAAAAAGAGAACCGAAAAAGAAGAAAAATAATTGTCTTAAGAATGGTATCGAACTGTTTGCACATTATAAAAGGTATGGAGATCGCTTGGATGTTGTATCGGGGTAGTGAAACCAACTTAGGATATGTGTAGGATTGCACGGTTAGTGACTTTCGGTAGATAGGGGTCTAAATTCGGTGCGCTTAGATCTATGTTCGTGTGACGCGTTGTTGCATAGGTTGGTTGACTATTCGAGTTGATTGTGCTAGTTTCCGGTTGTTGTCTAACTCTTCTCGTGCTTAGTTCTAGTCTTGCTCGAGGACGAGCAAAGGCTCAAATCTGGGGGAGTTTGATAACGTCTATTTTGTTTAGTATTTTAGTCTCTTTTTATAGTTAGTTTCATCATTCATTTGAACTTTACCAAGCATTAAAGCATCATTTAGTCCTCTTTTAGTGTTTACTCATGTTTTGCAGCAAATGGAGATACCGGGACACAAACACGAGCGGATGCCGCAAAACGTGACTGTTCCACGCCAAAAGAGAGGCAACCCGCGCGGGGTGCTTACCTTAGCCCGTGAGGGGCAAGACATTCAGCTCACTCCTCCAGCAGATCCAGCCCGAGTCGGGCTCTCCATCAGCCCGTGCGGGCTCTCTCCTGCCAGCCAGCCCGCGCGGGTCGCGTTCGTCACCTTTATAAACCAGAAAAGGAAATTGCGCAAAACAAGAAAAAGAAAATGTTAAACCAAAAGGAAATATGGTTAGGTAAGATAAAGGGGAGCTACATGGATGGAAAATAAAGAGGAAACGATGACAATTACACAAGAATGGAAAAAAAGAGATGGAAAAACTCGGAAAAGGAAAACTGCAGTAGCTGTAAGAAAAAGGAAATTCCAGCCACTAGAGAGGAAGAAAAGAGGACGGCCAAAGAGGGGAGTTTAGAGAAAAGGAAAGAGGAGAAAGAGGGCTAAAAGGGGAGAGCTTCAGCAGCCCAAGAGGGGCAGAAACGAAGAGAGAAAACAGAGCACGCGTAGAGAGAATGAAAGAGAGCAGAACGCGTACAAGGGCAAGGACGGGGGGACGAAGCTGGAGCGGGGAGGAGCTGTTGAAGACATCGGTAACAGAATACGGAGGGATCTCATTCTTTATCCATGTCGAATATAGTTATCTTTCGTGTTTCGTTTTCTAAGTTCATGTCCGAGTAGGTCCATAGCCATGGGTTAGAGAGCTTTGCCGATATGTAATGAAGTTTTGTTCTTAATGCTTGGTTATAATATTTGTTCGTTTCGGATCGATTGGTTGTTCGTAATGCTTTTTTTCTTGCTGGCCACTTGAATGAATGTTTATAAAAATATAATTGCATTGGGAGATGAATTAGATTTTGGAATGTAGACATGATATGAAGTTTCAATTGATTTAGAACCTTGGCAGGGCTGTTGATTGAACTTAGGAATTAGGATAGCAATCTTAATGCATCTAGTAGGTGAGATTACACGATTGGGGGATTGGTAGTACGCATGCTAGATAGTGAGTTTAGGCATCAGGAGAGTCATTCCCTAGGAAAGAGCTTAAATTCCCCGAATACGTAATGATATCTATAACCATGATCTTGTTAGAACTTCGTTGCATCATCGTGAATCTCTCAAAACATGTGGTGTTGAATTCATTGATTTTAATCTGTTAGTTAGTTAGTTAGTTAGTTTATCTTTATACGCATTCCAATCACATTGATTTTACACGTCCTATTCATTAGTTTACTAGCTTTAGAGTTGCATCGATTCCTCGTGTTCGACCCTGGTACTATACGATCCGTATTCTTGCGAAAGCGTTAGTCTAGGTAAATTATTACTTGAGATTAACCACATAAATAACAAAAGTAGAGTTGGGAGTAATCCGACGGAAACAATAAATACTTTGGATTCGGATAATTCTAATAGTGATTATACAAGCGGGTTAAGAGAAGATGGTGGGTATGCCATGAATGTGGTAGTTGATGATGTTGTTTGTGGCAGTAATAAAGTTGATTCTGATGTGCCAATAGAGCATAAGGATTGTAATGGTGAGAACAACTTGGAAATGGTAGTTCAGGAGAAGGCAGACAGCGAAAATGATATCTTCGAGCTCGAAGATGGATTGCATCCTAAAATTGGGCAAGAGTTTGATAGAAAGAAGGATGTGCATACATTTGTAACGAAGGGTTCAATTGAAGCTTGTTTTAGATATACAACATTGAGATTTGATTCAAAGTTGTGGGAAGTACGATGCAAGTTTGTCAGAAATGGTTGTAAATGGAAGTTACGTGTGGCAGCAATCCCAAATTCAAAACGATTTAGTGTGAGAACAGACCATTCATAACTGTTCACCTGTATCTAAATCGTTTGAAACTACAAAGGGTACAACGCAATTGGTTAAGGATTATTTGAATGAGGAATATGTCGGAAAATATGAAACACCTGCAGCAAAAGAATTGATGGCTCGTGTGAAAGAAAAGTACGATTCCAATTTATCGTATTTGATGGCATTAAGAGGGAATTGCAGTGCTCAAAAGGAGATTCGTAGTGATGACTTTAAACATTATAGGAGGTTTCTAGGGTGGTTGCAGAAAGAAATCTCGGATCTTTCGCAAATCTTCAGCTTGACAGTGATGGGAAAAGCTTCAAATACCTTTTTATGGTTGTCGGAGCGGCTATAAGAGGATGGAAATACATGCGTAAAGTGGTTGTTGAGGATGCAACATTTCTTGCAGGAGGGTACAAGGGAGAATTGATTGTGGCGACTATGCAAGATGGTGAACATTACCAATATCGTATTGCATGGGGAATAGTCAACAGAGAGAAGGATGAATCATGGACGTGGTTTATGTCAAGGTTGAAAGAGGTGATACCAGACGGACGTGATGTCGTTGTGATATCTGATCGCCATAAAAGCTTGATCAAAGTAATCAAACAGTGTATAAACAAGCTGGTTATGGTTTTTGTGTGCGTCATATATCACAAAATATAAAAAGCTACATCAATAAAGGGCATGGTAGAAAGACTTCAAAGGGTGATAGTGTGGTCGAAATGTTCTTCAAATGTGTAGCAGCATACACATGGAACGAATTTGAAGTGCTATTGAATGATTTGAAGGTCAGGTACAAAAATGACTTTTATGACTTTTGTGACCTTTGCGACCACTTGGATCTCTGTGACCCTTGAACCTCTGCAACCCTTGTACCTCTCTGTGACCCTTGTACCCCTTTGTCGCTCTTGTACCTCTGTGACCCTTGTACCCACTCTACGACCCTTGTACCTCTGCGACACCTTGTACCCCTTTGCAACCATTGTACCTTTGTGACCCTTGTACCTCTGCGACCCTTGGACCTCTACGGCCCTTGTACCCCTCTACGACCCTTGTACCTCTGCAACCCTTGTACCTCTGTGACCCTTGTACCCCTTTGCGACCCTTGTACCTTTGTGACCCTTGTGCCTCTATGACCCTTGTACCCCTACAACCCTTTGACCCCTCTGCGACCCTTGTACCTCTGCGACCCTTTGTGCCTGTGCGCCAATTGTACCCCTGCGGACCTTTGACCCCTCTACGAACATTGTACCTCTGCGACCCTTGTACCCCTACGACCCTTGTACCTGTGCGACCCTTGTGCCTCTGTGCACATTGTACCCCTGCGATCCTTTGACCCCTCTGTTACACTTGTACCCTGCGACCCTTGTACCCCTTTGCGACACTTGTACCTCTGCGACCCTTGTGCCTCTGTGACCCATGTATCCCTGCGACCCTTTGACCCCCATGAAACCCTTGTACCTTCGCGACCCTTGTACCTCTGGGACCCTTGTGACTACATGGGTAGAAGATTTGTAGTGAGTCTTCAAAAAAGAATGGGCGACTGCAAAATGTTTGATTTGGATAAGTATCCATGTAGTGATGCAATAGCGACAGTACATAAGGTTGGTAAAGGTCACAAGATACCAGAACGATGTTTAATGATAACACTGAAAGTGTATCATTATTAGGATAGGTTTTTAGATCATTTTCGCATATTTCTTACATCGAATCTTACTATTCCGATACGGTTTTGAGTTTTACATCCCCGTTTTCTCGGTTTTCAGGTTTTTAGGCGACAAGGCCTAAATGAGCTCAATATGAAGGATTCCTTGCAAAAACCACATGATTTGAGGACACATCTACTCAGAGCTCCAGAACCCAAAGGAACACCCGAGCAACGAGCGGAAAAGAGAGATTTCAAGGATACAAGGGTGCCCGGTTGGGCACTATTCCTTCACCCGCTCGGGTAGAACCTACGGGGTTTATCCATGCATTTGACACGACCCGGGCATATGAGCAAAGAGGATCGGGTGATCACCACCCGATCGGGCGAAATCTGAATACCCGCTCGGGCAGTTAATCATCTTTTAGCCCCGTAAGTTTACGCGACTCGGGTCCGCTTAGTCAAGCGACCGGGTTACGTTCATCCGATCGGGTTCACGAATCAACACGGTCGGGCTGCCTATACCCGACCGGGTAACATGTGTGCCCGAGCGGGCCGCAAACTTCGCAACAACCTAGATCTAAGTTTCAAACGAGCGAATAAAAAGAACTGAATGGATCTAGGGCAAAGGGGGCGACGAACAGGGCAAGAAAGGACTGGAAAAACATCTGGGAAGGCTCAGGAAGCATCGGAGAAGAAGAGAAGCACCAATCCGTACACCGGTAACACAATAGGGAAGGTCGAGGCATCGAATTCCTTAGGGTTTATCAAGTATAGAACTGTGTTATCTTCTGTTTTCGGTTATTCCATGAGTGAGTAGAGTCCCTACTGCGGGTAGGGATATCGGAATTGTATGTATGAACGATGATTCTCATTAATGCTTAGTTTTATTTATTTACTATTGATTTACGGTTCTACGCTTAGCAATATCAATCATACGTTAGTGCTGACCGCTCAACAACATAGGATCTCGAACCTTGCTGGAAGGTTAAGGAACGAATCCGGTCCGCTAAGTAGTAGATTAAGCTTTGGCTAATGAGAATCTGACCGATCGGTTAGTCATCTTAGGGATAGTGATTGCGATCGTAAAGCTGCCATGGTATATGTTAATCACTGCTGGAAGGTAGGGTTGCATGTATCCATGGTTAGGAGGTTTAGGCTCGGAAGAATCACTCCTCACCGTAGAGCATGAATTTCCCGTAGTCAAGAGTAGGTTATAAATCTATGATCCTTAGTCGTTCATCTATGCAATACCCGGTATCCCGTACACCCGTAGTATTCACCATATCTAGTCTCATCCTTACCCTAGTTTCGTTGTCACCATTAGGATAGTTTTAGGAAAATTAGGACCATATCCCATCTTATCATCTCTCGTCTTAGTTTAGTCTCGTTCTTAGTTTAGCTGTTTTAGTCCCTAAGATCGACCCTGGTATTGTTTCTTGTTGTGCAGGAGACTTGCATGAGAAGCTCTACCCAGAAACTTCTCATCTACGATCCGGAAGTCGAACGCACGCTTAGAAACCTGCACAAGAAAAGGAGAATCGGTATAGTTGATTCCGAATCTGAGGTAGAGGAAACGAGCTACCACGAGAATCACGCCTCTGAGGAG
>CM071868.1:29031721-29044547 GCA_036759665.1 Gynandropsis gynandra | reverse complement strand
ATCCTTACCCTAGTTTCGTTGTCACCATTAGGATAGTTTTAGGAAAATTAGGACCATATCCCATCTTATCATCTCTCGTCTTAGTTTAGTCTCGTTCTTAGTTTAGCTGTTTTAGTCCCTGAGATCGACCCTGGTACTACAAGATCCGTATACTTGCGGTGAAGTGGACTAGGTTAATTATAACTCGTGTTTCCACACGTCATTTAACATACTACCTTCGGGAGACATGTCGTTTGGTTTACCGAAAAACCGTGTATCTGGTTCCTAATTGCATTGTTGGGAGTGTTTGGAACGTGACAACTGAGAACATGCCAACTTCAAAAAAGAAAGGTGTGTTAGTGTGTAATATTATATTATTTGTATTATTTTGATTAAACCTTTTGTGACTTTCATCGATATAATTCAGTAAAGTCTTCATTATAATTCGACCCATGCAACCCTTGAGGACATAGCGACCGTTTCGCCCTTTTTGACCCATGTGACCCTTGCGGCCATTGTGACCCTTGCGACTAGTCTTTTCGATGTCAGACTACTAGCTTTTCCAATGCAAGCTATATTAATCGTGAAAGGCTTTTTCATGGAGTATCGTGCCAATGGCTACTGATGTCAGACTCTTGGATTTTCCAATGCAAGCTATGCTTTTTATTTTACCAATGCCACACTCAAGACCATTGCGACACGTCTCTGATATCCCTATACTAAAAGGTTCATCAAATTCTCTAAGTCTCACCATCACACCCATTTGAGATGAGAACGACTCGGGAGAAGCACATCTCTCTCCTCTCTTCGTCTAAGTCTCTAACCCTAAATTCTCTAAAAAATCTTTGTTACCTTTGTCACCTTTTTGACCTTCATCACGAAGGTTACGTGGTGGATGCATGGCATCGTGTTGTCTATGTGTTACTCAAGGTCTTGGTAATCGTCAGACTCGGTCTCTATGCAGATAGAGACAAGTACTTACAACGTGGATGGAGGACATTGTGTAGTATCTGCATTACATAAGGTCTTGGTAATTGATCGTCTCGTTTTCATACGTTTTTCTTGCATGATTTTAGAGATATTATGATGATAGAGGCGATGTTTAGGTTGGATTTTGTATTCGTTTTACGCTGTTTTGTGGTTTCATATGATTACAATTTCAATGCAAATTCGGTTCATTTCGAAGCTAAAGAACGTACACGGGACAAGTACTAGAATTGAGGATCGTAATGGAGCAAACGGAACGAGAAACGAAGAGTAACGACAATGTGAACATGCCCGGCCGATCACACTCATAATGCACGATCGGGCACTTCAAGGAACACAATGCACTGTCGGGCTAGAGATCATGCACGATCGAGCACTAATGTCACAAATTATCCCCGAGAGCATCATACAACTCGGGCTCTTACACTGCACGATCGGGCATTGGCCATCATGCAACGTATGGTGGCCTCTATCCCGGAACCACTTTTGATTTGTCTTTGAATGCATCTTCCCGTTTTTGGTTATATATTCTTTATCTGAGTGCTTAATTTACTTGTGTTTGCGATGGTCACGTAGATGCATGTGTTAGGGATTAGGAGAAGGACCCAAAGGATAATTCTCGTCCTAGAAGATCAGGTTTAGAACAACCGAGGTTAGGCCACGAAAGTAGGGCAGCAGCGGTTGAGGGTAAAACGGATGAATCACAGGTCTTATGGGTTTAGTTCAAGGTGTCAGCCACGAAAGTAGGGGATAACTTGACTAGATCACGTGTCTATGCCTAGAGAGAGGGTAGATCAGGTCTTATTTCAAGGTGTCAGCCACGAAAGTAGGGGATAACTTGACTAGATCACGTGTCTATGCCTAGAGAGAGGGTAGATATCATATTAGGATCGTCTGCCTTAGATAACTTGACTGGGATTGCATGATAGATAGGTTGATTGTTGGTTTCGGTAGTCCTATGGTGAAACTGGTTTCCTGGAACGTTTGTCTCATTCTTAAGAACTAGTTTTGTTTATTTGTTTTTAGTATTTCATTCTTAAAACCATATTTCGTTCGTTAGCAAGTTTGATTCGTAGTTTGAGTTTAGGTTGTGTTGTGTAGTCCTTGTGAGATTGACACCTGAAGTACTACACACGTGTCGTGCACTTGCGGGTAGTTTAGGTTATTTGTTTAACTTTGATAACACATCAGCTGTACACTAAGCACGATAGAGGTCCCTCCTTTGAGAGCAGCACAACCGGGCTTATGGGGAACACAACCGCACGGACTAAATTTCCAAGAAGTCCGACGAATCTGAGTTTTATGCCTAATGGAGCATTCTTTGTCAACAAAACTTCAGATTCTCCTCCATCCGAGCAGCATTTTAAACTCGATTGGAGGATTGAGAAAGCATCAGTATGCGCCATAGGATTCGGTACTCAGCGGGAAGGAGACTGCACATGCGACCTCGAGCAAGACAACAATGAGGACGCCCACCTCGATATGATGAGTAGAGCTTGGTCAGGCTCGAGACCTTAAACAAGCGCTTATCGGGAGGCAACCCGACTTTTGCATATTTTTCATTTCATCTCATTTTTCGGACTTATTCTTATTCTTTTTGCATTGATGTACTCGGTGACCTATTACGTTGTATTTTCTTTTGGGATTGTATATTTTTTTTCACAGGTTTTCCGACGTCGATATCATCCCTTAAGAAGGAGACGCATACAACGTCCAGCCGCATCACCAACCCGGGACAACAAGAGACACAAGGTGCACACATTCTATCCTTCTTTTCCCGTGTTTTCGTGTGCGAGATTTTCTCTTAGGTCTTGAACACCGAGACGGTGTTTCATTCAAGTCTGGGGGAGTACTCGTCGAGTAACATTCATGTGATTAGGATTAGATGTTGATTTTTTTTAGGAATAATTGGATGGACACCTAGTATTAAATTTCGAGCTTTAGTCATTATTGTGCGACTTTGTCGAATCGTGAACAATAGTCTAGGTTTGCTAAGAAGCCTTTTGGATACCGATTAGTCGAGTAGTTGTGCTTGAAACCATGATCTATAGTTGCATTCACCTCCTAGGTTTCAGTACCAAGTACCCATATCTCCGTGTATACCGTTTATCCTTTGCTTTGTTTGATATATTTTACCGTGCATTGATCATTAGATTCCACACGCTTAAACTCCGTTGTCACCTTGGATAAGTTTCTTACTATTTCAGGTTTACATTGACATGAGTACATCGAGATCGATGGTTCGGGTCTAAGTGGTGGGTTGAGGTGTATTCTACGTCCTAAGGGTTAGAGTTGATGCGTAATCTTAGGTAAAAAATGTTCTTCAATGACGCACCTCTTCACTCCGCTAAGGTTACAAGACCTTATGAGTGTGTTATAGGCAGCCTGGGTCTAAGTAGAAAGCCATCCCTCTTCGACTTCGACGTCCTACAAATCAAGCACGGATCTATATAAAAAAAGAAAAGAGAATAAAAACGAGAGTACGCTTAGGCTTACGTTCATGTGACGCGTTGTTTTGCATAATGACTAATCCTTCGAAGTTTTCGTGCTAGTGTCCATTGTTGTTTAGCTCCTCTTGTACTCGACTCTAGGTTTTGCTCGAGGACGAGCAAAGGATAAGTCTGGGGGACTTTTATAACACGTAGTGTGTGTTAATTTTAGGCTAGAAATTTATATCATTTTTCGCATAGTTTGCATAGCACGAGTTACGAATCCGACACGAACGTTCTTTATGTGCTCCCTTTTTGTTGATTTTTAGATTTTATGGTGACAAGGCCTATTCGAGCTTTAGAATATCGATTCTTGGATTCAACCGCAGATAATGGGAGCTACAAGCCATTCGGAGCAACTTCAGGCCACGAAATCAATCGGAACACCCAAGCATCGAGCGAAAGGAACGAAAACAAGATAACTCAGCCCGCTTGGGCTTGGAAGAGGCCCCGCGCAGTCTTGAACATGCCCGGATTGGATGAAGAACACGACCCCGTTCGTGGTGGCTAAGTTGCCCACGAGGGCTGCACATTGACCAGCAAAGTTTGCCCAGGTCGGGCTGATGAAGAGCCCGCGTGGGCCACCTTTCTCTCAACAAACTGTTTTGCATTCAAACTTGAATTAGAAAGAGAGGGTGGCAATCTAGAGCAAGGAGGATGACGCACAGGGTAGGAGAGGGACTGAAAAACACAAGGAGAAACTTGGGAGAAGCTGGAGCAGAAGAGAAACAACAATCCGGACTTCGGTATCAAGATAGGGAAGATCGAGGAATCGTATTTCTTACTCTTTATCATGTCTAGGGTTTATTTCTCTTGTTTTACAGTAGATTCCATGAGTGACAGAGCCTCTAGCTATGGGTTAGGATTGTCGGATTTGTAATTGATGCTTATGATTATGTGTTAATGCTTAGACTTATCGAAGCTTTCTTGAAATTTGGTTTTACAACCAACATCGTAAATGTCTTATACTCTTGCTGACCGTTCAGTAATCTAGGAATTTGTGTTTAGCTGGAAGGTTAGATTATGAATCCGGAACAGTTGATTGTAGATTAAGCTTGATTAATGAGAATATGACCGGTCGGTTAATCGACTTAGGAATTAGGATTGCGCGCTTAACGCTACCGTAATCACGAGTTAATCACTGCTGGAAGGTAGGATTGCACGTTGTTGTGGTTAGGAGGTTTAGGATTCGGAAGAACCATTCCATATTTACGAGCATGAATTCCCCGTAATCAAGATAATTCGATAGGTTTATGATCCTTTGTTAGTTGCATCCTTGCAAATCCCGGTAACCTGAAACCCATAGTGTTCTTAATTATCAAGTTTTTTACGTCACCTCATCGTTTTCATTATCCCTTTTAGTGTTTTAGAAATCTGTCCCACAGTACCATCAATTCAACCCGTCTTAGTTTACTCATATTCTTAATTTAGGGTTCATTAGTCCCCATAGTTCGACCCTTGTATTACACCGATCCGTACTCTTGCGGTAAGTGGATATTAGGCGTTTTTATTGCTTGATAGTTTGCACATCATCCTTCCGACACATGTGACCCTTCCGACCCATGTCTATAAGTTAACGTCTACATCTCTTCTCTTAGAATGCTTATCTAACCCCAATTTCTATGAAAACTCTTTTCACCTTTGTGACCTGCATGACGCAAGTGACATGGTCGATACATGGGATCGTTTTTTCTATATGTTACTCAAGGTCTTGGTAATCGGCAGACTCAATCTCTATATAGTCACTGACGAGTTATGGGGTAACCTAGGTAATGGTGTTGGGTCACTCTTGAAATGTGACTAGAAGACGAAGTACATGGCAGAAGATAACTCTGGACTGCAATACCAAACTACAAAAAAACAGAAGACTGGAAGACGGAGTACATGACAAGAGATAACTCTCGGCTAATGAAGTATCTCTCTAATGGAAATAGAATCCGTGTAGAGTCTTTGATTGACGTTCTAAATGTATTGTTTTGATCGGTTTTTTACAATTAATCTTTATAAACCCGTAAATTCGTCGAGTTCGTATTAATTGATCCATATATGCGACCAAGCGACCCATGTGTTTCTTTTTTAAAATGCCATTATCAATATATTTGAGTTGTATATGTCTAATTTAGAATCAATATACACAATAATATAAATAATATCGACATTTGAACAAAAATGTTAAATGTATTTTCTGAAATTTTGCTCAAACTCATCCGACGAGTTCTTAAAACACTAGTATCACTTTTGAAACACAGATATTGGTTATACACAACTTGGGACACATGGGTCATAATCTGTTTTAACCATTTATTGGTGTTGTAAATGTATTGTTTTGATTGGTTTTTATCATTTTATCATTATAAACCCGTAAATTCGTCGAGTTCGCATCTCTTGATCAATATATGCGACCAAGCGACCCATGCGACCCTCAATTTGCATTAATTAGTTTGACGTTGTAAATGTATTGTTTTGATTGGTTTCGGTATTTTTATCATTATAAACCTGTAAATTCGTCGAGTTCGCATCTATTGATCAATATATGCGACCAAGCGACCCATTCGACCCAATCGACCCTCAATTGGAATTAATTAGTTTGACGTTGTAAATGTATTGTTTTGATTAGTTTTTGTCATTTTATCATTATAAACCCGTAAATTCGTCGAGTTCGCATCTATTAATCAATATATGCGACCAAGCGACCCATGCGACCCATGCGGCATTGTAAATGTATCATTTTCACCAAAACTCCCGCCGAACTTTTCACCAAAATTTGAAAAAACATAACCGTGTGGTCATGTCTTTTCGAATTCCATCTAACGTCGATTCGATATCAGGGTCAAGTCTGGTCAAATTCCAGTTGTTTTCTTTTTTCAAATAACGACTCACTCTCTCTCTAACTCTCACCATCTTTCACCCATCTTTTTTCGAATAACGACACACACTCTCTCTAACTCTCATCATCGTCCATCCATTTTTTCCAAAAATGCCACATTTCTCTCATTTCTTCCAAGAGATTCTTCCATGCTATTTGGAGAACTACCTTGAAAGATTCTTCATCTCTCTTTCTATCGATATGTTACATGTAGAGAATGTACAGATTTGACTTTGTTTTTCATTTTTTGTTATAGGACATTCCGAAGATCTTCTTCGATGAGTATATTTATGGGAAAATGAGAGACAACAACACGACGATACTTAAATCGAATGCGTCTAACAGAATATGGGAAGTCAAGTTGGATGGCTCCAGATTCACTAATGGATGGAAAGATTTATCCAACGAGCAAAACTTTCATATAGGGGTTTGTATACTTTTTCATCATGAAGGTGACATGGTTTTTAATGTCACCATGGCCACTCATGTTCACAGGTTTTTCACGGTACTAGTCACTCATTCAAATCTAGTTGTAGATGCATTGGTAAATGACCTCAAACTGATTCATCATATATTCATTTTTACTGATGTAACTTGGGTGATGTCGCAAACACTTCTGATAGGGTTTGCAAGGGAGAACAGTCTTTGCCGCAAACGATGTAAGATACTGATGTTCCTCGATTGTGGAAGGTTATGGTTAGCAGCTTTAAGGCTCGTGAGTCGTAGAGGGACAAGGATCGTAGGGGTCCAAGGGTCGCAGAGGGACAAGGGTCGCAGGGGTCCAAGAGTCGCGGAGGGACAAGGGTGGCAGAAGGACAAGGATCGCACGGGTAAGAGGGTAGAAGGGGTCCAAGGGTCACAGAGGTCCAAGGGTTGGAGGGGGACAAGGGTCGCAGGGGTCCAAGTATTTGTAAATAATTTTTATTTTTTGGGAATGGAAGATGTAATTTGGTACATTGTTATTTTTTAAAAATTAATTCATATTATTTATAAATAATTTTTATTTTTAATAATAAAGCGTAAAGGGTCGCAGGGGTACAAGGGTCATAGGGGGTCGCGGAGGGACAATGGTCGCAGGGGTTCAAGGGTCGCAAAGGTACTGATGTGACCCTTGTACCTCTTCGACCCTACCCTTGTACCTTTACGACCCTTTGACCCCTGCGACCCTTATCCCTCTGCGACCTTTAGACCCCTGCGAACCTTGTTCCTCTGCGACTTTTGGACCCATGCGACCCTTGTCCCTCTACGACCCTTAAACCCCTGCGACCCTTGACCCTTGCGACCTTTTACTCGTTTGACCCTTTACCATTGCGACCATTTGACCTGTGCGACCCGTGGATCCTCTCTAACCCTTATACCTTCTGCCACATTCAGACCCCTACGAATTTTTTTGTTATTATAAAAAATAATAATTTCTTATGATTGAAATCAAATTATTTATAAATAATATGAAGAAATTTAAAAAAAAAACAATGTACCAAATATTTACATCTTCCATTCCCAAAAACATAATAATGTATCTATTCATTACTCGGGGGTGGTGGGATACATTTTCTATTCTTTAATATATCAGCTGCCATCTTCTCACACATGGAAGGAACATTGTCGTCGCAAATATATTGAAAAGTATTACGTCTTTGCATTACCGAAGCTTCTAAGAATTTGTAGGCGTAAACACCTTGTTCTATTACAGACCTTCATAATACTCATACTTCCATTCATATTCTCTAGAAGCCAAAAAAGGAAACCCTCCGAGAATGAGCATCTTGGGGACAACTTTTTTATCTTCTCAAACACCGGATCGATATGTGCTTCCTTCATACTGCTCTGGCAATCGTATACCGTGATGCATCGGATCGCAAAATCCGCTTTGATGGCTACCTAATGAACCGGTATAAATCGACTTTCGAGCATCGGATCGCGAAATTCGCTTTGATGGCTACCCAATGAACCGATATAAATCGACTTTCAAACATCGGGTCACGAAATCCGCTTTGATGGCTACCCAATGAACCTGTATAAATCGACTTTCGAGCGATGGAATGTTTAGAATCGAGACAGAGCCATCGAAATAACTCATTGGTGTGTAACTACTTCTGAATGGATAATTGCCATCCAAAAATCACTAAGAATTCTCAGCAAAGTTTCCATATCTGGATCCTCGTACATCCACAATGTGAGCGTCTGCATGAAAGCAAGAGGATAAACGTAATAATTCCGATATATGACGGGGAATGTCTTCATGCGATAATACAACGCCAACATCGCCTCATCCAATTGCTACAAACAAAATTTACACACATGAATACACATGACATAAAATGACCTTTGTGACTATGGGTTTAAAAACACTTACATCATCTTTAAGCGATACGTTGGGCTTTAATATGATCTCCCAAAACTCTGGCCCCCGGGGAATATCTATATCAGATTTCCACCAACGCTTATGTCGAGGTGTCGTCAGGAACATATATAGAGCAGTCAACTTTTCACCGTTAGCGTCAATGAACGAAGGATCTCGGGTTATCCCGCCCTCTCCTAATCCCTTGGACTTCCACACAAAATGATGTTTCCCTGCAGGTTCTTAAACCACCTTTATTTTGTTCTTAAACCACCTTCTTTACGGGTTCTTGAACTACATTTTTTGCGAGTTCTCCATCAACATCTTTCCCTCGCTCTCTCCCTCGCCATGTTTTTACTCTTTTTTCCGATAGAGGTTCAACATATGCCTTTCGTGGTCTTAAAACTCGTTTAGTTATCGGCAGAGGTTCAACATATGGCTCAGACTCCTTCGATAAAGGTCCAGCACCTGCATACAGTTTACTTCATTAAACATATGGTGACCAATGCGACTCTGCGACCGTGCGACCCATGCGGACATGCGACCTTTTGTGACCCATGCGACCTATGCGACCTTATCGATGCGACCTATGCGACCTTTTGTGACTTATTCGACCCATATGATCAATGCGACCTTTGTGACTCAAATGACCGTACTTACTTGGTGGTACTTCGGCATCAATGACAATAACTTCTAGAGTTCCGTCAGTGGCGACCTCTTTGACAGGACCCACTAGAGTATCATCGGTAAGAATCTCCTTAGCGGGACCTCTTCGACAGAACCCACTGGAATATCCTCGGCAGGAACCTCCTCGTCAGCGACTTCTTGGACAGGACCAACTGGAGTATCCTCGGCAGGAACCTCGTCGGCGACATCTTTGACAGGATCCACTGGAGTATCCTCAGTAGGAAACTCCTTAGCAAGGATCTCTTCGACATGACCCACTGGAATATCCTCGGCAGGAACCTCCACGTCGGAAACTTCTTGGACAAGACCCACTGGAGTATCCTCGGCAGGAACCTCCTTAGTGGGGGCGTCTTCCACAAGACCCACTAGAGTATACTCCGTAGGAACCTCCTTAGCAGTGACCTCTTCGACAGGACCCAGTGGAATATCCTCGGCAGGAACCTCCTCATTGGCGACTTCATCGACAGTACCCACTGGAGCATCTGCATAAAATTAGTTCATTCATTAGACTCGCCGTTTGTTACATTGATGCGACCCTTGTGACCCATGGAACATGTGCAACCCATGCGCCTCTATCGACCCAGCGATTTATACGACCCTGTGACTTATGCATCTCTTGCGATCCATGCCGACTCTCGATGAAAATTGACTCCAATGAACTTTTTCACTAAATATTACTTACTTGGTGGAACTTCATCAGGAGCAACGACTGCAGTAACCTCTCCAGAAATGTATTCAATTAGAGGAATGGTGGCGGCAGTAATCTCGAAATGTTTGCCAAATCCTCTTCTAAGCCATCTCTAGAGTCATTTTCAGCCTCTGACTCAACCGGCTCTTCACTTGGCTCTTTTCTTGACACTGGATATGGACGTGATCATCTCGTTTTCATACGTATTTCTTGCACGATTTAGGAGACGTTTTTGATACATAAAGGAATTCAAAATCATCATCTCTAACAATGTCGGAAGATTGGTTTTCGATTCTTGCATCTTTCTCGGTAGACTTTGATTTTGCATTTTCAGCACATTTGGGATTTACCACCTTTGATTTTGGATTAGGCAAATGAAACCCGACATCCCTTAGAAGTCTCTTACAGCGTTGATGATTCTTTTCTCCGACTTATTTATTTCCTTTATTAATTTGTGCTCCAATGTCAAAAGGACTGCAACTTCATCTCCTTCAGCTTCAGCTTCATCATCACCTTCTCCTTCAACCTCATCATCACCTTCTCTTTCAGCTTCAGCTTCAGCGTCACCTTCAGCAACACCTACCCTTCCTTCATCTTCGCCATCTTCAGCCTCTATTATTTTTTCATTCACACTCTTCTTCCTCTTAGTCCTCTTTTCTTTTGATCACCAAGAGTTGTTTTTCGCGTCAGCAGTTCTTGCTTACGGATGTCCTCCCAACAAATACCCTTCAGATTTCTACGAAGATGTTCCATCCATATCTAAACATCGGGATCATGGCATCCCTCGTAATCCTCCAGATCAAAAAGTAAAGCTTTCTCTTGTTCAGCACGAAGAATACTTCAAATATTCTGAAAAACAAAAAATAACCATTATTACCCTATGTGACCCTTGTGTAATTATTATCTTAGAATCTTCGATCTGCCTTATCACGTCTACATACTTCATGTTAAAACTGGATTTAACCATCTTCTTACACATTCTTGGGCATGATGGATCCGCATCCATAACATCAACATACCATCCCTTTCTGCCCAAACTAAGGATGGTTTCGAATGGAAGTAACTGAAATATTAAAACAAAATGATAAGAATGCAAAAAGTACGAAAACATTCAAGTTATTCGAATAATATATACAACATACCATTAGTGGGATCGTGAAACCGCCACAATACCATTATCTTGTGAGGATAACACTTGGTGGTTGATAACACATAATCCGTCATAGTATTTTTATGATTCTTAGGTTTAGTTTTTATTAGATTTCTTGGACTTCACCGAGTTATTGAGCATATTCGATGATTTTATCTACATTTTGTATTTTGTGTAGGAAATGAAGACATGAAGGAACAAACGAATGATAACGGCAATTCCACCCTGAAAACGTGTTTGAATGACAAGATACCTCATGTGCACGGCCATGGATCCAAATGAAACACTCAAGCACCGAGCGAAAGGAGCGGAAACAGCAATGGAAGTGTGCACACTCGGGCTGAGAAGTGTGCCCGCTCGGGCTCTGTATGTGCACCAGATCGGGCTGCAATTTGAACCAAAAATTCGCCGAGACTTAGCCCGACTCGGGCTCATAGGATGCACGCTCGGGTAGGCCAGCCCGACTAGGCAAAGAGTCATACACGCACGGGCTGAGTTGTGCCCGAGCGGGTGGAGGTTGTGCCCGAACGGGTCCACCTTATTCTCAACAACTTTCCTTGAATGAACGGCTTGCATTTAAAAGGAACAGAAGGGGAAAGCCAAGATCAGACTGGAAAAGGCAAGAGAACAAGGGGCACGAATCAGGCAAAGGAGAAGAGAGAGATGACGGCCGAAGAAGGAGACTTCGGGGAACCGAAGGATTCGTCGAAGGTTACGCTCGGGATGATAGGGGAGTCAAACACTTACTTCGTTTTTTGTTTGCTTCTCTATGTATTCTGAGTAGTTCTCGTTGCCATGTGTTAGGGATGCTATTGTAAAGGATTGTTTAAGTTATTAATGCTTCATTTCGGTTTTGTTCAATTGAATGGTTCGATTTGTGCGTAATGCCCTCATACGTTGTTGATTTCAAGTTTGGATAAGACTAGATCTATTCTATGATATTAAGCATGTTTGAGGGGGATTAGAGATTCGTCTAGGCTTGGGAGAGTCAGATTTGAGTCTCGTGAATGAACTTTCGAATGAATTAGCTTAACAAGAATTTGGCCAATCGGTTAATCTATTTAGGAACGGTAATTATCGAGGTAAAATTCCCATTGTTCTTAATGCATCTAGAAGTTCTGCGCTACATAGGGATATGAGTTTCGTTGATTTCTTAGATAGAGGATTTAGGCTTACGCCAAGTCATTTCCGTTTATAGAGGTCGAGTTCCCAACCGAGATTAGAGGTTGAATTCCCCATCGTTCTTCATGCATCTAGAAGTTCCGCATTACATAGGGATATGGGTGAAGTTGATTTCCTAGGTAGGAGATTTAGGCTTACGCCAAGTCATTTCGAGCATTAGGGGTACAGTTCCTTACTGTTCTTCATGCATCTAGAAGTTCCGCGCTACATAGGATATGAGTGTCGTTGATTTTCTAGATAGAGGATTTAGGCTTACGCCAAGTCATTTCCGTTTATAGAGGTCGAGTTTCCATCCGACATTAGAGGTTGAATTCCGCATCGTTCTTCATGCATCTAGAAGTTCCGCACTACATAGGGATTTGGGTGACATTGATTTCCTAGGTAGGAGATTTAGGCTTACGCCAAGTCATTTCGAGCATTAGGAGTAGAGTTCCTTACTGTTCTTCATGCATCTAGA
>CM071868.1:29016099-29031654 GCA_036759665.1 Gynandropsis gynandra | reverse complement strand
CTTAGAAACATCCATTGCATGTTCCGGTATTCCCAAGCCCATGATACTTTATCTTGTTGAGTCTAACTTCGTTATCCTTTATTATCTTTACTTTCTCGTCTCATAATCTTATATTGATCGATCTTCTTCTCGTGAATTCTTAGTTCTAACGCTGCACTCAGTCCCCAGAGTTTGACCCTTGTACTACACGAACCGTATACTTGCGGTAGAGTGGTCTTGGAAAAATTAAAACCTCTGATCCCACACATCAGTGGTGCTCTTTGGCATTCTGTCCATGTGCTTGAATTTATACACAAACTTCGGCTTTGGCACCACCTGCAAAATAATCAAATAAGAATACATTAGACTTCTATCGACTCAAGCGACCCATGCGACTCAACCGATCCTTGCGACCCATGCGACTCAAACGAATCTGCGAGTGAAGCGAACCATGCGACTCAAACGACCCTCAGACCCTCTGCGACACTTAAGCGACCATTGAGACCCAATGAGTCGCTTGAGTCGAAGGTGGTCATGCAACTCCTACGACCCTTCCGACTCAATGAGACTCAATCAACTCTTGTGATACAACCGACTCACCGCGACTCAAGCAACCCATGCGACTCAAGCGACCCACGAGGCATAATATCAAGCGACCAATGCGACTCAATGACACAAGCAACTCAAACGACCCTTGGACCCTCTACGACACTCAAGCGACCATTGCGACCCAACTGACTCACTGAGCTGAAGATGGTCATGCAACTCCTGCAACCTTTGCGACTCAAACGATTCACTGAGACTTAAACGACTCACTGAGCCGAAGATGGTCATGCAACTCCTGCAACCTTTGCGACTCAACCGATTCACTAAGACTCAACTGACTCAGTGACACTTACACCCAATTCAATTAATAAACCATTTTACGACTCGACAGTCTACTTACACTTATTGATGCCATTGAAGATTGATCTGTACTCTCTTCTTCAATGTTTTTGCTGATTCTAGCCATTTCCTTGGTCTCAACTTGAATTTTCCTTCTTGCCAACTTCAAATTGATCTCTCAAGTTCGAAATCATTTCGTCTTCCTTGCTTTAAACTTTGAAACAGATTTTCACTTCAAAAAAAGTTGTTCGTCTTCCTTACTTTTGACACGATTTAACAGATTTTCACGTTTTGACACGGTTTGATACATTTTAACATCGAAAAATTACAGAACTTATGTTTTTTCAAGTTGAAAAACTAAAAACAAATTTTTCATTTCTTCAATTTATTTTTTCTTATTTAATAATTATTTTCATCGTACTGTTTTAATATATATAAAATTTTGTTTTTAAAACAAAATTATTCTAAAAAAATAACATTTATCGATTGAACATTGATAATTTTAACATCTATACTGTAACTATAATTATATCATGTGAAACTTTTAAACCAATTGGTCCAACAAATCTGCACAAGGGTAAAGTTCTTCGTCGGAATTACCTCGTCGATGACCTCTGTGCTTCTTCTTCTCAGACCATCATTAGACTGTTGAGGCTCAAAGCCGTCGGATTTACATCGTCGCTCCAACAGATTCCGGAGAATTACAGGCCCGAGCCCGTACCCGAACCTGAGGCGGAGCTTCGGGCTAGGTTTTCTAGGGTTTTTAGCTAGTGGAATTTGAAGCATACCCACGTGGTTTTTCCTTGTGGTTTTTCTTGGAATCCCGTGATTCCACACTGGGATTTCGTTTTCATTTCTGGGTTTTGTATAATCTGTCAAAGATTCTTCCTTTCGCCCTCAAGTCGGTCAGTGTTGGAATTTAACTTTGTCGCATTTCGTTTGATTTTCTTCTATTGTCGTTTGTTTACGATCTCTTGTGTTTTTGGATTGTTTGATAAATTGGGAGTTGAATGTTTGGTCTAGTTTTCGATTCTCTGGCTTTGTTAAGTATACATGGGAATCTGTTGTTGTCAGAAAGTCTCAATTAGATAATTACGGAGATCATCTTTTTTTTTTTTACAGCTTGTTTGCATTTTCTCTCACGAATTGCTGAGCTCGTGTTTGGGTTAGTGTAGTTTTTATGCAAGTTAGAATCTTGTAGTCACCTAGATGCTTCTTTGGTCTGCTTACTAGAATTTGAGTATGTTTCAATTTTCGTTAACATTTGTACTTTTATATGTATATCTCAGGGTCTGCTGCCTTTGTCCCGAAGGTGGCTCAGTAATTCCTGTCCCAAACCATTTGCTGCAAACTTCTTTCGGGTTTTGGTTTCAACCATGGCGACTGTTCCCAATGGCAATGTGACAGTGGCATCAGATCCTCAGAGAACTTATCAAGTTGTGGTAGCTGCAACGAGGGAAATGGGTATTGGTAAAGATGGGAAACTGCCTTGGACTTTGCCTACTGATCTCAAATTCTTCAAGGACATAACTCAGACCACATCGGATTCTGCAAAGAAGAATGCTGTTGTAATGGGTAGAAAAACGTGGGAATCTATCCCCACAAAGTATCGGCCCCTCTCTGGCCGCCTTAATGTTGTCCTCACTCGTTCTGGTGGTTTTGACATAGCCAACACTGAGAATGTTTTAACATGCAGTAGCATAGATTCTGCTTTGGATTTACTAGCTGCACCTCCATATTGCCTGTCCATCGAAAGGGTGTTTGTTATAGGAGGTGGTGATATATTGAGGTTAGTGTTAGCTTCTTAGTCTATTGCTGGGATTTGTCTTTCTGTTATGTTGATCGTTGTCACTGATCATTTTTTTAATGTAGGGAAGCACTGAACAGATCTGGTTGTGAAGCCATCCACTTAACTGAGATTGACGCTAGTATTGACTGTGATACATTTATACCCCGAATTGACACTTCTGTATATCAGCCTTGGTACTCATCAGTTCCAATAGCTGAAAATGGAATTCAATTTTGCTTCACAAGTTATGTTCGTGTAAGGAATTCTGCAGTCGAATCCTCTGATCAAAGTGATGGATCAGAAGCCCTAAAATATGACGTGAAAAGGTTCTCTTTCCTTCCCAAGATGCTATTTGACCGGCATGAGGAACTCTTGTACTTGAATCTGGTTCAAGACATCATCTCGACTGGCAGCTGGAAAGATGACAGGACAGGGACTGGGACAATATCAAAATTTGGGTGCCAGGTGATGTAATACCATATTTTCTAATGGAAATTTTGTTCTGTTAAATGGTTCATCTGATTTGGGTATTAAGGATGCTAATCTCCCTTCCGTATGGAACATCAGATGAAATTCAATTTACGCAGGAACTTTCCACTACTGACTACTAAGGTGTGCCTCTTCATTCCATTTTGCTGGCAGTTATATTTCTGCATGTGTGTATCTGCGTGTCATATCCAATCTTACAGTATCCGTCTGCATTCCCTTTTGTAGAGAGTGTTCTGGAGAGGTGTTGTTGAGGAACTTCTGTGGTTCATAAGCGGCTCAACAAGTGCCAAGGTAAATTGTAACCATCCTCATTCTTCAGCAACGAGATTGAGCTATAGCATTTAGAGCATAGACACCGTCCTTTGGAAGTGCTATGCCATGATGAGTTGTCTAAAAGGCTAGTGTAAATGGCAGGTACTGCAGGAAAAGGGCATCCATATATGGGATGGGAATGCGTCTAGGGATTATCTTGATAGGTAAGCTTTTAATTGACTGTATATATTAAATTTTTTGGAAGTTTCATTGTGCATCCTTGTAGCTGATAATCGCAAATCCTTTTTCAGTGTTGGCCTTACTGAAAGAGAGGAAGGTGATCTTGGACCCATATATGGATTTCAGTGGAGACACTTTGGAGCTAGGTCGGTAGATCTGTCTATATTTTTGGGTTTTCCCTTCTCTTTGGATGATCAGGTGTAATGTTTTACAGCTGATAAAACCCTTGGGCCTTATGATCAGCATTCTCAGGTGATTTTCTTCTTAATGTTTTACAGGTACACAGATATGCATGCTGATTATACAGGCCAAGGGTTTGATCAGCTGTTAGATATCATTGATAAGATTAAGAATAAACCAGATGATCGACGAATAATATTATCCGCTTGGAATCCTTCTGACCTCAAGTTGATGGCACTTCCTCCATGCCACATGTTTGCCCAGGTAAGTCTATATCTTTACCTTTTACATTCTAAATTCTTTTGCAGTGAGATCATTTCTTCTTATGGGTCTCTCTCTCTCTTTGCCATACTCGTAGTTCTATGTTGCAAACGGGGAGCTGTCATGTCAAATGTATCAGCGTTCAGCTGACATGGGCCTCGGTGTACCCTTTAACGTTGCTTCCTACTCCCTTCTTACGTGCATGATAGCCCACGTGTGTGGTAAGTGATGATCACTTTAAAACAAAACACAGTTTTCTTGATTCATTGCTGCTTAAGTGTAAGATTTTGGATGTGAATGTGTACCATTTAGAAAACTGATATTTCTGCAGAGCTTGTTCCCGGGGATTTTATCCATGTTATAGGGGATGCTCATGTTTACCGAACTCATGTCAGGCCTCTGCAAGAGCAACTTCAGAACCCACCTAAACCATTTCCTGTCAGTATCACCTTTATATAACTCAGTGGTTATCATGAACAGAACCCGATTTCATGAAAAGGCTTTGCTCCTTATAAAGTTCTCTCTTTTACCTCTTCTGCTCCCTGCAGATTTTGAAGATAAACCCGGCAAAAAAAGACATAGATTCTTTTGTCTCAGCTGACTTCGATCTCATTGGCTATGAACCTCACAAGAAGATTGAAATGAAAATGGCGGTTTAGTGCTCTGCTGCGGGTACCAGTAACACAAGAAACAGAAAGAAACTTGTAAGATTTTTGGAAATGGCAATCACTCACATTGAAGGTATGTCATTCAAACTTGAAGCTTTGATGTGCTTTTGTACTATATATGTATAGAGAAGATGGATTCAGTGATCAGTGGAATGAATCTGAAGTCAGTGAGTCTGTTGTGGTGGTGATACAGGAAGTGGTCATGAATTGAAGATATTATTATTAGCACACCAGTGGAATTTGGAATCCTTTAGTTGCACAAGGACTTGCTTTGGTGGTTCTAAGGTGATTTAGGGTTTTATGCATTTTTTTAAAAAAATATTGATGTTGGATTTGACTGCATTTCCATTTTGAAGGAGATTTTTGTGTTTGTACACTTAATGTGATTGTCATCACTTGTAATGTGTGTTACATCTTTTTAAGATGATTTATACATCTACGAACAAAAAAAGTGATCAACATAACTATAATAATGGGTGATCCACAATATTGTTATAATTTTTATTAGGATATTTTGATAGGGAAATGGATACCCTAAATTGATATTAAACCAAGATTTATAAAGAGGTTTTATATTGGGAAACCCCAAAGCACATCTTGGAATCTTTTAGCCCGCGATGATCGTCGTTTTCAACTTTCCTTCAAAACCCAAAATAATCTCTCCTTTTCCTCTTCCTATAACTATTTATAGGAATTACAATATATAATTACAATAATGCAAGATATATTAAATGTCTTTTGAATTTTCTACTATTCCTTTTTTGAATTAGTAATTGTTGTCATACGATGCTCCTCTCTTATCAATACCTCGATTTCTAAATTTCAGTTTATCTTCAACCTGAACCAACAAACAATATTTGTCTTGTATCGACAAATTTCGAAAATTTCGATTGAAATTTGTGTCGTCGATCGAAATTTGTTATATCGAATTTTGTGTTGTATCGAAATGTGTTATGTCAAATTGTGTTATATCAAAATTTGTTGTACCGAAATTTCGAGCGAAAATTGTTGTATCGAAATCTGTGTCGTATCGACAAGTTTTGAAAATGTCGATCGAAATCTCCCCAAGAAATATTTGTGTTGTATCGATAAATTTCGAACATCTCAGTGGCATTTTCCGATCGATGGTGACAAAGAAAATGTTGATTGACAAAGAAAATGTCTTTCATCTTGGTGAGAACTTCAAATTTTGTTGTAAGAAAATACTCTTCTTTTTTTACGTACCCAACAATAGTTGTGTTCGGTCGAACGTACTTAAGTTTTATGGATTTGGGATTTAAGATTTATCCGTGCTCAATCAAGTGGTTGCACTTTTCGACCGAGCACTTTTATCGGGTTTAATTGAATTGTTATGTTTTATTTAGTTTTCCATTATTATTTGGTCCTTATAAATATGTAACCCATTGTATGACATTTCAACTAAACTTTTATGATAGAGATTATCTTTTTTCTTGTTAGTTCTTGAAATCTGCTACCAAATTCTCCAAAAGATTCAGGGTGTTTATCGACTTATCAACATCAGATTAACAATTGTTGTGTTGTCATTCGTTGAGTCTAAAGTTTGCTAGTCGAATTGTAGTTGGGGTTTAAGACATATTTCTTCGGAAAGACAAATTCTAGGTTCTGTTATTGGGTTGATAGATCCAAATTTGGACCACATGGGATGTACATGCCTTTACTCATTCCTAGTAGACCATGAACTGATATCTCAATGAATTTCGTGTTAGGTATTTCTAGGTCTAAATTTGGACATGATTCTAATTTTTTCATAGTTTTTCGGTTTTCTAAAAATGGTAAATTTCATTGCACGTCATAAGACAAATGATACAGCGTATGTAGATGCATTATTTCATAGGGAGATTGTATGGTTGCACGGAATGTCTTGAACTATAGTGATTCATAGAGATGCAAAGTTTCTTAGTTACTTGTGAAAAACTCTGTAATCTAAGTTAGGAACAAATCTTTATTTTTCACTACATGTCACCCACAAACCGATGGATAGACATAAGTGGTGAATCGGACTTTGTCTAACTTATTGCGTGCGTTACTCAGGAATAATCTTAAACATCGAAAAAGTGTGTACCACATATTGATTTTGCATACAATATAATGATTCATTGTGCAACACAGTTTTCACCTTTTGAAATCGTGTATAAATTTAGACCACTTCACAATTAGATATAGTCATTTTACTATCATCAGAGTTTACTAACCTTGATGCAGGAAAAAACCGAGTGTATGAAACAAATACATGAGAGAAGGGATGATCCAATATTGATAGTAAGATGAAGCAATACACAAAACATGCAAACAAGGGACGAAAGAAGGTGGTCTTTAAACCCGCTGATCTCATGTGGATTCATTTACACAAACAACATTTTCCTCAACAACTTAAATCCAAGATCATGCCCCGTAGAGATGGACCGTTCAATGTGCTCGAATGCATCAATGATAACACCTACAAGATTAAATTTTGTAATACAATATTAGTTCAACTTTCAACGTTTCTTATTTGGCTCATTTTGATGTAGATGACGATCCTGATTTGAGGTCAAATCCTTTTGAAGGAGTGTACGATGATAGTGAGATTCCTTATGGAATTATATGTAATAATATAATTATGATAAAAAGCATATACAATTACTTACATTGTTAATCTTAAATTATGTTTCAGCATTTTCACTCCAATGTTTAGTAGTATGATAAAAGACAAACATCACATGACAACTATAGTTAATTCAAGAAAGGGAATAATTCAAGATGAATTTACACAATAATACAATTGTATGTAATCAACCAACACTTCCTAGGCCAACATAAGACAATAACAAGATTTGTTATAAATCAATGATAATTGGGTAAAGCTTCAACTTTCTGGACAGAATGTTTTGGGTTTAATTTCAATTAGTTACTTTAAGAATTGTTAAAAATTTAGAAATATATATATATATTATATATTTATAAATATATGTATTAGTATACACCAACCAACAGACATTGTAAGATAAGGGTACACCAACATTCATCGCCGTAAATAGGAGACTTTGCAAAACAGTCTCTATTATTTTCGACTGTCAGCTCTTTGTAGAATGACGCCAATATTTGATCGACGACATTATCATTCACTAAGTCGTGCACCAGACAAGTCATGGAGAGTGGATCTTGGCAGCTTCAATGATTCACATAGAGAAGTTTGCTTGACAGCTCGAAAAGAGATGAAACAATTGAAGAATAGGGAAAACAAACCATTTTGCAATTCTCAACAAATTGTATGGTTTTGTATTACAAGATTGATGTGTTCCCTTTATTTTTGTGTATAAAAGGAGACGAAATGAAATGTTGTTCCCCTATTTAATTGTCGCTATTTACTTAAAAGTGTTTATGGAATCAGAATCCTCTATCTAGAGGAGTTCTTTAGCTTAACCATGGATGAAAATAAAGATTTTTCTTTTTCAGTTCATACCAATATTTCAAACTTTATTATCATTCGTCTTTTTATACTAATTATCTACTATGGAAATCAAAGGTTGAGTCTATTCTCAAAAGCCGGCACCTATTGAGGTTTATTAATGGCTTTCTTAAAAACCCTAGCCTTACCTTCACCTTGCAACAAGAAGATGTTACGGGTGTTGTTCCAAATTCTTTGTACAAATTATTGTACAAGAGTGATCAGCTCGTCGGGTCTGGGATTTGTGGCACCCTGACATAGGTCTTTGGCATGTTGATTGGTGATGAGACTACCCAAGAGGCATGACTCTGTCTAGCTCGTCAATTCAATGAGTTTTTCAGTATCCTCTGAGTTTGATTTGCTAGGTTCTTTGCAATACTTGAACAAAGATAACACGAGTATGAGTGAATATCTTAGAGAATTTAAGTCGATTTGTGATCGGTTAAGCTCCATTGGAAAACCAATTTCAGAGGCTATGAAAATATTCAAGTTGCTACAGGGTTTAGGTAAGGAATATGAGACTTTCAACACCGTAATCACTCCTCTATTCATAAACCTCCCTTCCCGCCTATGATGAAATTGTTTCTCATCATTCCAACCTTCCTATTAATACCAAATACCTCAAACCTACTGAATTTGATCATCATCTTGCATTTAAATGTGGAACCGTGATTATTCTAGAAAATGAAATCATTCTTACAATATGGGTTCATCTCATTACAATAAAATTTGGATTTCAATAAAGCAAAATCCGTTCCTAATTCTTCTAGAAAATGGTTTACAATCAGATTTTATTGGTTCGTAAATGAACATTGCTAATTAATATCCGTCCGAAATTCGTCCGAAATTCCTGACGAATTTAGTCATCCTTCAAACGTCCCTATTTTTTGGAAAAAAATTTCCGAACAGATAATTCTGTCAGGAAACTTTTTCAAGAAATTGGAAAAAAAATCCAAACGGATTTTTTTGTCTGTCCAAATTTTTTTTCAAAAACAAATTAAAAAATTAATAAATTTTGAAAAAAATTAAAATTTCCTAAAATTTCGGCCTTTTCGTCGCCTTCTCCTCTACCGTTGTCGTCGTCGCCTCCTCCACCTTTGTCGTTGCCTGCTAGGCGGTAGCCGGGCACCCCGATTAGTCACTAATTGGATGTTCTAGGCGGACCGGACGCCTGGGCGGTCTAGGCGGGCGCCTAGGCGGTCTAGGCGGGCGCCTGGGCGGTCTAGACGGCCGTCTAGGTGGTATTCTAGTTTTAAAGGTAGAAAAACAAATTTAAGGCAAAAAAAACTTTAACAATTAGTTTATCAATATGATAATGAAATTAGAATACTTTAGAATGAGTAAATGATCACAAATTCATATATTTATTTTTCATTATAGTTATATAAATAATCATTTGTTTCTTGTGTAAGTAGGTATGCACAAAAAGACGAAACCGACTTAATAGTAAAAGGTTGAATAATCTAGTTTATTTTTAATTCAACGTGAGGTTGATGGTTTAAAATAAAAATAAATGAACAAGACTTTGAATGTGTTTCTATCTAATGATCCATATCATTTTCAAGATTGGATTGTTGATAATGGAAAAACAGACGATGAATCAATGGAAGAATATATGAAGGATCAAACCAAAATGTGTGTACGTGTGAATGTTCAAGAGATCGAGCAAATGGATGATTTGCGTATATAGATAGAGAGTTTGATGAATCATATTTTGATTTCGACGAAGAAGAAATTAACATACAATTTGAATTTGATTAACAACATTACATTATATATATATATATATATATAAATCCGCCTAGCCCGCCTAGACACCGCCTAGGCTCCGCCTAGGCGCTAGGCGCTGGGTGTCCGCCCGCCTAGCGCCTAGCGTTTTCTTGAACCTTGTTCAATTCTAGACAGATTAAAAAAAATCTATCTCTAATTCCGGACGGATTAAAAAATGAGTCCCTAATTCCGGATGCATTCAAAAAATCTTTCCTAATTGCGGAGATATTATAAAATTCATCCCTAATTATGTCCCTAATTCTGGAAAGATCAAACACATCTGTCCCTAATTTCGAACGAATTAGGGACGGTTTCTATTTTTTTATTTTATTTTTTATTTTTTCGGATGGATTTTTTTCCTGCAAAAATTTTGGACCGCTATGAAAATCCGTTCGTAATTTTCGGACGGATTTTTTAGTTGTTTGATTTTTTTTCAAAAATATTAATAAATAATAAAAAAATAGTAATTAAAATAAAAATAAAAAATTATATACAATGTAATTTAAATCTCATATTCCACAATCTTGCATTTAAATGGGGACTGTGATTATTATAGAAAATGAAATCATTCTTACAATATGGTTCATCTCATTACAAGAAAAATTGGATTTCCACACAGCAAAATTCGTCCCTAATTCGTCTAGATAATGGTTTTCAAATGGATTTTATCTTTCTGTAAATAAACATCTCTAATTAATATTCGTTCGAAATTTTTCCTAAATTCCTGAAAAATTTAGCCATCCTTAAACGTTCCTATTTTTTTGGAAAAAAATTTCCAGACGGATAATTCTGTCCGGAAACATTTTCCGAAAATTTGGAAAAAAATTTCAGACGGCTTTTTTTGTTCCAGAATTTTTTTCAAAAGAAATTCGGATGACTATGAAAATCTGTTCGTATTTTTCAGACGGATTTTTTAGTTCGCCTAATTTTTTTCAACAAAATTAATAAATAATAAAAACGAATAATAATTAAAATAAAAATAAAAAGTTATAAAATTCGTCTCTAATCCGTCTCGAAATTAGGGACGGATTGATGGTAGTCCTTAATCCATTCGGAAATAGATTATCACATAATATGAGCATAATATGTTAAAAAAAACAAGTCAAGTCAAAAGAGCTTAAAAAATAAGTCAATATATGTCTTCCATGTTGAACTGTAATTCAACACTGTCAAAAACTACTTTGACATCAATAAATGTTTCTAAACATTAGAATCTTCAGAATTGGTTGTTGTTCTAGATGTAGAGCCGGCCATTTGTTTGTTTTTACCTTTATCTTCCGATGTTTTGTTGTGTATTAGTTAAAAAATGTTAGATAATTAATGTACAAAATAACTCAAAGTAAAAGAGAGAAGAGAACACATTATGATGAAAGGTCATTCCATGGCGGAATAGACTCTAAATTCTCATCTCAACAAAGAAATCTTCTCATATCTTCTCTGCTTCACGATTAATTCATGAATTAAATATGGAAAATTCAGGGAGTGATGACCATAATTTCATAAAAGCCTGCAAGTTAATCTGATCAAATATCAACTTTTCAAAGTTGATATTTCTCCCATTCTTGATATAGTATAGAAGAACAACAATGTATTGCTTAAGGGGATCCAATTTCTAATAATTTGTTTTTTGATATTTTGATCAGTATTGAATACTCAAATGTCAAGCGAGTGGGTTTTATTTCCCCTATCCACTCTGCATTTATTTTCCCTGTTAACTCTTGATCCACTACGTCCAAATCTATATCAATTTTTGGGAGTTTTCAAATGCTTGTTTATTACCGTCGATGGAACTTAATCAAGGTTCCTCTATTGTAAACCTTATGATAGAAAGGGTTATCATTTTTTCTATCTCTAAACTAAAATTGGCATATATGCCTAGAAATAGTTCTATATAGAACTCATGCACCAAATGTGGACTATGCGCACACACATGTGTATAAGTCCCAACTATTTCCAGAAGAGTTCCCAGAATCCATACTTCTTGAATATTTTTCAACTTAGTTCTCTTTCTATTATCGTATCTCTCTTTCTAATATGATTGAATCTTTCTATATTCTCAATCGAAAAGAATTGTGTATTAAACAGACTTTCAAATAGAGTGTCAGAGATACCTTGTGATTCAAAAAATCCACTATCAGCGAGAAAATCTTTTACTTCTTGCATTTTATCATGGTTAGTCTCACCAGGTTTTGAGCATTTTTGCAATCTTGGTTTTCTTTTGTGACATTTTCTTCGATTTCACAAGAACATTGCTTTGTTTTGTTTTTCCTCGAGTTCGTCCAAGGGTTTGTGGTTGTTTTTCACCTTGTCGTTCCTTCTCTATAATTTGCTTAGTTTCCTTATAGTATTCTTTCGTCGCAAGTCTCGTGCCGGATGTTTCAGTCGACCTATTGTTTTTCAGCCGACTAATAAGCTCTAACGTTTAGGAGAAACCTAGCTCAACCATGCAAAATCTCATGGAAAAGGCCAACTTCTTAAGCATCCTAGGTTCAGGGTTCATCTCAAAACGTGGCACCGGACAAGTGCCCGGGATGACTCTGACTCACGAAAGCAAAAACAAACTAAAAACTACAAATCAAAGAGAAAATGAAAAAAATGAAACAAAATCACCTGACACACGTGAGCTGCTCCCCCAGACTTGAATTAAACGGCGTCCTCGATGTGAAGTTCCGATGGAGGGTAAGGGAAGTGAAGTCACGTTTGTGGTGGTTTTTATTTTTTTGTGTTTTTTTAAACGAAAAACGATTAATAGAGTCTTAAACTAAAACTAAGAAAAATAAAACAAACAGCTGGGTTGCCTCCCAGAAAGCACTTATTTAACGTCATTAAGCTTTAACGTCTTTATTCCTCATGTATGCGCGACGGGTGGATCGAAAGGGAAATGGAGTTTCCACTTTCGATCGGTTGAGCGGCTTGGTAGAGCTTTAGCCGCTGTCCATTAGCGTTGAATGTCCCGCTTGAATCGCACCATAGTTCCACTTCTCCATGTGTGAAGGCTTCTCATACCTGAAAAGGACCAGACCAACGAGATCGTAGGTTGCCCGGGAAAAGCTTAGGACGAGAATTAAAGAGTAGAACTAAATCACCTGGTTGGAAGTCATGAGGTAGGGAATTTGTGTCGTGCCATCCCTTAGTCATTGCATCTTTCTTTGGCACATCATGCATGGGATTCACTTGCTCGCTGCCCGAGGTTGGATAAGTGGTGTCTACATTGAAAAGTTTTATAACGTCTTTTTCCATTACCTCGCGCATGTGCGGGTGCAGCCTCCTTTGAGTTTCGGTGGAAGATTCGTGGCTGTCTTCCGTATAAGTTCCGTGCATACCTATTGAAGAGCTGACTCTCCTACGCTTCTTTACGCGTGTGGATTGTTTTCTCATCTCATCTGTACTCAAGTTAGCATTCATAACAGCAGGATATGTTTTAACGCATTCAACGTACTCATACCGAAAAGAAGATGGTAGAGGCTCGGGCTCAAGTTTGGACGTCTTCTCCACTGCAAAACCAGCATGCATTTCGTGTGGTATCTCCTCACGTGGGACGTCTCCTAGTGCTTCAATAGAACTCATGAATTTCGTGTACACCTCAGCTCCTTCGTCCGTAAATCCTGCATTATCCCAAACTCGTGTTAAATATCGTACAAGAGGATCAGAAACACTTACTTGATCATGTGTGTTCTTCGATAACTCGTCCAATGAATCAACTCTAAGGCAAGACTCCTTGTATAAGAGTTCATTCATGGGGCTGTACAGGTTGAATTCGATCGTCTCATCTCCGACACGTAAGGAAAGCTTTCCTTGTTGTACGTCTATCAAGGCACATGCAGTAGCTAAGAACGGTCTACCTAGAATAATAGGTGTCCTAGCATCTTCCTTTATTTCAAGTACAACAAAATAAGTGGGAATGCAAAGCTTACCTACCATGGTGGGAACGTTTTCAACAATTCCCACCAGATATCTTACCGAAAGATCTGCGAGGCGTAGACACATCTTTGTAGGTTTGAGATTCCCGTAGTCCATCCGCTTGAAAACTGAGTGTGGCATGATGCTCACGCTTGCCCCTAAATTGCACAAAGCATTATCAATATCAATATTACCTATTGTGCATGGAATGGAGAAGCTTTCGGGGTCCTTCAACTTTGGTGGCAGCTTGTTCTGAAGAACTGCACTGCATTCCTCGGTGAGTGCTACTGTTGGCATGATGCTCACGCTTGCCCCTAAATTGCACAAAGCATTATCAATATCAAGATTACCTATTGTGCATGGAATAGAGAAGCTTCCGAGATCCTTCAACTTTGGTGGCAGCTTGTTTTGAAGGATAGTGCTGCATTCCTCGGTGAGTGCTACCGTCTCGTTCTCTTCGATATGCCTCTCTTTGGAAAGTACCTCTTTGATGAGTTTGGAATGATTAAGCATCTTTTGGAGGGCTTCCACGAATGAGATATTGATGTCAAGATTCTTGAGACCCTCTACAAATCTGCCCACTCGTTCTTCATTCTTACTGCTCACCAACCGTTGAGGAAACGGTATCGGAGGTTTGTACGCCGGAGGAACAACATATGGTTTGTCTAAATCTGGTTCGACTCCTTCCATAATTGCAATCTTACCTTTTCCTCTTTTCATGGACGTACCAGCAGCATGCTCGTGCTCTTTGGAGGGCGAATTCTCAACCATATCACCGCTGCACACAGAAATAGCATTCATGTACTCTCTCGGGTTCAATTCTGGTTTACCTGGGAGCTGTCTGGGATTCCGAGAGGATGAGGCAGCCTTCTGTGCTACGGAGTTCTCTAAAATCTTCACATGATTACTCAAAGATTCCATCTGAGTTTTGAGCTCGCTAATCGTTGTCCCCACATCCGCATTGAATTTGGTTTGAGTTGAATGTTGATGCCTTTGCTCCTTGATAAATTCGAGCAGTACTGACGTGTGGAAACACGAGTTATAATTAACCTAGTCCACTTCACCACAAGTATACGGATCTTGTAGTACCAGGGTCGATCTCAGGGACTAAAACAGCTAAACTAAGAACGAGACTAAACTAAGACAAAAGATGATAGAGTGGGATATGATCCTAATAAACCTAAAACTATCCTAATGGTGACAACGAAACTAGGGTAAAGATGAGACTAGATATGGTGAATACTACGGGTGTACGGGATACCGGGAATTGCATAGATGAACGACTAAGGATCATAGATCTATAACCTACTCTTGACTACGGGAAATTCATGCTCTACGGTGAGGAGTGATTCTTCCGAGCCTAAACCTCCTAACCATGGATACATGCAACCCTAGTACGGATTGGTGCTTCTCTTCTTCTCCGATGCTTCCCGAGCCTTCCCAGATGTTTTTCCAGTCCTTTCTTGCCCTGTTCGTCGCCCCCTTAGCCCTAGATCCATTCAGTTCTTTTTATTCGCTCGTTTGAAACTTAGATCTAGGTTGTTGCGAAGTTCGTGGCCCGCTCGGGCACAGGTTTTACCCGGTCGGGTATAGGCAGCCCGACCGTGTTGATTCTTGGACCCGATCGGGTGAATGTCACCCGATCGCGTGACTAAGCGGACCCGAGTCGCGTAAACTTACGGGGCTGATAGATG
>CM071868.1:28936531-28947696 GCA_036759665.1 Gynandropsis gynandra | reverse complement strand
TCTAAGTAGAGGCTGGATCCCTTCAAATCCGACGTCCTAGAAGCCTAGTGTATATGCAAAGAAAAAGAAAAAAAAAGAAAAAGAGAAAAAAATAAAAAAAAAGAAACAAAAGAAAAAAAGATGTCATCAAAAGAAAATAAAAAGAAAAAGAAAAAAAAAGAAGGAAAGAAGCTCGGAAAGAAAGAAACAAGTATCCTCGGTTGACCTATGTTTAGCATTGTCTGAAGTCTTGTCTGGTAGAGGGAGTTACGGTAGCGTGTCCAGTTTCCTTTGATTTACTTTCTCATGGGTAACCGTGGTGGACCTAGGATTAGGACTGAAAACTCGATTAGGCGGAATTTGCTCTCGGCATGCTAGTTGATCGGTTAGGGTTCGCTTTAGCGGTATTTCTAGGAGAAGGGGAATTCTCGTGTTTTTCATACCCCATGTGTTCCACGTTTGTGTTTGCTTAGGGACACGCAAATCCCGGAACCACTTTTTCATATCCTGGAACCACTTTTGATCTATTTTGAATGCATCTTCCCGTTTTAGTTCATCTATTCTTTATCTGAGTGCTTAATTTACTTGTGTTTACAAAGGCCACGTAGATGCATGTGTTAGGGATTAGGAGAAGGACCGAAAGGAGAATTCTAGTCCTAGAAGATCAGATATTGAACAACCGAGGTTAGGCCACGAAAGTAGGGTAGCAACGGTTGAGGGTGAACGGGTGAATCACAGAGTCTATGGGTTTAGTTCAAGGTGTCAGCCACGAAAGTAGGGGGCAGCTTGTCTAGATCACGTGTCTATGCCTCGAGAGAGGGTAGATATCATATTAGGATCTTGCATGATAGATAGGTTGATCGTTGGTTTCGGTAGTCTTGTGGTGAAACCGGATTCCTAGGACGTTTGTCTTATTATTAGAACCCAAGTAGTTTATTTACTTTCAGCATTTCATTCTTCATCCACATTCTTTCGTTAGCAAGTTTGATTCCTAGTTCGAGTTTAGGTAGTGTTGCGTAGTCTCTGTGGGATCGACACCTAAAATACTACACACGTGCCGTGCACTTGCGGGTAGTTTAGGTTATTTTATTTAACTCTGATAACGCATCAAACGTCGACGGTGAAGGAAAAAACTTAAGATAAACAATTTATCGTTTAATAGCTCAATTATTAATATTTTAAAATTATAATTCATTTAATTTTAATCTTAATTTTTTTTTTATTTTTTTTTATTTTTACCAGGGTTAGGGTTAGGGGTTTAGGGTTAGGGGTTAGAGTAAGGGGTTAGGGTAAACCCTAGCCGCCGCCCCTTTAGCCACCGCCCCCTTTCACCGCCGTCCCTATACTGCCGTCTCCGGGCTAAAGGGGCTGCCGGCGGAGGCGACCCGGACCGCCGCACGAGGGACGGTGAATCGCCGGCTAGAGCATCTGCGAACTGGCGACTTCGGGCGACGGCGATCTGGGTTTCTGAAAAATCCTAACCGCACGATTCGCCCTTCCGCGCCCGTCGCACGACCGCTCCGCCTGCTCTTCGTCGCCGTCCGTCGTCGACTCTCACCCGGTCGACACTCCGCCAGCCGGCCGGCCCTTCGCCTGCGGTGGACGACCCTCGTCTGGCGAGCTAGGACGTCGGCCGACGCCCAGGTCCTTCGTTCTTCGCACGATTCTGGCGATCGTTCGTGTGCGCGTGCTACGCGCGCGCGACTGCAACCTTTTCGATCCAATTTTTCACAAAATATCGAAAAAACTGATCCTAAACATGCATCCAGACGCTCTGATACCACTGTAGGGTTGATTTCAATTTGCGGAAACGTGTTTTATCAACCCAATTATAGATCTAGTCATGTTTACGAGAAGTTTTTCGATTATCAACGACGAACAAATACATAAACAATTTCAGGCGGACGATCGGATGTGAGACTTGATGATGCAAGCCCTCTACGCGTATCCACGCCGAGATCGGGATCTCTTTGATGCGGGATTCGGAAGAATGAAAAACTGTTTTTCGTTCTTCGGGTTTTTCTTTTCTAACGGCTAGGGTTTCTGTTTTTAGAATAGTCTGTTTTCGAAACCCCGTAATGCGTTTATTTATAATTATTAACTCTTTAATAATTACGACTTAAACCCATAACTATCTAATATTACATATTAGGCATAGGACTTTCAGGTTCGTCCCGATTTGAATGATTCATGATGATCCTCGATTGCGATATCTACGTTGTAGGACCAAGTCTAGACGTGATGGCGAATGTTATGTTGTGTTGTTCCACATTAACTAGGACATGAACTATGTACTCCTATATATGAAACAAGGAGAAGAAAACATAGAAAAAAATTCTTAAACGTTTTTTAAATTTAATTTGAAATTTAAAGAAAATATTTTATTTTTTTAATATGACATAACGCATGACTTGGATGTCACACCATTGTCTATACCATAAATTTGGTAACATTTCATGACTGATCATGACATTTTCACTGCTTTGTCTTTGCACGTTTCTGTTACACATCAATTGGTTTTCACTATCTTTAGTTCCATTTTAATACATTATTTCATAATTTTACAAACAATAGAGATTAATAAGCATATTTTAGAGAAAAAAAGGAAAGATTCAGTACTAAATACACATCTTGATACAAAATAAATCATGCTTGACGAGAGCACATTACCGCTCAGTTAAGTGTGTTACTAGAAAAATGAAGCCACATTTGTTTTTGAGAAATCGCTCGACCCAAGCACTGCCAATTCAATCGAGCGACCAACTAGAGCTCCTCAATGTTCTAGTAATCTAAAAAACGTGTGGAATTAGTCATCGCTCGGCCAAGCTAACCCTAACTCGACTGAACGGTTTATAAGACTTTGGAGAGTGTTTAAGAGTGAGAAAACTATTAGATTACATTGTAGGTTCAAACACTAATATTGAATTTATGGACAAAAAAATCCGTCCCTATTTCGTGTGGAAAAATGTTTCCAGACATTTCCAAACGAATTTTATCCATCCATAATTGAAGATCGGTAATTAGTCTTTCTGAAATTCATCCGAATTTTCGGACGGTTAAATCCATCTGTAAATAATCCGGAATTATTTTTTAAAATAAAATAAAGAGAAAATGTGAAGGAAAAAAGAAAGAGGAATAGGAAGAACAAAAGAAAAGAGAAAGAAATATAGGAATTCGTATTCGCCGATTTCCGCATTGATTTCGTCCTAAGGACTATGCAAGACCCTATTTTTTTCTTTTTTCTTCGTCGTTCAATTTTAAGATTTAATTTATGAAGATTTATTATTTGAATGAATCTATGATAGAAGAAAATCGATTCGTTTCGTAAATATCATTGTGAATCATCAAGTCATCGGAGGAAGCTAAGGTGATAATCATACCTTGTCAAAATTTGGTTTTGTTGTTGATTTATGCAGAAGTTCATACATTAAAAAAATGCAGGAACAAAATAGAATTTTTAGAAAATTCATAATTGAGACATTATAAGTGAAAATTGACAAAATCCTTGAATCGTCGCATGAGTATTAATTGCATGCATATGAGTTGGTTTTTGGTGAAACTAAGTGGTTAGAGATGACCTAGATAATTGAAGCTCGACCATGTGTTGGGGTCAGAGAACATCGATGTTTTGGATTCGATGCTAGAGCCGAGGTAACATCTTGTCTAGTATTCTCGATCAAGTGATTTCACACTCGAACCTTTCAGAAGAAGGTGTGTGCAAGCGTGTTAGAAAGAATTTTCACGTGAAGAGTTTAGTGTTGATTTTGTCAGTATTGCGACAGTTGAATCAGGGGCCGGTGTGGTACCATGCTATGGTTGTGATAAATTTTCGTGCGATGAAGTGTTGTTATTAGTCAGATCACTAGATCTGCCAACGTCGTATCATGTTAGAGTTGTGGTAACCTTTTGAAGGACATAGCATTCTATTGTACTGATGATTAGGTATGGTGTGACCTTGCGAGATCTTTAGGATATTGGGATCCTTTGGACTTTGCAAAGATATGCCCGAGTTAGAGTCTTGTGGACTCAATGAGTTATCATCTGGTGTGATACTATTCTTATACTTAAGATATTTAGTCGTATTGGGTATGCTTGTCCATATGATAGATTAGTATATTTGTGTTATTTAGTTACAAGTGGGAGAATACCTGAAACATGGTACATACACATACAAATCTCACAAAGTGCGTCTTACTCACCCTATTTGTGGACTATCGTGGATGGACATGTTACGGCGAGAAAAAAGAGCAATGAGGTTGAGCAGCAACATCAGAGCTCACAATAGACTGATGAGAGAGGCGTGCAAGATGTCTCGATAAACTTTATTTTGAATTTCGTATTTATCCGTTATTTATCGTGATTATGGTTTTATGTATTTTCTTTCGATATATGGTTTGGACAATTTTTATTTCAAATAAAATAGGTTATTTTGTTTTATAAATATGTTTGAGCGATGATACATGTGGTTACCTCTTGAAGGTGATGGTGAACATTCCTAATCCCGTGATTATTCCGGGATGGGAGTGTTACAGTGCTTAACACCAGATTCTTTATTCTTTGTTTTCTTATGGTTTAATGTATGATTTTACTCTTTCAAATCTCGAAAGATCATTTGGGTTTGTCACGTCGATAAATTCTGATAGAGGTGTCAAATTAATCTAGATCGTATACATCAAATAAACACGAATGATCATATTAATTGTAGGTTAATCGATTTATGAATCATTATATCAATCGTTACTACATTCAAGATTTTGGTCATTTGATAGAGATAATGATGATTGAGTGTTTGAATATGGATCTAGATTTGGAGAGAAAGTAGATCAATAGAAGATATTGAATTCCCTTATAGAAACAAAATGACATATTTTTGAAATCTTTAATGAATCCATATGCATGAAAACAATTGTTGAACTTAAAAGTATTATCTCAATTATAAATATTTATAATCATAGTTTATTTTACTTGCATAGATACAAATCATATTTTTTATATTCATGACCATAATTTTGTGAGATTAACGGTTTAGATTTATTTTAATTCTTGTATTTCACCATATCACTTAATGATTTGTATCTTTAAGTTAATGTCTAATCTATTCTAAATAGAAATATATTAAATCTTTTGATGAATTATGATAATATCTAGACATCACATCAATTATATTACTAGACTGTCACATCAATTATATTAGTGGATGTGTAATGATACGAAAAAAAAATCAGTTTCCTGTGTATTATTATGATGCATTAGACAAGTTAAAAAATGAATATGTAAAAAAGTTTGTGCATTGATACGTGAAGAGTAGACAAATAAAAGATTATTTAATAATTATACATTTTACACACTTAGATTTACAACACCTTACTCTATTACGTGAGTTTATGCTTGGCTAAAGTAAATGTTCGAGTCGAATCGTGAACTTAAATCCAAATTGACATGCCATCAAAATATGTTTGTAAAGATACAAAGTGACTATTAAAATTATATTTTTTGTAATTTTTTTGTAAATGATATATGTATATATATTAGTATATATAACTTGATTTAAAAAAAAGTTTATATATACTAAAAAAATAAAGAGTAAAAGGTGAATACATAACCCGTGATCCGTGATCAGTATTTATCAATAAGATTAATAAAATTTTGTCTTCATTCGAGATCAAGAGCTCTATGCTTCTATGACTTGAACTCGCTTTTGGGCCTTTGGGTGAAATCGAACGAAACTCTGATTAAAAAGAGACAGCCTTTAGGGTTTTTATTCATTCCAGTTTTCTTCCTGCGAGTGTGCCGCTTCTCTCCTCTCTCATCCAGATTCTATGGTGGGTGCTCTCTCTCTCCCTCTCTCTCTCTCTCTCTCTCTCTCTCTCTCTCTCTCTCTCTCTCTCTCTCTCTCTCTCTCTCTCTTTCCCTCTATATATATATATATATATATATATGTTTTGATCTATTTAGGGTTTTCTTCGCGTGATCCTCAGGCACCGAAGAAGGACAAAGCTCCTCCGCCGTCATCTAAACCCGCCAAATCTGGCGGAGGCAAGCAGAAGAAGAAGGTCAGTCCCTTGAATCCTTACTCTTATGTCGCATTTACATATACGTCAGTGTGCAAAACATGTGCATATGATGATTTTATCCGGGTGTAGCTCGGATTTGAATTTGGTGGCTGTTCTTACGAAATCTGTGATTCTTATGGTTTTATTGTTTTATGGTTAACAGAAGTGGAGCAAGGGAAAGCAGAAGGAGAAGGTGAACAACATGGTTCTGTTCGACCAGGCAACTTACGACAAGCTTCTCTCTGAAGCTCCCAAGTTCAAATTGATCACTCCTTCTATTCTCTCTGATCGTTTGAGGGTACACTTCTCTCGCTCCTTCAATTTTAAAGTATACAACAATGTTTTTTATCTGAAGTTCCTCTTTTTGGATTCTATGTTAGTTCTCTATTCATGCCATATCCATGGAATACCCTGCTAAAACAGTTCATCCGAGTTTATGACTTGATTATTAGTATTTTGCTTTTAGAATCGAACGGTATAGTCAGACATTTTTGGATTATGGTCCCAAATTTCATTACTTGGTCTTTGGTATTTAAGTTTTAACATTGGAGGGTCTATTTATCAATTTTGGGTTTAGAAGCCTAGTTCATTGCTTGATTCTGTAGGTGTTTTGGATGTAGTGTTGTATGGTCATTAAGATCTCAATAATTCTTATCAGTTGGGGACATAAATATTGTGAAATTAATTATGAACCTTTGCCCTCTGTTGCATTATTGAGTGATAGGATTTCTGGTTGATGGTATGGTGTGCATGATACTAATACCGCTTGTCATGATATAGTGTCAAAGAGAGTTGTTCAAAATGTATAAATATGTTTTGGGGACTTCTCAAAGTTCCTAAGTTATGGCATTACTGTTGCGAGGTGTTCTCTGAAAGCAGAAAAATATGTTTTGGTTTGAATATGTTTTCATCATTGTAATATCCGTTTTGGATCTCCCAGAGGCCCAAGCAATCTTGAATGGGTTCTTTCATCTTTATTCGGTTTCACTATATATTGAGATTCACCTGTTTTTGTCGTGGTTCAGATTAACGGGTCGCTTGCTAGGAAGGCAATCAGAGAATTGATGGCTAGAGGATCGATCAGGATGGTGTCTGCTCATGCAAGCCAGCAGATCTACACTAGGGCAACACACAACTAGTTTCCTTTACTTCCCTTCTGTTATGTCTTTCCCTGTTCTTGAATGTATTTCTGAAATCTTGAGTCAAAATTTTGGATTTTGGTTTGAGTTATATCAACCACGAAGCACTTGAGCTTGATTATCTTTTTGAATATAATATGATCTACTCAGTGTTTCTGACATGGTTCTGATGAAAACCATCTAGGTATTGAGCACTTTAATCCTAGTACTTGTTACATGGACCTCTCTATGCATAAATAACCAGAGCTATCTCTTTGATTATTTTCAAAATTGATTGCTTTTAAAACAATATGATGTATTTGGTTGATTTATTCGTTTATGACGTGTTTCTTTGCAAAGATATTACTAAGTAGTGTCGGATAAATATTCAATTCAATTTTTTATTGGATTATTATTTGAATTTTTTTGTATTTATTAATATATGTAAAAATGTGAATATATGTTACAAAATATCAAAACAAATGATAATTATTAAATATAATTTATAATTAAATTTAAAATAATACAAAAATACATAATATAAATATTATAAAATATCCAATTCGTTTAAAACAATTAAACAAAATGTTATTTTATTAAATTAAACATCAAATACATTTAAATAAAATTCGTATAAGAATTAAATATTTAGTAAATTCTGTTTTTCAATGAAAAATGGTATGCGGAGAGTTTATGAAACAAAACATTAAGATTAATTGCTTAGTATATGTATTTTGATTCTCTCATAATAAATTTAATATATATTTATTTTTATATATACGTATAAAATAAGTGTTATAATTATATTATTTTTATATATAGTTTGATTCTAAAATTGTTATACATTTATTTATATATTTAATAAATTATATATTTAACATTTATAGATATAAATAATTCTGATGAATAAATATTTATATTTATCAAATATCTAATTTTTTTTATTTATATTATTTATCAAATATTAGATGATCGCATATTCGAATTTTCACCCCTATCACAAAATACACTTAATTGGATTATTCTAAAACTTAACAAATAAAAAAGTCTTTGGTAAAACAGTCTATTCTCCCTAAATTTTACCATTTTGATCTTATTCCCTTCAGAACTTTTATGCTCATTCGATTTCACCAAAAATCGTTACTCATCCAATTCCCCTTTGAACTTTTAAAATTCGTCATATTCCCTCATCCGTTAACTTTCAATTTAATTTTTCTGTTAAATATTTTAAAACAACCTATTTCCCCCAAATTATATGATTTCTAGCCTATCCCTCTCGAACTCTATAAATTCCAATCATTTGTAATCGTTAGAATTTAAAGTATATTTTTATTTTAATATTTTTAATATACAATTTAATAATATATTAAAATTAAAGAAATTACGTTACGTATATAATAACAACAATTTAAAATTATGTTACTATTAGAGAAATCATATAGAATTTTTTGTAATCGTTAGAATTTAAAATATTTTTTATTTTAATATTTTTAATATAAAAATTTAATAATACATTAAAATTAAAGAAAATATGTTATTTTTAGAGAAATCATATAGTTCGAGAGAGAATAGACTAGAGTTTATATAGTTCGTGGGGGAATAGATTAGATGTTATATATTTTGGGGGAAATATGTTATAATTTATATAGTTCGGAGAGAAGAGAATAGACTGCAAATCATATAATTTAGAGGAAATAAGATGTTTTAAAATATTTTTAAAAAAATAACGGAAAGTTAATAGAGAAGAAAATAAGATAAATTTTTTAAATTTAGAAAAATAGAATGAATAAAAATAATTTAAAAAAAAATCGGATGAAAAAAAAATCAAGAAATCTATATATTAAAAGTACAAACCAATGCTGCTTTCTCAGGCATTCTTGTTCCTGAAGCCGCCACGTCATTTTTACTTTTTGATTGATCTCCCATCCACGATCTCACCATTACTCTTCTTTACTCTCCCACCCCTTCATAATCCTTTTTCTCTTCTCGCTTCACCTTCCTCACAAACAGTTTTTCTTTTCAGGAACTTTATCCGAGGTGACGGTGAAGGTTCGCAAACCGAAGCCGAAACCAGCCTTGGAATACGACGAAGATTCTGGAGTAATTCGGCTAGGGAGACACACGATGCTGCTATTGTGAGGTTAACGGTTCGATGGTGGATAATTGATGTGCGTAGACTCAAGTAATAAATTACCTAGACTAACGCTTCCGCAAGGATACGGATCGTGTAGCAACTAGGGTCGAACACAAGGAATTGATGCGACTTATAAGCTATTAAACTAATGAATAAGACGTGATGAATCAAATGGTAGATGGAATGCAAATGCAAATGCAAACTAAACCTAAGATGGGAATGACTCGGCGACAAATCACCATAGGTATCAAGAGTTGCACAACGATGTAACAAAGTTCTAACGAGATAATTGGTCTTAGATACTATCACGAGTTCAAGGAATTCAAGCTCTCCTATAGGAACTGACTGCCGTAGACTTGTCCACTATCTAGCATGCATATACCAATGTATCCATTGCGTATCTTACATGGATAGACGCATTACGACCGCTATCCTAATCCCTAGATTTAACCGATTGACCTGGCGTAGATTCTAAACCGATTAAACCCTAAATCATGGCTAAGTTCCAAAGTCTAATGCCCTGGCGTTGGTTTATTAGACTCCTAACATCATTCATTCAAGTGGCGTACAAGTAATGAAAGCATTAAGAACAACCATAAGATCTGAAAACATAATAAAATACCGAATTCATTCATAACGAGTGGCGTACAAGTATGAAAGCATTAAGATCCACCATTCATTAAGCACAAGACTTCATTACATGTTGGCAATACTCTCTATACTATGGCAATAGATCTACTTGGACATGAACTCAGGAAACGAAACACAAAAGAAATCTAAATTCGACATAGAAAGAGAAAGAGAATGCTCCCTATTCATCGACCAATGTCTTCAATAGATACTCCATGCTTCGGATCCGTAGATCCGTCCTTCTCGATCCTTCCAAGTGTGTCTCTAATGGCACTGAATTGTCCTTGAGTCCCCCCTTTCAAATCTCCTTCGAATCCCCTTTTTATAGATCTGATTTCTCATGATTTGGCTGTTCTAAATCTTGGGAATTAGTTGAGAAAATCAAGGGCCCGAACGGGCAAAGCCTTTACCCGCTCGTGCAAGCCTTATACCCGACCGTGTACATCCATTTTCACCCGAGCGGGCACTCATGCCCGAGCGTGTTCCTCTTCAGCCCGAGTCGTGCAAACCTACGGCGCATATTGATGACCATTAACCCGAGCGGGCACTCCTTTGCCACCCGATCGGGCACACATGCCCGACCATGTTCCTTGAGCACCCGAGTCGTGTAAAGCTACGGGGTTGTCATGGCATCAATTACCCGAGCGGACACCTTCTAATGCCCGAGCGTGCACAACCTAAAATGTAGTTTCCGCTCCTTTCGCTCGGTGTTTGCACGTTCTCTTCAATCCACGGTCTTGCACAAGCTGAACCTTGTCATTTTGGGGTTAAATTGCCAATTTCTCTCGTGTTTCTTGACATGTCTTCGTTTCCTACACAAAACACGAAATGTAGATGAAATCCTCGAATAGACTCGATAAATGAATGAAATCTAACAAATCTACCTAAAACTAGACCTAAGAATGACATAAAAACTACTACGGATTACGTGTTATCAAACTCCCCCAGACTTAACCTTTTGCTCGTCCTCGAGCAAAACCTAGAGTCGAGTACTAGAAGAGCTAAACAACAATGGATACTAACACAAATACATCAAAGGATTAGCCATAATGCAAAACAATGCGTCACATGAACGCAAGCCTAAGCGTACCAAGTTCAGACTTCTATCAAACCGAAAGTCTCGACCCATCCAATCCTACCAATGACCTAAGTCTAATCCGTACTCCTAAACAACGTCCAAGCGATCTCCATACCAACTCTCTTAAGCTTGAAATATCATTAAGTTCAAATTCTCGTTCTTATTTTTTTTTT
>CM071868.1:28915308-28925715 GCA_036759665.1 Gynandropsis gynandra | reverse complement strand
TGGAAATTCTGGAAATTCTATGTGATCTCTTCTGTCGCCCGGATCTCTCTCCCACGATCTCTTCCGTGTAATTTGCTGGAAATTCTATGTGATTTTGGAGAAGAAATCAAATTCATTTGGATTTGGTTTGTGATCGTTGAAAACAGCTTTTCATAGGGTAAGTCAAGTTCTTCCTTTTCTTGCTTTTGCCTTTGACTGTGATTATCTTCTGCTTGAAGCTTAATAGTTCTTTAATCTTTGATCATTTTTGTAGGCTTCTTTCAATGGGGAATGAAATATCGAAAGGGTAGAGTCCTTACCTCAATCATTCAAGGTATCGTCTATGAAATCTCTAATGCAACGTCTCTGTATGTTGTTCATTTGATTATGACATATTGGATGATGTATTCTGTTGCAGATACACTCTTCAATGTGTATGACATTGAAAAGCTTAATTTGTAAGATTATGAAGAGCTTTCCTAATATAGAAGAAGCTCGACCTCGATGTTCATCGTGAATACATTCACTATGTATGTTGACCAATGCATTAGAGAAAGCCAAGTTGCTTCTTCAATATTGCAGTGAATCCACTAAACTCTACATGGTTTGTACAACTCATATTTCAATTCTTTCTATGCTTAGTGTTAAATTTGACGACCCGAAATACAACAATTTTTTTTATATCTCAGGCAGTAACAGGAGATGCACTCTCAAGAAGTTTGAGGGCGAAAAAATTGTTGGAGCACAGCTTAAATGAAATTGAAATATGGTGAGAGGCTTTGAATTTGTTTAACAGACTTTGTTCTTTCCGGGTGACTCTTTGTTTAATAGACTAAAGCTTGATATTTCCGGTGGTAGCGATTCAATAGCCTCCTTGAATAAAACAAAACAAAGAGACCTTGTATCCGCACCAACAAGAAGGCTTTGAACTTTTTTTTAGGAATTTAACTGGCACAATAAACCTGGAAGAGTTCAAGAATTGGGGAGTGAGAGAAAGAGATGGGTGTGGTGGGTGCATTATTTCGCATTCACCGGGAACTGGTAAAACACGTTTGACCATCGTGTTTCTTCAGGCGTACCTAGAAATGTTTTCCAATAGTTGTCCTGTGATCATTGCCCCTGCAAGTATGTTGCTTACATGGGAAGATGAGTTCAAAAAAATGGAATGTGAATGTCCCATTTTATACCATGAATAGCCTGGATTTCTCAGGGAAAGAAAGCACATGGGCTCGGTCAACTCTTGCTAGGGCAAAATATGCACCATAGACATGAAAAGAAATCTATCCGCATGGTAAAATTATTTTCTTGGTGCAAGAAAAAAACATTCTAGGAGTTAGCTACAATCTCTTTGAAAAGCTTACCGGAGGAAATTCTGTGCTTGACAAGGAGCCTGAGAAGGGTTTTGGGACAGAACATGATATAGAAAGGCAAGAGATAAGTAAAGAGTTTTAGTGTCACTTTCTATCTTCTTTTAATCAGTAAAGAGTTGTAGTGTCAATTTCTATGATAACCAAAGGTCAATTTGAGTTGGAGCTAACTTTTGCAGGAACCAAACTATCTGCGGAGAATTAAATCTGGAAAGATTTGTTGTGGAAAGAAACAATGTTACTGAGCAAAGTCGCTGGAGACTACCAGAAAAAGAAGATGAAAATTCCCAAAACCTTGCTGGTTCTCATCAACAATCTCGAAGATCTAGCTGAAAGCCATGTATCGATCATCACTGGGAACTCGCACCTGTCATCTGATGGATCTTCATCTGTGATCAAACCTAAACATGAGAATTCGTCCCAGGTTTGCTGATTGTTCATTTGATAATACATGTTAAAGGTATATGAAGCATTCCCTTGGACAGTGGGATGATTGCAGGAGGATCCATACCCGAGAGCAGTGCAATCAGATAAGCTGCAGGCATAGACGATGTTATCAGCCAAGCCATTGAGGTTATGTGCATGAGGATCAAATATGCACCATCTTTTGGGCAGATACTTAACATCTTCAACCGGAACCAGTGGTTTGTCTTTTCGCTTTCCTCACATGTCAAGCTCGTATTTAGGCTTCCCATCGAATTCGAAGATCCCCCAGTGCCTCTCAAACATTCTAGGCACAATACTCTTGGAACCTGGGAAGAAGTATACAAAAGTGCGAAAAGGGCAGATTGGAGTAAAAACGATCTAAGTGAGAGGGATGAAGGGGAGCTACTAAGAACATGTCAACCTTTATGCATTTGATTCGAGTTCGAGGGTTCAAGGGATTGGAGCAAGAGGTTGTCGATGTTCTTTGAATGTTTACGAAATATATATTGTCTTATTCTTCAAACACTTTCGTCTTTTTTTTATTTGTCATTTTTTTTCTCTTTTAATTTTTTTTGTCTAAGTCGATAACAATTACCAAAACATATTATTACATATGCATTAATATATACTAATATACATTATAATAGAAATATTTTGTCATGACATGTAATAATAGATTACGCAGAACACTTCTTTTTACCATGATTTATTTTGAAAAAGCTAAACATACCACACAATATTATTTTTACATAGAATACCCACAAAATAATTTTTACTAAACACTTTTTCATCTTTGCACAAAAACCGTTAACCCGTGCATCGCACAGGCCATTACTAGTATAGAATTAAAGTCGTAAAATTCCTTAGACTTTCCCTTCTCTTTTAATATAACAAATAAATAAGACTTTCCATCCTCTTTTAATATAATGTCCACGTGCTAATACAGAATTGGACCCTACAGAAGGCTCTGAGAAAGAGGGTATTTTAACTAAATATCAAAATGTAGGGCCTTTCCTAGATATTTGAGTAAAATAAAGGGCGTTTTCATAAAACAGGAAACCTTTCTTTTGCTTGTCGTTCGAAAAGGTTTTTTTTTTCGGCAGTACAAAAGCTTTAGGGTTTTGCTATTCTTCACTGATTCGAGTTTCTTCGCTGTATCGCGCCGTTCCTCTCTCGTTCAGATCCGATGGTGTGTGCTCTTTCACTCTTCGACTCTCACTCCGGCACTGCATGTTGTCTTTCTCTGTCTGTGTGCTGATCTAAAAATTAGGGTTTTGTCCGCGTGAATACAGGCACCGAAGAAGGATAAAGCTCCCCCACCGTCGTCTAAGCCCGCCAAATCCGGCGGAGGCAAGCAGAAGAAGAAGGTCACTCCCTTAATTCCTTACTCGTGGGGCGACATTTGCATATGTATACATATATGTATATATATCGGCGTATAAGTAGATTTCTAATATGTATATGGGTTGATTTGATCTGGGTGTAGCTCAGAGTTGGTTCTTTTGCTCTTTCTGACGGACCATGTGGTTTTTTGTCGTCTGGATGAACAGAAGTGGAGCAAGGGAAAGCAGAAGGAGAAGGTGAACAACATGGTTCTGTTCGACCAGGCAACTTACGACAAGCTTCTCTCTGAAGCTCCCAAGTTCAAATTGATCACTCCTTCTATTCTCTCTGACCGTTTGAGGGTACCTATCTTTTAATCCAATTTTAAAGTTTGGGTCGTTTTTATTATGTATAATTTATGTATTATCATTTGTGCATTCAATCTTGTTAAATGTACTGGTTATTATAGTTTATAAGCGATGTAGTACTTTATAATTAGTGTTTTGGTTTTATCATTTAAGCGTATGATTCTGGATAATAAGGATCTCAGTAGCTGTCATCGGTTTCTTAGAGATAGTTCGTGAAAGAGATTTAGATAAATGTGCTTATGTGCTGCCAATTTAGCGTAGGGTCTTCAATGGAGTTTATATGACTCGCCAATAGAGTTTGGGTCTTTCTTAGTAAAAATCGTGTATCATCTCTTATGCAATTAATTGCATTGAATGCCATGATGATATGGCACACTTAAGCTTTAGGACTTGATTGATTGTTTGTTCTTTGGTTTTAGCATTGAAGGCTCTACTTGATGATTTCGGATTAGGATGCTTATAGTTTTTGGAGCAAGCTTTGAACTAGGGGTGGAAAAGCAGATGTTCAAGTTTGAACATTTATGTTCTCCACCGTTAATTGAGCAAAGGGTCTTCAGTGATATTTGTATGATTCATCAACTTGTTACAGACATGGTCTAATGTATATGCCCATGATGAATAGAAAGGTTTTATGACTTCTCTGAGTTTTTTTTCAATTGAGGTATATAGCTCATAATAAGTCCTAAAGCCTTAAGATCTGTTTAGTTTACACTTTTTCTTCATCCTTTATCTAGAGTTAATTCAATTGGCACACCAGATGTGCATGCTTAGATTCTTTCTACTACGCATTATTCATTGCATGACACACGTTTCACGTGCTTCAGATTAACGGTTCGCTTGCGAGGAAAGCGATCAGAGATCTGATGGCTCGGGGATCGATCAGAATGGTGTCTGCTCATGCAAGTCAGCAGATCTACACTAGGGCAACACACAACTAGATCCTCCTCTTGAAGTTCTGTTTTTCTGTCTTGTCTAATGTATCTCTGATTTTGAATGGCGTTTTTATTTTGGACGAAGACTTCCCATTCTATATTTTTATTTTCATCTGCAATGCTACTTTACCGTTATTTTAAAGCTGTTCATTTCCTTTCCACGTAAGCAATCATGAATAAATTAGTCATTTTAGCATCAGCAAGACACAAAGCAAGTGTCTTAGATTGCTAGTCTCTTCCTGCAATCGAGGAATGGTGACTGCTAATTGCCAGTGCAGTTTATACATAAAAGCCATAAAAGGTTTTTGACAGTCTCAATTCTTACAACCCAAGGTAGAATTTAGGCTGAACTTGTCAAAACTCTTGAAAGCTTCAGACTTCGTTTAACTCCAACTGTAGAACTCTCTTCTGATTAGTATATTGTGTCGAGATCTCCCATTCCGATATTCCTGTCAATGGATTGTTGAGAACGGTCACCAGAATCAACAAAGAATCACCGGCATGACTGGCATTTAACGATTTCACCTTAAATCCCGCGTATTCCAGATGATCAGAGAGCCGCTCTTTTTTAAACCAGATGGGCTCAAACCAGTCAGTGCCTTCCCCATCAGTGCCATGGCTGCAATACTTGGGAATTGCTTCTTCTGGATTTCTTCCAACGCGGTTCCCTTTGAGGTCTCTGGTTCACAGCTAACTTCTTTCCCTGCTGATTGATGAGATGTCTCGGCTTGGTTTTTACACCATCTTTGAATCCATGGGTGCAGAAGTGATATGTCTTGGCCTCCCAGTTTTGTGTTCTTGAATTTGGTAGAGGGTTCTTCATTTTTTGGTTTGGGATCGGTGACTCTGCATTTTATGATTCTATCGAATAAGCCGTTGACCTTTTCGCCTGATGAAGCTTCTTCAATCTTCATGCTCTTAGTTCCACTCCTGCTAGAATCCGGAGCACTGGTCTTCAGACGTTTGACCCATGTATTGCAAGGTTCAGGGTCTGGCCATACTCGCTTACGCTCCTTTTGTAGCCCGGTATTGGAGAGAAAGTGTTCCACGTTCATGCTTTGAGTCTCTGAGGTGCTTGCCTCTCCACCATGCCTATCCATTGATTTTTCCGCATCTGGAACCAGTGGTGGCTCTCGATTCATGTCGGGTATTTCGATCCGTGGAACTGCTGATCGATTTCTTCTTCCTTGACCCTGAAAAAACTCAACATTAACGGGTTATTGTTCAGATTTTTAGTAACGGTTACAAACACAGTTTGCATGCATATCCAGATGAAACAGAGATCCAATGGATCAAATTCAATATAAGATCATAAATATTTGTCAACATTGGTACCAAAGCAGATCACCAATGTTTTCAGGAAGCGAGCAATTCTGTCTCAATTTTGTGGCACAAGGCTTCATCAGACCCCTCGCATAGAGCAAAGCTTGAGCCGTGGAGCCAACAAAGTTATGATTTTTCCTTATACAAGTCTACGAATAAGAGAGAGAAAGAGGTATATTGTAGAATACCTTAGGTGACGGTGGAGAAGTGGAGCCTGCCAAGAAGAACAAAAACCAAGTAAGCTATGAGATAGAGAGTGTATGCAGTTTAACAAGGACACGGTAGTAAATCAAGTATGGACAGACTTTGAATCTGTATACTTTCTTAGTATACCAGAAAGGCAAATCCTTTGGAAATTATCCATCTCCAAGGTATCGGTCTCGGCTGATGATTCACAAACTGCAGAACTCTTAACTGCACTGAGTTTTCTCGGTCCTTCTTCACTATCTTTCGAGCTTCCTAGAGATGGCAGCCTGACTCCATCCCGATGTCGGAGATCTAGTCTAGGAAATAAATCAAGAAATCCGCTAAACATTTTTCCTTTCATTTTCATCAGAACTTTTGACTCTTTGAACACTTGACAATCTTCTGACAAATTACAACCAGTCCTACGATCGGTAGCCTGAGAAAAACCATAAGGCTCTATGGAAGTTTCTTCAACTGAATCAATTTTTGCATGATTTCTCATTGAACATAATATGTCGAGTGGGTTTCGTTCGCTCTTCACTTGAATTGGGGTATTAAACTTGTGAGTAGAACTGAGTTTTTCTTTGTGCAAAAAGCTGGGTGCGGGTAAATCCTTTTCTTGCCGTGAATGTATCCATAACGGCGACAAAGGCCTTCTAATGGTCATAGCTTTAGAGCTTGAACCCTCGCCTTCATGGAAACACGATGCGGCCTCCTTTCTCATGTTAGCCTGAAACCCATTACTTGGTGTATTCTGTACAATTCCTGTACCTTCAATACTCTCTGGTTGCTGAGAAACATCAACCCTAGGAAACAGCGAGACATCCAATCCCTCGTTGCCATGTTTTCTTCTATGATTCTCCTTTAAATTCTCTTCAGAGTGGACAACTTGCCTACATTTTTCACCAATTGCAGAATCACCAATTACAATCTCTGATCCAGCAACTGAGGATTGAATAGAACATTTGACATGTTCTTTGAGCGATAAACAATTCTGACTCGGTTGCACTGCCTCGATACCTACTGATGTCCAACGACCCAACCAGGCAGATTCATAAGCATGGACAGACTTCTTGCTGATTCCATTGTTATCAATGTCCAAACCCATTAACTGATCAGTCATTGTACCTACAGAATTCTTGATTGGAACCACAATAGCCTTCTCCAAAGTCCGAATCAAAGGCGTGCCTGTGAATCTATATGAAAGATGGAAACTTTCAGATATTTCTTCAGCTCTCATCGAATTATAAGCAAATCCCAGAAGAAATTTCATACAAGAGACTCAACAAATCAGTTCAACGGCCAAGTATGAACACTGCAGGCACCAAAAGAGGCAACTGTCCAAGAGTTCATTTCTCTAATTCCACAAAGATCAGAACTTTGAGAGTCGAGCCAAATTTTAATATTTTTTTTCTTTTATGAAAATCTAAAATCATGCAAGACATTAGTCTAGAATAGTTCCACTAGATTCTTCACTAAATGCTCCATAAATTTCAAATCTTGGTACAAACAATGAAAACCCCAAAATCTTAAACACAAAAGATCAAACCCAGAGAACAGAACTGAACAATCAATTCTCTGGATCAGCTACCTATCAATCAAAACATTACCAGATGAGAAGACAGTAGCAATTCACCCAAGCAAAATACCATCAGATAAATTATAAATATCATCAGAGAACCCTGAAAATCCGCATCCAGTATGTGTATGTATACACATGAACATGCAAAACGTACAAAGATTAATACACATAAATGCAAGACGAAACAGATGATGAGATTCTAAAAGATTACAAACCCAGAGTGACGAAGAAGCTCGACGGCGAAAGAAACAATGGAGGATATGTGGAGGGAGAGCGTCCTATGAAGGAAGACGAAAAGACAAGGTTGAAATATATCCTCGTATTCGAATTCGATGGATCGATGGATCCTTTGTATATAATATGAATTATAATAATATCAATAATCATATATTATATCTTCCATTTTATTTATACATTATTTGACGTGTCTCGTTATGTGCCATAATTTTTCTCAACTGTGCGTTCATGGCTTGTCATCTCTCTCATTTTCACCTTTTCTTTGTCTCGTCAACCAAAAGAAAAAAAATGAGAAAGAAATCACTGCTTTCAAGAAAATGGGTATGAAATTAACGAAAGAAAAAGTAGTAAAACATTACCCAATTATTCAGTACAAATATTTGGATGAATATTTTTAGAACAAAAGACATGCTCTATTTCTTGACAAATTATAAATTAAAAATTTCAAATTTTATACAGATTCTTTTATTTTCATTTTTCTAATAATTATTTTTTTCTCAAAATCTTATATAAATACATGAATATATATATACACTTCCAAAATAAATATATCATATTTATATTAATATATAATAATAATAAAATTTCAAATAACAATATTAAATTTCAAAACACTTTAAAAAAGAGTATTATAAATCACGCATCTAAAGTTATAAATGATACATCATAAAAAATTATGAATTAATCCTTTTGTTTTTAATTGATATTGAATCGAACCCACAAATCTAATAGGCGGAATATCAGAAATACCCTCGTAGGGCTAAAACACTTCAAAAATACCCTTCCCCAAAATAATTATTAAATCCGATAACGAAAAATAAAGGAAAAGACAAATTTGCCCTTAACGTTGGAACGTGGAAAAATGGAAGTTCGGCAGTTTTTCGACGTGAAAAACTGCCGAAGCCGAAAAAGTCGAACAGTTTTTCGCCGTGAAACCTGTTTAAAAGTTGATAGCAAGAAATAAATAAGTGCTTTCGAACTTGAGAGGGAACGATTTGAAGTTGGCGAACGATTTGAAGTTGGCGAGAAGGAAACTGGCGAAGAGAGCACGAAGAGAGCACGAGTCAATCTTCAATGGCGTCAATAAGTGTAAGTAGTTCGATTTCTAGGGTTTTGCAAGCTTTCGAGTCACAAAATGGTTTATTGATTTGAAATGGGTCAGTGTCAGTGAGTCGGTTAGGTCGCAAGGGTCGCAAGGGTCGCAGGAGTTGCATGAACATCTTCGACTCCGTGAGTCGGTTGAGTAGCAAGGGTCGCAGTAGTTTCATGACCATCTTAGACTCAGTTTATTGATTTGAAACGGGTGAGTGTCAGTGTCAGTGAGTCGGTTAGGTCGCAATGGTCGTTTGAGTGTCGCGGAGTGTCTGAGGGTCGTTTGAGTCGCATGGGTCGCACACGTCGGTTGAGGGTCGCACGGGTCGATTGCGTCGCATGGGTCGGTTGGGTCGCATGGGTCGCTTAGGTCGGTAGAAGTATAATGTATTCGTAATTGGTCATTTTGCAGGAAAAAGGGACTAAGAGGAAGGAGTGCGTGAGTGATGCTGATGCTGATGCTGCAGTCCCTCTGACACTGGAGAAGAAATTAATAGGGGAAATAAGGAAGTCGGAGAAGAGAATCATCAACGCCGTAAGAGACCTTCTAAGGGATGTCGGGATTCATGTGCCTAATCCAAAATCAAAGGCTGCCGAGAAAGTTGCGATCACCGAAACCCAATCTTCCGACACTGTTGGTGATTTTGCTTTTGAATTCCTTCGACGTCCAAATCCAGTGACAAGAAACCTTGCTCCTGATGGAGTTCCACCAAGTAAGTAATATTTAGTGAAAAGGTCATTGGAGTGTCAATTTCCATCGAGACATATAAGTCGTAGGGTCGCATAAGCCGTAGGGTCGTTAGAGTCGTAGGGTCGCATAAGCCGCAGGGTCGTTAGAGTCGCATGGGTTTCATATGTCGCATGTGTCACTGGGTCGCTAAAGTCAAATGGTCGCATGGATCGCATAGGTCGCATTGGTCCCATTGGTCGCATAGGTCGCATTGGTCCCATTGGTCGCATAGGTCGCATTGGTCCCATTGGTCGCATAGGTCGCATTGGTCCCATTGGTCGCATAGGTCACATTGGTCCCATTGGTCGCCATATGTTTAATGAGGTAAATTTTATGCTATGCAGGTGCTGGACCTTTATCGAAGGAGTCTGCGCCATATGTTGAACCTCCACCGACGAAAAGAGCAAGAAAAATTCAAGAACCCGAAAAAACGGTGGTTCAAGAACCTGAAGGGGAAGAGGAGTTTGTGTGGAATCCCAGTGGATTAGTAAAGGACTTGATAACCCGATTTCCTACGTTCACTGATGCTAGCGGTGAAAAGTTGACTAAGCTATATTGGTTCCTGAAGGCACCTCGACATGATCGGTGGTGGAAATCTGAGCTAAATATTCCCCGGGGGCCAAAGTTTTGAGAGATTATATTAAAGGCCAACGCATGGCTTGAAGATGAAGTAAGTTTTTTTAAACCCTTAGTCTCAAAGAGTTTTGTGTCATATGTATTCCTGTGTGTTAAATTTTTTTTTTAGCAATTGGATGAGACGTTGATGGAGCTGTCTTCTCGCTTAGCATCGGATCCCAGCGCGTATCAGAATTATTACGTTTGTCCTATTGCTTTCATGCAGACGCTCTCGATGTGGACATAC
>CM071868.1:28895729-28911137 GCA_036759665.1 Gynandropsis gynandra | reverse complement strand
CCAAGGGTCGCAGGGGGACAAGGGTCGCAGGGGTCCAAGGGTCGCAGAGGAACAAGGGTCGCAGAGGGCCAAGGGTCGCAGGGGGACAAGGGTCGCAGGGGTCCAAGGGTCGCAGAGGAACAATGGTCGAAGAGGGACAAGGGTCGCAGGGGTCCAAGGGTCGCAGAGGAACAAGGGTCGCAGAGGGACAAGGGTCGCAGGGGTCCAAGGGTCGCAGAGGAACAAGGGTCGAAGAGGGACAAGGGTCGCAGGGGTCCAAGGGTCGCAGAGGAACAAGGGTCGAAGAGGGACAAGGGTCGCAGGGGTCCAAGGGTCGCAGAGGAACAAGGGTCGAAGAGGGACAAGGGTCGCAGGGGTCCAAGGGTCGCAGAGGAACAAGGGTCGCAGAGGGACAAGGGTCGCAGGGTCAAACTGGGTCGCTGGGTCGAACTGGGTCGTAAAGTCGCAGGGGTATTTTGGGAATATCAACATTTATACGGGTACTTTTGAAGTTAGAAATTTTTTCTTTTCCGGGAAGGGTATTTTTGAAGTGTTTTAGCCCTACGAGGGTATTTTTGAAATTACCCCAATCTAATATTGGTATAAATATATTGTTAATCCGAATTGAATAAAAAAACCTAAAAAAAAACATTCCAAAATAAAATTAAAAAATTAAAAATTAAAATGTATTTATGCAGGATATGGTATATGATAATAAAAAAAAGTCATAATGTAATCCTTTATAGTTGTAAAATTTGTTATTTAATTTTAGGGAAAAACACCTATTTCTTCCTAATGTTTCGCATTCGTCCTATTTCTTTCATAATTTAGTCAACATCCTATTTCTCCTTCATGTTTAAAAATTTCGTCTATAACTCTATCTGTTTAAAATTATATTAAATCTTTCAATTTCAACCCAATTTTTATCCAATTTCGACCAGATCCGACCCAACAATAATTTTGACCCGATTTAGATTCAATTTTGACAAAAACTTGAAACCAATTTTGACTCGGCTTAGACTCAATTTTGACTAGAGTTTAGATCCAATTTTGACTTGGTTTATACTTAATTTTGAAAATAATTTGAAACCAACTTTAACCAAAATTGGATCCAATTTTAAGTTTTATCCGATAAAAATTTAAATCCATGTGAAATTTTAACCGAACTAAACCTTAATTAAAGACAAACAGATTCTTATCGAAATTACACCGAAATCGTAATAAAACCCGAAATAATATGAAATTTAAACCGAACTAAACCAATTAATCCGATTAAAACCTGAATCAACATGAAACAAAGTGTTAAAAACAAAAATCATTTTCCCCTTTTGTTTTTTTCAGTCGAGTCTTATGAGATGATTGGAATTTAGATTTGTGCCAAGGTTTAAGACAAAAAGGAAATAGTATTTTTATTTGAATACCATTCGTTAACCAGTTTCTCGTGATCAATCCATAAAGACCGATAGCAAATAAATAGGCACTCAAAACAAGTACATGTTCGAGTATCATTCATCATTCTTTTTGGACGACTAGATCTAGAACTATCCTCAACAGTTTTTGTAGCCATAAATCTTATTTTGTATTTCGAACTAATCCGAAATTTAAACTAGGGGTGGACGTTTCGGGTTACCCGGACCGACCCAACTCGAAAAACCCAACCCGCAAGATAAACGGGTTCTGTCTAAAACCCATATGGATTCTGAATCTGGAACCCGAACGGGTCCGGGTTGGGTTCGGGAGAACCCGAGGAACCCGAAAACAAAACAAAAAACCCTAAGTTTCCCTCCCTCCCCTTCTTCAAAAACAAGAACACATGAATTGAATTTACGGATTTTTTACTTGAAACTTTTTTAAATTTTTTTAAATGGTATTGTTATTTATGGATTTTTAGCATTGTAATTTTTTAATTTGTTGTATGCTAAATTTGGAACCCGAAATATCCGTTTTAAACCCGAATTACCCATTGAAAACCCGACTTACCCATTGAAAACCCGAGAAACCCGAAGAACCCGAAGAACCCGGACGAACCCGAACGAACCCGAATACAATTCGGGTTTTTTTGGGTTCAATATTTCAGAACCCGAACAACCCGAACCCAACCCGAAACCCGATGAACCCGTCTCGAAAACCAAATGGGTTTTTATGGGTCCAATTTTTTAAAACCCGAGGAACCCGAACCAAACCCGAACTCGAGGAACCCGTCCCAAAACCCCAAACGCCCACCCCTAATTTAAACAACAAATTTTTTTTCCATTTATTAAAAATAGACCTAAATTTAGTCAAATTATAACTCGAATTTCGATGTAATTTTGAATGATTCGGTTTTTAATCGAGTGAAAATCAAAATTGAATTAAATTTGTACCAAATTCTGGTCAAAATTGCACTCAATCTTGATCTAATTTTGATTTTTACTCGATTAAAACCCAAATCACTTAATGTTGCATCAAAATTGTGTCAAAATTGCACTCGTTTAGAGTCAAAATTATACCGATTTCGGGTTAAAAATCGGAAAAACCGATAAGAATTCGTGTTAATTTAAATTTTGATTTGATTTTGTTGAACTTCATATTGGTTCGGATTTTAATTGGATGAAAATCAAAATCGAGTCAAATGGTACCCAATTCTAGTCAAAAGCATACTAATTTCGGTTAAAAATCGAACAAACCGATAAGAATTGGTTTCAATTTAAATTTTGATTCAATTTTGTTGAGTTTCATATCGATTCCGTTTTTATTTGGATGAAAAGCAAAACTGGGTCAAATTGTACCCGATTCGAGTCAAAATCATACTTATTTTGGGTTAAAAATCGAACAAACTGATAAGATCGTTTTTCATTAAATTTCGATTCAATTTTGTTGAATTTCATATTGATTCGGCTTTTAAGGGTATGAAAATAAAAATTTGATCAAATTGTACACAATTCAAGTAAAATCATACTAATTTCGGGTTAAAAATCGAACAACCGATAAGAATCGATTTTTGTTTTCGGTTTAATTTTGTTGAATTTCATATTGATTCGGATTGAATTTGGATGAAAATCAAAATTGGACCCAAATTATGGTTAAAATTGAGTCTAAACCGGGTCAAAATTGAGCCTAAACCGGGTCAATTTTGGACCCAAATTCTAGTCAAAACTAGTCCTAAACCGGATAAAAATTAGGTCTTAACCGGGTCAAAATTGATTCTAAACCGGGTCAAAATTGAAATATTTAATGGAGTTTAAACGAAGGGGATATAGACAGAATTGCAAAAGATAAGGGGAAATAAAATTAAGATAAAAAATAAGAGGGGATAGGATAACGCGAAAGATGAAAAGGAATATGTAAAGTAGGCAAATATTGGGGAAATAACAGTTTTACGTTAAGTAAATTTATATTTATAGTTTGATATATAATAATGTATGTTATGAAAGAACTAAAGAGTAGATGACCAATATGTTTTGGTGGAGTTTTAAAACTCCAAAGGATTTTCTGTTTAATTCAAACGGTATTCCAGGTACACCTGAATACAGACTCAAACTCACCCTGAGACTCTACCCGTCTTGAATCCAAATTATAAGTCCCGATCGTCACACACTCGTGTATGACAGCCTAAGACTATTCTCACATAGCCTTACAGAATGACTCTCAAGCCACTCTCCCACAAATCCCTAGATACACAATCTACGATTTGTGTAATCAACCACTTCGCAAAGTGAAAAAGAAACTCTAATTTAGTTTCGTCGTTTTAAGCTCCACTTCTCTCTTTGACATTGTGATCTCTCAAATCAGATGGAGAAGTCTCCATAATGTAAATCGGACAAGCACTCCTTATATAGATCTTCATGATGTGTTTGTTCCAAATTTTATGCTCCTTGATTTTCTCCAACAACTTCCATGGTTTTAGCTCCTTGATTTTCTCCAACAAACTCCATGTTTTTAGCCTTTGACTTGTTTATTTTTAACCTATTCAAACATGAAATTTTAACAACCAATTTAAGATCAAAATACTTTAACAATCTCTCCCTTTTTGATCATATACTTAAACAAATACATCAACGCATCATCCATATCTTTGAAGGACCAAGCACCAACTATCCATGATTATTGTTATTCACTTCTGCACGTCTTCAGGTTTGCCTACATAGGTAACAATTACGTCTGCACTAGTACATTTTTCTCCCCCTGTTTGTGTGAATATAAGAACAAAAATTCTCCCTCTGCATGAGACTCACATTAAAGCAAATTCGAGATTAGAAGGAAATTATCGGGAAAAAAACAATACTGCTTGTAGTCCTTATCAGCAACTTGACTTCAACTTCTTAACATTCCTGTAGAAGATTTATCTTTTCTCTTCGATGTCATTGGATTAGGGTTTCGTTCGTACAAAGAATTTCAACTTTTACAATCAAATATAAACAATGCATGCAATATCGAACTTAATTATCCTTTAAATCCTATCACATTTTAATTTCCTTTAAACAATTTCTACTTGAAATGTGATACTTCATTTCAATTTAGCTGTCATTTACCACAAAACACTTTCGTAAACATTTCTTTTTCAAATATACTCAATTGAAAAGAAATAGTCAGCACAAATATACTCAACACATCCACCAGGTACACTCGACATATATGCAAATAGAATTTTGTACCTGATTAAGAACAAACACTCTGGACTTCTAGATCGTCGAAGTTGACAGATTTCTCCACCACTTAGACTCAGGCTACCTTGTAGGTATACTCTTATGATCAAATCATAGCGGAGTATGTAGGTTTTGTTCTTTTATCATCATTCATCATTTTTTTTCTTCGTTTATTCTTGCATATGTATGCTTGAATATTTTTTTATCTTCTTCTTTTCCTTTTTATCATCATTTTTACTAACCTTATATGACAACCTAAGACTATTCTCACCATAGCCTTACAGAATGACTCTCAACCCACTTTCCCACAAATCCCTAGATACACAATCTACGATTTGTGTAAACAACCACTTCGCAAAGTGAAAAAGAAACTCTAATTTAGTTTCGTCGTTTTAAGCTCCACTTCTGTCTTTGACATTGATGAACTCTCAAATCAGATGGAGAAGTCTTCATGATGTGTTTGTTCCAAATTTTATGCTCTTTGATTTTCTCTAACAACTTTCATATTTTTAGCTTCTTGATTTTCTCCCGCAAATTCCATGTGTTTTAGCCTTTGACTTATTTTTTTTACCTATTCAAACATAAAAGTTCAACAACCAATTTAAAAATCAAAATATTTTAACATGTTATAATTTGGTAATAAGTTGTATATGGTAACATAAATGCCTTGAGAAAAGATGGAAAAAGATAAGCAGGAAAAACGATATGGTAGTGTGGGGTTAGCAAGTCACGTGTCGTGGTCGTGTTTCTGCCATACACCTCTTGAAGAACCTTTTGGGACCCACTCGCTTGTGTTTCAAACAGTTCACTTTAATAATGAATTAGGTTAGCGAATAATTGTTCGATATTAAAACACATGTATAGAGTTTTTATATTTATTTATATAAAAATATTCGTATATAAATAATTAAATTAATGATGTATTAATATATTAGTCATTGGATTTATTTTTGAAATTTAAATCATACTTTTAGTATATTCAATATTTTTAATTTTTTCATGTGTGAAATGCTAAACTATGAATATATGAATATGTTTATTTGTTTTTATTTTGTATCATTGAATTGTTTTCAAATTTAGTTTTAGTCGATTTATATTTTTAAATATTAATTTCGCTGGTAAAATTGTTAAGATAGAAATTTAATATAAAATAATGTTAAAGTTCATTAGTAAATATTTTAAACTAATTTTAAAAATAAATATTTTATTAATATATTATTAGTATTAAATAATTTTTATAAAAACTATTTATTTAAAAATTGTTACATAATTGTTGAGAGAAAAAATCATTTAAAATAAAGAAAACTAAAAAATAAAAAAAGGTATGAACTCATTAAAGGTGGACAAAATATCCTAAATAATTATATTGAAATTAAAAATTTAAATATTCGAAAAATCAAATATAAATACCATATAATGTAAATCATATATTCCACAAATACAAATAATATAAATAATAGATTCAATTATCCGAATATTCGTAATTAATTAATAAATAATTTATTTTATATATATATCAAATTTAATTTCAGTAGATAAAAACAAAATATTAAAATTTTAATATAATAATTTAGTCAAAATATAAATATATAAATCAATGTATAAACAACACATTATAAAAACTCTAAAATGAAAATAAACATCAACCCTAACGTGATACTTCTCTCTATGTCTTTCCTTTTCTCTTTTTCTTCGTTACCCCGTGACATAACCCTTTTTTCTATTTCCTTTTTCTTTTCTCTTTCCTCTTGCTTTTTTGGTCGAATTGCACACATAGTCACACGTCTGCCCGTTCGCATTTATGTTCGCCCATCTGCCCATTCGTGTCTTCCAAGATGTGCGCCTATTGGTATCCGCCCGCCCATATCGTCTTTTCGCATCCGTTCGTCCGCGTCGTCCGTCGCTCATTTCATTATTTTTATATTTTTAAAATTTTAGTTTTGGATACGAATACGAATATCCGACAAATATCCGCATTTACGAAACTTCTTTAGAATTAGGTTTGTTGAATTTTGGTGCTGTCACATTAGTGATGACGTGGCGGTCCATATGAAGGATATTAGAATATTATTGTATTAAGGGTATTATTGTAATTTACTATTTCCTAATTAGGTCAAATCATTAACCTCTTGTATATATAGCCGTTTATGGCTTTTCAGTAATCAATAATTCAGATTACCATTCACATGGTATCAGAGCAAAAATCGTCTCACGATGAAACCCAATCCCGCCTTCAGCCTGTGGAAAAACCAAGATCGTTTGATCTTCAGCTCTTTGCTAGGCGCACTCTCCCTCCCGCTCCAACCGGTCATTGCACGAGCAACTTCCGTTCGAGAAGCGTGGCGAACCCTAGCCAACATCTATGGAAAAGCTTCTCGTGGTCATATCAAACAACTACGAGATCAAATCAAACGTTGTGCCAAAGGATCTCAATCGGTGGAAGAATACCTACGGTTCATCACCACCAAAACCGACAAACTCTCTCTCCTCGGGAAACCGATGAATCACGAGGACGTTCTTGAAGCCATCCTTGATGGACTGCCGGAGGAGTACAAACCTATAGCTGATGTGATCAATGCCAAAGACACCGCAATCTCAATTGAGGAGCTGCACGAAAAAATTGAGGAGCTGGACGAAATACTCCTCAATCATGAGGCCAAATTGGTTGTCAATCTCCCACCCCCCGCCACTGCCCTACCGGTCACGGCTCATCTTGCTGCTGCCCGTGCAAGACCACGCAACCCTAACTCTCAATGAAGTCGAAACAACAACAGGAACTCCACGGGTGGTTACCGAGGCCGCTGCCAAGCTTGCGGGACTCAAGGACACAACGCAAAATTCTGCTCCCGCTTCCGCCTCATATCCGCAAACACCTCCTCTGATCCGATTCAACAATGGTGGACACCCCGTCAACGTCCATGGCCGCCTGCTGCAAACGTTGCTACGTATCCCACGTATGATACCTCGAGTTGGCTTCTTGACAGTGGTGCCTCACATCACATCACTTCCGACTTGCAGAACCTATCACTCCACAGTCCGTATCACGGCGGCGAAGAGGTCACCATCGCTGATGGCTCCGGACAGCCCATCACTCATACGGGTTCCTTTTCACTTTCCTTACCAAATCATTGACTATTACTTGATAATGTGCTTTCTGTTCCCTCAATGCACAAGAATTTGGTTTCGTTTCAACGTTTATGCAAGTCTAATAATGTTTTCGTTGAATTCTTTCCTCATATGTTTCAGGTGAAGGATCTAAACACGGGGGCGCCGGTTCTTCAAGGAAACACTAAGGATGAAGTGTATGTGTGGCCGTCCCTTACCACCAATACCACACCCACTGTCGTATTCTCCAACCTTAAGCCTACCGTTTCCACTTGGCATTTACGTCTAGGACATCCGTCACTACCTATCCTCAAACACGCCTTGTCCAAGGTTCACATTCCGTTAGTTCGAGAGTCTTTCGTTTCTCCATGCAATTCTTGTCTTAGTAATAAGAGTCATAAACTTCCGTTTAATGAGTCATCTATTGTTTCTTCTCGACCACTTGAGTTTGTTTTCTCCGATTTATGGACATCTCATATCGGAACGTCGACATCGTCACATTGTCGAAACCGGATTATCTCTTCTTATGCACGCCTCTCTGCCACTACCCTATTGGTCTTATGCCTTTACGGCCACGGTTTATCTAATCAACCGCATGTCCACGCCTCTCCTCTCCTATGCCTCGCCCTATGAAGCTCTCTTCCAAACTCCACTAAACCTCCATAAACTCAAAATCTTTGGCTGTTTGTGCTACCCTTGGCTGCGTCCCTATTCCTCTCACAAACTAGACCCTAGATCCGCCCCATGTGTCTTCCTTGGCTAATCCAACACCCAAAGTGCGTATCTTTGTCTTGACCTATCCAAACTTCGCGTCTTTGTCTCGCGTCACGTTGTCTTTCATGAATCCGTCTTCCCCTTTGCTAATCTTTCAAAATATGTCACACATCCTAGCATACCCGTTGCAACCCCATTGTCCCATGATCCTTCTCTCTCACCCATTGAGCCCTTCACCTTGGCCCACGCTCCATCTCCACCACCGCAGCCCCCAAGATTAGATTCTTCCCTGATCATTGTTGAGAGTGACATGGACACTAGCAACGCTGCGGTCTCCTCTCCTCCAGCGTCGTAGTCGGACGCGGCCTGTACTCCTGCGTCGTCTTCGGACGCGGCCCCTCCTCCAGCGTCGTCTTTGGACGCGGCCCATACTCCAACGTCGTCTTTGGACGCGGCTCGTACTCCAGCGCTGCCTTTCGACGCGACCCGTGCTACCGTTGCGGAACCGGCCACTCGAAATGTGCATCCCATGGTGACTCGCAGCAAGGTCAATCTTCTACGATCTAATCCTCCATTTGCAAATGTTTGTACAGGTTCTCTAGACGAAACTTAACCCGCAACAGCAACACAAGCCCTACGTCACACCAAATGGAGACAAGCCATGAGTGATGAATTCAATGCCCTTCTAAACAACAAGATGTGGGACCTTGTCTCTCATCAAACCGCAAGCAACGTTGTTGGCTGCAAATGGGTTTTCCGTATCAAACGAAAACCCGATGGTTCCATTGATCGCTACAAGGCTCGCTTGGTTGCTAAAGGCTTTCATCAACGTCCGGAAGTGGATTTTCACGAGACTTTCAGTCCCGTGGTCAAGCCCGCAACCATTCATACCGTGCTTAGTCTTGCGGTCTCCAACGGATGGCACATCAATCAGCTCGATGTCAACAACGCCTTCCTTCAAGGCACACTCACCGAGGATGTATACATGGAGCAACCACCTGGTTTTGTTGACAAAGACCAGCCTCTTCACGTGTGCAAACTCCGGAAAGCTATCTATGGTCTCAAACAAGCTCCCCGTGCGTGGTACTCTGAGTTACGGTCGTTTTTGCTTCACATTGGCTTCAAGAACTCTCTTGCGGACGCCTCACTCTTTGTGTTCAATACGTCAACTACAAAGCTCTATGTTCTCATCTATGTCGATGATATGATCATCACTGGCTCTTCTTCCACTCACATTCAGAACTTCATCAAGTTGTTGGCATCTCGGTTCTCCATTAAAGATCTCGGTGCTCTAACCTTCTTCCTCGGAATTGAAGCCACGCGGACACCACGGGGTCTCCACTTGTCGCAGCGGAAGTATATCACGGATATTCTCATTCGGACCAACATGAATGAGGCAAAGCCTGTCTCGACACCATTGCCATCGACCTCACGGCTCCACCATTTCCTCGGGCTCACCTCTGTCCGACCCCACTGAATTTCGTCAAGTCATTGGCAGTCTACAATATATTGCCCTCACGCGTCCGGATGTTAGCTATGCCGTCAACAAGTTGTCTCAATTCATGCATCAACCCACGGATGAGCATTGGCTTTGCGCCAAACGTGTGCTTCGTTATCTTACTGGTTCTCATGCCCAAGGTATCTTTGTTGCAGCTCACAACGCTTTGTCTCTTCATGCCTTTAGCGATGCGGATTGGGCTCACCTCGGCCGAAATTTGCTGGCTTGGTAATCTTCTCATGGAACTTGGTGTCACCCTCTCATCGGCTCCTACCATTTATTGTGACAATATCGGAGCTACTTATCTCAGCGCCAATCCGGTTTTCCACTCCCGTATGAAGCACCTTGCCCTTGATTACTTCTTTGTTCGTGGTCAAATTGAAGCTGGTACACTTCGCGTTTCTCACGTACACTCCAAGGACCAACTCGCGACCTCCTCACCAAACCTTTTCCGCGATTACAATTTCACGAGTTGTGTTCCAAGATTGGAATCACCTCGGGTGATTCATCTTGCGGGGGCGTATGAAGGATATTATGATATTATTGTATTAAGGGTATTATTGTAATTTACTATTCCCTAATTAGGTTAAATCATTAACCTCTTGTATATATAGCCGTTTATGGCTTTTCAGTAATCAATAATTTAGATTACCATTCACAGTCCAATCAGCAAATATAACATCATAGTAATAACATAAAATATTTAAAATATTTGTTTAATTTATTATACTTAATCAAATATTATTATCTTATTTATAAATAAATTTTTAGAAAAAATAGAAAAAATCTATATATAGAAATATAAATATTTAAATTATTTTTTAATTTATTATACTTAACGAAATATTAATATATTATTTATAACTAAATCTTTATATAAAAGGAGGAAAAAAATTTGTATTCATATATTATTTATAACTAAATCTTTATATTAAAACAGGAAAAAAATCTATATATACAAATATAAATATTTAAAATCTTATATTTTAAAAGTTAAGTTTAACCTCAACATCCAAATGTCAACCATTTCATTAAAATGATTTCATTTTATATTTTTACATTTAAAATTAAATTATTGGAAATAAACATCTTTGTGAGAAACACTAAAAAATATCTTCTATAACATTTATTTTTAAAATGATAAACATTACAAGAAAAATATATCGTCTCATCAATAACTTTTTCATTAAATTATATAAATATATATAAGTTATAAATTTTTTTTCGTGAAAACATGTTACAAAGGAATGCAAATTCAAAATCATTTTTAATATATTCATTTTATATTTATTTTTATAATTCAATGCACGTTTTTAATTGAAAAAAATTAATTATGTATAGAGGAGTGGAAGAATTTTCTTTTTCCACAAGTTCAATCGATATCACTTTACATTATGGGAAGGCAAGCGTTTTTTTTCCTGATAAGTTCAATCGAACCTCATAACGAAGATATTTCACTTGATCTTCTGCACCATCCTCACCTTCACACATTCTCCTTCCTGATGACTTCATCGCCAAGCTCTTCTCTAACCCAACGTTTCTAGCGTGGTACACCTTCTCCAACGCTCCATGCCTAGAAGACCACCCATCTCATACCTCCCATGAAGAATCGTCGAGTGTGCTTCTCCTCCATCTTTTTCGTTGCTAGAGCCTTCAGAATGAGTGAATAAGAAATGGGTATTTGAAGAGCGAAGGGATGTATAATCAGGATCACCTGCCTTCAATATTGAATCATTTCTTTTCATTCCAAGTCTATACTTATCTCTTCCATTTCTCTCCTCAATTCTAACGACGACCTCAAATCTCTACCTCTAGCTTCTGTTTCTCTCCTCAAACCTCACGACGACCTCCACCAATCTGCGGTAATGCTTTTCGAGAGGTACACTTCCATGTTCTCGACATTTTAGTCTTCGCCAAATCGATACGATAGAAAATTGATATCGAACTAGAATCTAGACACCATCGCATCGACTATAAGCGTCCTTGGATACACTTTCGCTCTCTCCTCGCTGTGAAATCGCACTTATGCTCAAAGTGGTTTTCTGAGATATTCGAGAAAGATTTTTGGTTTGGAGAAGACTGGAATTGCAAAACGACCGTCCAAGGAAGACTCCATTTCCCATGATAGCGGCCAATCATCCCGCTTCAGTTAGTTAGAGTATTGTTGGATGCATGATGATTGAAAATGTAACTAAGAACAACATAAAGTATTATTTTTGAGTTTCCATTGATGTAACTAACAATTCTCGCTAGGTTCATGGAGGGGGAGAGGACCGTCGGTATTGGTAAGGTATTCTGGCTATCAATGAATCCAACACGACCTCTGCCTCTCTCTTGCTCTCTTGATTGAGTTGCACACCTACAACATCTATCAAGACATCAATGGTTTTGGTCAGTAAAGAAAAGCCGTAGAAGCTTCGGCTTTGTATCTTGAATCCATGCAAAATTTCTAGCTTTTTTTATTATCGGGTGGAGTATTTTGAGCGGCTTATCCTTACTTCTAATCACGTGGATTTTTTTGCGATTTAGTAACATTGTTTAAGATTCTATATAAAATTTGGATTTTGGAAGAATAGAGAGCAAAAATCATGCGGAATTTTATATGCTAATGAAAAGAATGAGTTTTCTTTTGGATTTTGTAATAACAAAAGATCTATGTTTGTTTGAATGGATCATTCAAGGAGATCTTTATCAATCTTTCTAAAAATGGCGATGTCTTTTGGGCGTTTGCTTAAATGCTCATCTGGGGTATGGGTTTTTTAGTTTGTTGTTGGATCTGGAGAACTCAAGTACCATTTTCAGATCTCTTACACTGACCATATTTAAGAACATGGTGTTCGAGGGACTTTCAAGTTTTATGTTCTTTTAATAGAATAAAACTGTTTGTTGGTGTGTCGATGAGGACAATGAATCTCAAGATACATTCATGTCATGTGCAATTGTCGCATTCTTGAGTGTGTTGTCATTGTGGAGTATCTTTCTTGCTGAACTCTTAAACAATTTCTAATTTGTAACAGACACAAAAAACTCGCTTACAAGTCCAATCCATTCTGGACATTGTCTAATATATTTCGTAACATTCTCTTTGTATTATTACTTTTCGTATACCACTATGCTTTAAATTGAATCGTTATGCATTTAAAAATATTACCTTTTGTATTAATATTTTTTGTGTATCATAATTATGTTTTAAAAATATTTGAGTTCAATCCCAATTCGAATGAAAACTGAACAATCTTCTAATTAATTGTTTTTACTTAAATAAAAAATCAATGTAAGATTTTTTTTATAAAGAAGATCAATAAAATGTGTACTTTTGAGGGTAGACCAAATTTGAGTTATGTGAATATTCTGATATTTTCATGTATTGAATAGTTTATGCAAGAAAAAAATAAATTATAAAGTCAAATAAAATAGAGTATTATATTATACATGACATATGTTTAATTTTAAAATCTTATATAGACAATACATATAAAACGATATTACAATAATAAATAAAAATATATTTTATGATATATAACAATATTCACGGAAGAGTTTTCACACATATGCTTTAATGTATTTTTTTTATTTTAAATATTATCTAATTGCATTCTCCAAAATCACTAATACTTATTTTCTCAACCATCATTTTTAATTCTATACAAATCCTTCAAAGGCTAAGTTACATGTAAAAGCTAAACCCTAAAGAATAATAACATTTTTTTATTTGCTTATTTAGATCAACAAAAAAAATTTTATTATGTTACATAGTTATTTCATGTTATTTAAAAAGTAATAAAAAATTTTAAAAATATATATTTTATTAAATTTAGAATAATTCACGTATAACTAAAAAATAATTAGATAAATGACAACATTACATATAAAATTTATCATATAATTTATGACTAAAATCATTTATGAAGAAAATTAAAATAGAATTTATATTTCATTAAAAAATTAATATCATGAATTGATATATATATATATATCTATTTATATAATGGCTATTAAAAACAATAAACTTTTAAAACTAATATAAAATAATACTAATGAATAATAAACCGTATATCATATAGGTATTGTTTTTAATACGAATAATAATCAACATTTTCGAATTCAAATATAAGTCGTTGAGTATTTATGGATATTTGCTATCTGATCACTCTAAATGTGAAATTTAGTATAAACATTGTTTATCATGTTTTTTTTTTCTAGTTAACTCATATTTCTCCTTTTTTAGTTATGTAAGATGAGACCCCTCTTGGATTTCGTTATATTATCAACAGTATTATGTTTCTTAAACGTTTAATTTATGTTGTGTATGTTAAATTAATTTGAAATATCCTTGGAACGATTTCAACATAAAATCTTGTTTATTTCTATGGGAGCTAACCGTATATAATGAAAATCAAATATATATTTTTTATGTTAAAAATTTTAGATAACGGTGTAGAGAAGCTTGTGTAAGTGTTTTTAAAGCATTTCAAGAAAAAAGAAAATTTTGATATAATTAACAAATGTAACACTTCATACATTTATATAAGTGTAAAATTTTAAAAGTTGGAACAAGACGGATTTTGTAGAGTTTTATCGCAATGTAAACAATTTTGACAGTTGTAAAGGGATAAGAGAAAAAGATATGATGCACTTGATTTTTTCACATCTCACTCATTTTATCGAGATAAAAGATGTTCCGGATTGCTGGAGGCAATCCGACCCCGTTTTCTAGCTCAAAATCTTTTACTTAGGTGGATACATTGGATTTTTAAGCCGGGAGATGCCCTTTTCGAGTTTTTACAATACACATGTCACTTCTTGTCAATATGCCGCTTGCGTTGCATTTGTCTCTTGAATATTCGTTTTGCTTCCTATTTCCTATTTGCATACTCGTGTTGCACCCTTTTCCGCTTTTTGTTTTTTTTTTGCCGTGATTAGACGATTACAACATTGAATTGTACGACGGGATTTGAAATACCATAACTTTGCGTACAAAGCAGCGAATTAAATGATGCCTCGGGTTGCTGGAGGCAACTCGACCCCATTTTCGAGTTCAAAATCTTTTATTTATGTCAATAAATTGGATTTTTAGAGCTAGGAGATATGAATATTTTGAATTTGCAATACTATTTCAGATTAGCCAAAACGGCTATATGTACAAGTGTTTAAAGGATATAACCCTAATTACAAGAGAGAAATTACAGATATGCCCTTAGTACAATAATATACTTATATCCTTCATACGCCCCCGCAAGATGAATCACCCGAGGTGATGCCAATCTTGGAACATAACTCATGAAACGGTAACCGTGGTAGAGGTTTGGTGAGGATGTCGTTGAGCTGATCTTTGGAGTGCACATGAGAGACTCGAAGTGTACCCGCTTCAACTTGTCCACGAACAAAGAAGTAATCAAGTGCAAGATGCTTCATACGAGAGTGGAACACCGGATTGGCGCTGAGATAAGTAGCTCCAATATTATCACAAAAGATAGTTGGTGCCGA
>CM071868.1:28851836-28879422 GCA_036759665.1 Gynandropsis gynandra | reverse complement strand
GAGGTAACTGAGCATGTTCATGGCCGTTCTGATTATCCATATTCTGTTGATCTGACGGCTTATCTTCTTACTTACCCTTTCTCAGTAGTCTGCAAGTTCGCTCGATCTCGAGGTCGATTCGGAGTAGACTAGAAGTGCCTTGAGACCTGGTCATAAACCGACAAAGAACGAACAAAAGGAATAAGGCAGAAAGAATAAAAAGTAAACAAAAGCAAAAATAAAAATAAAGCAAGAAGGACTCTAGGTTCAAATCTAAGACGCGTCGACAATAGTCCCCGGCAACGGTGCCAAAAACTTGATGCGTTCTCAAAGTTAAATAAAATAACCTAAACTACCCGCAAGTGCACGGCACGTGTGTAGTATTTTAGGTGTCAATGCCACAGAGACTACGCAACACTGTCTAAACTCGAACTAAACTTGCTAACAAACGAATATGGATGAAGAATGAAATGCTGAAAGTAAATAAACGACTTGGTTATCTGACGGCTTATCTTCTTACTTACCCTTTCTCAGTAGTCTGCAAGTTCGCTCGATCTCGAGGTCGATTCGGAGTAGACTAGAAGTGCCTTGAGACCTGGTCATAAACCGACAAAGAACGAACGTTTCTAACGATAAGACAAACGTCTTAGGAATCCAGTTTCACCAGAAGACTACCGAAACCAACGATCAATCGATCTATCATGCAATCCCAGTTAAAGCGATCTAAGGCAGACGATCCTAATATGATATCTACCCTCTCTCGAGGCATAGACACGTGATCTAGACAAGTTGCCCCTACTTTCGTGGCTAACACCTTGAAACAACACTATCTAAACTCGAACTAGGGATCAAACTTGCAAAAGAACAAATATGGATGAAGAATGAAATGCTGAAAGTAAATAAACGACTTGGTTTCTAACGATAAGAAAAACGTCCTAGGAATCCAGTTTCACCACAAGACTACCGAAACCAACGATCAATCTATCTATCATGCAATCCCAATTAAAGCTATCTAAGGCAGACGATCCTAATATGATATCTACCCTTTCTCGAGGCATAGACATGCGTCTGTAAACAAACATAAACTAAGTAGAAACTCTAAGGAACATGAAACCAAACGAAACCGAAGTGTCGGGGCTTGATCTCCAATGCTCCTCGCTTGTCTCCTCGCAATAATTCTCCTCAATCATGAACTGAATGTAAGTGTCTTCTAATGTCGTCCTCTGGCCTCTTTTATTCTCCTAAGTCGGTCTGTAAGTTGCCTTAATCTCCCCCACGAGTTCCCTTTTATTTTAAGTTAATTTATTTAACTTGGTTGATAACTCGGGTCGCGACCCGCTCGGGCGCTGAATGTGCCCGCTCGGGTGCGGCTAGGTCAAGTCACGCAGGTCGTGGCCTGCAAGGGATGCCCGATCGGGCATGATGTCCGCCCGCTCGGGTATAAGGCAGCTGGTCGGGTATTTCCTTGCCCGAGTCGTGCGTGAATGCGCACCGAAATTCACCGTAGCCTTTGCCCGATTGTGCATGAGTTGTGCCCGACCGGGTGGAGGCTCCTCTTGCTAGATCTCGTCTCGTTTGGCGAAGTTGCTCCTTAGCTCCGTGCATGTCCTTTAGCTCCGAAATGATCCAAATACGCGTAAAAACCTGTAAGAACATGAAAACACGAAAACAAGTAAAACGAATACGGAATCATACGTCAAGCAACACATATATCAAAAACGTCTCTTAAATCGTGCAAGAAATACGTATGAAAACGAGATGATCACCACACCAAATATAGTCCCTTCGTTTTGATTTGGTGGTTCTTTCTTCCAAAATCCATTTTGAGAACTCTGCAATTACTTAGGAACAAAACTAAACACCTATATGAATAAGCACATTCATTAGTTGAGGTATAAAGTTCACATTCTCTCACACACTCAAGGAATGAAATGTTATTCCCATGAGTGTGCTTTCACAAGCCTTTATCTGGATTTCTCTTAACCCCTAATGGTCATTCACATGCTTACACCTCGTTTCCCTTAGTAATTTCTCCTCCACGTCGTGTAATTCCAAGACTTTCTGGATTACATGTGTTTTGTCCTTTGTTGCTTCATGGTCATCCTCTTGTACCACAACATCATCTGGTTTTATCACATGTTCACCATCCGCCCGTGCCAACATCAACCGTGGGTTTGAACACTCTTTGATGTAGCGTCCTCGACCCTGACATTTGAGACATATAATGTCATTGTTATGTATAGGAATTTTGTTGGTACCTTGTGTTCTTGGTCTGGATGCATTTTTGTAGGAGTTCTCTATTCTTCGATTCCCTTGAACCAATCGTTGTGGATGTTGATTTTCCTCTCTATATTAATAAGAGAGTGCATATCAACGTCTCATCGGTGCACGCATTTCATCTCATACCACCGACGTGAACGAGTGTGATCAACCCACCATGTGAGCACATATTCAATGAACTTCACCGAAGCTAGCTTTACTTTTGAGAGTTTTGAATACTTATGGCAATTGAAAAGCATCTATGTTTTTGCTTCTCCCACTCTAAGTATGCTTCCACATTTCTCCGTCCAATGAAGATAGGATCTTCATCTTGATGTCATCAATGATTCGATCCCTTGTGTTTTGATTGCGCCTCATGGGACGATCATAATCATTGTTTAGAACTCCATCATACTCGTCTTCATCCATGTCTAGAGGATATGGATTACGAGCTACGTATGGTCTTCTCTATGGTTGTTCAAGGTGAAACCCCACGTCCATCATTGGTTGCCATGGTGGATGCATCTACACAAATTCCTCACAATATGGTGATTCTTGTGTTATCTCCTAGAGCCAGACATTCGAAAGTTAAAAATGAAAAGATGAAAGAAAATAAGATGAACAAACCTCATAATCTCTCGGAAAAGTGTTTCGATCAATTTCTCTCATTCACTTGCCTCTCTTTTACTCAACTTCTCCTCTTCAATTTAGTTCAGAACTCAATAACGACTAGAACTGAATTTTTTGACAATGTTAAATAAATCAGGATATCCAAGTGAATAAACTAAGTTTTTTAAGCAATTACTTCTATTTCTAGTTAAGGACTCTTTTTATTTCTCTTCTACCTTGCTTTTTTTTTTTGGGATTTTCCCTTTTCTATCCTTCTTTCTTTTTTGTTATTTTTCTTTTCCTTTTTTTTGGTTTTCCTTTTTTTTTCTTTTCTCATTTTCTGTGGATTTTCTTTTTTTTTTTGGTGTTTTACTTTTCTTTTTTGTTGCATTTTTGTGTTTCCATTTTTTTGTTTTTCTTTTCTTTTCACCGATAAAAATAAAACTAAAACAAACTAAACTAATTCAAAGTAAAGAAAAAAATAACTAGAATAATAGATAGAAATAAACTAGGTAGGCTAATGCAAGGCGGAGCTCTGATACCATTTGATATGATTCCAAATCGATGTTCTTTCGTCAGATGGATGAAATTAGAATAAAATCCACTAGCAAAAGTAATTCTCATTTGAGTTCTTCGATGCTAGGTCGAGTCCCTTAGTGCTCGGGCCAAACGGTTAGTTCTTCTGTATGCTTCTTTGGTCCAACGAGTTCGCTCGGATTGAGTGTTCTTCTACTCCAGCCGAGCGTTCTTCTATTTAAGCCGAGCGTTCTTATACTCAAGCCGAGCGTATTGGCTATCTTCTCTCCAGTGGATTTGTTCGGTTAAGGAAATCAATGCTCAAGCTGATAATTGTTAAATTCTTTAGCTTCTCGCTCCTCTCGGCCCTTTCTCCTTGTAGATGGACCTTTTACTCTCCATTCAGCTCCTCTTGAATTCTTCTTCCACCCACTGATCGTCCTTTCATGTCCATTTGAATGTGCACATCCCTTAGCTCCTTTGCTATCATCCTCGTGATCGACCGTTGTATGATCCATGATAGAGCCACGATTAGGTTCTCATCATCCCCTTCTTTAAGTGGATTTGTATCAAATCTAGTTCTTCATCTGATATGATCATGGGTAGCGTCGAGGATTCCGAGCATGAAAAGGACGTCTCAATGTTACAAGAAGGTCCCATGACCCGAGCTAAAGCAAGAAAAGAGGACGCGACCCGTGCTGTGACGAGCGAAGAGGACGCGACCCGTGCCGAGGAGGACACGACCCGTCCAAAGAAGAGAAAGGCGGATGCAACCCATCCTAAGGAGAGAAAGAAGGACACTGGTCCCATGACCCGTGCTAGGCTCGAGAGGAGGATGCCTTAACCATACCAACAGGTCCCGTGAGCCGAGCAAAAGCTAGGTCGTTCAAGAAGCTATCCTTCGATTACTTATGATCGTGCGGGTTCAAGACGAGTGCTCGAGTTCACAAGGAAGTTCCAATATCCGAATCATACTACATGCCGAAACTCGACTTGCAACGATCAACAATTAGGGTAAGTGTGTCATGTGTGCTCTTTTCCCACCATTGGTTTTATCCCACGTGGTTTTCCAATGATGGAATTTTAACGACACCACGACTCACTTCCGTCCCCCTAATTGTTGACCCGAGACTTCATATGTCGTTCGTATTGAAGTACTTTATTATTACGTTTATTTTTATTTTGAATTTTAAACTTTTGTTCATTTAAGTTACAAGACTTGCATGGCTTGCATGCATTTATTGTAGCATTGAAGTCTTGCATGACTTCTTATTCTTCATATGGTCGACCACCCCCTCTTGTAGAACTCGCCTTTGCTTCAATTTGAATTTTTGAATTTATTTTTTAGAATGTCTCCATTGTTGGTGTGTCATATCCAACCGTTGTTAGTGCGTAATATCTAACAGTAGTCCGTTCTTCGTAGGTGTGTCATATCCTCGAAGACGATCGCGGTAAATTGAGAGCCTTCCACAACTCTCGTGTGACCTATCGTTCCACACCCCTTGTGTAGAGGAGTCTTTCAGCTCGGCTACAGCAAGGGTTATCCTCCATACCTTCGTTCTAGAGTATCGTTCCAGTGAGGTTCGCATCAAGTAGTATCAAAGCTCGCTCTAGAAAAAGTTGGTTCATCTTTTCGGCTGTTTGGTTGTCCATAACCCGATAGCTAGTGATTGAACCATGCATAGTTTTTTTCATTGTTACGTATCGTTTGTGTTACGAGTCTTGGCTGCTCATGCGCTATGTATTCTGCTTGTGGGCTGCTTTTGTATGTTACTTGTGCTGGCTGTCCGTTGTGGTTGCTGTGCGTAAAATCATCAAAACGCAATGAGAGATAGCGGTGTAGAAACCAGCCGAGTAAACAAGATGTTGGTTGAAGATCTTGCGGCTCGATTGGAGCAAACTGTTAGCACCAAAATGGAAGAGTTTCGGCAGGAGATTCGACTCAAAATTCAAGTCCGACCATGAGTAAATCCTACTCTTAATCAACGAGAAAGGATTCAGCAAGAAGAGGACAATAACTATTATGAATGAGGCAGTTCATCCTTATCTTGAAGTAGTCAAAGACGACGCCGAGGGGTGCGGGAACGCAGGGACGACCCGAGGGACAACCTTGCTGGTCTTAAACTCAAGGTCCTTTCGTTCCACGGCAAGGCTGATCCGGAAACTTATTTGTAATGGGAGAAGAAAATCAAACTCGTGTTTGGTTGCCAGCACTACACCGAGATCAAGAAGGTCAGGGTGGTTGCAACGGAGTTCTACAATTACGCTTTGAGTTGGTGGGATAAGTTAGTGACTTCTAGGCGGCGTAATAGAGAGGAACCAATAGAGACGTGGCTGGAAATGACGACCATAATGCACAAGTGGTTTGTTCTGAATCATTACCACCGAGAGCTTTATAGAAAATTAAAAAAACTCACCCAAGGGAACCGAACCGTGGAGGAGTATTATCAAGAGATGGAGTTGCTGATGTTGAGGACGTATATTTTGGAGGATAGGGAGGCTCTAATGTCTCGTTTCTTTGGAGAGACAAATCTGTTCCAATGGCTAAAGACAAAGTTAAAGTGGTTCCAGCGGCTCCACGAGACAAAAGGAAAAGCCGAGGCTACTACGTCGAGGGCTTGAGGCGTGAAATGCTTCAAGTGTCACGGAAATGGTCATTATGCGAGCGAATGCACAAACAAGAGAGTTATGATTGTTCGTGAGGATGGGAAGTTTGAATCCAGGGACGAAGAATCTGTAAATTCGAGTGAGGAATATGAAGAAGGATTGGCTAAAGGAGAGTTATTGGTAGCACGATGATCTTTGAGTGTGCAATGTAAGTCTGAAGAGCATGAACAACGAGAGAATTTGTTTCACACCCACCGCCTTGTTCAGGGAAAGATGTGTAGTGTGATCATAGATGAAGTAAGTTGTACGAACATCGCAAGCGCTACCATGGTCCGAAAACTCGGGTTGAAGGACAAGAAGCACCTGAGGCGTTATACACTCCAGTGGCTCAACGAAAATGGCGAGATGAATGTGACCAGCCAAGTGACAGTGTCTACCTGCATTGGCAAATACGAGGATGCGATCTTGTGTGACGTGCTTCCAATGGAGGCGAGTCATATCCTTCTCGGTAGACCGTGGCAACCAGATCGTAAAGTAGAATATGACGGTTTTAGTAACAAGCATTCTTTTGAGTTTAATCGCAGGAAAATGGTTCTTATTCCTTTGACACCAAGAGAAGTGCAACATGATCAGATGCACCTAAAACAGAAAGGAGAACGTGTACTAAAGTCATCGAACTTTACGCTAAATCGGGTGAGATCATGAAATCTCTTCTCTCTAATCAATCGGTATTATTATTCATGTTTAAGGAAGCTCTTTCGAGCTTAACTAACCTTGCACCGATGCTTCCGAGTGATATTACATATTTATTGCAAGATTATGAAGATGTTTTTCCCGAAGACAATCCTATGGGATTACCTCCTATTCGTGGCATCGAACATCAAATAGACTTCATTCACGGAGCCGTACTCCCAAATCAGTCAGCTTACCGTACCAACCCGGTGGAGACTAAGGATCTGCAAAGGCAAGTGGAGGAACTCATGGCCAAGGGGCGGCTGCAGCAAGGGTTATCCATCATACCTTCATTCTGTAGTGTCATTCCAGCAAGGTTCGCACCATCAGCTGCATCAAAATGATAAAGAATGGCCTTTATGATGTTCTTACCAGGAAGGGATGGTGTGACTTGAGTCTTTTGTTTGGTTTCTAGGCGCCATTGCTGTTTGCACTTCTAGTCCTTCATCTGGTGGTGCTTTCTTCGAAATTCCATTGTAGGAACCTTGCAATACGTATGACCAACATTAGAGAAAGAAGAAATTAATGTGTCAAGTAGTACTACCTCTTTGTACACGAGCACATTCAATTGCAGACGTAACAATAATGTCAGGGTCATTTCACTCGCGCTGATGGAATGGAAATTCGTGCTCACATGTTTACTCTTATAGGCTTTTTCCTTATTTTGTCTCAAGACCTCACAAATTTGATGATCTACCGCAAGGTGACTAATTCTCTCACGTCGTTCATCCTTTTATAAGCGCAATTGATCTTTGTAGCCTTCCTTGGATGTAAGAGGTACAAATCTGACTTGTTTCTCCTTGAATTTTAATGTGTAGTTGTTGCTGAAGCCATTGTGTTGAGTTTGTATATCAAATTTGCATCGCCTTCCCAACAATAAGTACTTAACTTGCATCAGTACAACGTCACATAGAAAATTATCGTTGTATTTTCCAACGATGAACGAAATGCTTGCTTACAGATGTACCGAGGCTCTCCACTGTCGTTTATCCATTAAAGCTTGTAGGGCATTTGATGCTTCATGATAGTGAGCCGAAACTTATCAAAACGCATAGCGCTTACCACCTTCGTGCAACTCCCACCACCTATGATGATGCTACATTATCTTCTCCTTGATGAGCCCCAGTGTATAGAAGATATTTTCCCGCTACTCTATCGCATCTTATACAACATGGAGGTTAAACACTCACCACACAACAAACAATTCATCCTTTGTCCTCTTGTTCAGACGAGCATTGGTTCAATGTCCATGTACTTTGCATTTGAAGCATATCTTGATTACAGATAGAGGTTTTATGGGTACCTTGCATTTTTGATTTTGATGTCTAGGATTTTGGATTGATTTTGATACTAGTGTATGAACTCTCATGCCTCATGAGTTTTCTTTCCTCTGCGTTTGAGTTCCCTTTCGATCTTGGTAGCCAAGTGAATAATATCATCCATATTCACGTAGGGATGGGTTTCTATGCGGTCTTGGATATCCGTATTAAGTCCGCCTATAAAATGATCCATGGTGGCCTCATGATCCTTAATGATATTGCGCATATCATGAGTAAGTCAATCTCCTTGTAGTAGTCTTCCATGCTCCTACTACCTTGTACCAATCGTCTCAAATGTTAAATGATCTCATGATGATGGTGAGATGGTACAAATCAATGTCGAATGATTGTACACATCTTGTCCCAAGTGGTTATTGCACACTCTCCAAGACACCTTCGAGAATACTTGAGTTGGTCCCACCATGCTAGTGCGTAGTCGCTGAACTTGGCTGCTCCCAGTTTCACCTTCTTGAGTATGGAGTATTGATGGCACTCAAAAACCATCTTTGTCTTCCATTTCCATTCCATGTACGCTTCAAGATCATTCCTTTTCGATGAACATAGGAATTTTTTATCTCGATGCTGCTAATATCATCATCGAGTTGAGCTCTTGCGTGTTGGTGGTTCCTTTTGGGACGATTATAACCCTCTTCTTGAACCTCATCATACTCATCTTCATCCATGTCTAGAGGGTATGGATTACGAGCTATAGGTGGCCTTCTACGTGGTTGCTCTGGGTGAATCCGACATTTTTCTTCCTCCATTTGACATATTCGTTGGTTAAATTCTTGTGCATGCGTGAAAATTCATCCATTAACAACTGTATCGAGGCTACTACCTCACCATAAACGGGTTTATTGTGTTGACTTCCCGAACTAGACATTCTAAAGTTGAAACAAAAATATGAAAGAAAGAAAGATGAACGAATTCACAATCTCTCAAAAAAGTTTCTCGCACAATTTCTCTCTCTCATTCGGCTGTCTCTTTCTCCAGCTGCTGTTTGATATAATTCATAACTCAAGAATGACTCAAAGTTAGTTCCTGATGCTCAAACTAAATCTTGACACTACAAGTATGTAATGTCGACACTAAAATGAAATTTCCTAATTTCACACACTGCTATATCTACTAAGGACTCTTCGTGTTGCTATCTAAGGACTATTTCTGTTTTCTATATTTTTTTTCACACCTTTTTCCCTTTTCTTTGTTTTCCATTTTGTTTTTGTTTTCTTTTTCTTTTTTATTGTACTTCCTTTTTTTCATTTTCTTCTCTTTCCTTATTTGGTTTCCTCTTTCTTTATTTCTTGTTTTCTTCCTAAAATTACTAAAATAAAACTCAAAAACTCAACTGAATAAAAAAAAAATAACTCGAATAAAAATAAAAGATAAAAACGAATCTTGATAGACTAAAATAAGAACATGACTCTGATACCACTTGATATGATTCATGATTGATGCTCTATTGTTATGAAAATGGATAATGAAACTCACTAGCAATCCGATAGTTGAACCTAGAACTTATCTTCCCGAAGAAAAGACGTCTTAAACTCGGACTACAACTCGACTAGAGACACTCAAACGCCATGAATGACGCCATAACACTTGTGATCCAGTGTTGATAAGTCAAAGAAGAACTCAAAATTGTAAAGGGTACATGTATAGGGGTATATACGTCTTTTTGTAATTACATCCTTTATTGTAATTTAGGTCTAATACTCTTGTACATATAGCCGTTTTGGCTTGATTCATTAAATTCAATTCAGATTCGAATTCTTCATGGTATCAGAGCGAAAAGTCTAACGACGCAAACAAACCCTCCTAAAATTCCGGCCGCCTCCTCCCTCCTCCCTACCGCCGCCGCCGCCACTTCATCTTGTGGACGCCGCTGGCACGAAAGAGAGAGGTATCTTCTTATCCGCCAAGAACAACCTCTCCTTACATGCCTTTACCGATGCAGATTGGGCTGGAGATTCACTTGATCTCAAGTCCACTGGGGCGTATCTACTTTTCCTTGGTGCACATCCTATTTCCTGGTCGTCTAAGAAGCAAACGGGACTCTCCCGTTCGTCTACCGAAGCTGAATACCGCTCCATTGCATCCACAGCCGCGGAAGTTCTATGGGTACTCGCTTTACTATCCGAGATTGGGGTCACGTCATCCTCACCACCTACCATCTATTGTGACAACATTGGAGCGACATACCTCAGTGCCAAGCCCGTCTTTCACTCTCGAATGAAGCACTTGGCGCTAGACTATCTCTTTGTCCGTGGCCTAGTCGAGTCGAACACTATTCGGGTCACGCATGTTCGAGCCGCGGATCAACTTGCTGACATTCTCACAAAGCCTCTTCCGAGGCTTCCGTTTCAGCATTTGTGTTCCAAGATTGGACTCACCGAGGGTGCTCCATCTTGAGGGGGCGTGTAAAGGGTACATGTATAGGGCTATATACGTCTTTTTGTAATTACATCCTTTATTGTAATTTAGGTCTAATACTCTTGTACATATAGCCGTTTTGGCTTGATTCATTAAATTCAATTCAGATTCGAATTCTTCAAAAATCTCTCTAAGAGTTTCATTGCTAAATCTCTAGGATTAGCAAGGAAAAAGATAACTTTATTAATAAAACTTGGGGAATAATGTCATACAAAGGGTCTTCTATTTATATGGACCAAATAATAATGGAAATAAACTGAAATAAGACAACTTAACTAAATCTGGCTTAAATGCTTGGTCAAACGGTGCAACTGCTCGGTCGAGCGCCATTTATGTCTTAACCCTGAATTTTCAAAAACTAAACTACTTTCAGCCAAGCAAAAGTAATGCTCGGTTGAGCTCTCTAATGTTCGGTCGAGTGTCTTAGTGCTCAGGTTGAGCGGTCAATCCTTCTGTAGGCTTCTTTGGTCTAGTTAGTTTGCTCAAATCAATCGCTCTTCTACTCGGATCGAGCGATCTTTTGCTTTGACCAAGCATATCAGTTATCTTTGGTGGATTCACTCGGATCAGGCGAATCATTGTTTGGTTCGAGCGTTGTTAACTTCTCCAGCTTCTTGCTCCTCTCGACCATTTCTTATTGTAGATGGACTTCGTAGTCTCGACTCAGCTCCTCTAGATGTCCTTGTCCACCCACGGGTCATGTTTTCATGTCCATTTGAATGTGCACATCCTTCGGTTCCTATATTTCCATCCTCGTGATCGACCTTGTTTGATCCATAATGGAGTCATGACTAGGTTCTCATCAGAAGATTATCCTCTTGCATCTCTTCTTTATCCACTAGTTACGAGAATATGTTGGTGTTTTTTCATCTAATTCTTGTTTTCCATCTGGTGGTTTCTCCTTCCGGAATCCAACTTCAAAATCATGTAGGAAATGAGGAACAAGGAAAGAAAAAAAAGTTGTTAAATTTTTAGAATCAACGCCTCTTTGTGTGTAAAATATATTCATTGGTAGATGTAAAATGGTTGTGTTCTGTCTCGCACTCATATAAAAAAATATCTTTCTCACGAATGTACATTCAAAGACCTTTTTGTATTTGTTTCTCTTAATATCTCTCTAATTTAATGGTGATCTACATCATGGTCACTCGTTTTCTTACACTTCTTATCCTTTTACAGCTGCAGATTATCCACTGGATCCTTTTTATCGTGTAAATTAGAGACTCCTCACATCACACACAATTTTTCCTTTGTTGTTTCATACTCCTCGCAAATCTCATCCACGGATTGAGAAATAGCATCAACCTAGTCATCCACTTCGTTCTCCAATACTGTCATATAACCTGCACCTTGTGTTTTTGGCCTTGATGTCTTAGGCTTTAGTTTGACCTTGTTACTCATGAGTGGCTTCTCGTATGCCACATCGTATGTTAGTGTGTTTCATCAAGAAGTCAATCTCAATGTAATAGTCATCTCTGCTTTGACTTACATACACTAATCATCATAAACATTGATTCACCTCTCTATGGTGATGAGTATGTATGAATGGACGTCTGATCACTACATGCATGTCACCCCACACCATGTTGTTCTCCATTACTTTGATATGAAATAGTGAGCTGATTTCACCATATCAGTGCATAATCACTAAACTTCTTCGAAACGAACTTTACTTTCTTTAAATCGGAAATCTAATGATAGTCCAAAACCTATCTCATTTTCATTTCCCATTCCAATTAAGCATCTACATTGCTCTATCCCATGAAATTTGGGATCTCCAGCTCGATCTTGCTGATATTATTGTCTTTTTTTAATTCGTGACTCCATGGTCATGTCGTGGTGCTCAAATGTATTTTTACTTGTCTACGTTTGCATGTCGTGGATTTCTAGCTACATGTAGTAATAAAATAGAAAAAATGAAAAAAAAGAAACATAAACTAATCTCACAATCAACTAAAAAATATGTGTTTCACTAAGTTTCAGTAGCTCATGTCTTTTCATTCGCTATGGTTGATAAATCAAATAATCAAAATTTCATATTTAATTCCCTATGAATAAAACTAAAAAAATTAAATCTAGTCTACTCTCTAATTTCCTTTTATGTATTTCTTCTTCATTGTTTTTCTGTTCAACTTCTTCTTATCTTTTTCTTTTTTTTTTTAATTCTTTGTTTTCTTTTCTTTTGTTTTTTTGGTTGATCCTACAACAAAATACCATCAATGAACATAGAATAAATTTAATTTAATAGTTCTAACGCAATAACCCAACTCTCATATTAATTGATATGAACCTATGCTGTTTTTCTATTGTTAGTACAGATTGAAAAAGAATGAAATCCACTAATAACTCGATAACAGAACCTGAAATTTATCATGCATATGATGAATGCTCAAGACCTCCTGCAACTCAACTAGCGAACCTTAGACACAACGACAATGCCACAAAATGTGTGATGTACTATTGATAAATCGATGAACACTTGGAACAGTTCCTAAGCTACATCTCTCAAACAATAGCGCATAATAGAAAGATATAAAAATACAAACTTGGTTCAAATGTTATATAATAGGTACCTTATTTATAAATACCCAAAATTGACTGAAAACTAGGTAAAATAAATAAAGCACACAAGAGCTCAAGAAAATTCTCGGTCGAGCAAAACGTTAGGGTTTCTATGAAAAACTAGGTTATTAAGTTCTTTTACACATCTGCTCGATCTATTTGGGGTAGTGCTCGATCGAGTTGTGCGATGATGGGATCGAATGGCCAATGTGTGTTATGCGCACATTGGTCCAGAGGAATCACTCGGGCCGAACGAATCCTTGCTCAGGCCAAGCGTCTTATGCTCCTCCAATTCCATGCTATTCTTGGTCTCTCCTACTTGTAGACAAGTCTTGTCGTCTTAACTTGCTTGATGTTCACATGGAGCCGTTGTCACCCTCTTAAAGTCCTTCTGAGTGATCACGTTCTAAATCTTCTTGACCCTCACCCTCGTGATTAGTTCTCATATGTTTTGTATCTTATCCAAGTTCGCATCCTCGTAAATTGTTATATTGAATAATCATGAAGAATGAAGATATCTCTTGAATTTTTTTTTGGAATTGAAATATTCTTTTGAATTTATTACAAGAAAAATCTTATTAATGGATAACGAGATGATACCCGCGCATTGCGCGGTTTTGTGGTAATTAAATTGTATTTTAAAATGTTCTAGATAATTCAATAATTCAAACACTATCATGATATTTGATATATATATCGGTCAATACAAATGCACAAATTCAGTTTTTAAAGTAAAAATTTAAATAATAGTTTTAGAAAATGTAATGTAAAATAACATTGCGATTGCTCACAATATCTTTAAAATTTTAAAACTTAATTTGTTGTAGGAAATAATCGCATTATTTGGACAAGAGTTTTTCACATTATTGTTTTTGCCAATCCTTATCTGCATAAGATTTTTAGAACTAAATTTAAATTATAACGTGATTAAAAATAATTATTGAAGTATGAACATAGTTTAGGAATCTTTAAAACTTAGTTATATTTGAATCTCTTGATTCTCTTTAGATATTGATTGATGTAGATATTGTGGAGCATAACAGTCGTAGTGTTAACAAACCTGCATGATACATTTACAAAGAATAATTACGTAACGACGCGAATCTAGAAAAAATATTAATTAATATAAATGTTAATTTATTTTTGTAATACCTTTGATCATAATGACAATAATGACTGTTACAATCACAATTTTTTTCTTGACAATCATTTGAGCAATATTTGAACGAAAATGCATAGCAAGTCCATCCTATATCAAGATTTTTACGACATATTTTTCTGTATTTAAAATGATTCAAGCAAGGTGAGCAAATTATTGCGGAAGAAATACCATTATAGATTAATAAAGAAAAAAAATACTAAATGCTTACCTATTTAACATAGTAGGTTAATAAAGCGAAAATATTTGGAAATGAAAACGAAAGCAAATAAATAAATTAATATAAATGATTTAAAAGACATTGTAAGGATGTAGATTGACACTTGCCTTCAGATTTGTTTAGACTCTTGAAAATTTATCTATAAACATTGTTTTGTTACAATCGGTTCTTGATCAGAGCAATTAGCCTAATCAACGATTCTCAACCCATGAGTAGAAGCCATACGAGATATGGCTACGTATGTTTGACACTGACTAAATAATTGTTTCGGTAGATACAATCTGATTTGTTTCAAGCTTATTCTTTAACTTTTTTTATGGTCATTGCATAACGTAGTCTAACGGAAAATTGCCTTCTTCGCTATATAAATGGTAGGGTTGTATCAGTTGGTGATAAAATAATTTTTGGAATGAGGACTCTATTTTTAATGTGTCCGTGATAATTCTGGTCTCTAACACTCTATATGCTAACTGAGTAACAATTAATCGCGTTCCATTGTATTTACCCTATATTATGATGCACAAATTGATTTTATTTTGTGAATTGATATGTTATATTAAGAGCGTTTAATTATATTTTGTGTATAAAAATTACGTAGTGATTTTAACAATAAACATGGCTATTGTATTTATATCTTTAAAAAATACAATAGTTATTTGAATACATTTTTTTTTGTTTTGGTGGGGAGATATAATAAAAAACAAAATATTTTGGTTGATAGTGTATTTAAATACAATTGTTGAAATTTGATAAACTAAGAAAACATTATGGAACCCGCAAGATCGATATTATCTGAAATTCTCTCCAAATCCGTTATGAAGATTAAAATATAAGGTTATTAAGATTTAAATATAAAAATGAACATCTATACAGATTCATATTCAAATTTAATTTTCAAAACTATAAATAGGTATCTAAAAAATTATCAAATTATTAAATCATAATTTCATCAAAATAATAAAATAAAATTTGAATTTATAAAATTACAAAATTACTTTTGAAGTCCAAGTATAAGAACTTGAAAATAGAATAGATAAAAATATTAAATAAGGAAATTATCCTTAAAAATATTAATAAAAAATACCAAAATAAGCATAACTAGGTCCTAATTAATTTTGAATTTATTTGATTTAAGTTTGTGTTAAGATTTTATGCCAAAGGGACAATGACCCATCATTTTTATTCGTTGCATTGTGGTTAATTGATGGACGAAAATAAGAGTTTTATATTTCCAAGACCACTCTACCGCAAGTATACGGTTCGTGTAGTACAAGGGTCGAACTCTTGGGACTAGTGCAACATTAGAACTAAGATATCACGAGAAGAAGATCGATCAATAAATGGATATCGAACTAGAAAATAAAGATAAAGGAAGGTAACGAAGCTAGACTCGGCAAGATGGAGTATCATGAGTTTCGGGAATACCGAAACATGCAATGGATGTTTCTATGGATCATGAAATCGGTTTGTATCAATCGATGGGGAACTACTATCTAATCCTCTACCTAGGAAATCAACGTCACTCATCTTCTGATGTAGCACGGAACGTCTAGATGCATTAAGAACAATAGGGAATTCAACCTCTAATGCTAGAAATGACTCTTCCAAACCTAAATCTTATACCTAGGGAATCAATGTCACTCATATTCCTATGTAGCGCGAAACGACTAGATGCATGAAGAACAATAGGGAATTCAACCTCTAATGTCGGATGGGAACTCGACCTCTATAAACGGAGATGACTCTTCCAAGCCTAAATCCTCTATCTAAGATATAAACGTACTCACCTTCCGATGCAGTAAATCTACACTTAGATGCATGACGAACAATGGGAATTCTACCTCGACTATTACCGTTCCTAAATAGATTAACCGACTGGTAAGATTCTCATTAATCTAATTCATTCGATGGTTCATTTACGAGACTCAAGTCTGACTCTTCCAAGCCTAGACGAATCTCTAATCTCCCTCAAACGTGCCTAATCTCAATCGAATAGATCTAGTCTTATCCAAGCATGAAATCAACAACGTATGAAGGCATTACGCATATATATATAACCTATCGAACCATTCAATTGAACAAAACCGAAATCAAGCATTAATAAATCAAACTATCAATTACAATGGCATCCCTAACCCATGACAACAGATCTACTCAGAATACATAGGGAAACAAATAAAAACGAAGTAAGTGTTCATCTCCCCTATCATCCCGAGTGTTGGGTTTGGATGAATCCTTTGGGTGGCCAAAGTCTTCAACCGTGTTCTCTCCTCTTTCTCCTGTGTCTTTTGGGTGTCTCCTTGGTCTCTGCTTCCTCTCCTTGCCCTAGATCGCTTATTTCCTCTTTAATTGCCCGTTCCAACACTCAAACTAGGTTGTTCTGAGAATGGCGGCACGTGCGGGTACATCTTCCACCCGGTTGTGCAGCAGCCAACCCGAGTGTGTAGAGGTCTCAACCCGAGCGGGCTAGGTCACCCGACCGTGTGCTCTCCATGCCCGAGCCATGTAGAGTTTTCTGGTCTTTGCGGTCCTATGTGTAGGCCGAGTGGGCTCCTTACACAACCCGAGCGGGCAAGGCTACACGATCATGTTCTAGTCATGCCCGGGTCGTATGAAGTCTTCTGGATAATTTGCGCAACTTTAGCTCGAGCGGGTCCTCTTCCATGCCCGAGCGTGTAGTCTTTACTTGCCGTTTCCGCTCCTTTCGCTCGATGCTTGAGTGTTCCATTTGGATCCGTGGCCGTGCACATGTTGTATCTTGTCACTTACTCACGTTTTCGGGGTGGAATTGCCGTAATCACTCGTGTTTTGCTTCATGTCTCCGTTTCCTACACAAAACACGAAATGGTAGATGAAATCCTCGAATAAACTAAATAAGTCGGTAAAGTCCAAGAAATCTAATCAAAACTAAACCTAAGAATCGTGAAAATGCTATGACGGATTACATGTTATCATTAATCATTACACAAGAGATAGAAGGCAAAAAATGCACCTCACACATGACATAGACAGGTAGAAGACGAACAATGCAACCCACCTTTAACAATTCATAAAACGTGTGTATCATTCATATCTTCGATAATTAGATTGTGACTCCATTAATTTTGAATTTGTTTGATTTTGATTTGTGCTAAAAATCTATGCTAAGTTATAACATAATGGTCATTATGTATTCTTCTTTTCGCGACAATAAAAAGGGCCAAAACTGTAACATGTAACAACTTGAATTCAATTCAACATGCGCGACACAATCATCTGTCACATAAAATCACATGTTTTTCAATCTAAGTATAATAATAGAAAGTTAAATCTAAATCCTTTAAAAATATTTCAAGACTATATTCAATATTATTCAATATAATTGTTTTCTGATAATCGTAAATACATTTTTTTATTAAAAATAATGAATATGAATAATTAAATTTGTATAAATATAAATAGTTATTTTTAAAACATGTTCATAATAATTTAATTAATATATTAAGATTAAGATATTTTTTATTTGGTATGATTAACATTTTTTCTATATAAACAAATGTGATTAATTTAATCATATATTTATTCATATATATCACAATTGATATTATCCATCGTAATTTATAAAATCATTCGTTTTATAAAAAAAAGTAACAACATGAACTACAATACAAATTCAAATAGAAAACATCACATATCCTGCGCCAAGCCCTTTCACCAAAGAAGGCATACTTGATGAATTAAAAACGAAAAAATCAATTTAAGATAAAGATACAAAAGGAGGATACATGTCGACAAATAAAGCTGAAGCTACGATTACATCTAAGTTTTTGAAAGGAATCAATAACTACATGATTGAAATGTAGAAACCCATTTCCATGTGAAAGAAGTGGCACAAAATCGACTTATCTTCAAACTGGTTTTTAGATAGAAAACATGGTGTTTATACGCACTCATTCTCATTCTGATGGATTATATTTGTCTCCAAAAGCATTTTGTTTCTCAGCTCGCCGACTGTGATGATCATAGAGATCATCCCTTTTTCTCTTATAATCAGAATAACCCTTGGTATGATGATGAATTTCTCTTTAGATCCTACGATGTTTCAGTCTTGTGAATTCTTCGTCTCTATCATCACCGCGGTCATGTGATCTGTAATTACCATGACTATGTTGTCTCCGCGAACTACCATAATCGTAGCCCTTATACCGCTTATCTTTATCACTACTTACCCAATTTTCCATGGAATCTGCTCGATTATCCCCTCTCATTTGCTTATAAAATATTGGTGAAGCGTATGTTAACGTCAATGCAATATTATAGTCAAAATTAAATTTTGTCCTATCATTGCCAGTAGAAGATGGCGACATTAACGCCATTCCCTTCTCAGATCCCTTCTCAAAGCACTCGATACCTCCTGCTTGTCTAATTTCTTCAATATATTCTTCTACTATATCCCCCAAGACCTACAATGGAAAAACTTAGAAAATAAAACTCAGGGCATGGAACAAATTTGGATACTCCATCGCTAAGCGGATGTCAACTGGTGTACAATACAAGAACATGAATCTGTACCAAAATTGCCCCACATTAAGCCATATTCTTGTTTGATTTCAATATAGGCTGAAACAATATAGGTCTCATAAGGTACAAGTATAATTTTGACATAAAACATTCATAAAATCAGAGATAGTCGCAATTTCTTACCTGTAGTGGTGTTCGCTTCACCTTCTTACCACGGTAAGACATTCTCCGGAGCTTGTAATCTCTTTCTTCAGCAATAAGCTCCTCCTTTGTCTTCATTCTGTTCATTTCCTACATGTTATGCAACATGATATTACAGAATCAATTATACAAGAAAAATGAAGCTCGGTAATAATTATTTAAAGAATAGACCAGATCAAATAAAACTAATTTCTTCATGTTTAATGGAGAAGAGCTCAATATTATAGAGAATAGAGAGGAGAGAATATAAAACTGAATCGAAGCACATAAAATAACTTAACACAGACATGCCAGCAGACTTCTGATCAATGACACAAAAAAATTACGATAGAAAAACATAATAGACATTCACAGATTGTAATCTCACCGCTGAAATCTTGTTGGTGTTTGGGTAAATCGGATTGCCCGTAATTTTCCTTCAAAAAGGGACCTTTCGTGCAGTGCAACAACAGCTGCTGCAACACGGGAGACATATATCACCTGGTCATCGCTTTTTCCCGTCTTCGCTTCTTCGCTTCCCTCCATGGCCATCCATTGATTTTTTTCTTCTTATACAAACCCTAAAATATCAGGCCAGAGTTTTGTCTACATACCAAGCTAGAATACGTTTTAATCTCTATCTCAATCTGGGTTTTACATGTTTATAAGAACCCTAAAATACCTGAGTTACAGTCTGGGCAGCTGCAGAATGTAAAATCCAAAATCTTCCCTGCACAAAATAAAATAAGCAAAAATTTCAGCGAAGATTAATCGGCTTCTCCTGCCCATATGCAAATTTTCCACATAAAAATTTTCAGCTGCCCAATCTACTTCTCCTTCTCTATTTTGAGCTTTTGCTTCTCATCTCGCACCTCATTCTTCGCCTCCGACATAAAAATATCATATTGTTACACACTAAAATGAGATGAAAGGAACATCTAAAGCCCTTTCCAAGCAATGAACACACTGGTTTACCTTCAACCCCATGATTTTTTCCTAAAGGCTTGGATTCAAGTCCTTAAACTTCTGTGCTTGAATTCAAGTCCTTCAAAACAATTCATCATTCCAAGCTGAAAGTATCTTCTGACCTGGATTTATTGCTGCATCAATTTGGATACCGAGTAAATCAGATGATATGTGAGCATATGATTTCTCGAGCTTCCTGCACTCTTCCTCGACCTTCCACTCCTCGAGCTTATTCTCCGCATTCACATGCCGCAGCCTCCGTCCGTTCCTAGATTCTTTCACATGCCTTAGCCTCCGGCCATCTCCAGAGTCTTTCGGTCATCTAGGCATATTCAGTTCTTTTAATACATTGACCAATAAACCTAAATCCTAGAGGGGAAAGAGATCACACAATATATTTAGTCGCTTCGACTTCACGGAAGTTGCGTCATGATATTACAGAATCAATTATACAAGAAAAATGAAGCCCGATAATAATTATTTACAGAATCATTCCCAAGATTCAGTAGAAATCAATGTTGAAGCAAAATTCAGTAGGAGACACGATCAAATCAAACTAATTTCTTCATGTTTAACAGAGAAGAGCTCAATATTATAGAGAATAGAGAGGAGATAATATAAAACTGAATCGAAGCACAAAAAACAACAGGGATTTAAATAAATAACTTAACACAGACATGCAAGTTCTGATAAATGACAAAAAAAATCACGATAGTAAAACATAATAGACCTTCACAGATTGTAATCTCACCGCTAAAATCTTGTTGGTGTTTGGGTAAATCGGATTGCCCTTAATTTTCCTTCAAGTAGAGACCTTTCATGCAGTGCAGCAACAGGTGCTGCAACATGGGATACATATATCACCTGGTCATCAATTTTCTCCCGTCTTCGCTTCTTCTTCGCTTCCCTCCATGGCCATCTATTGAATTTTTGTCTGCATATACAAACCCTAAAATATACATACCAAGCTAGAATATGTTTTAATCTCTATCTCAATCTGAGTTTTACATGTTTATACGAACCCTAAAATACCTGAGTTACAGTCTGGGCCAGCTGCCCAAATGAATGTCCGTTGCGAGATTGAGAAACTCCATATGCCCCAGACTGTAAAATCCCAAATCTTCCCTGCACAAAATAAAATAAACAAAATTTTCAGTGAAGATTAATCGACTTCTCCTGCCCATATGCAAATTTTCCACATGCAAATTTTCAGCTGCCGAATCGACTTCTCCTTCTCTGTTCTGAGCTTTTGCTTCGTATCTCACACCTCATTCTTCGCCTCCTCTATAAAAATATCATATTGTTACACACTAAAATGAGATGAAAGGAACATCTAAAGCCCATTCCAAGCAATGAACACACTGGTTTACCTTCAACCCCATGATTTTTTCCTAAAGGCTTGGATTCAAGTCCTTAAACTTTTGTGCTTGAATTCAAGTCCTTCAAAACAACTCATCATTCCAAGCTAAAAGTATCTTCTGATCTGGATTTATTGTTGCATCAATTTGGATACCGAGTAAATCAGATGATCCGTGAGCATATGATTTCTCGAGCTTCCTGCACTCTTCCTCGACCTTCCACTCCTCGAGCTTATTCTCCGCATTCACATGCCGCAGCCTCCGGCCATCCCCAGATTCTTTCACATACCTAAAGTTTACGACTAACGTGAATTCAGATTTTCCCTTAGAGACCATCAGAAAAAAACAATGGACTGTCTGAGAAAGTAACTCACATTGTTCTTGGACCATGAGATATCAAGGATGTCACCGGTGTGGTCGATAAAATCGTGAACAGGTCTCGCCAAAACCCAGAAAATCTTTGGGGGAAAAATAATGCAGGCTACTGGCCATCAGGACTGAATTCCACCGAGAAAGTTGGACCCTCGTGGGCTTGTATTTCTTGCCCCTTATCTTTAACCCGTCTTTTGTATTCCTTAACCTTAACTCTCTAAATTCTTCCCCAAAGAGCACCATAATTATCTTCAGTGTCGCCCGCTCTTTGCCTATTAAGTACTTGTTTCAACCCACTCAATCAGTTCTCCTTAACTCTCTTCATGATCCCACCTAAATCATGTTGTTTTAGGGAAGATTCATCGCAGATCCTCAATTTCGGCAACTTAGTTTCGATCAATGCACCATTTCCTTCACAATTCTGTCTAAATTGTCCATGAAACCAGACGCAGGGGATCCAGAACAGAGACTCAAGCAAACTTCATCATCAAATTCTAAATTCCTTAGAACCACTCTACTAAAATTCTGGTGCATTCTAGTTCCACTTACATCAAATTCTGCCGTACATGACTCCAATATGCTATCTTCACAATGTTCCTTCACCATCCTATCTGCATTGTCCCTTAAACCACCCACAGACAATTCAGAATGACAAGAGCTAAATTTATCATCCAGTACTGAATTCCTATCGAGTATTTCAAAATATCCAAAATGTGGATTTGCAGGTGATCCAGAACAGAGACTCGAGCAAACTTTATCATCAAAATCAAAATTCCTCAGAACCACTTTGCTAAAATTCTGGCGCATTGTACTTCCACATACATCGAATTCTGCCATACATGACTCCAATAAGCTCTCTTCACAATGTTCCTTAACCATCCTATCTGCATTGTCCCTTAAACCACCCACGGACAATTTAGAATGACAAGATCTTAATTTATCATCCAATACTGTATTCCTATGGAGTATGTAAAAAATATCCAAAAATGTGGATTTTCTTAACATTTCCACATAACCAAACATAATACATTACGCATATCGTTTGGATTGCTATGTCCATAAAAAGCTCAAATGATCATCTCCACAAAACATACCATCAACGACTGGATTCGCTTAACATTTCCACATAACCAAACAACTGAGCTATCGTCCGCAAAACATACCATCATCGACTCGAAGAGTTCTACATAACCAAAAGAAAGTGTCTTTGGAAGCAATCGGTTGATCTATTAGAACATTCAGTATCCAAATACCTCAAATTTAAGAATGCCTTTCTTCACTGGTTGTTGTCAAGCATTGGCCTTTCTTCATATCCCTTCCTCCAATTAATTTGATTGCTTCAGTTCATCAATTGGATCTTCTTCCACAATAGATCTTTCCCCGCAGGTATCTCTTCCGTCGCTTCCACGGTATCGGAACCCTAAGGCTCATCGATTTTCACAATTTCTCCGCCAGCGAATTCAGACGACGGGTTCTGCGACGGACTCCTCCTCCACTGTTGCATCTTCCTCTCATCAATTCAAAATCACGACACATCACGAAGGGAAAAGATGAAAAAACATACCGTAGCTCCCTTTACCCATAATCGTAAGCAATTTCCCGATTAGCTTCGCATCCGCCGGTTTCTCCTCTTCCTCGTCCTCCTCCTCTTCCTCCGACTCGTGTTGCTCTTTCCTTCCCCTGCTCTCCCTCTCAGTCATCCTCATTTCCATACTATCTTTGTCTTCGTCTTCGCTCAGCTTATAGTTAGCTTCCTCTGCCTCCTGTCGGCTTCGTCGGAACTCGAATACCGACCCTTATGCCTCTTCAATGGTGCACCATCTTCCTTGTTACTCGGTGACATTTGAGAAAATCGCCGGTTCACCATCGCTTGCCCTCGCTTCTGCTGCTCTCGCTTAGCCTCACTGATCGCATCTCTTCTACCAACAACGTCTGCTCTAGAGGTGAGAGGGCCAAAGTCTGGAGGTGAGAGGTATGCCTTGTCAATGGCGCACTATCTTCCTCGTTACTCGGCGAAATTTGAGCAAATCTCCGTTCACCATCTCTTGCCCTCGCTTCTGCTGCTCTCGCTTAGCCTCACTGATCGCATCTCTTCGACCAACAACGTCTGCTCTGGAGGTGAGAGGGCCAAATTCTGGAGGTGAGAGGTCTAAAGCGGTCATTTGGTGTGGAGGTGAGATATACAAAGAGACGTGTCGATCCGATTACATCAGGTTTAAAAATAAATTAATTCTCGTTAGTATTCACATTAGAATTCGTTTAATCCAAAATAAATTCTAATGTTTAAATTTTATTTTAAATAAACAACGTTGATGTGGCAAGCTAAAAATTCAAAGAAAAACTTGTCTTTTATATACACGATTTTTCATCTATTTCAAAATCTTTCAATTTAGTAATATAAGATTAACAAAAACAGAAGATCATACCTCCTCCTGATGTAGTGGTCTTTCAAACCACTACAAATTTTATCCCTAATAATAAAATCCATATCCAAATCAATCTTTTAGTGCTAGAGGTTATAACGGTAATGCTTCTCAATTTCATCTTAAACATGTTTGATCTCATTGTTGAACCACAAATCATCGTGTAACTAAATAATACAAATTACATGTTTTTTCTACTAGTTATGGCTTCTTAATCCCGGTAATCCTCAACATCATTATTTTTTATCAATTTTTTCTTCTAGAGTTAATATTATTTCTCAAGATTTTTGGTTCCTACCTTTACCTTCCTCCTCCACCGTTGCCACCTTCTCTGCTCATAAAGGAGCAATTGCAAGAGATGGTCTTCCATTTAAATTCATTCGGTATTGGCAATTTCACCACTTGTCTTCAACAACATGTGTGAAACCTGCTTACGTTAGAAAAAAAAAGGTTAAACGTCTCATTAATGAGACATTTTATTTTTGTTTAATGGTAATGAAATGAGATTTTAGCCAATACATAAAGGAACATGGAGTGATTCTAATTAAGGGTTATTTTTAAGGAAATATAAAAAAAGGAATAACTAATTTGATAGAAGAAACCAAGAACAAAAGGAAGAAATTGAGAGAGAGAGTGGGGAATAGAGGGTAGGATCACCTTCATCATTCAACCGCTGCCAGAGCATCGTCACCATCACTAGAAACAACATTTACATCACTCGATCATCGAGAACAAAGCAAAACATTCATCATTGTTAATTGTATCAATGATGTTTTTAAGATAGTAGTATAATATTCTATTTTTCATGTTTAAAATGGAGGAATGAAAACTGTAAAATATTTAGAAAATGGTAACCGTAGATTTGGAACATCATTATTTGAAGGTTTCATAAATATCAAAAATTTGTGTGCTTAGTGTAGGAGTTCGTACGGGGGTTCGATTATTCATAAATGCATAATTTGGGTCTAATAAGATAGCGACAGAATATGATAAAATTTTCAGGAGAATGGGGAGCGTCGAAAAAAATGTTTGACCAAAGCATTTTTATTGAAAAAAATTGGATAGTTGGAAACGTCCAGTCGAGCAAGAAATTGCTCTGATAAAACATTTTCTCTTTATAAGAGGATCGAGTAATATTTGTGGTTGTGTATCATGCATCTTGCAGAGAATTCCAAGACACGAGGGAAGCCATATGATTTTTTTAAATTAAATGGATCATGAGGGTCGATCTTGGGTCGTGGTGCTCAGGTGGGGACAAAAACTAAATGAAAGACATGAAGATATGAGAAGATTGTATGGCATAAGGAATATCGAATAGAGATGATAGTATCCGACTCCTTGAGATCGCGATGGAAGGGGTAACATGTGCTAATATTCGATGTGATTTTGCAAGCGATATAGCCAGGAGCCTGGGGTCAGTAAGCCTTACGAGCGCAGACATTGTGCTGGATTTCAGTGAGACTTTCTAAGCACCTGTTATATTTGCTTTTATCTAGAGGAATCTTTCGCGAGTTTTGCTAGAAGATTGGGAGCATCTGGACATTGCGAGCGCTATACGAGCTGGGGTCCAGTGGGACATTACGAGAAATAATTATGATAATTATATTAGTTGTGAATGCAGTAAAAATTGGATCGGAGTTTGTTTGTGTTGTTTCAGGTAGTTGAGAAAACTAAGGGAGGTGATTTCAAATTAAAGGAGACTGGAGCAAGTCAACGAGAAGATTGAGGAGAAGATTGAGGAACCAAGAGAATCGACCGGATTCAAAGCTGAAGAGATTTCAGCATGACGGCGCGGCGGAACAACCGGTGGTGGTTGCTGAGCCGAGAGAAAAGGCAGATAAATTGATCTGAAATCAAGAAGGACGATCAACGAATCTGTGGATATTATCTGGAGTACACAAAACACAGAATAAGGGAGTTCAGAGTTTAGGTGTACTTAATTGGTCAGTATCGTTGAGGTACAGAAAACAGTGAACTAGGGAGTTCAATGTTTTTAGGTGTATCTAATTGGATACTGTGTGGTGAGTGAAAACAGTGGTGGTTGTATTTACAAGTCTAACTCAGGGGGAGTTATCCGTGGAGGTCTTTAGTACATTGTAGAAACCAACAAGTGTACCTAAAGATTGACAAGTAAATAACATAACTGTTTGATATCGTCTGGTCTATTAAATATCGATTCAATAGTCTATCTTCTACAAGATTTCAATTGGTATCAGAGCAGGTAACCAAAATTTAGAGTAAAATCTAAAAACTGGTTGGAGATCCAAGAAGAAGACTAGAATGGAAGGACCAAGAGACATGTATTCGTTCGGTAAACCAGTTATGTTAGATTCAACAAATTATGGATACTGAAAAGTAAAGAATCGAGCAAGCATTCGAGGAATTGATGAAGATGCCTGGAATGCAGTAAAAAACGGATGGACACCACCTACTGTGATTGACGAAAATGGAAAAGAAAAAGAAAAACCATCATATCAGTGGACACCTAGCGAAAAGAGAAGTTCGACGTTTAACGCAAAAGCCTTAACAGCTATTTTCTCTTCAGTTGACATAAATGAATTCAAACAGATTCAAGGGTGTGAATCATCTAAGGAGGCATGGGACACGTTAGAAACCATTCATGAAGGCACAACAAGTGTGAAGAGAACACGGCTAGATATGTTGGAGCACCAGTTTGAAAAACTGGAAATGGGAGAATACGAAAGTGTGAAGGAATTCAGTGGACGGATGAATGCAATTGCAAACGAAGTAAGTGTACTGGGACAAAACCTAGATGACAAGAAACTCGTCAAGAAGCTATTAAGATGTCTTCCGAAGAAGTTCCATGCTCAGAAAGTAGCCATGAATATGTCCTTGAACACTGATACAACCAGTTTTAAGGAAATAGTAGGAATCTTAGCAGCGTATGAACTGGAATTGCAACTGGAACAAGGAGATACAGCAAAAGAGGGAAGCAAAGGAGTTGTGCTACAAGCTGTCTCAGAAAACACCAGGTTAGATAATCTTGAAGAAAACATCGTATTACTAACCAGAAAATTTGGAAAATTTATGAAGAGAAAGTCTAGAACAAGGAAAATGTCAACTGAAGATGTTGGATTTAGAAAGGAGAACAAATCCAGTTCACAATGTTATGAATGTAAAGGATATGGGCACTTTAAATCGGACTGTCCCAGTATCACAAAAAGGGAAAATATGCTGAAGAATCTCAGAGAGACACAGTGTTTTAAATGTAAGGGTTTTGGCCACACAAAGAACGAATGTGCTGACAATAATTCAGTGAAAGGTAAGTCACTAATCATGCTGAGTGACTCAAGTTCTGAATCTGGAGAAGAGTCAGAAGAGGAACATTCCAGTTTCGTTGCTTTCATAGGAATCATTGATGAGAACGACAA
>CM071868.1:28828255-28839364 GCA_036759665.1 Gynandropsis gynandra | reverse complement strand
TTTTTTTTTTTTGCATACACACTAGGCTTCTAGGATGTCGGATTTGAAGGGATCCAGCCTCTACTTAGACCCAGACTACTGATGACGGTATACTCATGCATCTCGTGTGAGAGTGCAGCGGAGTAGGTGGCTTTTTGTGCCTTGCCCTTAGGACGTAGAAAGATGATCGCCAACCCACCACTTAGACCCGAGCCACCGAAGGAGTAACAAGGTCGATGCACTCATATCGATTTTTGATCATGCTTATTAGGCACTATTTCTATCGACAGCGGAGTGTTAGTGTGTGCTTTTTAATCTGCAAAACGAGCTCGATTTTGAAAGTTTCGTTAAATCTAGGCATTAACGCATAATCCAAACATCCATTACAAATCTGATATCCCCAAACCATAGCTAGAGGCTTAGTCAGTCATGGAATCTACTGTAAAATAAGAGAAATAAACCCTAGACATGATAAAGAGTAAGAAATACGATTCCTCGATCTTCCCTATCTTGATACCGAAGTCCGGATTGTTGTCTCTCTTCTTCTCCAGCTTCACCCGAGTTTCTCCTTGTGTTTTTCAGTCCCTCTCTTACCTATACATCGTCCTTCATGCCCTAGATCGCCCCCCTCTCTTTGTAATTCAAGTTTGAATTAAAAAAACCGAAGTTGTTGAGAAAAAAAGGGGAGCCCGCACGGGCACAAGCTCTACCCGCGCGGGGTTAGTGATCTTCAGCCAGAGCGGGCTCTTCACCAGCCCGACCAGGGCTCTTTTTGCTGGTCATGTGCAGCCCGAGCAGGCACCTTAGCCACCCCGTGCGGGCAAGGGTTCTTCAGCCAAATCCGGGCGTTGTCAAGCCTCCCCGAGTCGTGCAAACTTTGCTGGAGTTACAGTCCGTGCGGGGCCTCTTCCAAGCCCAAGCGGGCTGAGTTATCTCTTGTTTTCGTTCCTTTCGCTCGATGCTTGGGTGTTCTGTTTGATTCTGTGGCCTGAAGTTGCTCCAAATGGCTTGTAGCTCCCATTATACGCGGTTGAATCCAAGAATCGACATTCTAAAGCTCGAATCGGCCTTGTCGCCTTAAAACCTAAAAATCAACAAAAAGGGAGTATATAAAGAACATTCGTGTCGGATTCGTAAGTTGTGCTATGAAAACTATGCGAAAATGATATGAATTCCTAGCTTAAAACTAACACACACTACGTTTTATCAAACTCCCCCAGACTTACTCTTTGCTCGTCCTCGAGAAAAACCTAGAGTCGAGTACAAGAGGAGCTAAACAAAAAATGGAGACTAGCACGAAAACTTCGAAGGATTAGTCATTATGCAAAACAACGCGTCACATGAACGTAAGCCTAAGCGTACCTAGTTCAAACTTCTATTAACCGAAAATCACGAGCCATGCAATCCTAGCAATAACCTAAGTCTATTTCATACCCCTAGACAACGTCCAAGCGATCTCCATATCAATTCCCGTAAGCTTGAGATATTATTAGACTCGTATTCTCGTTCTTATTTTTCTTTTCTTTTTTTATATAGATCCACGCTTGGTTTCTAGGATGTCGAAGTCGAAGAGGGATGGCTTTCTACCTGGACCCAGGCTGCCTATGGCACACTCATAAGGTCTCTTAACCTTAGCGGAGTGAGGATGTGCATCATTGAAGAGAATTTCTTTTACCAAAGATTACGCATCAACTCTAACCCTTAGGACGTAGAATAGCGCCTCAACCTACCACTTATAACCGAACCATCGATCTCGATGTACTCATGTCAATGTAAACCTGAAATAGTTAGAAACTTATCCAAGGTGACAACGAAGTATAAGCGTGTGGAATCTAATAATCCATGAACGGTAAAATATATTGATAACATGTAATCCGTCGTAGTATTCATCTACCATTTCGTGTTTTGTGTAGGAAATGAAGACATGAAGGAAAACACGAGTGATTACGGCAATTCCACCCCGAAAACGTGTTTGAACAGCAAGATACAACATGTGCACGGTCACGGATCCAAATCGAACATTCAAGCATCGAGCGAAAGGAGCAGAAACAACAATTGTTGTGCTGCACGCTCGGGCATGGAGCAAGCCCGCTCGGGCTGAGGTTGTGCAAATAGAACCAAAAATCCCCGAAACTCAGCCCGAATCGGGCTGATAGACAACATGGTCGGGCAAGCAAGTCCGCTCGGGCTGTGTATTGGACAAGATCGGGCTGCATTTAAGACCACAACATCCCCGAAACCCAGCTCGACTCGGGCTGGTAAACCACACGCACGGGCGAGCAAGCCCGATCGGGCTGGATGTGTTACACGACCGGGCTGACTTCTGCACGAGTGGGTGCAAAGTGTGCCCGCGTGGGCCGCCTAATCCGGAACAACCTAATTTGAAAGTTTGAACGGGAAATTAAAGAAAAAATAAGCCATCTAGGGCAAGGGGATGAGGCACAGACCAGAGGAGACACCTAGAGACACAAGAGAAAGAGGAGAGAACACGGATTGAAGACTTTGGCCACCCAAAGGATTCATCCGAAGCCAACGCTCGGGATGATAGGGGAGACGAACACTTACTTCATTTTTGTTTGCTTCTCTATGTATTCTGAGTAGATCTGTTGTCATGGGTTAGGGATGCCATTGTAATGGATAGTTTGATTTATTAATGCTTGATTTCGGTTTTGTTCAATTGAATGGTTCGATAGGTTATAGATTTGTTCGTAATGCCTTCATACGTCGTTAATTTCATGATTGAATAAGACTAGATCTATTCTACTGGGATTAGGCACGTTTGAAGGAGATAAGAGATTCGTCTAGGCTTGGGAGAGTCGGGCTTGAGTCTCATGAATGAACCTTCGAATGAATAAGGTTAATGAGAATCTGACCGATCGGTTAACCTATTTAGGAACGGTAATAATCGAGGTAGAATTCCCATTGTTCTTAATGAATCTAGAAGTTCCGCGCTACATAGGGATATGAGCGACGTTGATTTCCTAGATAGAGGATTTAGGCTTGGGAGAGTCATTTCCATTTATAGAGGTCGAGTTCCTATCCGACATTAGAGGTCGAATTCCCCATTGTTCTTCATGCATCTAGAAGTTCCGCACTACATAGGGATATGAGTGACGTTGATTTCCTAGGTAGAAGATTTAGGCTTGGGAGGGCCATTTCTAGAATTAGAGGTTGAATTCACTATTGTTCTTAACGCATATGGATGTTCCGCACTACATCGGGAGATGAGTGATGTTGATTTCCTAGGTAGACAATTAGATATTAGTTCCCCATCGATTGATATAAACCGATTTCATGATCCAAGAAACATCCATTGCATGTTCCGGTAATTCCGACACCCATGATACACGTCATTGCCTAGTCTAGCTTCGTTTTCTTTACTTATCTTTATTTACTAGTTCGTTATTCATCTATTGATCGATCTTCTACTCGTGACATCTTAGTTCTAACACTGCACTAGTCCCCAGAGTCCGACCATCAAGTTTTTGGCGCCATTGCAAGGGACTAGTCACGGTTTTTAGAATTAGGGTTTCGTTGAGTCGAGATCCAGTCCTTTCCGAGTCTTTTGTTTGTTTTTGTTTTTTTTTGCATTTTTCTTTTATTTTGAGTCCTTGCATCTCTTCCGAGCTGAGCTATTGTTTGTTGCTTTCCTACGTGCAGACTATTCGGTAGATGTCTAGGAGTTCGAGAGGCAAAGAACTCCTCTTCGACCCCGATATTGACAAGACTACGCGAGCATTAAAGAAACATCAAAAAGCGAGGCATAGTAATTCCGATAATATTGAGGAAACGACAAGTGAGCGTGAAACATATCTATCTAGTGAAGAAGAGATGGCACAGGAGGAAGCCCCGGAAAATTACGGGGCGTATACAGCGCCTAAACACATGCAGCTTCTCTCCTGAATTCGAAGGCCCGAGATAAATCGGAATAGATTTGAGTTACAACCGGCCTTCATTCTGATGTTGAGTCAATCGCCATTCAGGGGACGATCTATGGAAGATCCTAATCAGCATCTCACTCAGTTCAAGATGCTGTGTTCGAACATGAAAGCTTACCCCAGAATAAATGATGAAGCGATTATTTTGCTTGCCTTCCCGTTCTCAATTAGGGAGCATGCACTCGAGTGGCTCTACACGCTACCTCCAGATTCTATTCATACGTGGAACCAGCTTGAAGAATGCTTCATGATGTGATTTTTCTCACCCCACAAGATGCAGCTATGGAAGAACAAGATTAATTCGTTTGACAAGAGGATAAAGAGAGTCTTCCAGAGGCGTGGCTGAGATTTAAAGGATATCAACGCGAATGCCCACACCACGGGATGGATAAAAGATACCTTATCGCCACATTCATTGAGGGTTTCGTGATGAAGTTCGTGATTGGTTGAACGCTGCTTGTGGAGGTTCTCTACATGACCTCCTGTTCACCGCTATTGAGGCTAAGATTGAGAAGATGGCCGAGGGAAGAAATATTATGTCGGGAGAATTTAATCGTCGCAATCTAGCCAAGGGAGCGGACAACGAGGTGCTTGCATTGCAAACTGAGCTTGCCGAGTTGAAGTTGCAATTGGTAAACATGCACCAAGCGTCTCCCGATTCTCACGGATTCAAGGATGTTGCAGATGTGAACTACGTTGCCAACAATCCATATTCCAACACCTACAATCCGGGCTGGAAGAATAATCCGAATCTTTCCTACAAGAATGCCGATAATGTTTTGAATCCGTTGCAAGGAAACTACCAGCCAAAGCCGTTTCAAAGCCAGCCACAACACCAGAATTTTCAGCGTAGAACGCAAGGATATCAAGGGTTTCAACCGAGAGGCGTACCAGCGCCACTTCCGCAACAAGAAAAAGGGAACACCGAGATCACGTCTATGCTCGCTCAGATTCTACATGGACAAAAAGAAATAAATGTTGAGCTGAATATTGTAAGACGAGATCAAGAAAAGCCAAGAAGCTAATGGGGGAAATGCAGACGCATTTAAAAATCCTAGACACCCAAGTGGCACAAATTACAGAAAATGCTCCTACCGACAAGGAGTTTTACCGAGAAAGCCTGAGCCAAATCCCCGTGAGCATTACAATGCCGTTATGTTGAGAAGCGGGATAGAACTTGCGGACGTCACACCCCATAACTTAGAGAGAGGAGAATGCTCAAAGAGTTCAACGAAAAAACCTAACGACCAAGATCATCAAAAGGAAGTACAAGTTGAGGATGAAGAAGAACCATATGTGGCACCGCCACCAAGACGCCCTCCACTTCCATTTCCCTCACGCCAAATGAAACAAAATGACAATTCACAATTTGCCAAGTTCGTAGAAAGGTGGAAGAAGATGGAGATTTCTATGCCTTTCCACGAGGCAATCACGCAAATCCCTTCCTACTCGAAGTTCCTCAAAGATATACTTACCAAGAAGCGTAGGGTGGAAGATGAGACAGTGATGATCATCGCTGCGACACATGCCGTTATCCAACACGGGATACCAAAGAAATTACCCGACCCAGGTACCTTCGTCATCCCTTGCAAGCTCGGAAATGTCTTCATCAACAATGCCCTATGCGACTTAGGGGCTAGCGTCAGCCTCATGCCGCTTGATTTGTACAAGAAACTTGATTTGGGAGAGATGCAACCCACGAAGATCGTATTACATATGGATGATCGTTCGGTGAAACACCTGATAGGCATTGTGGAGGATGTACCTCTCAAGGTAGGCAATTACTACGTCCCCATTGATTTCGTGGTTTTGGACATGAAGGAAGATGAATTTATACCGATCATTTTGGGAAGAACATTCCTCAATACTGCCAATGCGATCATCGACGTTGGGGGGGTAAACTAACGATGAAGATGGGGGAAGATACTGTAGAATTAGGGCTGATCAAGAACCTCAAGCAACCACTTTTTGCAGAATCCGTGTTCTCGGTGGATGTGATAGAAAAATTGGCAAGTGAAGTACTCGAAGAGTCTATGAATGTTGATATTTTGAGTGACCTATTGGATCCCACGACTAGAGATATGGATCAAGATGATAACCACGGGCACGACAACCCTCGATAGCTTCGAAAGAAACACAAGGCAAAGACGTACACGAACGGCCAGCACAAACCAGCAAGAAAAACACGACCAAGCATAGGCTGAATCCCAATCGTGCAACATTTTCGGTCAAAACCAGCAATGTACGCCCGACCTTTCAGAATGACAAGTTCGACAAAACGCTAATCTTGAGCAGCAACATGATCAGGCAAGAGAAGAGCATGGGAGAGCTGGATGATTTAGCAAAGCGGATGACAGATCCGAGTAGCATACCCGAACGAAGGACACGACGCAGGAGGCATCACACACGAAGGCAAGGACGCCGACCTCAACGGCGATGAGGAGAGCATTTGGTCAAGCTCACGACCTTAAACAAGCGCTTATCGGGAGGCAACCCGAATTTCGAACTTCTTTTTACATTTCATTTTTTTCGGACCTATTCTTATTCTTTTCACATTGATGTACTCGGTAGGTTGGTATTTCTTCTTTTGGATTGTGATTCGTTTTCAAAGGTTTTTCGACGTCGATATCATCCTTGAGAAAGAGACGCATACAATGTCCAGCAGCATCACCAACTCGGGACAGATACACAAGGTGCACACATTCTAACCCTTATTTTCTCGTAATTGGTATGCGGTATTCTCTTAGGTCTTGAACACCGGGACGATGTTTCATTCAAGTCTGGGGGAGTAATCGTCGAGTATCACGAATGTGATTAGGATTAGATGTTGATTCTTTTTGTTATTTTTAGGAATAAACAAATGGATACCTAGCATGAAATTTCGAGATTTAGTGATTATTTTACATCGAATCGTGAACAATAGTCTAGGTTTGCTTAGAAGTCTTTTGGATACCAATTAGTCGAGCAGTTGTGCTTGAAACCATGATCTATAGTTGCATTCATCTCCTAGGTTTGAGTACCAAGTATCCATATCTCCGTGTATACCGATTGATCTTTGCTTTGTTTGATATTTTTTATCGTTCATTGATCATTAGATTCCACACGCTTATACTCCGCTGTCAATTGTTTTTCTTGGATAAGTTTCTAACTACTTCAGGTTTTCATTGACATGAGTACATCGAGATCGATGGTTCGAGTCTAAGTGGTGGGTTGAGGCGCTATTCTACTCGAAAGAAACACAAGGCAAAGACGTACACGAACGGCCAGCACAAACCAGCAAGAAAAACACGACCAAGCATAGGCTGAATCCCAATCGTGCAACATTTTCGGTCAAAACCAGCAATGTACGCCCGACCTTTCAGAATGACAAGTTCGACAAAACGCTAATCTTGAGCAGCAACATGATCAGGCAAGAGAAGAGCATGGGAGAGCTGGATGATTTAGCAAAGCGGATGACAGATCCGAGTAGCATACCCGAACGAAGGACACGACGCAGGAGGCATCACACACGAAGGCAAGGACGCCGACCTCAACGGCGATGAGGAGAGCATTTGGTCAAGCTCACGACCTTAAACAAGCGCTTATCGGGAGGCAACCCGAATTTCGAACTTCTTTTTACATTTCATTTTTTTCGGACCTATTCTTATTCTTTTCACATTGATGTACTCGGTAGGTTGGTATTTCTTCTTTTGGATTGTGATTCGTTTTCAAAGGTTTTTCGACGTCGATATCATCCTTGAGAAAGAGACGCATACAATGTCCAGCAGCATCACCAACTCGGGACAGATACACAAGGTGCACACATTCTAACCCTTATTTTCTCGTAATTGGTATGCGGTATTCTCTTAGGTCTTGAACACCGGGACGATGTTTCATTCAAGTCTGGGGGAGTAATCGTCGAGTATCACGAATGTGATTAGGATTAGATGTTGATTCTTTTTGTTATTTTTAGGAATAAACAAATGGATACCTAGCATGAAATTTCGAGATTTAGTGATTATTTTACATCGAATCGTGAACAATAGTCTAGGTTTGCTTAGAAGTCTTTTGGATACCGATTAGTCGAGCAGTTGTGCTTGAAACCATGATCTATAGTTGCATTCATCTCCTAGGTTTGAGTACCAAGTATCCATATCTCCGTGTATACCGATTGATCTTTGCTTTGTTTGATATTTTTTATCGTTCATTGATCATTAGATTCCACACGCTTATACTCCGCTGTCAATTGTTTTTCTTGGATAAGTTTCTAACTACTTCAGGTTTTCATTGACATGAGTACATCGAGATCGATGGTTCGAGTCTAAGTGGTGGGTTGAGGCGCTATTCTACGTCCTAAGGGTTAGAGTTGAGGCGTAATCTTGAAAAAAAAAGAAAAAAATGTTCTTCAATGACGCACCTCTTCACTCCGCTTAGGTTATAATACCTTATGAGTGTGCCATAGGCAGCCTGGGTCTAAGTATAAAGCCATCCCTCTTCGACTTCAACGTCCTAGGAACCAAGCGTGGATCTATAAAAAAATGATAGAAAAAAAGAAAAGAGAATAAGAACGAGAATACGAGTTTACTGATATCTCAAGCTTAGGGAATTGGTATGGAGATCGCTTGGACGTTGTCTAGGGGTATGAAATAGACTTAGGTTATTGGTAGGATTGCATGGCTCATGACTTACGGTTGATAGAAGTCTGAACTAGGTATGCTTAGGCTTGCGTTCATGTGACACGTTGTTCTGCATGATTGCTATCCCTTTGAAGTTTTCGTGCTAGTGTCCATTGTTGTTTAACTCTTCTTGTACTCGACTTTAGTTTTTGCTCGAGGACGAGAAAAGGTTAAGTCTGGGGGAGTTTGATAACATGTAACCCGTCGTAGTATTTATATAATTCTTAGGTTTAGTTTTGATTAGATTTCTTGGACTTTACCGATTTATTGGGGTTATTCGAGGATTTAATCTGCCATTCCGTGTTTTGCGTAGGAAATGAAGATATAACGGAAAACACGAATGATTACCCCAATTCCACCCCGAAAACGTGTTTGAACAGCAAGATACAACAAGTGCACGACCACAAATCCAAATCGAACATTCAAGCATCGAGCGAAAGGAGCGGAAACAACAATTGGTGTGCTGCACGCTCGGGCATGGAGCAAGCCCGCTCTGGTTGAGGTTGTGAAAATAGAACCAAAAATCCCCGATACTCAGCCCAACTCGGGCTAATAGACAACATGGTCGGGCAAGCAAGCCCGGTCGGGCTGTGTATTGGACACGATCGGGTTGCACTTAAGACCAGAAAATCCCCGATACCCAGCCCGACCCAGTCTGGTAAACCACACGCACGGGCGAGCAAGCCCGATCGGGTTGGATGTGTTACACAACCGGGCTGACTTCTGCTCGAGCGAGTGCAAAGTGTGCCCGCGCAGGCCGCCTAAACCAGAACAACCTAATTTGAAAGTTTGAATGGGCAATTAAAGGAAAAAAAAGCCATCTGGGGCAAGGGGACGAGGCACAGACTAGAGGAGTCACCTAGAGACATAGGAGAGAACACGGATTGAAGACTTTGGCCACCCAAAGGATTCATCTGAAGCCAACGCTCGGGATAATAGGGGAGACGAACACTTACTTCGTTTTTGTTTGCTTCTCTATGTATTCTGAGTAGATCTATGTTCATAGGTTAGGGATGCCATTGTAATGGATAGTTTTATTTATTAATGCTTGATTTCGGTTTTGTTCAATTGAATGGTTTGATAGGTTATAGATTTGTGCATAATGCCTTCATACGTTGTTGATTTCATGCTTGAATAAGACTAGATCTATTCTACTGAGATTAGGCACGTTTGGGGGAGATTAGAGATTCGTCTAGGCTTGGGAGAGTCGGGCTTGCGTCTCATGAATGAACCTTCGAATGAATAAGGTTAATGAGAATCTGACCTATCGGTTAACCTTTTTAGGAACGGTAATAATCGAGGTAGAATTCCCATTGTTCTTAATGCATCTAGAAGTTCCGCGCTACATAGGGATATGAGCGACGTTGATTTCCTAGATAGAGGATTTAGGCTTGGGAGAGTCATTTCCGTTTATAGAGGTCGAGTTCCCATCCGACATTAGAGGTCGAGTTCCCCATTGTTCTTCATGCATCTAGAAGTTCCGCACTACATAGGGATATGAGTGACGTTGATTTCCTAGGTAGAAGATTTAGGCTTGGGAGAGTCATTTCTAGAATTAGAGGTTTAATTCCCTATTCTTCTTAACGCGTTTAGACGTTCTGCACTACATCGTGAGATATGTGACGTTGATTTCCTTAGTAGAGGATTAGATATTAGTTCCCCATCGATTGATACAAACCGATTTCATGATCCATAGAAAAATCCATTGCATGTTCAGGTATTCCCCACACCCATGATACACGTCATTGCCTAGTCTAGCTTCGTTATCTTTACTTATCTTTATTTTCTAGTTCATTATTCCTCTATTGATCAATCTTCTTCTCGTGACATCTTATCTCTAATACTGCACTAGTCCCCAGAGTTCAACCCTTGTACTATGACGTGTGGAAACACGAGTTATAATTAACCTAGTCCACTTCACCGCAAGTATACGGATCTTGTAGTACCAGGGTCGATCTCAGGGACTAAAACAGCTAAACTAAGAACGAGACTAAACTAAGACGAGAGATGATAAGATGGGATATGGTCCTAATTTTCCTAAACTATCCTAATGGTGACCAACGAAGCTAGGGTAAGGATAAAACTAGATATGATGAATACTACGGGTGTACGGGATACCGGGAATTGCATAGATGAACGACTAAGGATCATAGATCTATAACATCCTCTTGACTACGGGAAATTCATGCTCTAAGGTGAGGAGTGATTCTTCCGAGCCTAAACCTCCTAACCATGGATACATGCAACCCTACCTTCCAGCAGCGATTAACATATACCATGGCAGCGTTACGATCGCAATCACTATCCCTAAGATGGCTAACCGACCGGTCAGATTCTCATTAACCAAAGCTTAATCTACTACTTAGCGAACCGGATTCGTTCCTTAACCTTCCAACAAGGTTCGAGATCCTATGTTGTTGAGCGGTCAGCACTAACATATGATTGATATTGCTAAGCGTAGAACCGTAAATCAAGAGTAAAAATCATAAAACTAAGCATTAATGTAAAACATCGTTCATACATACATATCCGATATC
>CM071868.1:28738879-28791208 GCA_036759665.1 Gynandropsis gynandra | reverse complement strand
TAGTTTGTTTGAATTAAGGCCCCAACGGCCACAATGTATTTTCCTTTCTTGTTCTTTCTCGGTCATGATTTAAACCGAGCCTTTGTTTGTTTGAGGGAACAACCTTGAATTCGAATAAAAATTTTCTAAGTTCTTTTCAATTCTTGCGAGTTTTCGCAACCATTGTTTCTCTTGTGCTCCGGGAGTCCAAGACGAACGAGAGACTGTATCGAAGGTCACGTCCACAACCTTCGTGGTGTCTAGCGATCCACCCGTCCATCCATCCTTGAAGGATCGAGCGAGTACCCTTTGGCCTGTTCCCCTTCGTCCGCCTTCACCATCACCGAGTCTTGGCTAGAGAGTGCCCTTAGGCCTTCTACCAACTCAAAACCATTCCATTCTTGCGGCTTATGTTACGGAGCTTGTATCAGAAAGTCTAAAGAACATGAAAACCATACAAAACTGAAGTCTTGAATTGATCTCCAATGTTCCTTGAATGTCTCCTTCCCAAAAGCCTCCTTCTTCGATTCTCTCTCTACTCTCTCTCTCCTTGATTCAAAACTGAAAACTAACTCTCAAACTCCAGCCCTTCGACCCCTAGCACCTCTTCTTCCTTTTCCTTCTTCTTTTCTTTCCTTTTCTCCTGGTTTTTCCCTTTTTGTCGTTCAGTTCTTTTCCTTTTGTTGCAGCAGTCACCGATTTTGCCTTTTCATGAGTTTTTTCATTCTTGATTAAGTTGGGCAACGTTTCCATTACTTTCTCCAGCAAAATATCTCTTATTCCTCTTCTCAAAAGTCATTTTCCTTTTTCTATAAGTCACTAACAAGTTCCTTTTCATTTTAAGACAAATTAACTTACCTGGTGTTGCAGGTGACGGACGAGACCCACACAGGCTAAGTTTATGCCCCGCACGGGCGCGGCGCGCATGATCGCGATGTAAATAAAGCCTCCCCGCACGGGCTAGGGAGTGCTCGAGCGGGCTGGGGTGTGCCCCACACGGGCTGAGGTGTGCCCCGCGCGGGCTGGGGCCCCGAGCGTGCTGATGGCTTGCCCGACTCGTGCTCCATTTGCTGGACCAATTGCCGAACTAAAGGCCACGCGCGGGCTGGGGAGTGCCCCGCGCAGGCTGAGCTTGTTCCTCGCCGATTCTCGTCCCGTTTGTTCCCTGATGATCCTCGTTGTTGGTACTTTGTCTCATGTACGTCCTTTAGCTCCAAAATAAACCGAATACGCATTAAAACCTGAAAGAACACGAAAACACGAAAACGAGTAAAACAGATACAAAATCATACGTAATCATCGTATCTATATCATAAACATCTCTTAAATCATTCGAGAAATACGTATAAAAACGAGATTATCAAAATCCCCCATACTTGAATGTTTGCTTGTCCCTAAGCAAATGGAAACGTGGAACACATGGGGTATACAAAATCCGAGAATTCCCCTTTCTCCTAGAAATATCGCTAAAGCGAACCTAACCGATCAACTAGCAAGTCGAGAGCAAATTCGGCCTACTTAGATCTTCAGTCTTCATCCTAGGTTCACCAAGGCTACCCACGAGAAAGTAAATCGGAGGAAAACTAAACAAGCCACCGTAACTCTCTCCACCTATCAAGACTTCAGACAAATGCTAAACCTAGAACAACCGAGCATACTTGTTTCTTTCCGAGCTTCTTTCTCTCTTTTTTTTTCTTTTCTTTTTTTTCTTTTTTTTTTCTTTTTTCTTTTCTTTTGTTTTTATGTCTTCTGCTTTTTTTTCTTTTTTTTCTTTTTTTTTCTTTTTTCGTTATGCATACACACTAGGCTTCTAGGACGTCGGATTTGAAGTGATTCAGCCTCTACTTAGACCCAGATTACCGATGACGGTATACTCATGCATCTCGTTCAAGAGTGCAGCGGAGTAGGCGGCGTTTTTATTGTGCCATGCCCTTAGGACGTAGAAAGATGATCGCCAACCCACCACTAAAACCCGATTCATCGAAAGAGTATCAAGGTCAATGCACTCATATCGATTTTAGATCATGCTTTTAGGCATTATTTCTATCGACAGCGGAGTGTTAGTGTGTGCTCTTAATCTGCAAAATAAGCTCGATTTCATACGATCTAATATTCCTCATAAAAAAAGTAAAGCATCATCTATACGAAGTATGACCATCTGAATAGAGAGAATAAATGATAAACTAGCCTAGCAACCTCGTCTAAACCTCCCACAAGCAACACTAGGATTCCCAAAGAATTACGACCTATTGTTTTTCAGCCGACTAATAAGCTCTAACGCTTAAGAAAAAAACTAGCTTAAACATGCAAAATCTCACGGAAAATGCCAACTTCTTAAGTATCCTAGGTTTAGGGTTCATCTCAAAACGTGGCACCGGACAAGTGCCTAGGACGACTCTGACTCACGAAAGCAACAACAAACTAAAACCTACAAAATCAAAGAGAAAATGAAAGAAAATGAAACGAATCACCTGACAAACGTGAGCTTCTGCCCCAGACTTGAATTGAACGGCGTCCTATACGTGAAGCTCCGATGGAGGGTAAGGGAAGTGAAGTCACGTCTGTGGTGGTATATTTTTTTTGTGTTTTTTCCTTTTTTAAATTAACCGAGTCATGAACTAAAAACTAAGAAAAATAGAAAACAAACAGCTGGGTTGCCTCCCAGAAAGCGCTTATTTAACGTCTTTAAGCTTTGACGTCTCCATTCCTCATGCGTGCGCGATGGGTAGATCGGAAAGGGAAATGGAGTTTCCATTTTCGATCGGTTGCGCAGCTTGGTAGAGCTTTAGCCACTGTCCATTAGCTTTGAATGTCCGCTCGTCTCGCTCCAAAGTTCTACTGCTCCATGCGGGAATACCTCTCGTATCTGAAAAGGACCAGACCAACGGGACCGTAGTTTGCCCGGAAAAAGCTTAAGACGAGAATTAAATAGTAGAACTAAATCACCTGGCTGAAAGTCATGAGGTATGATCTTTTTGTCGTGCCATCCCTTAGTCAAGGTTTCTTTCTTTGGCACATCATGCACGGGATTCACTCGTTCGCTGCCCGAGGGTGGATAAATGGTATCAGCATCGAAAAGTTTTGTGACATCTTTTTTCATTACCTTTTGCATGTTCGGGTGCAGCCTTCTTTGAGTTTCGGTGGAAGGTTCGTGGTTGTCTTCCGTATAATTTCCGTATATACATATTGAAGAGCTAATGTCCTACGCTTCTTTACGCGTGTGGGTTGTTTTCTCATCTCATCTGCACTCAAGTTAGCATTCATAACAGCAGGATATATTTTATCGCATTCAACGTACTCATACCGAAAAGAAGACGGAGGTGGCTCGGGCTCAAGTTTGGACGTCTTCTCCACTGCGAAACCAGCCTGCATTTCGTGTGGTATCTCCTCATGTGGGGCGTCTCCTAGTGCTGCAATAGCACTCATGAATTTCGTGTATAGCTTGGCTCCTTCGTCCGTAGATCCTGCATCTTTGCAAACTCGTGTTAAGCATCGCATAAGAGGATCGGAAACACTTACTTGATCATGCGTGTCTTGTGCTAACTTGTCCAGCAAATCGACTGTAAAGCAAGACTCCTTGAATGAGGGTCCATTCATGGGGCTGGACCAGTTGAATTCTATCGTCTCATCTCTGACACGTAAGGAAAGCTTTCCTTGTTGTACGTTTATCATGGCACCTGTAGTAGCTAGGAACGGTCTACCAAGAATAATAGGTTTCCTACCATCTTCCTTTATTTCAAGTACAATAAAATCAGTGGGAATGCAAAGCTTACCTACCATGGTGGGAACGTTTTCAACAATTCCCACCGGATACCTTACCGAACGATCCGCGAGGAGTAGACACATCTTTGTAGGTTTGAGATTCCCGTAGTCCATCCGCTTGAAAACCGAGTGTGTCATGATGCTCACGCTTGCTCCTAAATCACACAATGCATTTTCAATATCAAGATTACCTATTGTGCATGGAATGGAGAAGCTTCTGGGGTCCTTCAACTTCGGTGGCAGCTTGTTTTGAAGGATAGCGCTACATTCCTTGGTGAGTGCTACAGTCTCGTTCTCTTCGATATGCCTCTGTTTGGAAAGAACCTCTTTGATGATTTTCGCGTGATTAGGCATTTTTTGGAGGGGTTCCACGAATGGGATGTTGATGTCAAGCTTCTTGAGACCCTCTACAAATCTGCCCACTCTCTCTTCGTTCTTGCTGCTCACTAACCGTTGAGGAAACAGTATAGAAGGTTTGTACGCTGGTGGAGCAACATATGGCTTATCTAAATCTGGTTCAACTCCTTCCATAATCGAAATCGTACCTTTGCCTCTTTTCATGGACGTTCCAGCAGCTTGCTCTTGCTTTTTGGAGGGCGAATGCTCAATCACATCACTGCTGCACACAGAAATAGCGTTCACGTACTCTATCGGGTTTAACTCGGGTTTACCAGGAAGCTGTACGGGATTCTGAGAGGATGAGGCAGCCTGCTGTGCTATAGAGTTCTCTAAGCTCTTCACATGGTTGCTCAAGGATTCCATCTGAGTTTTGAGCTCGTTGATTGTTGTCCCCACATCCACATCGAATTCGGCTTGAGTCGATTGTTGCTGTCTTTGCTCCTTGATCAATTTGAGCATTACCGCCTCAAGGTTTGAAGAAGGGGCTTGAGGAGGTTGAGGAGCTTATGGAACTGGCTGAGCATGCTGAAATTGCTGGTAATTTTGCTGGTATGGCTGCTATGGTTGCTGAAATCCCGAATACTTCATCGGTTGAGTCGTTCGGTATGACAAGTTCGGGTGATTCCTCCAATTCGGGTTGTAGGTATTCCCCAATTGTGTGTTTCCTTGATGTTGGGCATAGTTCATTTGTTCGAAGTCTTCATGTACCGTGCATTGATACGCTACATGCTCCGTATCTCCGCAATTCACACAGTACATGGCGTTTGCTGCGTTGCCCGTTGCTCTGCTCTGATTCGGCTTGTATAGGCGATGAGTGTTGTTAGGCATACCTCTTGGTGTTGAACACATAGTGTGGTTCATGGCGAGGTTATCGATCAGCTTGTATGCCTCCTCCACACTCAGATCCATAAATGATCCTCGAGCAGCGTTATCCAACGTCGTTTGGTGTTCGTCGACAATTCCATTGTAAAAGGTTTGGATAACGTACCGCTGCTCGAGACCATGGTGTGGACACATTTGTAGAAGATCCTTAAATCTGCCCCACGCTTCAAACAAAGTTTCTCCATCTCTGCATCTCAACGTTGTGATTTCCCCCCTCATATTAATCGTTTGCTCGGAGGAAAGAACCCTGAGAGGAACAATGTGCAGAGCTGGTCCCAAGTCATGATTGAACCAGCGGAAAGCGATTACAGCCAAGTTTTCGCTCGTCTCCCAATCGAGAAGGGGAAGAGACGTAGTAAGATCGCGTCCTCCGAGACTTCGTGTATCTTCAATATACCGGAATGCTCTAGGAAGTCTCTGAGGTGCTGATGGGGATCCTCGTGATTTCCACCCATGAATTGTTTCTGATAAAGCATGTTGATCATTGCCGACTTAACCTCAAACTGTTTTCTAGTAGCATCAGGCATCCTTATGGCTGTTTGCACGTTGTTCATGTTCGGTACCACGTAATCTCTGAGGTGACGTGGTGGAGGAGCTTGTGGTTCTCGCGTTTGAGGCGCGAGTTGCTGTTGCTGCATGTGCCCTAAATTACCGATAGGTAATTGAGGTTGTCCATGGCCGTTCTGATTATCCATCTCTCGTTGATCTGACGGCTCTGCGAAAATAAAAAAAGATTTAGGTAGAAAGAACGAAAGAAAAGAAAACAAAAAATAAAAACAAAACAAGAAAGACTCTAGGTTCGCGATGAAAATAAGGCCTCCCCGCACGGGCTAGGGAGTGCCCGAGCGGGCTGGGGTGTGACCCCGCGCGGGCTGGGGCCCCGAGCGTGCTGATGGCTTGCCCAACTCGTGCTCCATTTGCTGGACCAATTGCCGAACTAAAGGCCCCGCGCAGGCTAGGGAGTGCCCCGCGCCGGCTGAGCTTGTTCCTCGCCGATTCTTGTCCCATTTGTTCTGTGATGATCCTCGATGTCGGTACTTTGTCTCATGTACGTCGTTTAGCTCCAAAATAAACCGAATACGCATTAAAACTTGTAAGAAAACGAAAACACAAAAACGAGTAAAACGGATACAAAATCATACGTAAACATCGCATCTATATCGTAAACATCTCTAAAATCGTGCAAGAAATATGTATGAAAACGAGATGATCACACCTCCGCAACAAGAGGCAAATGCTGATATTACGTCCATGATCGCTCAGATATTACAAGGACAGAAAGATCAATACGCCGAGCTTAGAGGCATGAGAGCAAATCATGATGATGTAAAGAAGCAAGTTGTGGGAATTCAAACGCACTTGAAGATCTTAGACAACTAGGTCGCACAACTTGCAACAAGTTCATCTAAACCGCAAGGAATTCTACCGAGGAGACTGGAAGCGAATACCCGTGAGCAAGTCAACGCCAATTATCTAAAGAGTGCTAAGACGGTGGAGCAGTCCAATCCTTCGATGTTTGAAAGGGGTGAAGCATCCATCACAGCAGCGAAAAAGGCTATTGACGAGCTCAATGAGAAGCCTGAAGAGGAAGAGGAGCCAAAGTACGTAGGTATTCCCGAATTGTGTGTTTCCTTGCTGCTGGACATAGTTCATGTATTCCACGTCCTCTTGCAGTGTGCATTGATAAGCCATGTGTTCTGTATCTCCGCAATTCACGCAGTACATAGCGTTTGCTGCATTGCCCGTTGCTCTGTTCTGATTTGACTCATATAACCTCGAGTTCTGTTAGGCATACCTCTTGGTGTTGACCACATGGTGTGGTTCATGACGAGGTTATCGACCAGCTCGTATGCCTCCTCGACGCTTAGATCCATAAACGATCCTCTAGAAGCGTTATCCAACATCGTTCGGTGTTCATCTGAAATTCCATTGTATAAGGTTTGGATAACGTACCACTTTTCCAGACCATGATGTGGACACATCTGTAGAAGATCTTTACCACGCTCCAAACAATATTTCTCCATCTCTGTATCTAAATGTTGTGATTTCCCCCCTTATCAAAATCGTCTTGCTCGGAGGAAAGAATCGTGAGAGGAACAATGTGCAGAGCTGGTCCTAAGTCGTGATTGAACCAGTGGGAAGCGATTACAGCCAAGTTTTTGCTCGTCCCCCAATTGAGAAGGGGAAGAGACGCAATAAGATCGCATCCTACGAGACTCCATGTATCTTGAATGTACTGGAAAGCTCTAGGAAGTCTCTGAGGTGCTTATGGGGATCCTCGTGATTTCCACCCATGAATTGCTTCTGATAAAGCATGTTGATCATCGCCGGCTTAATTTCAAACTATTCTCTAGCAACAGCAGGCATCTGTATGGCTGTTTGCACGTTGTTCATATTCGGTACCACGTAGTCTCTAAGGCGACGTGGTAGAGGAGCCTGTGGTTCTCGCGGTTGAGGTACGAGTTGCTGTTGCTGCATATGTCCATGGTCGTTCTGATTATCCATCTCTCGTTGATCTGACGACTATACGAAGAACAAATAAAAACGATTTAGGTAGAAAGAACGAAAGAAAAGAAAACAAAAAAGAAAAACAAAACAACAGTGACTCTAGGCTTGAATCTAAAACGTGTTGACAATAGTCCCCGGCAACGGCGCCAAAAACTTGATGTGTATTCAAAGTTAAACAAATAACCTAAACTACTCGCAAGTGCACGGCACGTGTGTAGTACTTTAGGTGTCGATCCCACAGGGACTACGCGACACAACCTAAACTCAAACTATGAATCGAACTTGCTAACGAATGAAATATGGGGGTTTGAGAATGAAATACTAAAAACAATAAACTAACGAGTTCTTAACAGTAAGACAAACGTTCTAGGAATCCGGTTTCACCACAAGACTATAGAAACCAACAATCAACCTATCTAATCATGCAATCCCGATCAAGTTATCTAAGGCAGACGGCGATCAATCTATCTATCATGCAATCCCAGTTTAAGATATCTAAGGCAGAATCTAGTCAAGTTATCCCCTACTTTCGTGGCTGACACCTTAAGCTAAACTCATAAGTTCTATGATTCATCCGTTTTACCCTCAACCGTTGCTACCCTACTTTCGTGGCCTAACCTCGGTTGTTCTAAACCTAATCTTCTAGGACTAGAATTCTCCTTTCGGTCCTTCTCCTAATCCCTAACACATGCAGCTACTTGGCCTTTGTAAATACAAGTCATTCAAGTACTCAGAAAGAATAAATAAACGAAAACAGGAAATTGCATTCAAAGATAAATCAAAAGCGGTTTCAGGATAGCCATGGGCTAAGCCCTTCTCCAGAACAAAACAACTACTCGCTCATGCATCCAAAAGAAAACATAATCGAAGTAGAAAGTCTAAAGAACATAAAAACCAAACGAAACCGAAGTCCTGATTTGATCTTCAACGCCCCTTGAATGTCTCCTCCGCAAGAGTGTTCTTCTTCTCTGATTCTCTCTTTACTCTTTCTCTCAAGTATGAATTCTGAAAACTCACTCAATCTCCTCGAACCCTAGCTCCTCTCATATCCTTTGCTTCCTGTTTTCTTTCCTTTTCTCCTGGTTTTTCCTTTTGGTCGTTCACTCCTTTTTTCTTTTTCACAGCAGCCATTGTTTTTCCTTTTTCGTGTGTTTTCCATTTTGATTAAGTTGGGCAACGTTTCCATTCTTTTCTCTAGCAAAATATCTCTTATTCCTCTTCTCTAACATCATTTTCCTCTTTGTATATGTAACTAACAAGTTCCTTTTCGTGTTTAGACAAGTTTCCTTTCCTGGTTTTTGCAGATGACGGACGCGACCCATGCGGGCTGGTGTGCGTGCCCCGCACAGGCCGAGGTGTGATGCGCGTGTTTGCTGGAACTAGGCCCCGTGAGGGCTGTGGTGTGCCCTGCGCGGGCTGAGGCTTCACTTGATGCCCGTGCATGCTGATGACCTCCCCGGCCCGTGCTGAGTTTGCTGGAGGTTGTAGCCCGCGCGGGCTAGGGAAGGCCCCGCGTGGGCTGTGTTAGTTCTTGCTGATACTCGTCTTGTTTGCTCCGTTATGATCCTCGATGTTAGTATTTTTTTCCCGTGTACATTCTTTAGCTCAAAATGAACCGAATACGCATTAGAACCTGTAAGAACACAAAAACACCAAAACGAGTAAAACGGATACAAAATCATACGTAAACAACGCATCTATATCGTAAACATCTCTAAAATGGTGCAAGAAATACGTATAAAAATGAAATGATCACACACGTATGAGTGTTTCGATCTTCGCTGAGATTGTGAGACACACTACGTGGGATATAATTGTATACTTCGCTAGCACCGGGAATATAGTTGTATTTGGAACAAACTTTCTCTCTAAGTTAGCATATAAGATATGCGAAGAGCATATATATAGAGATACATGCAAAAACATAACGACGTATGAGCAAGTGGGAGATTGATGGAATCGTAATGAGGCTCGGACCGAGGTGAGGCCTCGGTCCGAGCTTCACCGTATTAAGGCTCAAATAGTTATATGCATTAAATCGAATATTTCGATTTGATTCCTCGAAATATTTCATTTAGATGCTCTAGAATATTCCAATTTGAATCCTGGATTCTTCTATTTAGATGCTATTACAAATAATTATAAAAGGATGCTAAGAGGTTAGCATCAAAACACACAATCAAAATAAAACTAGAGAGAAAGAATAGAGTTTAACAGAAAAACTCTGTTACAGTTTCGGCGCCCCCGTCATGCAGTTGACAGCAACGATCCGAGGCTTGATATGGACTATCCGTAGAGGTTCTACGCGTGAGGAGCTCCGTCTCTGACCATTCCGCCATATTCATCTGAAAAGGTACATAAATATGTTTATGATTTCTCATGTAAAAAATGTTAAATTGCCTAAATGCAACTAGATCTCATTATAGGTTTGTGTTATTGCTTCCGCTGCATGTTATTAGCAGCCCTACATAAAATCGCAGAGGAGTATTAACCACCTGAATTTGAATCCCATAATATGAATTTGCAATTCCTGCATTGCAAATCCCACTATCACAATCCTGGTTTCCTTGTATCTCCCTCCCCACCATATGTATTTTTTCCCCATCCGATTCCTACATAAAAACACTCAGCCAACATGGTGCAACTATTAGCTTGAATTTGTTCTGTTTAGCTTTGATTATTCAACTAAAAATTATCCAGCAGCAATATAGCAGACATGTATCAAACTAATTTTGGTACATTTTTCTCATGAACAAAGTATATGCATCTAAAGCTATGTTAGAAACTTCAAAGGCATGAGACCTGTAAAAATGGAAGTAATACCTCAAGTTAGCTATGATAAAGGATGAAGCGTGCACATTAAAAAGTCGAGATTCTGACCTGGAAACAAGATAAGCTTTTGGATGTCTTCTTCCGTGATGAAATGAATCTGTATTGATGAACAAAATTGTTGGGAGCAGGTCTAACTTTGTATCCACTAAATTATGCAATAGATCAGCGACTTTGATCTGATTTTAAGCAATCTCTAATCCTTTCAGCTCATCAAAGACTCTGCATCTTAATTTGGTAAACTTTTTGTGATATGATCCTGGAGGACGCCGAAGACATGACCAACAACGTAGACGAGGACGCGACCTGCGGCGCGGAAGAAGAAGAAGAAGGTGCGGCCCAAGACACCAATAACACGGCCCGAGACGCCAACAACATGGCCCGAGACGCCAACAGCGCGGCCCGAGACGCCCCCAGCGCGGCCCGAGACACCCACAGCGCGGCCCGAGATGCCAACCCCGCAACTCAAGATGCGACCGTCACCAACGCGACCCGAGACGCGATTAGGTCAAGATACGTAGGTCCCGTAAACCGAGCTAGAGCCATGTGGAGGAAGATCTTGATCATACCCGCCGATCCCGTGATCCAAGCCAAGGCCACGAAGCTCAAAGACGCCATTGTCGGGATTCTTACGACCATCCACGCACATGAAGAGTATTCACATTCACGTGAAGTCACGAGCCTAACAAACGTCATTCAAGCCGAAGCTCAACCCGCAATGGTAATTGATTAGGTTAAGTGACCCGCGTGTACTCTTTTTCCCCTTCTTCGGTTTTGTCCCACGGGGTTTTCCGACGACGGGTTTTTAACGAGGCCGCGAGTCACTTATTTCCTTCGACCTAATTAATGACCCAACACAAGACACGAGAAGGACGCATCCCCATATGCACGGTCAACAAGGAAGTTATCTTCTTGTTTGCATGAAGACCTAGCATTTAATGTACTTTTCTTTTAATTTCCTTGTTTTTATCTACTTATGGCCGGCCCCCCATGGAAAAACAATAATCCAACTTTTGAAATTAAACTTTGAATTGATCTTTTGATCTTTCTTTTGAATTCCTTGTGAGTTCTTGGTTGTTGGTGCGTAATATCCAGCATCCTTTCGTTGATGTGTCATATCCAACGATCGTTCGTTCTTCATTGGTGCGTAATATCCATTGGAGACGAACCGGTGAATCGAGAGCCTTCCGCAACTCTCGTGTGACCACTCGCCCCACACACCCTTGTGCAATCCGTTGCAGTAAGGCATATCCCTTCCCTAACCTTGTCTAGAGCGTCGATTCAGTCGGGATCGCGTCATTTTGGGTAGGAAAAATAATGCGGAAACAACAAAATATGGGTAGATAACCACCACAAAAGATCTTCTCAAACGTTTGTTTCTCTTCTTCTCACTAAGATGTGTCAAATCGCCCTGTGATTTATTCAGACCAAAAGAAAAAAGAAAGTCATCAGAAACATAAAAACAAATCTGACAGTGAAGGATGGAGATGTTGTTGGAGCTATAGAACTTGGATGCTGCTGAAACGTGCTATAGAGCGAAAGGGTATAGTTTGGGTTAGAAATCGGGGTTACCTACTAGATTGAGGCTGGTTGGAAGTCGATTCGGTAGATGAGAAGAACAACATATGGAAGTTGATGAGCCAACTGTGAAATCTCTACTACAAAAGCTCTTCTCAAACTTTTTTTTTTCTGCCGCACTACAGTTCAGCAACGTTTCATGTGATGAATTCAAAGAATGCTTTCCAAAACCAGAAAACATAGGGATGAGACGGACGAAAAGTGTACAACTAGAAGTCGGCGAATTTGGGTAGAATCATGTTGGCAGAAGCTACTATTTCGATGACCAATTGGATAACTCAACCATCTGAATTTACGAATTGGCCTACATTTAAGATCACATCAAGGAATCAAGATTACATGTTTCAATACTCATATAACAGCGTTGCGCCCTTTACGAGTTTCGTGTTCGATTCTAGCCTCCATTGTTACTGCCCTTGTAATGTAAAAAAGATAATTCAATCAATGGTAATAGCATTTGGTTCAGAGATACACTGAATCTATATTAATCAACAAAATTGTTTGAGCGAAATAGGTGACTATTTTCTTTAGAGGAATGGCGAAATAGGTAGACTATCGTCTTCGGGAGGATTATATTGCATGTATCCTAAGCTCATTGGCTTCCTTTCGATGAATCGGACAAAGAAGCGTGTGGGTTGAAAACGATGGAAGCTTCTTTCGAACCGACCATTTAAGAGAATCATTGCATCTACCTCTCACCCATGTAGAGTATCGCGCCTCCACCGTTGCATAAAGGATGAAGCGTGCACACTACAAAGTCTTGATTCTAACCTCGAAAGAGGATAAACTTTTGGACGTCTTCTTTGGTGATGAAATGAATCTTTATTGATGAACAAAATTGTTGGAAGCAAGGTCTAACTCTGTATCCACTGAATTATGCAATAGATCAGCGACTTTTATATGATTTCAAGCAATCTCTAATCCTTCCAGTTCATTAAAAACTTTGTATCCTAATTTGGTAAATTTTTTAGTAGGCAAAATATTGCAGAAACAACATAATAGGGATAGAGAAAAGTTGATGACATGTCAAGGTGATAGTGAAGGAGGGAGAAACCAAAAAACAAACCAGAAAACCACCACAAAGCTCTTCTCAAACGTTTGTTTCTCTTCTTCTTACTAAGGTGTGTCAACTCCCCCAAAGTTTGATTCAAACCAAAAGAAAAAGAAAGTCTTCAGAAAGCAAAAAAATAAACCTGACAGTGAAGGAGGGAGATACGGTTGGAGCTATAGAACTTGGATGATGCTGAAACCTGCTGTAGAGCGAGAGGTAGGTTAGAATACAATAGCAAATGATTTACCTGCTAGACTGAGACTGGCTAGAAGTTGATTCGGGTAAATGGGAAGAGCAACATACGGAAGTTGATGAGCCAACTGCGAAATCTCCACCACAAAAGCTATCCTCAAAGTATTTTTTTCTATCGCACTACAGTTCAACAATGTTTCCTATGATTGATTCAGATCAAAAGATAAAGAACGTCTTCGGAAACCAGAACACACACCTAAGAGGGATGAGACTGACGAAAAAGTGTATAGCTAAAATTCAACGAAGGATGGACAATGAAGGAGGAAGATACGATTGGAGCAATAGAACTTGGATGACGCTGAAACCTGCTATAGAGCGAGAGGGTAAAGTCTGGGTTAGAATACATTAGCAAAGGATGCATAAAGAAATTGGGATTACCTGCTAGACCAAGGATGGCTGGAAGTCGATTCAGGTAAATGGAAAGAGCAACATACAGAAGTTGATGAGCGAACTACAAAATCTAAGAAATCTCCACCACAAAAGATTTTTTTCTTGCCGCACTACAGTTCAACAATGTTTCATGTGATTGATTCAGACCAAAAGATAAAGAACGCCTTCGGAAACCAAAACACACACCTAAGAGGGATGAGATGGACGAAAAGTGTACAGCTAGAATTCAACGAATTTGGGTTGAACATTTTGGTAGAAGCTGCCATTTCCATGACCTAATGGATAATCAACACCCTGAATTTATGAACTGGCCTACATTAAGGGTCATATCAAGGAATCAATATTACCTATTTCAATACTCATATAACAGCATTGCGCCCTTTACGAGTTTCGTGTTCGATTCCAGCCTCCATTCTTACTGCCTTTGTAATCTAAAAAGATAATTCAATCAACGGTAACAACATTTTGTTAAGAGAGACAAAATGAAAAATTGTTTGAGCGAAATAGGAGACTATTGTCTTCATAGGAATGGCGAAATAGGTAGATTATCATCTTCAGAGGATTCAATCGCACTTATCCTAATCTCATTGGCTTCCTTTCGACGAAGTAGACAAAGAAGCGTATGGGTTAAAAACGGTGGAAGCTCCCTTCGAACCGACTATTTAAGAGAATCGTTGTATCTAGCTCTCACCCATGTAGAGCACGTGCCTCCACCGCTGCATCTTCCTCTCATTAATTCGCAATCACAACCCATCGCGACGGGGAAAAAAGTTAAAAAAAACTTACCATAGATCGAGCGGATTCTGAAAAGACATCATCGCCGAAGGTATCATAAAAAGGCTTCGTTGCACTCCTATCAGTCGATCCCTTCAATTGCTCGACCAACGAATCTCGATCGAAATGGGTATCCACCAGGGTGAATCAGCCGAAATCGTTGAAACGGGCTCTGGAAAGCCATAATCGGCGAAGGTATCCACTTCGGTGAATCAATCGATGGTCTTCCGCTGCTCCCTTCTGTTTTTGTCAAATCTTCAAGAACTGCTTGGAAATTAATGAATGCAAATTAAAGGTAATACTTTGTATCAATGAAGAGGAAGAAAAAGCGTGTTTTCACTTTTGCAGTGATCAGGGTTTTTTTACATATAGACCATGGAATTCGTGAGAAATTAAACAAATAAATTTTATAGGCTTCGTGTAATTACCGTGAGAAATTAAACAAATAGATTTTGTAGGCTTCGTGTAATTACCGTGTAATCTCATGAATGTTTCTTTGTGAAATCTTGATGAGTCGATTAAGGTTCCAAAACACTTATTCGCAATTTGTGGGATCAAAGTAGAAAATGCATATAAATATAGTGGTTCATTTGAAATATATTCCCAAAGAGATCACTCGCCCTTCATCATCAGATAGATCTGCTCGCTTCCATTCTTACTCCATTTCCAGAAATTCGCGCCATCTCCTCTGCTTGACGAAACCCTAGGTATTCTCAGGTCTACTTCTCATCTTCTTTAACCCTAATCTCTTGATTTCTCTTTGTTCATTCTCAACGCTTCGCCTTCCCTCTTCACTAGACTCATCTTCTCCTCGTGTTTTGATTTATGGATTATCGTTTTATGTGTTGGTCGTCTAATTGCTGTTTAGTTTGTGTGAGCTATGGATATTCAGTTCTGCCTGTTTAGTGTCTCTGGCTATTTAACCACTGGATTCCCTGGGATGTATGATATTGGGATCTGATTTAGAGTTCTTGATGTTGGGTATGGTTCATGTCTTCTTTGCATTTTTTAGCCCCTATTTTTCTGCTTGGTTCCCCAGAGATTTGAAGGAAAACAGGGAGTAAAATGTGGGATCTGCTTGGGCTTTCGTGGGTGTTGGTTTGGCCCAGCTCTCGAAACAAGACAATATTTTCTCTTGGATCATGAAGAAGTTTGATGTGCGTCGTTTTGTTGCGCAGCAAGCTGAATTTCGTTTCTAAAGTTCTGAACAATAGTCAGAACTGGAGCTTTGTGCTAATGCCAAGTATATGAATATATTATTACTAGCGACGTTCTTTTATTCGTCAATGAATCTTGGAAAGTATCATTGTCTAGCATATGGAGGAACCTCTGAACTAGATGGTTTTTGAACCTACATGAGAATTTAATTGTTGATTCAATGGATTTTACTATCTTCATGAGTAGCTTTCTCCATGATATAGGAAATGGCAGGAGTTAGAAGTGACGCTGCTTCTATGCCATCACCTGTACAACAGCAGGCACATGAGGCGTGGAGGTTGTATCAGTATTACTTAGACAAAACTACTCCTCACACAGTCTACAGGTGGATCGGAACTCTTGTGATGATGGCGACTTACTGTTTGAGGGTTTACTATATTCAAGGGTTCTACATCATTTCCTACGCCCTGGGAATCTATATTCTGAACCTGCTGATTGGATTTTTGTCACCACTCGTTGATCCTGAGCTTGAGCCTTCAGATGGTCCCTTGCTACCCACAAAAGGTTCAGATGAGTTCAAGCCGTTTATCCGACGGCTACCTGAGTTCAAGTTCTGGTAATCTTACAACTCATTGTCCATTTATATGCTATATTTACCGAGCTGTGATAATCCTTGAAGCATGTGATGCCATGCATTATGTCTGGCATTCTCAGGTTTCCTATCAAATGATTTCGATTTTCTTTGAGTCATGCTTGGCTTAGTTTGATTTCCCGTTAAACAGCTACTGTTGAATCATGGCTCATGAACATGAGAGAGAACCTGAGGGTATGTGCATGAACCTGATAAAGGATGCTTAAAATCTGAGAGAATTGATTAATTGCATAGAAGCAAGTGTTACTATCAACCATTTTCAGGTTATATATGCTGTCTCGTTGCATATCCTTAACAAATATATTTTCCTAACTATGTTCATTGCTATATTATGGACGACTCTGATGCCAGGTACTCCATGACCAAGGCATTCTGCATAGCATTCCTCATGACATTCTTTTCCTTCTTTGATGTCCCCGTGTTCTGGCCTATTCTGCTCTGCTATTGGATCGTTTTGTTTGTTCTGACTATGAGGCGTCAAATCACTCACATGATCAAGTACAAATACATCCCATTCAGCTTAGGAAAACAAGTAAGTTTCTCGCCTACATATAAACTATCCATTTTGTTTGTTTGAATCAGAACTGTAAACATTTCTAATGGATGCTAAATCCCCGTGGCTTGTTCTTAAACAGAAATATGGAGGTAAGAAGTCCTCTGCAAGTAGCAGCAGCGGTAGTCGTGCAGACTGAAGCGCATAAACATTTGGAGGAAGGTAACCAAGATTGCCTGGGAAGCTAAGCGTAGAGGGTATTTGAACACTTCTTACTCTTATGTGTTTCTTACCCTTTTAATGCATGCATTTCCTATATGCGCCTTCAAACCGATTGCTAGTCGTCCTGTGAGAAATATTAGAATAGATCTCCAGGGCCGGAATGTCATAGAGATACACATGCCATACCATTTATTTTGCCTTGGATTTAACCATCAAGGAAGCTTTTTGTTTCACAAACTTGTTCCCTTTCTTTTACATCTTCTGGTAATTTCGAACTCATATGTAACTCTTGGAGATGAAACCATTTGATTCGAAAAAGCATTGTACCAAACAGAAGCATGTATCTCAAAGGGTAGTGTGTGGTATGTCCACAAATTTGTAGCACAAGTAATGGCTAGTTTCTTGTGTAAGTATGCTAATGTGCTGATGTCCACAAATCTGTAACTCAAGAAAGGGCTAGTTTCTTGTTTAAGTATGCTAAAGAAGAGTGTCTAGAAACTCGTTAACAGTCGTGTTTCTCACATTAGGGTAAAGCTCGGAAGCATTCATTCCACCTGATGACTCGATATCGAAATAAGTGTGATCGCCTTTGACAAAGACTGAGTATATGAACACTAGCTCCATGTCATTCGGATATGGGGTTCCTGCAATAGAGAACTAAGTTTATGAGTTAGTCTGTCGCGATTCGATATTGCCAAAGTGTTAAATGTTATGACCTTTGATTTTCTCAAGAAGTTTATCTTCCGGAACATAAGTTCTCTCCAACTTCTTCCCAATCTTATGTTCCCACAGCTCGACGAGGTCACTCAGGGAGCAAACATTTCCAGGCGGTCTGAGGTAAACGGTTTTGTTGAGTGTTCGAGGATCGTCAACTGTGCTTATGGTAAATGCTGCAACATCATTGTCCTTCACGAAAACACCTAGTTGGAAAGAGTAAAGATAAAAAGAAAATGACTCAGTTTCAGAGTATGAACATCAAAATGTTGTGCTGGAGGGTGTTTGTACGAAAGAAGTATGTAAACCTTTTGTGTTCCCATCTCCAAAAATTGTGACTTTCTCCATTGGAGGGGTCTTGAGTCCTGGTTGAACCAAGGACGGGAGTAGAACCCTCATGAAGAATCCGCAGCAAATATAGGTATACGGAATGCCCTCGGATTCTATCAGGCGCCTTATCTCAGCTTTTTTAGCATAAAAACCATGGTCTAGATCCGAGACCTGGTTCTTATCTACGTCCGCCCCAAATTCTGATGGAATAAACCTCTGCACAACCGCAAGTATGACATGCCTTCGTCAAAAAGGAAAAAAAGGATCAAACAACGAATACAAGACCATGGGCAGTTAAGACGAACACAAGTTGCCAAATGGAAATGCACACAAGGGAAACAAGTCAAGAACCCTCGAAGCATAGTAATTGGTCCTGAGGCTCAAGCTCAAAATCTAAATTCAAAACAAATTTTGGGTGAATTTTGCATTGCTAATAACATCGAAAGAGCTGGATTCGATGTACAAAGCTTCAGGGTACAATATCTCCTTCATCATCGACAGAAATTGAAAAGAATCAAATTTGAATTCTGAATGTATGTACCCAAGAGATGACCAGAGAAGAAATTGAGGAGGAACCAAAAGAAAAGGGTACATAGATGTAGAGATGATAAAGAATTGAACTGACTTTAATGGAACCAGCTTGTTTGATGACTTTGATGAGGAGCTTCTGCTGAAGAGCATGTTGTGATGGAATTGCACAGATCACTACATCCACCTTCTTCACTGCTTCTTCCAAACTCGCTTCATCCTCCAATGAACCCTTCACCAAAAAAAAAGATATTCTCAAGCACAAAAGATTAAAACGATCTAAGATCCAGAAACCCCAGCTTTGCACCAGAAGAAAACCTAGTTACAATACCCAATATCCAAAAAATACAAAAACTCGGTTCTGTCGTTGTATTGATCAATCAGAAAACCCAGAAATATCCAAGACAACAATCTAAAATCTCGAACAAAACTCATTTACTCCAAACAGTTCATTACATACATGCATATATATATAGAGAGAGAGAGAGAGCTAGACCTTGAGGAGGGCAACGCCGGCATCGGAGAGAGAACGGAGCTTGGCCGAATTGGAGGGATCGGAGAAAGTAGAATCTCTGATTAGGGCAAACGTTGGGTGACCTGATTCGATGCTGGATCGGGTCAAACATTGTCCTAATCTTCCGGTTGCTCCGATAATCAGCACTCTGCTCTTCTCCTTCTTCTGATTCTCCATTTTTTCACCCACCTTTTTTTCGTACGATCTCTCTCGCAGAATCATTCATATTGACTTGCAAAAACGCGTCGTTTCACAGCAAACCCGCGGATAATTACAAACCTCAAGATCTGAAAACTAAACCAAACAAACCGATCCAAACCGTTTAATTTTCAGGTCGGATTTGGTGTCAGATTATTCGGTTTTCAAGTTCATCAGATCGGATCGGAGGAATTCATATTACAATGAAATTTAAATAATAATCGGTTCGTTTCGAATCAATTTTGAAAATACTAAAGGGAATTTTAATTTTAGTTTGGTTTTTGAAATGGGAAAGAACCGAAATGAAGCGTCATGGTTCTGTTGGTTCGAAACTAAAACCAATTCCAAGATCTTACACACTAAACACCAAGTTGTTGGTCTTTTTCCCCAAAAAAAAAAATTGTATTTATCAAATAATTTGCTCAATCACCCCTGTAATTTTGTTGCTCCTCTACGGTCTCTATATGTCAGTCTTTAATGACCACAAATATTTTTTAAAACTGTTATAAAATTCTGTGGTTTAATTCATTTTCTATCATTCAAAAATCAATGATATTATAAAGTAGTGTTCTAAAAATCCTTCTAGGCGTCCCCTAGGCCCCGTCCAGACGCTGGGCGCTCCCTGGCCGCCCGCCTAATCTCTCGGCAGTTTTTTTTAAGAGAAAAAAGGTAACGTCAAAACGACGTCGTTTTGGTACTTGAAGAAAAAAACTAACAATGATATATATCCATACGTTTATCTTTTATCGACTTGACATCATCATTTCATTTGTCTTCTTCTATGTATTCTATCGTTTATTGTCTTTATATAAGTTTCTTGTCTTCGCATTTGTATCTAATCCTCGTCTTTGCATTCATCCTTGTTTTCTTATCTTCTATCGTCTCTCTCGTATGTATTATCTTCATCTTTTCTCATCATCTTCATTTCTCATCTTCATCTTTGTTTCATCTCCACCCTTGGTTTCATATCTCGCATTCTTCATCGCTTCTCGCCTTTGCCCTTATCTTGGTCTAACATCGTCCTTACTCGACGTGTATTTTTTTCATCTCCACCCTTGATTTCATATCTCGCATTCTTAATCGAAATATAAATATTGTCATATTTATTATCCAATAAACTAGTTAGAAGAATCATAAGATTAACAGTTTTAAATTCCGATCCGTAAATTTTTTAATTGAATAAACACAGATTTGTGAAATCTTCATACAAATCTTGCATTTAATGTCATTGCTAACCTCAAAATTATTAATGGCATAACTCAAAGCAAATAAGAACACATTATATAAAAAAAACTGATGACACTGGATTCTCATTCATATTTTAATATTTTATTTTTCTACAAGCAAAACCACGTTTTCTCTAGTACCAAAATACCCGGGAAATGAAATAAAAAAGAAATACGGAAATACAACGCAACATAGTTTTAAAGAAAACTTGGACTGATGAAATGAAATTGGCAACATCATAACTAAGATTCGCTGTAAAAAACTTTGAAGGGCTCTCTGTCTTGTAACTCAGACTTTCTTTGGATCCTCTCTGTCTTGTAACTTAAACTTTCTTTGGATCCTCTCTGTTTCTAACTCATATCCCGTCCTTGTTCATCTCACTTATGCTTGTAAAACCTGCAGAAGCCAAATCCCAAACAAACTGATTTTACACAGATTCTATTACATTCTTGGAAGGTTTAGTTCTTGTCTGAAGACAAGTAATAGACGTAACGTAAGTGTCGATTCGTATGTTAATATATAAACACACATATATATTTATATATATGTATATACCGGTGGATGGTTGCGGAGCCAACGTTGTTGGATCACAATTCATTCCTAAACTGTTGTCAAGATACGGCTGATTAAATTCCGACATCGAAGGAACTTCACCATTCTGCAATACCAATCAGTTAAGCAAAACAACGAATCAGAGGAAGATGAGTAATAACGAAATGAAGAAGGGATTTGAATTTACGTACGTAGAAAGGTGTTGGGTCGATGTAAGAGTCGTCGAGGCACAGTGGATAATCCGTGGTTTGTACCACATCGGAACTTGAAGTGATTACTGTTTCGGTTCCTGGATATGAAACTAATTGTTGCATTGGATTTTTCTGTTCGTAACCCGAATGAAGTATCCCAGGAGTTGGTATCATCATGCATGGATTGCCCTGTCGTGGATCCGAGAAACCCTGATTTTAACGTTACAATGAAAGTTTTATGTTCTTGCACTTATCGACGTACATGCATATATGAGCTGTGTATGAATGAAGCTATGCTAACCTCTATGTCGAAAACGCCATTGACGTTGAAGTCCGGATTCGGACCCACAGCAGCTAATTTCATCAACAAAAGCTGTGTTTTGACGAGATTATTAGACATTTAATAAAATACATACTCGAGAAGTAGAGATTATACTGTGTTTTTCAGACCTCGTTTTCTCGCTGAAGCGACTGAACATAGTTTATGTTCTCTTCAAGCATCCCAGCATTCCTTTTGATTTCGAAGCATCCATGAACCAATTCTTGAAAATACTTCATCCTTTCATTCATCTTTTCTATTCTCACCTACCAAGAACACGGATTCATAATATTTAAAAAATGCTCATTTACGCGCAAGAAATATTGAAACAACATCTTCTGTGTTCTCACTCTTTCTGCTAAGTTCTGACTATTAGTGGCTTGCCCTTGTCGCCCCTCACCGCGGATAAAATCCTTCCAATCATCCTTCAAGGGCTCGTTCGAGGAACTTCCCTTCTTGGGCTTGCTGTTCTTCATCATGCTTTTGGTGTCTGTGTAGAAACTTAAATTGTTTTGCTCTGTGATCTTTGACTTCTTTTTGCAGTCTTCTTCTTTACTCACTCTTACCTTCTTCTTCTTATCCTTAGGAGCCGCCTCCTTTTTGCCAACTCCCTAATAAAAACAATGAACATATGAATTAATTAACAAAATCTAAATCTTTCAACCTTTTTATATCAGCAGAAAAAAACAGAGTATATGAAATAAAGTACTTGAAAACATAGTATTCTTGGCTCAGTAACCTTAGACTCTGTCACGTTATCAAACTTTCTCTTAGTGAAACTCTCGAGCCCATTCATCTTCTCCTGCGAGGCTCTGTGCCCGGATCCTGCCCCCATCATAAGCCCGGACCCGGTACCTGTTCCGGACCAGGACCCGCAGCAATCGAGTGCCGAACACGGCACCATAGTTCTCAGACACGGGTTGGGCTCAGACGACCCAGCTGTCGTCACTAGCAAACCTTCGTCGTTGCCTCCGATACCGTAATTGATCATCAGAGGGTCGGGGAAGTAGTCGGAGAAATCTTCTGCAAACCCGGAATGATAAAGGGTCGGGTCGTGGAGAAGCGGGTCGTGGTGGTTTGTGGGATGAACCATTTGGCCCTGTAAGAACGACAAGTCCACACAGTCATGGAGGTTGTAAGTGGCTTGTGTTAATCTGTTCATCATCTTCTTCTTCTCTTTGTCTACTTTTTTACGTACACAAAATTGTTTTAGAAATGGGAGAGAGCTGTGGGAGATGAAGAGGAAGGGCTCCTGCTATTTATAGATGCGAAGGAGATAAAAGTACTAATAAATTATCAATTAAATTGTGTGTATATATATATTGCTTTTTAAAAATTTATTATATAAAATATTATATAATAAATTAATTATATAATTTATATTAAATTTTAAAGTGAGTGAGATCTTATGATCCACTAAATAAATATATACAATAGTTTTTTATTTTCATCATATAGAAGTACATTTATGAAGATCCTCGGAGAAGAAGTAACAATTTAACATTCCCGATTAGGCCATCTCGAACACATTTAAAGAGGTCAAGGAGTCGTCAATGTTATAATATTTTGTATGAGCATTTATATTAGCATATATTGTATGATCATTTAATATTTCAATTAAATAAATTGTAGTATAAAGTCCAATCATTTAGTGACAATTTTTATTTTTTATTAGAGTTTTAATGTAAAGTTAGATAATTAAATATCTAAGGTAATTTGAATAATAAAAAAATGATTTCTCTCTATGGTCGATATACATACGATTCTATAAAAAAATATTAAGATTCATTTATTGAATTGTCGAATATTAGACGATAAAAGTTAGGATGCAAAGATATAAACAAATATTTTTTATATGAGGAAGTTCTATTTGCATTTGAATCATGAATCGTGATAAGTTCCTAATATATGATTGTTTGATTGTTACATGATTTACATTGAATTTAGATTTGATATGCAATCGTTTAATATACAATGGTCATTTGTTGAAACAATACAACAACTTATCAACAATCATCCATTAAAAAATTTGTAGACAATTTTAAATTTTTATGGATGCCCCTTTGATAAATTTGACAAATAATTTTAAAATATCAACATATGCTATCACAATAAAATTAAAAAAAAACTAAAATAATAAAAATAAAATAAAAATAAAATGGATAATATAAAAAAGTAAATATCATTTAAATTACCGTCATCTTCCCAGTCACCTAAAGAGGGGGTCGTATATGAACTATATATCAGATTTTTCTGTCTCGACGTTATGTCGTCGGCAGATAGTGATGGTGGATGATATGTCTGGTCGATCATTAGTACGATAATACTCTTCATATGAAACATCTTTGTCATATGTTCTTGAAGCATGGTGTCAAGCTATTCAATACGTCATCTTGAGAACATAAACCATGGAGATACGATCGTGACATCCTCTACAATATTTTTTTGTAATGAACCTGTTGAAAATGTAAAAAAAATGAAAATCTTGCAAAGTTAAAATCCAAATATTTTACATTATTAACGAGCATCTTTTCACAATAACCATAATGTCAACGAATGCACATTTAGAATAACAATTGGAAGATTAAAAAACTTACAATTGGTGAATCTTATAAGTACAATATTTACAACTCTTCTTGTGTTGATTGTTCAATTGGTGAATCCTATTTTGATCGTGCGTTAAATTCGTCAATGTGTTCATCTTTTGCATATTCTAATTCAACGTCTTCATAACTGCAGATGTATTCATCATATATATCGGCCTCGCGAGAATCTTTCCACTATTTTGAAATGCAATTAATTATACTAGTTCAAGGTTTTCGATTTATCGTTTTTGTGTTTAAATATACGTGGTTTGATTTCCACAACGACCCTCTATTCTTTTTCTCGAGATTTCAAGGATGTTGAATATTGAACATAACATAGTGATCTGCTTGATGTGTTGTGATGAATGAGTCATATTTTACGTAATATCATGAAGGGTTTATGTCAATTCTTCCTTTCAATTTTTCATGTAAACCATTGGCATTTGAAAAATATTATCTTCAATCCAACTAGGCCAAGATATTCAATCTATAGAATTTGATGCAAAATTCTATAGAAATCATCATTTTTTTATCTTCCATTATTAACACAAACGTCGTAATTGTATGTGCTTCAATGGTTTTCATGCTCGTATGTGTGAAAGTGTATCCACACGTGAACATATTTGTCCAACACGATACATTTTTTTGCAGGACCGTTAACCAAATCTCTCAACCCTATATGATGTATCTTGTCACAACCCTAAACCTATAATAATAATAATAGAGCATTAATTATACACTATCATTTCAATAAATTATAATTCTTTATTAAATGTATTTAAATATACGAAAATATTTACATAATCTCTCAACCACGACACATAAGATTGAACTTTCATTGTATTGAGTTTATCCGTGCTTAAATGAGGATATTTGGCAGTTACATCTTAATCAATTATCATGTCATAAAAACAATTTAACAATCAATTATTAGTATGATGATATAACAATAAGTTTGAATGATGATTTTGTATCTTTAAAATGATAATAGCTATTGAAATTTAAGAAATTATATGTGTATATGTGATTATATTCCTCTCGTGTTAGCCAATATTTCCAAATCCCTCCCGATATGTTTAATTGGCATGAAAATCTATGGGATGACACTATAATAAAGATAGTTTGTACCATCTTCTTCTAAAATTCTTAGTTTCATCTAAAATAGAATGTGATGAAATACATTACCTCTTCCAACAAATAATGTTTAACAATTTATTCTTCAACCACTATTTTGTTATATGTTTTTTTTTTCATATGGAAAACCAAGTTTTGAATGGAGACATCTATCTAAACTGAACTAGTCTATCAAGTATTAACTCGTCTGGCTAATAGATCGACAAATATTTCATCATGTTGAAAAATGAAGACATAAATACCTTTTGCAAAGAATATAACACCTCAACAATATTGTTCTTCTATACATACAAGTTACTTCTTTTTAAATTTCTCGAACAAATATCATTAAAGGATATGTTGATTCTACATAAAGCGTCACACACAATACATGGTAATAACTCCATAAACATAATGAGTCATTGCATGAAAATATAAAAATCATGATTCTTCATGCGCACGAGCCTCGAACCCGCAATATTCACATCGGGTGATGTTAGATGCATATCCATCCAGAATTTAACATCATCTTTTAGTCACCCCATCAATTATATCTTCCCATGACTATATAATCTGATATCAGGATTGGTGTCTTCCCATCATGTAACTATATCTTCAATCATTGTTATTCTATCTTCAATTCATTCATTGATTATATTTTATCCTTTGTTTTTCCCGTAACTTTTAAAATCGTGTTGATGATGTTATGAATATTTTTCTCGATATGCATAATGTCCAAATTATGCTACAATGTGAGTGATTCTAATATGATAATTCCCAAAAAATGTCGTGTCTATACGAGTTATTCCATCACCTTGGCCTTATTATTTTCTATGCCCATGATTGCCCTACATTAAACCAATTCCTTTAATTTTGATGTCGTATTTAGGAATTTGTCCAAGATCTACATACATGTTTGCATGAATGACATATCTTCTTTTCGTACAACATTCTTTCGAAAATGTTTATTTTCTTCTTGAATGTATGCCCATGAGGAAGAACTATTGTCTGAAAATAAAACCAACATGATTTATTTCCATGTACAAGATAAACCAAATCAATATCCTCTATGCAATACGTACATGCTAGTATCCTATACGTTCTCCATCCGAACAACATTCCATACGCAAAAAAAGTCGTTAATTATCCACAAAAACACTTTTTTCAATTTAAAGTTTTGTTTCGTACTTACCTTGGATGTTCTGGTCCTACAATCAACAACATTAAAAACATAACTCATCTTTTAAAACATATCTGCAAAGACAAATTCTACGGAAACAAAATTACAACCTAAAAAGAATTGACTTACGAATTATCCATACACACTAAAACAATCGATTTACATGTAAAGATATAGTTTTTTGTTTCATAAGCAAACTCAAGAAATATCTCGTTGAAATCCTTCTAAGATTTACCATCCGATGGATGTTGCATTAATCCTTTACTCGTTGAGTGTTATATGTGTCATCTCATAGATGCATAAGTTTTCTTTGACTCGTACAAACTTTTCTACCTATATACTACATGCATGTAGAATATCTTTTTGTAAGGCATATATTTATGTGAATATTATTTTAGACAAAATCTACTTGTAGTGCAAAATTTACATTCCAAAAGGTTTTTTGTTTGCTCCCCAAAATAACATGCAACTATTTCTACAAATATCAATATTTAAATGCCACAATCCCAGATCATTTAAAATATTATTATTTTTTCATAATATGTTTTACAACTTGATTAATTTGCAGTACATATTCAGACATAGTTTGACAAAATAAATCCATACAATTTTCTGTCACATTGTAATCGTTTTTATACTCATCAATCTTGATGATATGGATAAACATGATTGACCTTCATGAAAAACTTCGTATATAGGTTGTTTTGCCACATCCAATAGATAAAAAATCATATTGCAAAATTTTCTTCAATTTGTTCGATTTATTATGATTCTTGCAGCGTCACACCACTAAAGCTACTGTCTTTGTGTAACATCCAAACTTGATAATTGTCACGAAATTGACCTTATATATATGTTAGAAAACATCGTACCTCGTTATTGAAAAATGTTGCATCAAAGTAAAGCTCATCAATTGTTCCAACCTGAGTAAGAATTCTTGTGTAACTTTTTATGTTACCGGATCCTTTATTGAATACATCCACTTTCTTGATCTATATATTTTCTATTTGAAAGGGATGTCATTGTTTCATAATACATTTACATTTGATTTGGTAATAATATACAAAACTGGCTCGTAAAAAATAATAACATTTTCAATGACCGTCCATTGATAATACTAAATGATGACCATTGAAATGCATTGGTCAAAATTTTTCAATGGTTGCATCAAAAAATAAATATTTCAACAAGTATTCGTTGGTATTAACAACGAATATCCGCTCATCATTTCAACTGACATCTATTGGAACTCTTTTCATGGATTCAATTATCTTTCAACGAGAATTCTAACGGATTCCAACATATGTTTTCAATGGTAAGTACCCAATGAAAACCCATCAATAGTTTTTGAACGGGTTGCATCCATTGTTAACCCGTTGAAATTTACAACGGATGGTCCAAGGTTATCAGCAGATGTATCAACGATGTTTTTTTGTTGATTATCGGTTGAAATTTTCAATCGATGACATGTCCATTGGGATTTGTTAGAAGCCATTGATATTATTTTTAATGGAGGAATCTATTGATCCATTCATTGAAAATGATATATTTTTTGTAGTGTAAGGTTTTTTTATAAAAATGAACATGATAACATTAAATGGAGTTTCCTTAATTATTATTATTATTATTATAATGATTACATATACACTCATATTATTTAATTTAAAAAAAATCAAATTCAATATATATTTTAGTGATAGTCTATAACCATAATAAGATCTTTTCAATGCTAGCAGTACTAATAAAGTAATTTTGAAAGAAAAACAATTCTGTTTATTTTGGTGTATATAGTAGAGATATCTACATTATCTTTTCTATTTTTGGTCAAAAATAAACTATTAGTTACGAAAAATATTTCATGTGAAGGGTGTTAAACCTGAGTTCCAAGGAATAGAAAAAGGAACAAAGAGACAACAAAATGGTTCAACGATCAATGAGTCAAAACTAAAGACTAAGATAGAAGTCCTAGTCCTCTATAAAAGAGACAAAGACATCAGTTTAGATGGCATATAGCTTGTATTTGGTAATGATTTTGTTCTAACAAAATGTGATAGATGCAACATTAGAACAAAAGGAGTACAATGAGAAAAACTTTGTTACATGCCACAGTTTTTCTTTTGTCATATTCAACAAAGGATGAACTCTTTTTTTTCCTTTTGATCAACAATGTCATGAAAATAAATTGGTTATTTTAGGTAATAATAGCTCTAACACGAACATTATATAATCTTCCATTACAATCAACAATAAGATAACATGCAAGCATATGATTCACTTATATATGAAATTAAATGCTATTTTTCGGTGGTTATATGTCAAATTGTGATACATTGACAAACACAATGGATTGTAAATGATTGATAAAATAACTTGTTTTATTTATCCAATAGTTCCCCTACTTAACCCTTACCAATCTCTCCTATACACTTATCCAAAGAACATACCAATTATGTTCATTGAGACAAAATGGTACTAAGCAACCAAACATAGTTTTCCCTTTTTGGGTTTATCTTTTAAACTCTTCCCACATATATAATTACAGAAGAGAATTAGTTTTATTGTGAGCCCATTTGACGATCTTCATATATTAAGTATATGAATCTATTAGTGAAGGTAGAAGATTTAAAGCTCATATTTAGAGAATCTTATGATACTGACAGTGTAAGACAAGTAAAACTTATCGAGCTTAGCACTACAACTTTCTAGAACAATGTAACATGTTCGACGAGGTAACTAAAATGTAATTAAACATATTTTTGAAGAACTATTATTGGTATTACAACTAAGCTATTGAATTGATTCTTGATATATGTTTTTTAGAGCCTTAGATGTCATGTTGAATTAATGTTTCACATATCCTTGTGCATCAACTTTCTATTTATCTCCAAATTCATCCCATAATTTCTCACATCTATCGATTCTCTTTCAGTAGTTGTCCTAATTTCATATATATAAGCCTTGAATCTTGAGATCAAATTTATAAAAAAAAATCATATAGTCTTGGCTGATGTGGTATCAACCTTTATCCGCTTAAAAGGCCGTGATTTTTTACATAGTATCAATTCGCATGGTATCGAGCTTTATTAGCTTAACAGGCTTGTTGACGTAGTATATCGAGCTTTTTAAGCTTGAGGCCGTGGCTTTGGGCTTATTGGTTTCTTTGCAGTTACCAATGGAAATGTATTGGATTGGTAAACAGTATGTTCAATAAGATCTAACAAAGTTGATAGTGACAACCTTTGTGGACAATAACAAAGTTATTCTTATGGAGCATTAGGAACTTTAATCACACTGTTAAACCATGTGAAAAATATAAGATTCTTGTTGAAATTAGGCTTATACTAGCCAAGTTTGATATACAATCATTGAAAAGGTGTTATTCGATACGAACAAGTAGACGCCGAGAACCTAAAGTGTGAATAACCACTTTGAAATCACAATTTTGAACATTATCGACAAAACACAAAGCCAAAAGTTGGATCATGAAAGGGTTAAACGATCTGCCGAAATTATTCAGAGTTTTTTTATGCTTTTGGATCATAACAAAGGTAACATGTTGCAATATACAATTGATCGATATATATCAGGTTTAAGACTTTTTTTTTGTATTGTAATTATATCTCATAAAAATAAAATATGAGGACGGAAGACAATTAAAATCCTAGAATCAAATAATACAAAGGGAATCCTCATGTAAGGGAACAAAATGTAGAGTTTGGGTAAAATTTCATTTGGTGCCTTGAAAAATCTCTAATCGTAAGGTGTTAGATGCGTCGAAGCAGCAGAATGCATCATAGCACACCTCTCATACCAAATGTGATAATATAAGTATTGTATATGACAATTTTTTATCTATTTCTGGATAGAGAAGCTAGCCATATAAAGATCGATAGCGGCATTGTGGCATCAGGCAGAGGGTGAACGAATCTACGTGAGTGATGAAGGATCAAATGAGAGTAAAAAAAGTCTTTGAATATGTGAGCATATGAGTCCAACAATGGAAAGCAAAAAAAAAAGACATTTGGTGGCGACTCATAGGTTCCAACGAAACAACCTGTCATGAATCGAGAGGCAATTTCACATAATAAGGTTATTTTTTTTATCTAAACGTAACATGTTACTTCTCATTTGGTTCAATATCTAACCCTTATTATGTGCATTTCTTTAATATATAAATTTAAAAAGATCTTCTTATATAGAAACAAATTTCGCCAATATAAGAATCTTATTGATCACATTTTGGGTGGATGGCTTTGAATGGTAAAAAAAGTTAGGAGAATTATGAATATTATGAACGCTAGAAATTTCTGACAAGATATAAAACATCATCTATGAAATGGATAACAAAGGAGAGGCTTTAACCTAAATACAAAAAAAAACACTAAAAAGGATCAGAAAGCGATTAACAATAAAAATTAGAAACGAAATGCCAAAGTATGAGTCGTCGGTGCAAGGAAAATGATTTGTGGATTGAACAAAAAAGAGCTTGTATGTGATAGCGCTATGGATTTAGAAAAACAAGTTATAACACCGTATGACAAAGTTTTAGAGAAAGTGATGGTTTTCTCTATCTGAATACGGTAGAGGAAGAAATTAAACAAAAGGTGCACAATGAGGTAAAAACCAATATCACCTCGACTATCTGACTTCCATGAGAAACGTTCATTGATGTTGGATAACTAATAGAGAGGTTAGTAGATTCTTGTAGGAAAATTAGGATAAGATATCCTTAATATATTTGCAAGCAACAATTTGTGGTAGTTTCATACATCATGGAGCAAATGCAGTAACATTTGAAGATGACGAGCTCCAAACTCTGATTTTTTATGGGATAAAAATCGATTTCCAACGATTTATTATATTGCGAACACATAAACTAGAGTAATGTGCCTAAACCAAATGAAAATTGTGCCTTATAAATTAAGGTAAAGTTGGAATTAATAATATTGAAAACTTATGAAATTTAACGGATCAAGGTTAAATATAAGATTGCACATAATTATTCTCAAAAGTTAGATAAAAAATTTAAGATTATCCAATATTATATAAGAGTTAATAATTTATTTTCTAACCAATGCGAAACAACAACATAATAATCCATTAATGTCTAGGCTCAATTCTAGAACATGTACATTGTAATTATAGCCTAAAAAATAAAATAAAGACAAATTGCTTTTAATACAATATTATTGGATCTAACTAATTTAAAAAATATCTAAAAATTTTAGATTATCAATTATCATATATGAGTATCTATAAATTTAATTATATATTTAGATTTAAAGTTATGAATAAAACTAATAATAAATGAGAATAAAAATTTGAACCTATTGGAATAAAATTTAAAATATGTTTTAAGATAAGAAGAAAACTATATGCATAGGTTTTTAAAGAAAAGTTCATATATTAACCAGAAGAAAAAATTTTCTAAATTTTCAATATATTTTATTATTTATTCGAAATATACAAACTCTTATTTTTTAAATGTAAAGCATAATGCAAAAATATTAGAAATTCTGTATAAATATAAAATTGATTTAAATTTTCCTCTATCAAGTATTTAAAAAAAACGAATGACTAAGCTATGGACATGCTACTGTTCACATGGGTATTCGCACGTGGCGCTTGCTGGATACTCCTCCCGGCATGTCAATGGAGGACATGGCGGAATCCTTCACTGTGATTGGTCGATAGCACCTGGGGAGGCGTAAGAGATTAGGTTAGTCACTCGCAGCATTGGAGCGTGGACAACACCGTCACTTAACACAAACTCCAACGCCCTCGACGCACGTGAGGTCAAGGACCATGACATAATCTACTGTAAGTTAGTTTTAGATAATACAACGCATTTTGTTGGATCGGCCAGAGAGTTCTAGATAACATACGGAATTTGTTGAATCGGTTCTTAATGTGGTATATATGTCTTACATAATTATTTTTCATTTATTATTAGATTTTTGTCCTTTATTATATATATTCAGTGGAGACAACCGTTTATCCATGCACAAAACCGGTTCTTAAAGACAAAAAAGCCCCCTTTTTAAGGATGTCTTATATATACGTGTGTACCTGCATGTGAAGATACGTATATCTACTTTCCTTTTTGCATGGTCTAAGAAAGTAATGCTGGTTTTGTTGTAAACTTCTTAATTATTATGTCATATATCTTTTCTGTTAAACAATTTGAAATCCTGATATATAGAGTACCTTATTATACATGTAAATATGCAAATATATAATACAAATTTTCAAAAAGATATTTCACAGTTTTTTAAAGATATTTGATCATTTGGAGATGAATATATATATATATATATGGGAGTGTTCAGAGTGGCGGGACATGAAATCACAGAAACCATTGATGGGTTAGGTGAAACAAATAACGATGGGAGATCCAATGCTACAATCGAATCATACACATATATTGTATTTACATGTGTACATACACGTATTAATAAATCATATAGCATAACGAATGTATGATTCATCAGTTCCTATATATATATTAACACTGAAAGTATTATATATACATATTCTATACTAAAATCAATTAAGCGGTTAAGGCACAGGGATGATGCACATAATAACATTTGTCGACGCAAAGGCATATGTCATACATTAGATGTATTTGATACACAAAACAAAGCTGTGGCCTTTGAAGGTAAGTCGGCTCCTCGGTGACCGTTCCGTAACTTGCTCCCTATCCACGGTCATACACACAGTTTTCTCATTATTCAACTATAAATTCAGCGGGCTCTATTCTTTTACGTTTCAATGCACATACATACATACATGCATGTATACATACATGCATGCATGTATACATACATGTATCTATATATACATACACATGTATATATATATAACGCTTAAATGCATATTGTAAAATATCTTTAAAAATTTGTACTATATATATATCATTTATGTACAATGGTACAAGATTTAGAAGATGCCACGATTTTCAACTATGCATTTCTTATATATTTTAAAGAACAACAATAATGCTGGAATTATATATGGCATGAAGCTAATTCCTTCTTTGCATATTTGCAGCCTTTTGTCATTTATATTAAATAACTTTGTGGGCACTAAAATGTTTAGTCTTACAAACATATCCTTTTAAGAACCTAAATTCATATAAGAGCCAAAATGGAATTAAAAAAATGAATCATGTAAGATGTGTTAATAATTTATTATATTATTATAATAATTATTATTATTATTGTTATTATTATTATTATTGTTTAAGTGGTGGAATCTTCATACTAATCATGAGGGAGTTTCCTTAATTGGAAGTGTGATATCCAAGGTTTGATTGACGTCGGTTCGTATGTTAGTACACGTGTTTCTGGTTTGAGATTTTACAGAATAATATTATTATAATTTAAATTTTCCAATTCAAGTGTTATTTCTTTTAATATTGTAGATAATCTACCACATACGCTCGCGAATAAACGTATCGGCCCACTTAGGCCCATTAGAGGGTCTCCTCTCTACGCGACGTTGAAATTGGCGTATGAGAAAAGACAATGAAACCTGCAACTTAGTTTATATTTCTTTTTTTTTTGTTTGTTTCGTTGTAAAGTGTATGAACCGATTTAGTTTACCAAAATTTTTAATATGGCAATAAATTAAAAAACAAGCTAGAATACACTTCAAACCCTAAATATTTCAAGTGAGGTTAGATGTTCAACAAAAAGATGGTCAAACTTTTTAAACATGACTAATTTATAGGTTGTTACGATGTGTTATCTATATCGGTTTAAGATATAAACTATTGATTTCTATATATGAAATTGATTAATTTTAAATTTAGATAGTTTTTTAGATTAGTCAAGGCCACATTAGTTAATAGAGTATTTGACAATCCTAAACTTTCGAATTAACTTTTAACATTAGTTAGACATAAATCATATTTGGCTAGTGTCTTAATTTCTTTAAAATTATTTGGTGGTAGAGTTGATAGTTTGATGCCGATGTCTATACCATGTCAACATCAACAAAACTAAAGAAAGAAGAGGATGAAGAATATGTTAATGTCAGGTTGTATAATAGCATGATATGAATTTACTTGATCTTACGACGAGTAGACGTGATCTATCATTGAGTGTTGGTATTTATGATGTTGGGTATGTTGATTGTGATAATAGCTCAAACGATCAAAAGGGACACTGGCCATCCATTGATGGATGTTTTTTTCGAAAATAATTTAATATGTTGGAAAATTAAGAAACAGATCTCAATTTCATTATCGACAAATGAGGATGCATACATTGTTTGAAAAGTTAATGCACTCAATTGATCTAGATGAAATATATGGTTAAATAGGTGGAATATCAGATATACCCTCGTAGAGTTAAAGTGTTTCAAAAATACCCTCGTGAAAATAATTATTAAATAGGAAAAAAACCTGAAGAAAAGACAATTTTGCCCTTAATTTTCGAACGTGCAAAAACACACGTTCTGCTGTTTTTCGACATGAAAAACTGTCAAACCGTGTCAAAAGCAAGAAAGACGAACAATTTTCGACGTGAAAACATGTTTCAAAGTTTGGAGCAAGAAAGAAGAAGTGATTTCGAACTTGAGAGGGATCGATTTGAAGTTGGCAAGAAGGAAATGGTTAGAATCAGCAGCAATAGTGAAGAAAAGAGCACAAGTCAATCTTCAATGGCGTCAATAAGTGTAAGTAGATCAATTTCTAGGGTTTTGCAAGCTACCGAGTCACAAAATGATTTATTTATTTGAAATGGGTGTGAGTGTCAGTGAGTCGGTTGAGTCGCAAGGGTCACAGGAGTTGCATGACCATCTTCGACTCAGTCAGTCGGTTGTCTCAGTGAGTCAGTTGGGTCGCAATGGTTGTTTGAGCATCGCAGGCGGTCCAAGGGTCGTTTGAGTCGCATGGGTCGCTTGTGTCATTGAGTCGCAAGGGTTGTTTACGTCGCATCGGTCGCTTATGTCATCGAGTCGCAAGGGTCGTTTGAGTCGCATGTGTCGCTTGATACTATGACCGTGGATCGCTTGATATTATGCCCCGTGGGTCGCTTGAGTCGCATGGGTCAATTGAGTCACATGGGTCGCTTGAGTCTCAGTGAGTCGGTTGAGTGTCATAGAGGGTTCGAGGGTCTTTTGAGTCGCATGAGTCGCAAGGGTCGGTTGAGTCGCATGGAGCACTTAAGTCGGTAGAAGTATAATGTATTCTTAATTGGTCATTTTGCAGGTGGCGCCAAAGCCGAAGTTTGTATATGAATTCAAGCACATGGACAGAATGCCAAAAGATCACCACCAAGTGTTATCCTCACGAGACAATAATGAAGCTGAGAGGGATCTTAGATGAATACGAGTTGCATTACTTCGAGAAGGAGTCACAATTTAGGCATTTATTCCATTTCCAATATGACTCCACATTGATGAAGGTTCAAATGTCTATCCTACTAAATCACTCTGTGTTTATACGGGACAAGAAGGAGTTGTGCTTTGTCTTAAACAGTATTCCCATCCGGTACTCTATAGTGGAGCACACACTAATTTCTAGATTGAAATGCGGACCATATCCCAAAGCATGGGACTCCAAAAGGAGTGACACATTCAGGCTGAAGAATTTTGGCCATGGAAAGGTGACCCCCGCACAAGTTAGCGAAAAGCTTGTGGAGGCGAAGAATTCCGACGATCGGCCTTTAGCAGAAAACTCTATCAGCCATGATCTCATTGACATGGTTGATGACTTGGAATTTTGTGAAGGCTTTCCATGGGGGCGTTACACATTCGAGAGATTGTGGTTACTTTCCGCAAGCACGTTACCGGGGAATCACCGACACCAAAATGGTATTGTGGTGGTTTCATGATTCCACTAATGGTAAGTTGTATATATTATTTGAATAACTTGAATGTTTTTATACTTTTTCATTCTTATCATTTTGTTTTAATGTTTCAGTTACTTCCATTCGAAACCATCCTTAGTTTGAGCGGAAAGGGATGGTATGTTGATGTTCTGGATGCACATCCATCATGCCCAAGAATGTGCAAGAAGATGGTTAAATCCAATTTTAACCCGAAGTATGTAAATGTGATAAGGCAGATCGGAGATTCGAAGGTAACAATTACACAAGGGTCACAAGGGTCACAGAGGGTAATAATGGTTATTTTTTGTTTTTCTGGATATTCGAAGTATTCTTTATGCTAAACATGAAAAGGAAGCTTTACTTTTTGATTTGGAGGATTACGAGGGATACCACGATCCCGATGTTCAGATATGGATGGAACATCTTCGTAGAAATCCGAAGGGTATTTGTTGGGAGGACATCCGTAAGCAAGAACTGCTGACACGAAAAGCAGCTCTTGGTAATCAAAACAAGAGGAAAGAAAAGGGGACTAAGAGGAAGAAGAGCGTGAGTGAAAAAAAAATAGAGGTTGAAGATGTCGAAGACGAAGGATGTGTAGGTGTTGCTGAAGCTGATGAAGAAAGAGAAGGTGATGCTGAAGCCAAAGGAGAAGGAGAAAAGAATCATCAAGGTGATGCTGATGCTGCAGTCCCTCTGACAATGGAGTAGAAATCAATAGAGAAAATAAAGAAGTGGAGAAAAGAATCATCAACGCCGTAAGAGACCTTCTAAGGGATGTCGGGTTTCATTTGCCTAATCCAAAATCAAAGACTATCGAGAAAGATGCGAGCACCGGAAACCAATCTTTCGGCACTATTAGTGATGATGATTTTGAATTCCTTCGACGTCCAAATCCAATGTCAAGAAAAGAGCCAAGCGAAGAGCCGATTGACTCTAGAAATGGCTCAGAAGAGGATTTGGCAAACTTTGCTCCTGATGAAGTTCCACCAAGTAAGTAATATTTAGTGAAAAGATCATTTGAGAGTTAATTTCCATCGAGAGTCGGCATGGGTCGCACAGGTCGCAGGGACGTCTAAGTCGTTGGATCGCATAAGTCACTGGGTCACTAGGGTCGCATGGGTTGCATATGTCCCATGGGTCAAAAGGGTCGCATCAATGTAACGAACGATGAGTCTAATGAATGAAGTAATTTTATGCAAAGGTTCCAGTGGGTCCTGTCGAAGAGGTCCGCCCTAAAGATACTTTAGTGGGTACTATCTGATGAGGGCATTACAACAACCTACGACCCTAAAGAAGGAGAGGAGCGCGACAAGGAAGAGCCGAGCATGGATCACGACGAGGATGAGCCTAGTATAGGCGAGACAAGCATGGGAGCGGATGGAGAGCTAGGAGAAGATGGATCACACATTGCCATGCCGGTGGTCCATGACAAGCCACTCACGAGATCCCGAGCAAAGAGCCTCCGTACAAGAATCAATGCGTACGTGGCTCAAGTGCTTTTCAACCACCGTCAGGAGTTCAACAACGAAAAGGGGGATACAACCAGCAACTTTCCAAAAACCAAGACCCTCTTCGTCATCAATGAAGTCGAGGAACTCAACCAAATGGTGTCATGAACAAAGGCAAAAACTTGCCATATCTCGACCGGCGCCCCAACTTGCCTTAACTGGAACATAGCCATTTGAAATTCAAACTTCAGCTCCAACGGCTCTTGCCTTTTCCACCAAGATCCATTTTGCCTTTCTTAGTTTGTTTGAATTAAGGCCCCAACGGCCACAATGTATTTTCCTTTCTTGTTCTTTCTCGGTCATGATTTAAACCGAGCCTTTGTTTGTTTGAGAAAACAACCTTGAAATTCGAATAAAAATTTTCTAAGTTCTTTTCAATTCTTGCGAGTCGATGATGTCGCCGATGAGGTTCCTACCAAGGATACTCCAATAGTGGATCTTGTCCAAGACGTCGCCGACGAGGAGGTTCATGCTGAGAATATTCTAGTGGGTCCTGGCGAAGAGACCCACACTAAGGAGGATCCTGCACGGAATACTTCATTGGGTCATGTCCAAGAGGTCGCCGCTATTGTCGAAGTACCACCAAGTAAGTACGGTCATTTGGGTCACAGAGGTCGTATTGGTCGCATGGGTTGCATATGTCCCATGGGTCGCAAGGGTCACATCAATATAACGAACGATGAGTCTAATGAATGAAGTAACTTTATACAGATGCTCTAGTGGGTCTTTTCTAAGAGATTCACACTAAAGATACTTTAGTGGGTCCTGTCGATGATGTCGCCGATGAGGTTCCTACCAAGGATACTCCAATAGTGGGTCCTATCCAAGAGGTCGCCGCATTGTCGAAGTACCACCAAGTAAGTACGGTCATTTGAGTCACAAAGGTCGCATTGGTCGCATGGGTCGAATGGGTAAAAAAAAGTCGTATTAGTCGCATAGGTCGCATGGTCGCATAGGTCGCATGGGTCGCATTGGTCGCCATATGTTTAATGAAGTAAATTTTATACAGGTGCTGGACCTTTATCGAAAGAGTCTACGTCATATATTAAACCTCCACCGGTACCTAAACGGCCTTTAAGATAACAGTAGGCATATGCTGAACCTCCGTCGACAAAAAAGCAAGAATAGAGCAAGGGAGAGGGCGAGGGAAAGATGTTGATGGAGAACCCGTAGAAAATGTAGTTCAAGAACCCACAGAAAATGTAATTCAAGAACCCATAAAAAAAGGTGGTTCAAGAAGCTGCAGGGAAATGGCAGTTTGTGTGGAAGCCCAAGGGATTAGTAAAGAGCGAGATAACCTGATTTCCTTCATTCGTTGATGCTAGCAGTGAAAAGTTGACTAGTCTATATATGTTCCTGAAGACACCTCGACATGAGCAGTGGTGGAAATCTAAGCTAGATATTCCCCGGGGGCCAAAGTTTTGTTAGACTATATTAAAGCCCAACGTATGGCTTGAAGATGATGTAAGTTTTTTAAACCCTTAGTCATAGAGTTTTGTGTCATATGTATTCATGGGTGTTAATTTTTTTGCAGTAATTGGATGAGGCGCTGATGGTGCCGTCTTTTCGCTTGGCATTCATGCCCGCTGTGTATCGAAATTATTACGTTTGTCCTATTGCTTTCATGCAGACGCTCACGCTGCGGATGTACGAGGATATGGAAACTTTATCGAAAATTTTTAGTGATTTTTTGAATGCCAAGTATCCATTCAGAAGTACGAAGACACCAATGAATGATTTCGAAGGCTTTGTCTCGGTTCTAAACACTCCATGGATCAAAAGTCAATTTGTAGGATGTTATTGGGTAACCATCAAAGCGGATTTCGGGACTCGATACATCACAGTATACGACTGCCAGAGCAGCATGAAGGAAAAACATATTGATCTGGTGATTGAGAAGGTATGAAATGCTGTCCCCAAGATGCTCATTCTCGGAGGGTTTCCTTCTTTGGCTTCTGGAGAAGCTGAATGAAAGTATGAATATTATGAAGGTCTGTCACAGAATAAAAGCTCGAGTGACTGTGGTGTTTTTGCCTACAAATTCGTAGAAGCCTCGTTAATGAGAATACGTTATACTTTTCCCCACATTTGCGACGACAATGTTCTTTCCATGCGTGAGAAGATGGCGGCCGATATATTTAGTAATGGAAAATGTATCCCTCCACTCCGAGACTAACTTGATATTTTGGTACATTATTTTTTTTGGAATGGAAGATGTAAATATTTGGTACATTGTTATTTTTTAAATATTTGGTACATTTTCGTAGGGGTCAAAGGGTCGTAGAGGTACAAAGGGTCAGAGAGGTGCAAGGGTCACAGAGGTCGCACTGGGTCACAATAGCCTCATGCGACCCTTGCGACCCACGTGGCCATTGCGACCCTTGCGGCCATTGCGACCATTGCGACCCATTTGGCCATTGCGACCCTTTTGACTAGTCTTTTCAATGTCAGACTACTGGTTTTTCCAGTGCCAGCTATGCTTTTTATTTTACCAATGTCACACTCAAGACCATTGCGACACGTCTCTGTTACCCCTATATTAAAAGGTTCATCAAATTTTCTAAGTCTCACCATAACACTCATTTGAGATGAGAATGAATCGGGAGAATCCCATCTCTCTCTTCTCTTCATCTAACTCTCTAACCCTAAATTCTCTAAAAAAAGTCCTTGTTACCTTTGTGACCATTTTGACCTTCGTCACGAAGGTCACATGGTGGACGCATGACATCGTGTTGTCCATTTGTTACTCAAGGTCTTGGTAATCGTCAGACTCGGTCTCAATGCAGATACACACAAGTACTTACAACGTGGATTGAGGACTTTGTGTTGTATCTGCATTACATAAGGTCTTTGTAATCGGCAGACTCAAACATCGTGCTATATCCGCGTTACCTAAGGTCACGGTTGGAGGTCAACTTGGAGAAGGCGTTGAGTCACACACGAATCTCTTTACGAGGGAGGGCTCCGATGTGTCTCTAAAGTCGGCAAATTCGACCTTTGTGACCTTTGAGACCTTATGTGACCTTTTTTCCTTTTTTTTCAACCTTTTTCTTGCCCTTTTTGTAAACTTTGTAACCTTTGAGACCTTATATAACCTTATGTAACTTTTTTTGTAACCTTTGTGACCTTTGTAACCTTTGTGACCTTATGTAATCAATATTTAAACGTTGAAAATGTCTTATTTTGCATCTATTGTTCGTAAGGTTATGACCCATCTGACTCATGCAACCCAATATGACCCATTATGCGACCCTCAGTCGGATTAAATTAGAATCAAGTTTTAAATGGTAACCCATCCGGCGCATACGATCTCATGCGACCACATATGACCCATGTGCGACTCATACGACCTATGCAACTCATGTGAATTGTCATTTTGTTGTCAGACTCTTGTCCTCCGACCCATGTGACCCTTCCTACCCATGTGACTTGTCGTTTTGCAGTCAGACTCCTTTCTTCCGACCCATGTGACTTGTCGTTTTGCTGTCAGACTCCTATCTTCCGACCCATGTGATCCTTCCGACCCATGTCTATATGTTAACGTCTACGTCTCTTCTCTTAGTATGTGTATCTAACCCCAGTTTCTATGAAAAATCTTTTTTTACCTTTGTGACCTGCGTGACGCAATCACCATTGTCGACGTAGGACATCGTGTTGTCTATGTGTTACTCAAGGTCTTGGTAATCAGCAGACTCAGTCTCTATGCAATCACTAACGAGTTGCGGGGGTGACTTAGGTGATGGTGTTGGGTCACTCTTGAAATGTGACTGGAAGATGAAGTACATGGCAGAAGATAACTCTAGACTGCAATACCAAACAAGAAAAATGCAGAAGACTGGAAGCCGGAGTACATGGCAGGAGATAACTCTCCGCTAATGAACTATCTCTCCAGTGGAAATAGAATGCGTGTAGAGTTTTTGATTGACGTTGTAAATGTATTGTTTTGATTTAGAATCTTTGATCGACTCTTGCGACCCATGCGACCCTCAATTGGCATTAATTATTTTGACGTTGTAAATATATTGTTTTGATTAGTTTTTGTCATTTTATCATTATAAACTAGTAAATTCGCCGAGTTCGAATCTATTGATCCATATATACGACCAAGCGACCCATGCCGTTATCAATATCCCATTATCAATATATTTGAGTTGTATATGTCTAATTTAGAATCAATATGATATCGACATTTGAACAAAATGTTAAATATATTTTTTGAATTTTTCTCAAACTTATCCGACAAGTTCTTAAAACACTACTATCACTTTTGAAACACATGCATTGGTTATACACAAATCAACTAGGGACACATGGGTCATAATCTGTTTTAACCGTTGATTGACGTTACAGATGTATTTTTTCGATTGGTTTTGGTCATTTTATCATTATAAACCCGTAAATTCGTCGAGTTCGCATCTATTGGTCAATATATGCGACCAAGTGACCCATGCGACCCATGCGACCCTCATTCGGCATTAATTAGTTTGACGTTGTAAATATATTGTTTTCATTGGTTTTTGTAATTTTATCATTATAAACCCGTAAATTCGTCGAGTTCACATCTAGTAATCAATATATGCGACCAAGCGACCTATGCGACCCATACGACCCTCAATTGGCATTAATTAGTTTGACGTTATAAATGTATTGTTTTGATTGGTTTTTGCCATTTTATCATTATAAACCCGTAAATTCGTCAATTTCGCATCTATTAATCAATATATCCGACCAAGTGACCTATGCGACTCATACTACCCTCATTTGGCATTAATTAGTTTGACGATTTAAATGTATCAGTCACGCGGATTTTCACGGTACCAATCACGCGTTCAAATCTGGCTGTAGATGCAGTGGTAAGTGAACTCAAACCGATTTATTCGATTCATCAAATTTGGCCGTATATGTATTAGTTTGGCGTCATTGTAAATTTATTTGATTATCGTAGACACTTACGATTGAGTTTGCAAGGCGAGAGGTCTTTGCGGTAGACGAAGTAAGATAGATCTGATAATCAATTATAGACGGATTTGGGAGGCAGATATACGACCCATGAAACACGGTGACGCTAGCATTAGCAGGGGTTAGAAAACGTTTTGACTTAACGTGAGTTGTACCCTCAAAGTTGAACTGCACGCTGTTCGTGATGCACCTTGTCTACGGGTTTTCCTCTATCAGGGCCTACAAACAACAAAGTTTGAATTTCGTTGTATTTTGATTGCTTTTAACTTGAAATTCATGTTTGTATTTGGTTGTTTTTTTACTATTATTCAATAGAAAATATTATTGTTAGTATCACTGTGTTTGTGGATTTACTATTATTGTAACAAGAGTCGCGGAACGGGTTAAAGGGTCGCAGAGGGGCAAGGGTCGTAGGGGTCCAATGGTCGCAGGGGTCCAATGGTCGCAGGGATCTAAGGGTCGCAGAGGTCCAAAGGTCGGAGGGGGACAAGGATCGCAGGGGTCCAAGGGTCGTAAGGGTCCAAGGGTCGCAGGGGTCCAAGGGTCGCATAGGGACAAGGGTCGCAGGGTACAAAGGGTCGTAGAGTACAAGGGTCGCGACCATTTATCCTTTGCAAACCTTTTACCCGTTCGACCCTTTTACCCCTGCGACCCTTTTACCCTTACGACCCATGTGACCGTGTGGTCATGTCTTTTCGAATTCCATCTAACGTCGATTCGATGTCAAGTCTTTTCAAATTCCAGCCGTTTCCTTTTTTCTAATCCAGTTTTTCCTCTCATCATCTTCCAACCATTTTTTTCCAAAAATGTCACATTTCCCTCATTTCTTCCGAGAGATTCTTGTACAACATCTGTACTACCTTGTAATCTTCTTTAAAACACTCTCTTTCGGTATGTTACATGTAGAGAATGTACATATTTGACTTTTTTTTTTCATTTTTTGTTACCAGATATTCCAAAGATCTTCTTCGATGAGTATATTTACGAGATACGAGGGATAACAACACGACAACGCTTAAATCGAATGCGTCTAACAAAACATGGGAAATCAAGTTGAATGGATCCAAATTCACTGATGGATGGACATATTTTTACTACGACCAAAACATTCATATTGGGGATGTCGTACTTTTCCATCACAAAGGTGACATGGTCTTTAACGTCACCAGGGCCATTCCTGATGAGAGGGTTTTCATCGTACCAGTCACACGTTCAAATCTGGTCGTAGATTCATTGGTAAGTGACCTCAAACCGATTCATCGTATATAATTTGGTTATTTATTCGACTTTTATTCATTTATAATGATGTAACTTGATGATGTCTCAGACACTTCGATAGGGTTTGCGAGGGAGAAGGGTTTTTGCCGTAAACGATGTAAGATAATGATGTACCTCGATTGCGGAATGTTCTATTATTGGCCAGCAGCTTTAAGGCCCGCGAGTCGTGGTGGTGCTTGCATCACGGAGGGATGAAGACAGTTTCGTCAAGAAAATGGACTGAACGTGGGTTGTTCCCTCATAGTAGAACTGTTCTCCAATGGAGCAGAAACTGTGCTTCGATTTGTCAACAACATATTTTGATTTGAGTTGTATTTTGATATCTTTGAACCTCCTTTTAACTTGAACTTCATTTGATCTTGTGGATTTGCTATTATTCAATTGTTAGTGTTATTGCTAGTATCACTGTTTTTGTGGATTTGCTAATATTGTAACAAGGGTCGTAGAGGGACAAGGGTTGAAGGGGGACAAGGGTCGCACGGGTCCAAGGGTCGCAAGGGACAAGGTTCGCAGGGGAACAAGGGTTGTACAGGTCCAAGGGTCGCGAGGGACAAGGGTCGTAGGGGTACAAGGGTCGCAGATGTACAAGGCTCGTAGATATTTAAGTCAATTATTTGTAAATAACTTGATAAATTATTATTTTTAAAATTTTATTCATATAATTTGTAAATAATAAATTATTTTTACTATTATTCAATATTAAGTATTATTGTTAGCATTGCTGTTTTTGTGGATCTAGTATTATTGTAACAAGAGTCGCAAAGGGACAAAGGTCGCAGGGGTCCAAGGGTCGAAGAGGTACAAGGGTCGCAGGGGTCCAAGGGTCAAAGAAGTCCCTCTGTGACACTTTTACCTCTGCGATCCTTTGACCCCTGCGACCCTTTTACCTCTTCGACCTTTGGACCCCTGCGACCCTTTTACCTCTTCGACCTTTGGACCCCTGCGACCCTATCCTAAACCCTGCGACACTTTTACCCCTCGACCCTTATACCCTGCGACCCTTTGACCCCTTTGTGACCCCTTTACCCTTGCGACCCTTGTACCCCTGCGACCCTTGGACTCCTAAGCCTCTGTGGCCCAGTGCAACAGTTTTTCTGCGGAACACGCTTAATTGCAAGCTTCTTTGTTGACAACAAACGATTTCAACCTATTGGCAGCGAATCCGATGCCGATTTCAAGTTACTCTCGCCGAATCTGTTGTGGTGTGGGAGAACAGTTATTTCCGCGCCACAGTAGAGAGAGAAATCGAGGTGCTGTGGAGGAGAGAGAAAAATTTTCGACAAGGATAGTATGAGATTGCCAATATTTTAAGGGTAGATTTGAAGTTGAAATTTTTTTTTTCAGAAAAGGGCATTTTTGAAGCACTTTATCCCTAAGAGGGTATTTTTGAAGTTCTCCCGGTTAAATATCATTTGAATGTTGAAACTTTTGTATATCATTGTGGCAACTTAAGTGTTTTAAATATTTCAAAAAATCATGTGTAATATTCTAGAATGAAACATATAGAGTTTAAGCATCACTTCCCGAGTGAAAAAATTAATAAAAAAGAAGTGAGTGATTATATTTCAACAAAATGAGAATTAACATATAATTTTACAAAATCATTGGACATTAATCATTTGTTTACCTATAGATATTTGTTCTTTCTGAGATTGAAATACTTTCTAGAGTTTGAGTGAACCTGTTGTGGTGAAATCATATTTAAGTAGACTTCACTGAACATGTACTTAATACTATATGATATGGTCGTCAAAAAATTTTGAGGTTAGAATGTGACTCAAGTACATAAGCAAATAAAATTCAAACAACTAAGGTGAGATAAATGTGCTAAAAAACAATTGTTATTTTTACTAATTTTGAAATTTATGTAGTTGACCAAAACATCTGAACACTCCGATTTCATATGGAAAGGTATATCGAATTGACATGAGTACATCTCAATCAAAATGAAAAAATAAAATAAAAATATTATTCGGGTATATGTGGCAGGAAATTTCTAAATTCGACATCTTAGGACACAAGGTCATAAAAAGCGATCTAACTACGTTATGATAAAGTGAAATCACACGAGTGTATTTATTTGGGACTCTATTTCTAAATTGTGTGATTTTCGACTTAGACGTCTTAAAAATCTTGGGTGTTTGTTGCAAAAACATGTCAATTCAAAAATTGGTTCTATTCTTATTCAGTTAAAAATATATGTTGTAATAAGTTTATCAGATAGATACTGAGAATAACTTTATGAGGATCGTATTATGTACAATTTGATAAATCTATTGGGTTGAACTAAATTTTTTTCTTTAATTCAAGGTTAGTATACAATCTCATAATAAATATAAAAAATTTGTTATATTTTATGTTTTACCTTTTAGTTGAAATTCAAAGGAATATATATAAATCTTAGTGGTTATTCTTAACACGACTAAGAGATTATGATAATTAAAGGAAAGCTAAATATCCTAACCCCTTTCTTGTTTTCTTTAGCCAAGTTCAAACAAATGGTAGAAATTTCATGATGCAAACAAAGGACATCAATATTTCCAGTGAAGAAACCTATCAAAGGAAAAACTATTCAGGGGAAGAACCAAGGGTTATGAATATAAAAAATTCATTAAATCCATTATGGTTGGATTTGGTTAAATGCTTTGATATAAAAAAACTGTCATTTAGCAGAGATTGAACATCCATTTATGTGATTATAGTTTTTCTATTGAATAAAAATATTTTCAAACACATATTAATAAAATCCTTCGAAAAAAATGTTAATTCATGTTCTACCTGGTGATAATATTGTTGATGGCTCGACAATCCATACACATCCTTCAAGTCACATATTTCTTGTGTACCAATAGTACATGTACAACACATAGAATTAGACTATATCGAGTGTAACCTTTGTCCACTAACTCTTGGACTTGTTGTTGAAGCTCATTTCTTTTTTCGGGCTTCACGCGGTACACCGATCGGTTAGGCAATGGTGGCTCGAGTATGAGATTAATGTGATGCTCGGTTCCTCAGCAGTAATATGGCTAATATTTTCTCGGGGAATAATCGTGAAATGTCTCCAATTTTCATGTGACCTTCGGGGAATGCTCCATCAAAATATGTTTGTAAATCATTAGACATCTTTGTAAACCATTAGTAAAACTGTAGATTGTAAATCAATGGTCTAAGAGGTACAGTTGCCAACTGCAGATTGCAATGACAATAGTCATTATTTCCAATGCGTATGTCGATCAGGCTTTCTCTTTGAGGCACAATCCTTTACTCATAAATGGAATGGGTTATTTTTTCTTTGTGAGTGTAACCCATATGCTGTCACCAAAAGCATTTATCGTATAGCGAAAAAGGTTAAAAAATTTTATGGAATGTGAAGGTTGGCGTCGTAGATGCTGACCTAGTATGTGTGGTTAAATCAAGTTTTAATTCCTAGACCACTCTACCGCAAGTATACAGATTGTGTAATGTCAGAGTCGAACTCAAAGAACTAGTGCGAACATCAAAACTAAGACTCAAGAGAAGAAGATCGATTAAGATATGATTTTCAAGCTAGAAAATAAAAGCAAAACAATACGAGAACATAAAATGAAAACAATGCAGGAATAAAAGATTATCAAGCCAGAATACTAAGATACAAAACAGTAACAAGATTAAATTCGATAGATAAAACACTATGGGTTTCGAAAATGTTGAGACATGTAATGGACGTTTTTATGAATCATGAAATTGGATTGTATCACTCAATGGAGAACTCAAGCTCAAATATCAGAAGTGATTTCTCGATGCCTAAATCCATTATCTAGGAAATTAACGTACTCATTTCTCGATGTGGTAAATTAACAACCTAGATGCATGAGGAAAAATATCACGGTTCCTAAATAGATTAACCGACCGGTTAGATTCTTATTAATCTCATTCAATCTAGGGTTAAATCCAAGAACTTAATCTAACTTCTCAGCCAAGACAAGCCTTTATACTAATTGAATCAAAGGATTAACAATGATGAAAGCATTAAGAACAACCCATTAAACCAATTGAGAGAACCATCCGAAATCAAGCATTAAGATCCAAACAAATCCATTACAAAGACACTCCTAACCCATGGCAAAGAGGTTTACTCACAAATCATAGATACCAACACAAAATCATAGATGAACGTCATACAAATCATGGACAATAGCAAAGATATGAAGTTTCAATCTTCCCTATACTGAATACTAGCCTTTAATCGAGTTCTTGAGCTCCTAAAATTACCATCCCTGCTCCTTTTTTTTGCAAACGACGTCCTCTGGTCTAAACGACATCCTCTGGTCTGAATGACATCCCTCAAGCTTCCTTTCTTCTTTCCTTTTATTACGCATGAAAACACGTTTTAGGTTTCTTATATGCCTGACAAACCGCTTGGTCGGGCACTTCTTCAAAAGGGCGATCACCCGGGCAGAGGAGTTGCCCAGGCCGTGCGTTCTCTTTGGAATGTCTTCTGATTAACGAGCCGATCGGGCTATCTAAGGCACCCAATTAGGTACTTAGAAACCCAGGTTAGTTTTGCGGCTTTTACTTGTCTTTGCATCGCGATATCTTCGTTTCTTGCAAAACACGAGAAACCGATAGAAGAAGCCTCAATTCTGCTTAATATGTCGGTAAAGTCTAAAAATCATAATAAAACTAATCCTAGAAAGAGATGAAAATCTTAAGAAAAATTACACGTTATCAAACTCTCCTAGACTTGAATCTTTGCTCGTCCTCGAGCAAAACTAGAGTTAAGTACAAGAAGAGTCAAACAACAACCGGATACTAGCACAAATACTTCGAAAAATCAGCCATCATGCACAAAAACACGTCACACGAGCATAGACCTAAACACACTTAGTTTAGACTTCTATCATCCGAAAGCCACGAGTTCTGCAATCCAAGAAATCACCAAAGTTCATTTCACTATCCCCTAAATAACATCCAAGCAATATCCATACCAATTTACCCATGCATACGTGAGACAATTTTTTTTATATTTCTATCATAGAAAATTTCATGTTCGGTTTTTAGGACATTGAAGTCGAAGAAGGCAGCTTTCTACTTAGACCTAGGTTACCAATTGGCACATTCATAGCGTTTTGTAACCTTAGAGGAGTGAAGAGGTTGCGTTATTGAAGAACTGTTTAGACCTAAACCATAATGTTACGCATCAACTCTAACCCTTAGGACATAGAAAAGTACCTCAACCCACCACTCAGGTCAATGTAAGGCGGAAATAGCTAGAAGCTTATTCTATTGACAACGGAGTGTAAGCACGTGGAATCATAAGAATAGAAAAGTAAATCTAAAAGGTGTCCGACCTAGCAAAGACTGAACGATATACACAGAGATATAAATACTTGGGACGAAAACCTAGGGTGCGGAATACAACTATAAGCCATGGATTCATAGACAACTACTAGACTAGCCAATATCTAAAAGTTCTTTTCAGAAAACCTAGGCTTTTATTCCTGATATGACAAAGTCGCACAAAAAATGGCTAAAGCTCAAAGTCTCATACTAGATATCCAGTAGAAATCTTAAGAAAAAATGATGTAAATGCTAAAATAAAAAGAAGAAATCAACGTCTATTCCTAGTAGCAAGCATATCTCTCAAAGAGTACCCCCCAGACTTGTATTGAACACAGTCCCGATGTTCAAAATCTGTGAGAGTAACTCGCATGCCAAAACTTGGGAGAAGGTAAGGAAAGTGATAACGTGTACACCTGGTGTATTCTACTTTCCCGAGTTGGCGGCATAACTAGATGTTATACGCGTCTACTCTATTGTGGGTTATATCAAAGTAGAAAACCTATGATAATATTCACACTACCTAAAATAGAAAAAGTATGATACATCATGGTAGTTGGTAGAGTACATACATGCAAAAAAGGAAAAGAGTTAAATCCTATAAATAAAAAAAGATACGAAGCTCGGGTTACCTCTTGAGAAGCGCTTATTTATGGTCTCGAGCCTCGATGAGATGCTCTACTTATGTGAAAGATCCAAAAGAGGAAGTATGCCTCTTTCGTTCGTCATGTTTGCAGAGTTGTAGATCTTTCAACGCTGTGCGTTGAGCTTGAATGTGTTTCCTTGTTATCGTCTAACTTGATAGCTCTGTGGGAAGAAACTGACACAATCCTGAATGATCTGGACCAACGTGATTTTAACTTCCCAGAAAAGAGTTTCAACTGCGAGTTGAAGAGCAGAACGAAGTCACCTTCCTTGAAGGATCACAGGAGGATGTGATGGTCGTGCGATTTCTTTGTGCATTCCTTGTAGATTTTGGCATTGCCGTAGGCATCAAGACGCAATTCCTCCAAATTCTGAAATTGTAGAACCCGTTTTTCTGCTGCAATCTTGTAATCGAAGAAGAGCTTTTTGATGGCCCAATATGCCTTGTGTTCTAGCTCAACGGGTAGGTGACATGCCTTGCCATAGACCAACTAAAATGGAGTCATGCCTATCACTTGAAGGCTGTCCTATTAGCCCAAACTGCATCATCAAGCTTGAGAGACCAATCCTTGCGAGATTTGGAAATGATTTTCTCGAGGATGGTTTTGGTCTCTCTGTTAGAGCTCTCTACTTGCTTGCTGGTTTGAGGGTGATAATGTGTGGCAATCTTGTGTCTCACCCCGTACTTCTTCAGAAGTGTCTCGATCACCTGATTAATGAAATGTTTACCTTCATCACTGATGACAACTCTCGAGACACCGAAACGAAGAAAGATGGTGCGTTTTAAGAGTTTCACAACCACTTTTAAATCATTAGTGGGACTTACCTATGCTTCCACCCATTTGGTCACATAATCCACAACTACCAAAATATAGAGATTCCCTCATTAAGACAGGAATTGACCCATGAAGTCTAAGTCCCAAACATCGAACGATTCAACCTCCAAAATTTATTGCTGAGGCATTTCATTGCATGTAGATATGTTCCCCATTCTCTAACATATGTCACAAGAAGAGACATATTGGTGGACATCTTTGAAGAGCGTGGGCCGATAGAATCCCGCTTGAAGGATCTTAGCAGTTGTTTTGGAAGCTACAAAATGCCCAACATATTCAGAGGAGTGGCAATGGAAAATCACTTGCTAGATTTCTTCTTCCGAAATGCATCGCCTGAATAACCCATCTGTGCCTTTCTTGAAAAGAAAGGGTCCATCCCAATAATAAGCCTTCACGTCATGCAAGAACTTCTTCTTTGCATTGTAGCTCAGCCCATGTGGAAGTACCTGGCAGATGAGATAGTTAACAAAATCTGCGTACCACAATTTTGAGATGGCGGTGATGGCTAGAACGTGGTCATCCCTAAGAGAGTCATCAATGGGTATACTCTCGGGGATTTCCAAGCATGAGAGGTGATCAGCAACTCATTTTCAGCCCCCTTTTGGTCTCTAATCTCCAAATGAAACTCTTGTAGGAGTAGTATCCACCGAATGAGCCTGGGTTTGGCATCCTTTTTAGTAAGAAGGTGATGCGTATCAGAGTTAAATATAACCTAATCTACCCGCAAGTGCACGGCACGTGTGTAGTATTTTAGGTGTCGATCCCACAGAGACTACGCAACACTACCTAAACCCGAACTACGAATCAAACTTGCTAACGAAAGAATGGTGATGAAGAATGAAATACTGAAAGTAAATAAACTACTTGGGTTCTAACGATGAGATAAACGTCCTAGGAATCCGGTTTCACCACAAGACTACCGAAACACACGATCAACCTATCTATCATGCAATCCCAGTTAAAGCTATCTAAGGCGGACGATCCTAACATGATATCTACCCTCTCTCAAGGCATAGACACGTGATCTAGACAAGCTGCCCCCTACTTTCGTGGCTGACACCATGAACTAAACCCATAAACTCTGTGATTCGCCCGTTCACCCTCAACGACTTGAATGTTTGCTTTTCCCTAAGCAAACGTAAACGTGGAATACTTGGGGTATGAAAATACGAGAATCCCCCTTCTCCTAGAAACACCGCTAAAGCGAACCTAACCGGTCAACTAACATGTCGAGAGCGAATTCGGCCTAATCGAGTTTTCAGCCTTAATCCTAGGTCCACCACGGTTACCCATGAGAAAGTAAATCAAAGGAGACTAGACACGCTACCGTAACTCCCTCCACCAGACAAGACTTCAGACTATGCTAAACCTAGGTCAACCGAGGATACTTGTTTCTTTCTTTCCGAGCTTCTTTCTTTCTTTTTCTTTTCTTTTTCTTTTTCTTCTTTTTATTTTCTTTTTATGACTTTTACTTTTTTGTTCTTTTGCTTCCTTTTTATTTTTCTTTTTATGATTTTTTTTTCTTTTTTTTTCTTTTGTTTTCTTTTTATTTTCCATTTTTT
>CM071868.1:28713256-28726130 GCA_036759665.1 Gynandropsis gynandra | reverse complement strand
ATATGTATCAAAAACGTCTCCTAAATTGTGCAAGAAATACGTATGAAAACGAGATGATCAGAAGGCATCTCAGCGCATCATGGTCGGTGAACACAATAACTTTAGATCCAACAAGGTAGGACCGAAATTTTTCAAAGGTAGAGATGACCGCAAATAATTGTTTCTCTGTCATGGTGTCGTTGGCTTGAGCATCACCAAGAGTTCTTCTCGTATAATATATTGCATGCAGTAGCTTGTTTTTCCACTGTCCCAAAACTGCTCCCACATTATAGTCGCTAGCATCGCACATGAGCTCGAATGGGAGCCCCCAATCCGGTGGTTATATAATGGAAGGTGAGACTAAAGCCTTCTTTAGAGTTTCAAAGGCGTTTATGCATTTCTCAGTGAACTCTAACTTTGCATCTTTGCTGAGCAATTCAGTGAGAGGTCTAGCAATCTTAGAGAAGTCCTTGATGAACCATCTATAGAAGCCCGCATGTCCCAGAAAACTGCGTATTCCTTTGAAATTTATGGGAGGGGTAGCTTCTCTATCACCTCTACGAGCTTTGTTTTCTTCAATACCTTTCTCTGAAATTCGGTGTCCCAGAACTATGTCTTCTCTAACAATGAAGTGACATTTTCCCAGTTTAGCACGAGGTTAACCTGCAAACATCTATCCAAAACCTTGCAAAGGTTGATCAGATACTTATCAATGGAAGTTTCATGGACAGAGAAGTCGTCCATGAAGACTTCCACAATGTCACCATTAGTATCAGAAAAAATAGATGTCATGCAGTGCTGAAATGTAGCAGAAGCATTACACAAACTGAATGGCATGCGGTGGTATGCGTAGGTGCAGAATGGATAGGTAAACATCGTCTTCTCATGGTCAGTGGGATGGATTGGTATCTGGAAGAAACCAGAATAGCCATCAAGGAAACAAAAATAGGAGTGAAGAGCCAAACGTTCAAGCGTTTGATCTATGAAAGGCAATGGGAAATAATTTCTTGGTGTTTACGTTTAGCTTTCTGTAGTCGATGAACATTCGCCACCCTGTGACTGTCCTGGTCAGTATTATTTTTTTTTCGCATTGTGGACAACTGTGATGCCTCCCTTATTTGGTACAACCTGAACTGGACTCACCCATGCGCTGTTCGAGAATGGATAGATGATACCCGCATCAAGCCACTTGAGCACTTCCTTCTTGACAACTTCCATCATGTTACGATTGAGTCTTCTATGATATTCAATGCACTTCTTGGATCCGTCTTATAGATGTATTCTATGCATGCAAAGGGCTGGGCTGATCCTCTTGATATCATCTAGAGTGTATCCAATGGCTGCTCTATAACGTTTGAGTGCCTTCAGTAACATGTCTATCTGTGTGCTATCCAAAGTGTCACTAACAATGATGGGGTAAGTGGAAATGAGTTCGACGAATTCATACCTGAGCCTTTTTGGTAAGGGTTTAAGTTCCACTTTAGGTGCCTTCTCAATGCTCCAATCGGGTTTAGAATGCTTCGCGGATAGAGGAGACTTCAAAATTTTAGCCGAAATATTGTTGATAGAGAAGCCTGATCGAGCAAAGCACACTGATCGGTCGAGCTCCTTGCAAAATTAGTTAGCCTGGTCGTGTTCTCCATAAGCTCGGTCGGGCTGTAGATGTTCTTAATTGTTGCCGAAAGGAACGCACGGGCCGAGAACGATGTTTTGCTCGGTTGTGCTATTCTTAAAGGAGGGAGCCTAATCAGACTTACTGTTCTGATCGGTCGGACTGTTAATTATCCCAGTTTGTGCCGAAAACAATGCACAGGTCCGGCTTAGGTCTTTCCCGATCGTGCTCTGTCGTGATGAGGATGACCGATTGCGCATGAAATGTTGCCCGGTTGGGCATTTATCAGCTTCATCACTTTTCGCCTCTTTCAGAGTTCCCAGAACTTGTTGGTACCCGTGGATTTCAACTTGATCAGCATAAGCACCTCTTTTGCTAGCCATTAGAGCTAATTCCAATTGTTCAATGTCTCTAAACTCTTCAAGCACTTCATCGGCCAATTCATCCAATACATCGAAATAGAATACAGACTCTACCACGAATGGTTTCTTGAGACTCTAATCCTACTTAAACTCCACTGTCTCCTCTTCTATTTTCATTGTCAATCTCCCTACCCTTACGTTGATAATGATATCGACAATGTTGAGGAATGGTTTTCCTAAAATGATAGCAAGATTTGCATCTTCCTCCATGTCCATAATAATCACCTACTTTGAGTGGTATATCTTCGAAAATCCCCACCAGGTATTTCATTGAACGAACAACCATCTGGAGTACCATCCTCGTAGGTTTCATCTCACCCATACCCAATTTGACAATGATAGGAGACTGACACTAGCCCCTAAATCACATAGGGCATTGTCAATGGCAACATTTCTCAGCTTATAAGGGATGACGAAGATACCTGGGCGGGTAACTTCCGTGGCAGCTCATGCTGGATAACGACATGTGTCGTAGCAGTGACCATCACTGTTTCTTCTTCCACACTATGCTTCTTTGTGAGAATACCCTTGAGGCATTTAGTGTAGGAGAGTATCTGTGTGATTGCTTCATGGAAGGGCATAGTGATTTCCATCTTTTTCAATATCCATGCGAATTTAGCAAATTGCGTGTCATCAACTCATTTCTTCTGACGATTGGGAAATGGAACTTGGGGGGGGGGGGGGTGGTGAGGCAGGAGGGGGGGGGGGGGGGGGGGGGGGTCTTGGTGGCGGTGGCACATAGATTGGTTCCACCTCCTCCCCATTTTTTATTTCCCTAGGACCCCCGAGTTCACTAGGCTTCACTGTTAAAGTGTTTGAGCATTCTCCTTTCTCAAGATTTTAGGGTACAATGTCTACAAGTTGTGTCCCGCTTCTCAATATGATGGCATTGCAGTGCTCATGAGGATTTGACTCAGGTCTCGCTAGTAGAATTATTTATAGTTTATAAGATCACAACAAGTGTTGCAACTTGGGTGTCTAAGAACTTCAAATGCGTCTGAATTTCCTCAACTTGCTTCTTTATGTCATCCTGATCTGTTCTCATGCCTCTCAGCTCAGTATGGTGATTTTTCTGTTCTTGCTGGTACCCCTCTCTGTTGACTTTGTTGATAGCCTTGGTTCTGCACTTGTGCTCTAGGCTGGAAATTCTGATTCTGGGGTTGTCTCTGAAGCGACTTAGGCTGATAGGTTCCTTGCAGTGGGTTCAGGAATTTTTCGGTGTTCTTGTAGGAAAAATTGGGATAGTTCCTCCAACCCGGATTGTATGTTTGGAGTATTGGTTGTTGGCAACATAATTCACATCCGCAATCTCCTGGGATCTGTGGCTTGCTTCTGCAATACCATGAGAATCAAAGGATACTTGGTGCATGGTTTCCATTTGCAGTTTCATTTCAGCAAGTTCAGCATGCAAAGCAAGCTCCTCATTGTTCGTTTCCCTAGCTAGTAGCCGACGACTGTACTCACCCAATGAGGTAGTTCTTCCCTCGGTCATCTTCTCGATCTTGGCCTCAATGGTGGTGAATGGGAGGTCATGTAAAGAACCACCACATACAGCGTTCAACCAATCTCTTACGTCATCACGGAGTCCCTCAATAAATGTAGCTATGAGGTACCTCTTGTCCATCCCATGCTGAGGGCATTCTCGTTGGTATCCCTTATATTGCAGCCAAGCTTCAAGAAGACTCTCTTTATCCTCTTGCATAAATGAATTTATCTTGTTCTTCCATGACTCTGTCTTATGGGGTGAGAAGAATCGCATCATGAATCGTTCTTCGAGTTGACTCCATGTGTGAATGGAATTAGAGCCATTCAAGTGCATGCTCCTTTACTGAGAACGGGAAAGCAAACAACATTATCGCTTCATCTTGTATCCTGGGTTACAGTTTCATGTTCGAACACAACATCTTAAATTTGAGTAAGATTTTGGTTTGGATCCTCTATAGTTCGTCTCCTAAAAGGTGATTTGCTCAACATCTGAATGAAGGCCGGCTGCAGTTCAAATCTGTTTCTATCCACCTTGGGCCTTTGGATGCAGTAGATAAGCTGTATGTATTTTGGCGCGGTGTACTCCCCATATGTTTCCGGTGCTTCCTCCACATCCATGTCTTCTCTGCTAGACGAATCTTCTTCAAGAGTTTCTTCCTCAACTGTTGTTTCCTCTTCTAGATTCTCAGATGCACTAAGTCTTGTTTTATGTTGTTTTAACAATGCGCGGGTAGTCTTCTCTATTTTGGGGTCGAAGAGGAGTTCTTTGTCCTTCGAACTCCTAGGCATACAACGACGAATCTGCACGTAGGGAGACAACAACAATCAAACGTTGATATTGGAAGTGATGTCATGGACTCAAATAAAAGAAAAATTGCAGAAGATTGAAACAAGCAAAAGACTCAGAAAGGACTAGATCTCGACTCAACAGAAATCCTAATTCTAATGCCGTAACTAGTTCTCTCGCAACGACGCCCAAAAATTGTTGCTGGCCTAGTATGTGTGGCTAAATCAAGTTTTAATTCATAGACTGCTCTACCGCAAGTATACAGATCATGTGATGTCAAGGTCGAACTCAAGGAACTAGTGCGTATATTAAAACTACGACTCAAGAGAAGAAGATCGATCAAGATATGGTTTTCAAGCTAGAAATTAAAAGCTTAACATAGAAAGAACAGAAAATGAAAACAATACAGGGAATGGAAGATTATCAAGCCAAGAAACTAAGACACAAAAGAATAACGAGATTAAATTTGATAAGATAAAACACCATGGGTTTTGGAAATGACGAGACTTGTAATAGAAGTTTCTACGTAACATGAAATCGGATTATATTACTCAATTGGGAAATCAAGCTCAAATATCGGAAATGACTTTCTCGATGCCTAAATCCTCTACCTAGGAAATCAACGTACTCATCTCTCTATGTGGTAAATCAACAACCTAGATGCATGAAGAATACTATCACGGTTCCTAAATAGATGAATCGATCAGTTAGATTCTCATTAGTCTAATTCATTCTAGGGTTAAATCCAAGAACTTAATCTAACTTCTTAGCCAAGACAATCCTGTAAACTCATTGAACGAAGGGATTAACAAGGATGAAAACATTAAAAAGAATCCATTAAACCAATTGAGAGAACAATCCGAAATCAAGCATTAAGATCCAAACAAATACACTACAAAGGCACCCCTAACCCATGGTAAATAGGTTTACTCACAAATCATAGATACCAACACAAAACCATAGAGGGACATCATATGGAGAATAGCAAAGAGATGACGTTTCAATCTTCCCTATACTCAATACTAGCCTTGAATCGAGTTCTTGAGCTCCAAAATCACCTTTCCCCCTCTTTTTGCAAACGATGTCCTCCCCCTAAATGATGTACCTCGGTTTCCTCCTTGTGCCAGCAGCGTGCCCCGTTGCCTTTTCTCCCTTCATTCCTTTTTTTTCACGTGTAAACACATTTTAGGTTTCCTCTATGCTCGACCGGGTACAACAAACAACCCGGTCGGACATCTGTCTTCAAAAGGGAAATCGCCCGGGCAATGGAGTTGGCCGTGCATTCTCTTTGGGATGTATTCTGATTAATGAGCCCGATCAGGCTGTCTAAGACACCCGGTCAAGCACTTCTGAACCCATGGTAGTTTTATGACATTTTCTTGTCTTTGCGTCCCGATATCTTCGTTTCCTGCAAAACACGAGAAAACGATAGAAGAAGCCTGAATTCTGCTTAATATGTCGATAAAGTCCAAAATCATAATATAACTAATCCTAGAAAGAGACGAAAATCCTTAAACAAATTACGCGTAATCAGTCGTCATGATAGCGATTTTGAGTTCACTGAAAGATTATTCTACAATTTCATACCTTACAATTTCTACTTTTTAAGTAAGGTTTGTGAGAGGCCTTGCAATCGATCAAAATTCCACACAAATATTCTGTAATAACCTATCAATTTTAGAATCTCGCACACCTCTGTGACTACGATCATGGCCAATTGAGGATTGTGTCTATTTTAGTGAAGTCAACTTTGATGCCATCTTTGGATATGATATGGCCGAAATACTCTAATTTATGTTGCCTAAATTCATCTTTTTTTCACTTGGGTAAGAACTGCTATTTTTTGTAAGATTTTGAATATTTGTCTCACATAGTCCAAATGATATGTCCATAAAGAACTAGACAACAAAATGTCATCGAAATAATTGGAACACACTTATAAAGGTGCGGTCTAAAGATGGGTTTCATCAATGCTTGGAATGTGGAGGGACGTTGCATAGCCCAAAGAGTGTGACTGGATACTCATCATGATTGTTATGAGTGCATAAAGCAATTTTGTGGTCGCCTTGGAATTGATTCATACTCGGTGGTACTCGGTGTAAAGACGAGTTGAATGAAATAGGTTGCTCCATGTAGATCATCGAGCATCTCTTCCACCATTGGAAAATCGGGAACGATCTTTGATTGTGACCACATTGAGTGCTTTATAATCCTTACAAAACCCCCAAGTACTGTCGTTCTTCTTAACAAGTAAAATCAGAGATGGGATTGGATCCTGGCTAAATGAATATAGATTGAAGCATTCAGTCTACTTGATGCTCGATCTATCTTTCTGGGTGGAGCGTATTTATAGGGGCAGATGTTAACTAAGTCTTTCCCATCCTTTAGTACAATACAATGTTCCCGTGATATCAAGCGTTGAACCCTGAGACTGGTTCTCATGCACAAGAAATTTATCAATAGGAACGATAATTCAGTCATGGTTTCACCCGTTATTGATGAATTCCATGGGCCTTGAACTCAAACATCAGCTTCAAGACATGGATCAGATAAACATCATCATACATCTTAAGAAGTTGTATGGGGTCTAGAACATGACGGCTAGATTTCAGCTGTCCAAGGCTCTGCTCAAGGAAAAGATGGTTCCAAACACTCCTATTGGACCCCACCTTCTCAAGATCATCGATCTTATGGAACCATTTTAGAAGCTTGAGTCCACGTTTGGCAAGGGATTGGCACATAATGCGATCCTGGATTCACTCTCCGACACCTTCGCCAACTTTATTTGTAATTACAATATAAATAAGTTAGATTCTGAGCCAAATGAGTTACTGAAGTTATTGATTGATTATGAAAATCAATCACTAGGGAGTGCACCAAAGGTTACTGGGCCTATGGTTTCGTTCGTTCCTCTTCCTAGAAAAGGAAGAGGAGAAGCTGGTCCAAGAAGTTGACATCGGCAAAGGTTGATTCGACAAATCCCCAAAAAATGATAGTAAGGGCAACCATGTCGATGTAGAGTGCTTCTTCTATAAGAAGAATGGGCACTAAAAGAGGAATTGCAAGGAGTATCTTGAATCCCAAAAAGACAAGAAATCATGTACGACTTTCATGAAAAATATTTTCATGATTTCTCTTACTGCTATTGATTCGACTATGTGAGTATTAAATAGCAACAAAAGTTTTAACATCTACAATATGTTAAAGGAACTAAGGATCATAGAAGGCTGCGGAAAGGAGACGTTAACCAAGAATTCGGGAATGGCACTGTTGGAGTATGCTCTAGAGACCAATCATTTGGATGATTCTTATTTAAGTATTTGTGATGTATCATGACATTTTCCATAAAATGGCATTCTATTATTTCATTTACTATCTGCGTATATAAATAGATGAAATAATATCCTTAGAAATATAATTTAAGATAGTCTTAAAACATCCCTAGTTGAGCATCATTGAGAATAAGGATATCAATGTTGCATTAAGACTAGTATGTGTAAATTGATATGAGATATCAATTTAACACATAGGTACATGTTAGAGCACAGTACAGTGGACGATCCGCCATGAGTGATAACACTGAAAGTGTATCAGATTAAGGTTAGGTTTTAGTGCCATTTTCGCATATATTTTATAGATAGGTTTACATATCCGATCCGATTATGAGTTACATACACCCGTTTTGTTGGTTTGCAGGTTTTTAGGCGACAAGGCCTAAATGAGCTTAAAAGGACGGATTCCTGAACAAAACCACGTACTTTGAAGATAAATCCACTCAGAGCCAAGATCAAGCCTTAGAACCCAAAGGAACACCCGAGCAACGAGCGGAAAAGAGAAAATTCAAGACTTCAAGGGTGCCCGGTCGGGCACCATAGTCCACCCGATCGGGTAAAACCTACGGGGTTTTATCCGCACACCTTGCACGACCCGGGCACGAAGGCAACGAGATCGGGTAGCCTTACCCGATCGGGCGCAAGATGAATACCCGCTCGGGCGTTTATTCATCCCAAAGTTGCCCGAGAGTTTGCACGACTCGGGCTGCTCAACCACGCGATCGGGTGCTGATGTCCGATCGGGCGCTATGATGGAACACGACCGGACGCGCCTCTGCACGACCGGGCAATAGTGGTGCCCGAGCGGGCCGTGTATTTCGCAATAACCTAGATCTTGCATTCAAACGACCTATTTTATAGAACAGAAGAGATCTAGAGCAAAGGGGGCAACGTACAGGAAAAGGAAAGGCTTGGAAAACATCTGGAAAGGCTCGGGAGACGTTGGAGAAGAGGAGAAGCATCAATCCTCAAATCGGTAACACGATAGGGAAGGTCGAGGCATCGAATTTCCTAGATTCTATCATGTTTAGGATTATGTTATCTTCGTTTTCTGCATTCTCCATGAGTGAGTAAGGTCCCAACTACGGGTAGGGATATCGGATTGTAATGGATGAACAATGATTTGCGTTAATGCTTAGATTTATTGATTTTATCTTGATTATCGGTTCTACTCTTGACATTATCACTCCTACACTAGTGCTGCCCGCTCAGTAACATAGGATTTCAGACTTTGCTGGAAGGTTAAAGGATGAATCCGGACCTGTTAAGTTGTAGGTTAAGTTCGGCTAATGAGAATCTGACCGGTCGGTTAGTCGACTTAGGAATAATGATTGCGTTCGTAAAGCTGCCATGGTACGGGTTAATCACTGCTGGAAGGTAGGATTGCACGTACTCATGGTTAGGAGATTAGGCTCAGAAGAATCACTCCTCACCTTATGGCATGAATTTCCCGTTGTATATATACATAAATCACGAGATTGGTAATGTCAAGTCACAGACATTTTCATTGCTTAGGAAATAATGATGTGTTGCTAGACACCGCTCATTATTTGTAATCAACACAATGAGAACCTATTAGGTCGCACATAAAGACGAATGGAGTTGGACATGTAATTGGGCAAATCCAGTTATGAATATGATTGAGAATAATTCGAGTTACTAGGGCCAATTCTAATTGAATTGTGAATTCAATTTTAACTGGGCCTAATTCGACCCATTTGGATTAATTGGGCAAAATCCTAATTAAGGTTTTAAGTTAGGGTTAAACCAATTTTCCCTGTAAATATAATGCTTAAGCCATATTCTCAAAGAGACAGAAAACCCCCAAAAAAAGGAAAAGGCACTTCGTCCAATATAATCTAAGGCCAAAATCCTAGTCTAGCAACTAGGTTTTTCGACTTTTCCTAGTTCTCATTCGTCCGTGTGGATACCGACAGAGGCAAGAGAGATTCGCTGCTGCTCGTGACTCACAGATCCGAACTTTAGCAAACACCAAGGTATGTGATAAGAAACACTAATCAGATCTGTCTCTGAAACAGATCTCACCAAAGGGAAAACCGAGAAAAACTCTATGTTTTGCTGGTGTTTTCCTCTCGGTTTTCCTTCAGTGGTATCAGAGCCTGTTTTCAGAGACCTGATTGTCTTTCCTATCATAAGCATGTATGATTTTCATTCTAGATATGTGATTTGTTTGACAAGATCCGTGATATGCATGTATACTTCGTGTAAATCTAAGTTATGCATGACTAGATCTTTGATATGCATGTTAATTTGCTAGATATATCATATGCATGATTGTTTCGTATAGATCTATCATATGCATGATTGGTTCGTGCTAGATCTACGATATGCATGTCGATATGTACGAAAATCTAGAAAGTTCACATAAAATCAATATGATTGAATCTGTGATATGCATGAAAATCATGAAACTAAAAAACATGGAAAGTGAATCTGTGATATGCATGAAAATCTAGAAAGTAAGAAAAATGGAAAATTCACATGAAATCAATATGATTGAATATGCGATATGTATAAAGAATCATGATAGTAAAAAATATGGAAAGTGAATCTGTGATATGCATGAAAATTAGGAAAGTAAGAAACATGGAAAGTGAATCTGTGATATGCATGAAAATATGGAAAGTAAGAAATATGGAAAATTTATATAAAATCGATATGATTGAATTTGTGATATGCATGAAGAATGGGGAAAGTAAGAAATATGGAAAATTCACATAAAATCAATATGATTGAATCTGTGATATGAATGAAGAATCGAGAAAGTAATAAATATGGAAAATTCACATAAAATCAATATGATTGAATCTATGATATGCATGATGAATCGAGAAAGTAATAAATATGGAAAATTCACATAAAATTGATATGATTGAATATGTGATATGCATGAAGAATCGAAAAACTAAGAAACATGAAAAATCCACATAAAAACGATATGATTGATTTTCGATGATGTTTTTCCACGGAGGGAAAGTGAAAATTTTGAGAAAATTTTTCACTGATGGGGCGCTACCTCGCACCCCGCAAGAGGGGGACCTAGGTTAGCGTCTGTTGAAATCCCTAAAGCAATATATATCGATTCTCGATGAATCAGAATACAATGCAATATCTATCGATTCTCAGCGAATCGGGATATATGAATGCTCATGATCGAATAAACGTTACCTAAGTCAGTTCTGACTAAGGAGAAGAGGTTATCTAATTATGCGCTTTTATGAGTTGGCTCCCTCTTACCTGGGAACTACTTAGCTAACACTTACGGTTATCACTTGCATCGTAAATAATTTGATCTAACGACAGTATATCTCCGGATGTTAGTTCTTTTCCTGATTAAGTTTATGTTTTATGAAATATGTTTGATTGCGATGAAAATCCCTCGTTTGATTAAGTCAAGTTAAATGCCTACCAATGAATAAGCACTTGTCAAGACTTAGTTGATGTGTGTAGATTTGCCAAAGTGAATTGCCACATCAATCCTAGTAAGACGCGATCGGATAATTGTGATATCCAGTTGCTTATTGATTGAGTCGACTTAAGTAAGATATAAATGAGATTGGGACTTAGAGGCATAAAGTTGGGTGGCTAGTTATGAGATGAATTGGAACACGTCTTAGATTCGAGCCTAGAGTCAGACTTGTTTTGTTTTTGTTTTCTTTTCTTTTCTTTCGTTCTTTCTACCTAAATCGTTTTTTTCCTTCGCAGAGCCGTCATATCAACAAGAGATGGATAATCAGAACGGACATGGACATATGCAGCAACAGCAACTCGCACCTCCACCGCCAGAACCACAGGCTCCTCCACCACGTCGCCTTAGAGACTACGTGGTTCCGAATATGAACAACGTGCAAACAACCATACGGATGCCTGCTGTTGCAAGAGAACAGTTTGAGATTAAGACGGCGATGATCAACATGCTTTATCAGAAGCTATTCATGGGTGGAAATCACGACGATCCCCATCAGCACCTCAGAGACTTCCTAGAGCTTTTCAGTACGTTCAAATACACGGTGTCTCGGACGATGCAATCTTACTGCGTCTCTTCCCCCTCTCAATTAGGGGACAAGCGAAAACATGGCTGCAATCGCTCCACGCGTGGATCTATCACTACTTGGGACCAGCTCTGCACATTGTTCCTCTCACGATTCTTTCCTCCGAGCAAGACAATTCAGATGAGGGGAGAAATCAAGATGTTTAGATGCAGAGATGGAGAAACATTGTTTGAAGCGTGGGGCATATTTAAGGATCTTCTACAGATGTGTCCATACCATGGTCTCGAGCAGTGGTATGTTATCCAAACTGTTTACAGTGGAATTTCAGACGAACACCGATCGACTTTGGATAACGCTACTAGAGGATCGTTTATGGATCTGAGCGTCGAGGAGGCATACGAGCTAATTGATAACCTCACCCTGAACCACACCATGTGATCAACACCGAGAGGAATGCTTAACAGACGTCGAGGTTTATATGAGCTAAATCAGGGCAAAGAAATGGGTAATGCAGCCAACGCTATGTACTGCGTGAATTGGGGAGATACAGAACACGTGGCTTATCAATGCACGCCATGAATTATGCCCAGCAGCAAGGAAATACACAATTCGGGAATACCTACAACGCGAATTGGAGAAACCACCCGAACTTGTCATACCGAATGACTTAACCGATGAAGTATTCGGGATTTCAACAAAGACAACAAATGTACCAGCAAAACAATCAGCAATTCCAGCAAGCTCAGCAAGTTCCGCAAGCTCCTCAACCTCCTCAAGCCCCTTCGTCAAACCTTGAGGCGGTAATGCTCGAATTTATCAAGGAGCAAAGGCAGCAACAATCGACTCAAGCCAAATTTAATGCGGATGTGGGGACGGCGCTTAGTGAGCTTAAATCTCATATGGAATCCTTGAGCAAACATGTGAAGATGTTAGAAAATTCCATAGCACAACAGGCCGCCTCATCCTCTCGGAATCCCGGAAAGCTTCCCGGTAAACCCGATCTTAACCCAAGAGAGCACGTGAACGCCATCACCTTGCGCAGCGGTAATGTGCTCGAGAATCCGCACCCGAAAGAGCAAGAGAAAGCTGCTGGAAATCAGCAGATAAAGGAAAGGGCATTATGAATGAGGGAGGAGCTGAATCAGAATTTGAGAAACCGTACGTTGCTCCACCGGCGTACAAACCTCCAATACCGTATCCTCAACGGTTGGTGAGCAGCAAGAACGAGGTAAGGTATGGACGGT
>CM071868.1:28638779-28678768 GCA_036759665.1 Gynandropsis gynandra | reverse complement strand
CGGCCAAACAAAAGGGAAATCAGATCTAATAATAGGGGATTCGAACCAGATTAGAAAGGGGGACAACTCAAGGACGATTGAGAGACATAGAGGACACACTTGGAGGGATCGAGAAGGACGAAACAAAGGATCCGGAGCATGGAGGATCTATTGAAGACATCGGTTTATGAATAGGGAGTCATCTCATTCTTCATCTATGTCGAATTTAGTATTCTCTTGTGTTTCCTTTGCTGTATTCATGTTTGAGTAGATCCATTGCCATGGGTTAGGGAGTATTGCCATGTTGTAACGAAGTCTTGTGCTTAATGAATGGTGGATTTTAATGCTTTCATACTTGTACGCCACTCGATATGAATGAATTTGGTATTTGATCATGTTTTCAGATTGATTGGTTGATCTTAATGCTTCAATACTTGTATGCCACTTGATTGATGATGATTGAAGTCTAATAAATCTACGCCAGGGCATTAGAATTTGGAACTTAGCCATCATTTAGGGTTTAATCGGTTTCGAATCTACGCCAGGTCAATCGATTGAATCTAGGGATTAGGATAGCGGTCGTAATGCGTCTATGTATGTAAGATGTGCAATAGATATATTGGTATATGCATGCTAGATAGTGGACAAGTCTACGCCAGTCAGTTCCTATAGAAGAGCTTGAATTCCCTGAACTCATGATAGTACCTAAGACCAATTATCCTTTTAGAACTTCGTTACATCGTTGTGCAAACTCTCGATACCTATGGTGCTTAGTCATAAGTTTATCTCATCGATTAGTTTTGTTTAGTTCATTCGCAATTCCATCATCATCCAATTTATACGTCTTATCCATTAAATTAATAACTTAGAAGCCGCATCAATTCCTTGTGTTCGACCCTAGTTACTATACGATCTGTATTCTTGCGGAAGCGTTAGTCTAGGTATTATTACTTGAGTTTAACGCACATCCTGATGGAGTTCCTTGGGCTTCATTGATGACAAAGAGGGACTTGGCTTTCGGGAAATTGCCGCTGATGTCTCCCTCTTCGTTGTTGAACTCCTGACGATTGTTGAGGAGCACTTGAGCTACGTACGCTTTGATTCTTGTACGCAGGCTCTTTGATCGGGATCTCGTGAGTGGCTTGTTGTAGACCACCGGCATGTCTATGTGTGCTCCGTCTTCTCCTAGCTCTCCATCCGCTCCCGTTCTTGTCTCGTCTATGCTAAGCTCGTCCTCGTTGTGATCCATGCTCGGCTCGTCCTTGCTCCGCTCCTCTCCTTCGTTTGAGTCGTAGCTCATTGTAATGCCCTTATCACATGCAATCTCGGATGGAGGAATTTCCCTAACCTCTCCTACAGGAACTCCGACGGTGCCTTGAATGCGCAACAACTATCGGGGAATTTTCAATCGCGGGTGCTGCAACGAAATGAAAATTTTCAGCCAAGGATGCAGCCCCAAACTCAGAACTACCAGTCATGTGCGCCTCAGCCACAACCAAACCAATCCTAAGAAGCCCCTGACATCAACTCCATGTTCACCCGTCTCCTCCAATCCCAATAAAATCAAAGCAATTTGTTGATGGAAGTGCAACAAAATGAGAATAAATTGGCGAGGAAAAAGAAAGAAGATCAAGAGAACACCAAGAAGCAGCTAGGGAGCTTTCAAACTCACCTTAGACACGTGGAGACACAAGTTGCAAACCTTGCACAAGTGGCAGCACATCCACAAGGAGTTCTATCAGGTAGACCAGAAGCGATACCCGAAGAGGACGAAGAGCCAAAATACGTAAAACTCGATCCAAGACCACCTCATTTTCCGTTTCCCCAACGTCAATGCAAAAAGAATGAGGATGCTCAATTTGCCAATTTTGCTAAGATGTTGAAGAAGATGCATATTACTATTCCATTCCATGAAGCGTTGCAGAAGATGCCTTCATACGCTAAGTTCTTGAAAGAGGTGTTTGCGAACAAATGAGATGTGGAGATGGAAACTATCATGGTGACTAACTCGATGCTGCAGCCAAACCTACCCAAGAAGATGCCTGATCCAGGTATATTCATGATCCCTTGTAAAATAGGTGATTATGAAATTAACCATGCACTAATTGATGTCAGAGCAACCGTGAGCATGCTACCATTGCCGTTATACGAAAAATTGGATCATAGGGACAGGTTGGATCTTAAACCTACACGAATGGCGCTCACCATGGCTGATCAAAGTGTCAGAATACCCGAGGGCATGCTGGAAGACGTGCAATTACAAGTTGGGAAGTTCTTTGTCCCGGTCGATTGTCCTTTTTGGATATGGAGGAGGACAAGAAAATCCCGATTATTCTCGGTAGGCCGTTTCTCAAAACGATAAAGATGATCATACACTATGCAGAAGGTAGACTCACGCTTAAATTCAGAGATGAAGAAGTGGAGTTCAATCTGAACGACACACTCAACCAGCCTTGTATGGTGGATTCAGTATTCCACATTGACGTCCTAGAGAAACTAGCCGAAGAAGTCTTTGAAGAGTTCGGGAAGCACGCATCAAGTGCACTCATTCCTATCTATCTTATTTTCCCCGAGTTTTTGCATGCTAGCGCTTCCTAAGGTTTTGAACACCGGGACGGTGTTCCGTTCAAGTCTGGGGGTACTCTGCAAATGTCATGGTTGCGATTAGGATTTAGATGTTGAGTCCTTCGTTTGTTTTATCTTTTATGTTACTTTCGTTAGGATTAGACGGACGGATATCTAGTACGAAAAATTTCGAACTTTAGTCACCTTTGTGCAACTTTGTCAAATCGGGAACAAAAGTCTAGGTTTGTTGAAATATAGCTTTAGATATCGATTAATTAGTGGTCGTGCATGAATCCATAGCCTATAGTTGTATTCTGCCCCCTAGATTTCAATCCCAAGCACTTATATCTCCGAGCATACCATTCATTCTTTGTTTTGTTTCAATCGTTTTATTTCCACGCATTTACACTCCGCTGTCAATAAAATAATTTCTTTAACTATTTCAGCCCTACATTGACATGACTCCATCTATATTGATGGTTCGGGTCTAAGTGATGGGTCAAGTCTTTTTTTTTTCTACGTCATAAGGGTTAGAGTCGGTGCATATTCACAATAGTTTGATCAAAAGAAAAAATCAGCAATGACACAATCTCTTCCTCTATTAAGGTTACAAGACCTTATGAGTGTGCTAATCGGCAACCTGGGTCTAAGTAGAAGGCTTTCCTCTTCAACTCCGACGTCCTAGAAAACAAGTGAAAACTTTCAAAAAAATATGTTTGGAAACCGAAAAGAAGAAAAAAGAGAACCAAAAAAGAAAAATAATTGTTTAAAGAATGATATCGAACTGTTTGCGCATTATAATAGGTATGGAGTTCGCTTGGATGTTGTCTAGGGGTTAGTGAAATGAACTTAGACTATGTGTAGGATTGCACGGTTAGTGGCTTTCGGTAGATATTGGTCTAAATTTGGTGGACTTAGAACTATGTTCGTGGGATGCGTTGTTGCGTAGGGTGGCTGACTTTTCGAGTTGTTTGTGTCAGCATCCGGTTGTTGCCTAACTCCTCTTATGCTTAGTTCTAGTCTTGCTCGAGGACGAGCAAAGGTTCATGCCACAACCAAGAAAGAGCTCCTTGTCGTCGTCTTCACCTTTGAGAAGTTCAAATCATACCTAGTTGGCTCAAAGGTAATCATCTACACGGATCACACGGCACTCAAGTACCTCCTAGGGAAGAAGGACACAAAACCATGCCTTATCCGATGGATCCTTCTCTTGCAAGAGTTTGATCTCGAGATTCGAGATAGGAAGGGGCCAGAGAATGTCGTTGCAGATCATCTCTCTCACATCATCATGGAAGACGAGAAACCCATCGACGACTCCTTGAGAGACGACATTATATGCACACTTACTTAAGGTAACCCTGCTCCTTGGTATGTTGATTTTGTCAATTTGCTTCTGAGTGGTATACTACGTCCCGAGCTGTATTTTCATGCACGAAGGAAATTCTTCGCGAACGTCAAACATTACTATTGGGACGATACATTGTTTTCCATTGTCATGGATCTGATTATGGAGGCCACTTCAGCAAGTCTAAAACTACTTCAAAGGTGCTACAAGCATGCTTTTATTGCACAAATCTCTTCAAAGATGCTCACAGATACATTTCCTCTTGTGATATATGTCAAAGAACAAGAATATAGGTAAGTGGAACGAGATGCCACAGAACTATATCCTTGAGGTAGAATTGTTTGATGTTTGGGGTTTAGATTTCATGGGACCTTTTCCCTCTTCATGTGGTAAACAATATATCTTGGTAGGTGTAGATTATGTGTCTAAATGGGTAGAAGACATAGCTGTGTCGACTAATAACTCTAGGGCAGTTATGAAATTCTTTAAGAAAATCGTCTTCCCTCGTTTTGGTGTTCCTAGAGTAGTCATTATTGATGGAGGCTCACACTTTATTGCTAGACAATTCGAGGCCCTCCATAAGAAGTATGGCGTGAAGCATAGGGTAGCTACACCGTACCACCCACAAACTAGCGGACAGGTTGAGGTTTCAAATAGGGAGATCAAGAGTATTCTAGAGAAAACCGTGTCTAGATCCCGTAGAGATTGGTCTATGAAATTAGATGATGCATTATGGGTCTATATGACTGCATTTAAGACTCCCATTGGCATGACTCCTTTTCAGCTTGTTTGTGGCAAGTCTTGCCACCTCCCCATCGAGCTAGACCACCGCGCCTATTGGGCGACAAAGCTCCTTAACTTTGATATTAAGAGTGCAGGTGAGAAATGACTTTTGCAGGTGAACGAGCTAGACGGGGTTCGCCTTGATGCATACCAGAACTTTTAGATCTACAAGGAGCGTGCTAAGAGATATCATAATAAGAAGATCATCCCTCATGACTTTCAGCCAGGTGACCTGGTTCTACTTTTTAACTCTCATCTTAAGCTTTTCCCGGACAAACTACGGTCTCGTTGGCCTAATCCTTTTCAGGTACGAGAGGTATTCCCGCATGGACCAGTGGAACTTTCGAGCGAGATGAGTGGAACGTTCAAAGCTAATGGACAACGATTAAAGCTCTACGAAACCACTCAACCGATCGAAAGCAGAAACTCCATTTCCCTATTTGATCCACTCGTCGTGAACACATGAGGCATGGAGACGTCAAGCTTAAAGACGTTAACTAAGCGCTTTTTAGGAGGCAACCCAACAATTTATTTTCTTTTCGTAGTTGTTTAGTTTAAGACTTGGTCTGTCTAAACAAAAGAAAAAAGGACCTACAAACATGACTTTACTTCTCTTACCCTCCATCGGAGCTTCACGTCGAGGACACCATTCAATTCAAGTCTAGGGGAACAGCTCCCGTTTGTCAGGTGATTTCATTTCATTTTCTTTTATCTTTCTCTTTGATTTCGTAATTCTTAGTTTAGTTTTAGTTTGATTTTTGTTTTCATGAGTCAGAGTCGTCCAAGACACTTGTCTAGTGCCACGTTTTGAGATGAGCCTTGAACCTAGGATACTTAAGAAGCTGACCTTTTTTGTGATATCTTGCATGCTTGAGCTTGGGTTTTCCTTAGCTTTAGAGCTTATTAGACGGTTGAAAAACGAATAGGTCGTGATTCTTGTTTATTCTCTCGATCCAGATGATTATACTTCAGGTAGACGATGATTTCCTTCTTTTTTACGAGGATAATTAGATCATATGAAAATGAACTTGTTTTGCAGAATAAGAGCGCACACTAACACTCCGCTATCGATAGAAATAATGCTTAAAAGCATGATTTAAAATTGATATAAGTGCATTGACCTTGATACTTTTTCGATTGTTTGGGTCTAAGTGGTGGGTTGGCGATCATCTTTCTACGTCCTAAGGGCAAGGTACAATAAAAACGTCATCTATTCCGCTCGACTCTTGATCAAGATGCAACAATATTCTGTTATCGGTAGCTTGGGTCTAAGTAGAAGCCGGATCCCTTCAAATCTGACGTCCTAGCAATGTAGTGTGTCCGTATAACATAAAAAAAAAAGAAAAATATGGAATAAAGAAACAAAGAAGCTCGTAAGTGAAACAAGTATCCTTCTTGTTCTATGTTTAGCATTTATTTGAAGTGTCGTTTGGTGGAGAGAGTCGCGATTTCTTACGTAGTTCGTCTTTGATTTGCTTTCCCATAGGTAGCCATGGTGAACCTAGGATGTAGAATTAAAAACTACTAGGCCGAATTTGCTCTCGACTTGCTTGTTGATCGATTAGGTCTACTTTAGCAATGTTTCTAGAGGAAAAGGGAATTCTTGGTTCTTGTATCTCCCACGTAATCCATGTTTACGTTTGCTTAGAGACAAGCAAACATTCAAGTCTAGGGGATTTTGATCATCTCATTTTCGTACACATTTCTCGCATGATTTTAGAGATGTTTCTTATGATAGTTGCAATGTTTATGTGTGATTTTGTATTCGTTTTACTTATTTTCGTATTTAAATGTTCTTACAAATTTTAATGCATATTTGGTTCATTTTAGAGCTAAAGAACATACACAGGACAAATTACGAGCATCGGAGATCACAACAGAGCAAATAGGATGAGAAACGGACTAGGAATGGGCAAGATGTGAACTTGGCCAGACATAGGCATGCACGACCAGGCATGATGAATCGCAGGAAAGGGCTTCAATTTGATGGATTTGCCCCGAGAGTGATGCACGACCCGTGCACTCACAATGCACGGTCGGGCATCCCTCATGGAATGGTGCAGGGTTAGGCTCCACTTCATGCACGGTCGGGCTACAATTCACTAAACACCCCCGAGAGTTTCGCTCGGCCCAAGCGCTCATGATGATTGATTGGGTGGTACCATTGAAGAGCATGCACGACCGGGCTGCACATGATGCACAGTCGGACACCTAACCCCAGAAGGGAAAAATGTTACACGGAACGTTGCTTGAAGGAAAGGAAACCGATTTAGAAAAAAGGAAAAGATGCATGCCCGACCGGGCTGCATACCATGCACGGTCGGGCATGAGTTAAGAAATTTTCCTATTTCCGATTTGAGTGGTTTTTGCACGGGGAGGATTCCACTTTTGAGTTACAAAACGTTTAGGGGAAGAAATTAGAGATTATTCATCATTCTACAGAGCACTCTTGACTGAAGACACACAAGGAGACGGGAAAATCGAATCGAGATTACGTTTCGTTTGATTTATATGCTTCTTAGACTATCTATTTCATTTATGTTGTTTGTTTCCGAACTCATGACTGAGTAGTGGTTTCTTTCTAGGAGAAGGAATTAGCCCATGGCTATCCGGAAACCTCTTTCGATTTATCGATGAATACAGTTTCCCGTTTTTTTATCTATTCTTTGTTTGAGTGGTTAATTGTCTTGTATTTACGATGGCCAAGTAGATGCATGTGTTAGGGACTTAGGAGAAGGACTGAAAGGAGAATTCTAATCCCAGGTGATTGGGCTTAGAACGACCAAGACTAGGCTACAAAAGTAGAGTGTACCAGTTGAGGGTTAATCGGATGAATCATATAACTGAAGGGTTTAGTTTGAGGTATCGACCACGGAATTAGGGGATAACTTGATTAGATCACGTTTCTACGCCTTGAGAGAGGGTAGGAATCACATTAGGATCATTCGCCTTAAATAACTTAATTGGAAATGCATGATTAGATGACCGATTGTTGGTTTCAGAAGCTTTGTGGTGAAACCGTATCGTAGAACATTTGTTTCATTGTCAAAGAACTCGTAGTTTATTCCTTTTCGTTATTTCGTCTTAAAACCAATATTTCATTCATAGCAAGTTTGGTTCTAGTTTGAGCTTAGTTTGTGTTGCATAATCCCTGTGGGGTCGACACCAAGAGTACTATACACGTGTCGTGCACTTGCGGGTAGTTTAGGTTAATTTAGTTTAATTTGGAATGCATCATTATAATGATATAAGAGAAATTCTTGGCAAGCCGACCATTGGATGTTCCAGACACCACGATCAAGGGATATTGACCAAACTACGAATAGAAGATAGGAAAAAAAGGAACACTCCACTGAGCACGAGCAACACCTTTCTAAAACCGAGCAAACCCATTGTCACCCCTGGTTGGTTAAACGAATACAACAAGCCACCTAAGCATTCCTAAGGTCGTTCGAGTTTTTTTTAACTTTAAACAACTCTTGGCGAGACATTTCCACGCTCGATCTAGCTTTTATTTGACTTTACTATTTTTTTTTTCATTCGAACGAGTTAAGTCGTTGTGTTTCATTCTTAAGCTTTTCTTTTCGTCCTTTAATGTTAAAAACATGCAATTGATTTAGTTTAGCAGAGTTTTTTATTTAGATAATGTGTTTTCTTTCTTCTTTGATAATTAGCTAAATAGTTCTTGTTAATTAGTTGAATTCTAAGTATTGTTGTGATTTATCAACACTAAACCATATGTATTATGAAATTATTGTGTTAATTTGGATTTCTTTAATCACATAAAGAAAGGTTTTGATTGTCCAAAATCATCAAATATTTTTTTTATATTCAAGTTTTTATAGGGTTTTAATTCGTCATTTGAGTGCTCTTTTTCCTAAAATATCAAACTAGCTTATATCATTTAGTATTAGGCTTCATTTTGTCTTAGATCAAGATAGCGTTTAATTTCCTTTTTCATTTGAGTTTGTCGTTGCTTGTATTTAACGAAGAATCCATATAAAAAATTATAAAAGAATATAATAAAATAAGTGAAGAATCAAATATGTGTGAGTTTGGTGTAGAAATTTGTGCTTTGTAATATCAAACTTGTATAATCAAGTGTTTAGATAGGTTTTATGTTTGATCACTAAGAGTTCAAGTTTTTAAGTTTTATAGTAGTTTGAACAAGAGAAGTTGAGTGGCGCTCAATTGACCTATCCTACTTATGACAAGGATTTCTACATGCTATTGAGAGTTCTACAAACTTGGCAGCATTATCTATGGTTAAATGAATTCATAATTCACACATATCACGAATCTCTCAACAACTTGACGAAGTAGGAAAATTTGAATAATTGGAACACTAAATGGGTATAGTTCATCGAAAATTTTAGTATATGTAATTAAGTATAATAAAGGTAAGAAAAATATTGTAACAGACGTAATGTCTAGTTGTTATTTGTTGATTTCAGCCTTAGATACAAGAATACAAAAAGGAGTTTTAAGAATATGATCATAATTTTGGTGATGTGTTCACAAAATTTTAAAACACGACCTCTGGTAATATTACTGATTTGCGGGTACCTATTTCATATGAAAATGTTATGCATTCCTAATTGCTCTGCACAAGACTTGTTCGTGAGGCTTACGACGGTGGATTAATGGGACACTCCGAAGTGGACAAAATCTTGTGTATTTTATAGGAATATTTCTATTAACGTAATATACAGAGAGATGTGGGGCGAAATTAGAAAATACGTGTAACATGTAAAAAACTTAAGTCCAAGCAACAAACCACTACCGAAACACATGCAAGAGCAATGCAAACTTAAGTTAAAACAGTTTTCCAATACTAACTTAATGCTTACGTAACGCCGTTTTACACAAAGCAGCTTATGAAATTAGCATAGAAACATCTAACACATTTGTAATTCCAAGTCAACGATGGATCAATAAATGTTTTGTTTTACCCTTCCGTTGTGCAGTATAACGCCATGGTATCGTCATTTTAACATGTTAAAAATAATTGTAACGTAATTGTAAGACTAGTTCAATGATGAAAAGTGAACTACTTTAGCGTTACCAAGATCAACGCCATGGTAACACAAATATAATGCGAACTTAATAAATAGTTTGCAATGATATTTGAGTTGGAAGTTTCAACAATGTGTTAACACAAAGCCAACAGGTTATAGCATCATTTTTTTTCTTTTGAGTTACCAGTAGTAATGCCTCTGCGTGGAAATAGTAACTCAATTATGTTAGTGTGTTGACACAATGGTTAGTTAGTATTTCACAAATTCCATAAGTGTCAAATACATTACAATTACTCCGCTAGGTCAATTATGAATCGATTATCAATGAAACTAGTTTTCTAGTTTATTACCAAAGCTACTGGACAATTAGATGATCTCTTATCTTCTATATTCAAGATGACGATAACACTCGTAATGATGGATATATGAAAATGACTAGATATATTTTTGGTCCTTAATTTATTCATGATCCATGCAAGAATACAAAAATTATAAATACTAAAACTAGTATGTTTTACAAGTTATTTGTTGTAGTCAAACAACCTATTCTCAAATATCATTTGTAGCAAGCTTGCTGGCAGTGAAGACAACTTACAAAAGCACACAAAAATTAATAGTTCAAATGTGGCATAAGTTACATGATGTTTAGCTTAAAATTCAATATGAACGATTGTATTTGTGCAACGAATGCACCAATGTTTTTGCATCGTACGATGCATCTGACAAATAATCTTAGGATCCGTAATAATATCACCATATAATTTATCACAAACAATGTGTTTAAAAAACATTTTTTGTTGACAGTATTCTTATATCTCGTCAAAATAATCCAAAAAATATTTTGATATATTTCTGAAACTGTTAAATGATGTGTTTAATTGTTTGTGAGAATATAATGTTGAAGCATATGATGTTTAGAAAAACAAAATTTTTATATGAAAATTATATACATGTCAATATTAAGTGATTTTCCCGCTTCCAGACTATTGTCCAGTTGGAGCACATATGAAAATCTTTATTGTCCACATTGATTAGATAATACAAATTACTCCTTAGAATACAGGATAGGAAACCGTGTTACTAAAGACGATAAAACACTTAAATCGATTTTTAGGCATGTGTTATAGTGCGAATTACAAGGCTGAAAAGCTTTTTCTTTGACATCAAGTTCTTTAAGGAACCTAGGAACTTCTAGTGATTTACAACCATGCAGTTAAGCACCGGTACCATCTTTGCCTCTACTTCGGTACCATCTTTGCCTCTACTTCCCCTAGTATCATTCCATTGGCAGTCAATGATGTCGATCTCACATCTTGGACCAACTGTTGGGGATCATAGTTTTTATATATCTAGGCAAATTCGAACATTGACGTGTTGCTTGTGTCAGGGTATTCATAACATTGGCTACATCCGAAGAAAATAACCAAACCACATGGTAAACCAAGGTTTTAGTAAAATTTCAAACTATAATATCGAAAATATGTTTACTTTTACTAAAATAATATGTTTTCTGTTTTTTTTCTAGGTTTTATATAGATGCTATAGTAAAGTTCAACAGTAATTTATGCATAAAAACAATTTATTTTGGATTTTAGAATAATTGGATGTCTACTCTATAGTTTATAAAAAGCTATTGTTGGATTGTTTTGTGTAGAAAGTTAAAAATTAAAATTTTATTTCAAATTATTTATGAATATTAATTTTATTAATTTTGTATTTTAAATCATTTGAGCAAAAATGGTATTGAAAAATCCCAAAACAATAATTAAATCTATAATCGGTGAAAAAAATCTGGTGATAATGCATCGGAAATCACTGATTACGAGTCAAAAGAAAATTGTATCTATGATATGTACTCCAACAAGATCCCTCCATGTTTCATTACTCTTCGAATCTTGGAGACATTTTGCACCCATTGGTCAAGCACAGAATTTCTCGAACAAAGGAAGAAAACAAAGAGAAATGCAAAGATCTCGTATATATATTTGGTACAAAACAATTCACAAAAATATTTTAAAAATTAATAAATAAATATTTAAAATTTTAAAATATTTTTATTATATAATATATATCTTAATATCTTTTTGATTTTGCAGCAACACGAGTTAGATCTAGCTCTATATCTTCTAAAAATCATGCGGAATATCCAAGAAACAACAATGCGTCATGGTCAGACAAAAAGGCTAAATAAAGTTTCTCAAGAGATCTAGAAGAATGTATACTTATTGTACTTTTATTATATATTAATAATGTTTTTCTAATTAAATATTTTTGTAGCATAAGAGGTAGCAAAATCACAAGAAGATTCTCGTTACGTTCTAAATTACGCAATCCATATGACGAGTTATAAGTAAATGCAAGTATTTTACGAACTATAAAAGGACGTAAGTATTTAATATTAATTTTTCGGAAAAATCTCTAAATAATTTCTAAACTTGATCAAAACAAACATAAAAATATATGAGCTATTTGTTAATATATTTATTCATGTTTCTTTCTAGTATTTCATAATAATACATAATCTCACATACTTGTTTCAAAAAAACATATGAACTTTTGATTGTTATTTTCTAATAGATCGATTGGTGCTTGTGGATCAAATCACAAGTAATTACAACAGTTCAAATAAATAGCATGTTAATCACAATATTTATGAGTAAATGTGTATGAAAATAATTCTATATATTGTTTTGTTAGTTAAAGGCAAAATTAAAAATAAAATGAGACTTTATTTAATTTTTTATATGGTGTATTAATAATCGCCTAGCAATAATCTTGTTTCACAGATAGTCAAACCAAAATTATTGGGATTTTCCTTTATGCTTCATTGGGAAAATCATCGAATTTCGATCTCGTCGATGGTGGACAATGGATCCGATTTTGGTGTGGAAAATCATGGAGACCCCATATCATCGATGTTACATTTTGCATATCTCATCACGGACTTGATAAAAAAATAGAGTTGTTAAAAACGCGTTCCTGCTACCAAGAAATAACCCAAGAGTTGGATTAGAACGTCTGGTTATATATAATTATGAATTTAAGCATTTTTCCGAACAAAATTCACTAAAAAAATCATTACATTCGCGATTGTTGGGTGTGACTTCTCGGATGAGGGGCACTCTATCAAGAATTATGTTTGAGATGTCGCTTTTTACTGAGCATGATGTTATGTCACCTCATATTACGTGAAGGTACTAGAGTGAGCAAAACGTTCCTGGTGTCATGCAAATTATCTAGACAAAACTGTGATTTTGGTGGAGTGTTGCTCAGACAAGATTTTTGATAGAGATGGTGTGTTGGGCTTTATGTCAAATGTACTGATTGAGCTAATAGTTGCTCGAGTCGAGCGAATTTACGGATATGAAAATGATCAATCGAGCAATGAGTTGCTCGAACCGAGCGATGTCTGTTACAAACCACTCGACTGAGCTGCATAACTGCTCAAACTCAGGGAAGTTACGAGGGTAAACAATGTAATGGTTGATCCAACCGAAAAATAATTGATGGGGTCGAGTAATTCCATTGGAGTGTACACTCAAATGAGCAAACGCGTTGCTTGGATCAAGCAAAAATCCACTGGAAAAATTTTAAAAGTATGATGTAGTCTAGCAAATTCTCGGGTAATAGTTTCTCGGACCTAGCATTCAATTGTTTGGGTCGAGCATTTCCTTAATGACTCATGAAGCGGTAGAACAACATGATTCCTCGACCGAGTAATCTGTCACAACAGTGAATAACTACTAAATAACTATGTTCTAAAGGGTCAAACTTTGTTTTGACTAGTGAATTTTCCGTTAAAAGTAGGAGGGATATAAGTTGAGATTTTACGTGTGTAGTCTACTACATTTGATGCATAGTTGTAGTCATCGGTTAGATCATACATACGCTTGGACTATCAGAGGCTTACAAGTCAACGATGGCTCCCAACACATCGGTTAGACCTCATATTCTTAAGATGATAGATATTGTAGAACAACTTGAAAAGCTTGGGTTCACTTTTAGCAATGGGTTCGCATAAGATGTGATCTTGCATTCACTCTCTTACACATTTTCTCATATATTGTTAATTTTAACATGAACAAATTGGATATTAAGTTTCATGAGATACTTAAATTGTTAATTGATTACGAAAATCAAATGCTTAAGGGTGTGCCCAAGGTTGTTAGTCATAAAATGATTGTTTTCTCCTCTTCCAAGAAAAAGAAGTGCAAAAGTTGGCCTAAGAAGAAGTCATCCACGGTTAAGGGTGGTTTACAAAACCTAAGGCTAAGGATTGCAAGAAGAGGCACTAGAAGAGAAACTGCGAGAAGTATCTTGCATCTCTAAAGGACAACAAATATGGTATGACTCTCATGAAAAATGTTTTCATGATATCTCTTGGTTCTATTGATTTGACTATGTGGATATTAGATATCGTCAATAGTTTTAACATCTACCATATGTAGTAGGAGTTGCGGATCAGCAGAAATATGCGGAAGGGAGATTTCCTACAAGTTGGTAATGGCACAAGATTTGCGACATTAGTTGTAGGGATAGTTTCACTCTATATGCTTATGGTCAAAATGTTTTATTTAGAAGACGTGTATTATGTCCCAAATTTTATTTTGAATATTGTTTCTATTTCTATGCTAGATAGACATGGATTTTAAACAATATTTAGTAATACAATTTGCTCAATATTTCATGATTGTGAATGTTTATTTACAATACAATGTTTTTTTCTTATCTAATGTTGATGTTGGATTAATTAACATGCATGTTTTTTGCCACAAGAAGGAAAGATATAATAGTGTCAAACAGACGTCCCTTGACATTGTTGGCTTTGTCATATGGGGGAGAAACGAATTAACTCGTTGCACCGAGATGAATATCTTTGATAATATTATTATGAACTTATGCAACTTGTGAATCCTGTCTCCGAGGAAAAATGACCAAATCTCCTTTTACGGGAAAATGGAAAAAAACTACAAAAATTTTAGGACTCATACATACTAATATATGTGGTCCAATGAGAGTTTAAACAAGAGGAGGGTATTCTTACTTCATCATGTATAGAGACTGCAATCAGATAAGATTAAGGCTAGATCCGACAAGTGTCATTTTATTAGATATCCCAAAAAGTGATGGGATATTATTTTTATTATCCCTCGAATCACAAAGTTTTTGTGGCTAGAAAAGCGACCTTTTTAGAAACGGGGTCCTTAGAGAAGGAAATCATGGTGATGAAATAATTCTTGATGAGATTCAAGAATCCATTGAACTAACCCAAGCTCAGGAGCATGAGATGCCCCATCAGCCGCTTTTTTATATGTGTTAAGGATGAACATTGAAGTTTCATCTTCAAGTGTTAAAGTTCAAGGACCATTTACGGAACCAATCTAGGAACCTATTCAGCAACAAAATCCAGAGGATATTGTACCTTTGGTACAAGTTCCTCCAACAAGGTCTACGCATTCTTGGTATGCGCCTGATAGATTGAAATTTATGGTGCAAAAGAAAGGGGAAAGTCATATTGATGATGACCCACTAACGTTTGAGGATGTAATGCAGAGTGTCGACTCAGAGATATGGTGGATAGCCATGGAAACCAAAATGTAGTTGATGGGATAAAGAAGTATGGACTTTAGTAGAACCTTAACCAAACTCTAGACCAATCGATTGTAAATGGGTTTACAAGAAAATGATTGGAGCGGATGGCAAGGTGAAGACCTATACACTGTCATTGCTAAGGGGTATAGTCAACATGAAGGCATTAACTATGAAGAAACATTTTTTCCCTGTAGGAATGGTCAATTCTACTCTGAAACTACTTCCGATTGCATCCTATCGTGACTTATGAGATATGAAAAATGGAAGTGAAAACAACTCTTCTAAATGGAGAGCTCCAAGAAGAGGTATTTATGACTCAACCTAACGGTTTTGGAATCCAGTCCATGGATAGTATGATATGCAACCTAGAAAGCTCTATTTATGGACTTAAGAAATATTTTTGTAGTTGAAATCTTCCATTTAAAATAATGGTTGAAATGTTCAACTTTTTTAGGTAAAAAGAAGAGCCTTGACTATATAAGAATGCAAATGAGAGCAAGATGGCCTTTCTAGTGCTAAATGTATTTGACATATTTTTCATAGGAAATGATGAACTGTCATCGAAAGAATCCTAGAGTTGGTTATATAAGCAATTCTCCATGAAGGACTAAGGAGAGAGGTGGCCTATATTATGGGAATAAGAATTTATAAATATAGATCTAGAAGGTTGATGTGACTCTCCCATTCTATGTACATGGATACCATCGTGAACGGTATAACTTGGTAAATTCCAAGAATGGTTATCGTCCTATAGGTACTGGAGTGTTTGTAACACGGGAGGATTGTCCTAACATCGAGGATAAAAGATAATACTTGAGTAGGATCTAATGTATCGAAATTTTTAATTTCCTAGACCACCTTACCGCAAGTGTACGAATCGTGTAGTACCAGGGTCGAATTCAGGGACTAGTGCGAACATCAGAACCAAGACTCAAGAGAAGAAGATCGAACAAAACATAAAGAGAATAGAAAATTGAAACAATGAAAGGAATAGATGTTTATCAAGCTAGAAAACTAAGATGCAAAAGAATAATGAGATTTAAATTCAATTAGATAAAACATCACGGGTTTTGGAAATGTGGGAACCTGTAATGGATGTTTCTATGAATCATGAATTCGGATTATCTCGATCAATGGGGAACTCAAATCGAACATCTAGATTATTATAGATATTTTCACGGATTCAGAGAATTCAAGCACTATCCTAGGGACTGACTGGCGTTGACTAATCCCACTATCTAGCATACGTACTACCAATCTCCCGATTGCGCAATACACATACTAAATGCATTAAGACCGTTATCATAATCCTTGAGTTCAATCGACCGACCGATCAAGGTTCTACATTAGTTAAGACCCCAAATAATGGCTAGGTTTCAAAATCTAATCCACCTTTCAATTCAATCAGACTTTTATAATCAGTCATTCAATTGATCAACAAGATTAAAAGAATTAAAAACAACCAATCAATCTTAAAATGATCAAATATTATAACAAAAGATTTTTCGTGCGGGCAGCAAAATGAACATCTAGATGCAGAAAGAACCATAGGGAACTTAACCTTGATTATCACGATTCCTAAATAGATTAAAGGACCGGTCAAGGTTCTAATTAATCCAATTCATGCTAAGGTTAATTCTGAGATCAGACAAGCCTCTAAAATCATTCAAACAGGTGATCAACAAGTATAAAAGAACAAACCATCAAATCATTTGAGAGAACAAATCTGAAATCAAGCATTAAGATCAAAGGAATCTATTACAAAATCACCCCTACCCCATGGCAAGGAGGGTTACTCCCAAAACATTAAACTAAAACTAAAACGTCTCTTCCCTTTGCTTCTCTTCCTTTCCGCCCTTCGGCCTCCAGCGTGCCCCTTTTTGCTTTGGTCTTCAGCTCCATTTTTAAGCTCACCGAATATTTACTCTCCTTATTTCCTTTTCGTGCTAATTTCATCTTCTCTCCCTTGTTTCCTTTTCTTGTGCAAGTCGGGTGTTTCCTTTCTTGTTCAGCAATGTATTTCCATTCTTCCTGTGCAGCCGCGTGGTTTTTTTCTTGTGTCTAGTGATTGCGATTTCCATTCCTTCTAACCTAGCCGTGCATTTCCTTTTTGTCTCCAGCCACGGCGGTTTCCATTTCTCTTCTCCAGCCGTGTATTTCCTTTTCTTGTAAGCAGTGGCTATTTCAATTTTTTGCAAATGGCCAGCGGTTTCTATTTTATGGGAGCAGCCGTGTGTTTCCATTTTGTGTTCCAGCCGTGCATTTCCATTTTATCGCTTTAGGAATCTTGGATGTTGACCGTGCATAGCTGAACCGAGAAATGTTTTGCTTACTTTTGCGATATTTGCTCTTGTTTATATCCCGATATCTTTATTTCCTGCAAACCACGAGAAAACGCTAGAAGAAGACTAATTGATGCTTAATAACTCGGTAAAGCCCAAAATCATATTAAAATTAACTATAGAAAGAGATGAAAAACTCGGACAAATTAGATGTTATCAGGATCTCGTACTGATACATTCCTCGGGAGTTTGATCTCGGATGCCTATGGTGAATCTTTTAACCTTGATCACTCGAGTAGGATTCCTTGGGTCAAGGAGAATCTCTTGACTGGCTTAAGGACACTCTTTAAAAAATTTTCTGTTCATAGTGGTTGTTGGTGGAGGATCTCTTGGCTAATCTGTGAATACTCTGGAAGATTCATCATAAATGGTGGATGATGATAGTTGATAAGGTTTTTAAGGTAGAATGGAAAGACACCACAAGAGGTGAAGAAGCCTCTTGATACAATCAGATATGAGTTTAATTATTCTCAAAATAGGAAATTAGAGGATTCGATTGAATGAGATCAATCTTGGATGATTTTGCTAGTCTTGGGATAAATATTAGATCTTAATTTCTCGCCTTTCTTTATTCATATCACCTAAGCCCCTCGATTTTAGAGGTGCGGTTGGTGGCCAAGATCAATGTAGAAAACCGATGTTGGTCTTCCTTGAGTTGGGATATGGACGTTGGAGGTATTTCTTGGAGAAAATGGAGGAATTTGAGGGATATTCATATGGTTGGTCTAAGACCTTCGGTATATCCTCATTACAGTTTTGTGACTCCCATGGTTGCTTATCTACCTTTAATAGCTTGTTCCGCAAGCTTCTTATTCGACCATGTACAAGTATGCATTAGAAAAGTTTTGTCTTTTCAGTTTCTTGGTTTAGCATCTCATGGTGTGACTCCCCTCTAGTGTGGTGGCAGTGCCGATGACCACATCACTACCTCGCCATTGCAGGTTATTCGACCTAAAATTGTTATCATTAGGGAGTTCAAGGTAGTAGGTGATAACACGTAATCCGTCGTAGTATTTACATGTTTCTTAGGTTTAGTTTTGATTAGGTTTCTTGGACTTTACCGAGTTATTGAGCATATTCGAGGATTTTATCTACATTTCGTGTTTTGTGTAGGAAATGAAGATATGAAGGAAAACACCGATGGTAACGGAAATTCCACCCTGAAAACATATTTGAATGACAAGATACCTCATGTGAACGGCCATGGAAGCAAACGGAACACTCAAACCTCGAGCGAAAGGAGCAGAAACAACATTTGGATGTGTACACACTCGGGCATGGAGTGACCCCGCTCGGGCTAAGGTTGCAAAATTAGAGCCAAAAATCCCCAAGAGAAAGCACGACTCGGGCACAAAGACAACATGGTCGGGCATGTGTGCCCGCTCGGGCTGAACATGGTGCATGCTCGGGCTAAACATGGTGCACGATCGGGCTGAATGTGCTGCACGCAGATGCTGTCTTGTGCCCGAGCGGGTGGAGGTTGTGCCCGAGCGGGTCCACCTTTTTTAAACAACCTACCTTGAATTTTGAACAGCCTTAATTTAAAAGGAACAGAAGGGGAAAGCCGAGAGGAGACGGGAAAAGGAAAGAGAACAAGGGGGACAAACCAGTCAAAGGAGAAGAGATAGAGCACAGCCGAAGAGGGAGACTTCGGGGAACCGAAGGATTCGTTGGAGGTTACGCTCGGGATGATAGGGGAGTCGAACACTTACTTCATTTTTGTTTGCTTCTCTATGTATTCTGAGTAGTTCTCGTTGCCATGGGTTAGGGATGCCATTGTAAAGGATTGTTTGAGTTATTAATGCTTGATTTCGGTTTTGTTCAATTGAATGGTTCGATTTATGCGTAATGCCTTCATTCGTTGTTGATTTCATGCTTGAATAAGACTAGATCTATTCTACTGAAATTATGCATGTTTGAGGGAGATTAGAGATTCATCTAGGCTTTGGAGAGTTAGATTTGAGTCTTGTGAATGAACTTTCGTATGAATTAGGTTAACGAGAATTTGGCCAATCGGTTAATCTATTTAGGAACGGTAATAATCGAGGTAGAATTCCCATTGTTCTTAATGCATGTATAAGTTCTGCGCTACATAGAGATATGAGTATCGTTGATTTCCTAGATAGAGGATTTAGGCTTACGCCAAGTCATTTCCGTTTATAGAGGTCGAGTTCCCATCCACATTAGAGGTTGAATTCCCCATCGTTCTTCATGCATCTAGAAAGTCCGCACTACATAGGGATAGAAGTTCCCCATCGTTTGATTTCCTAGGTAGGAGATTTAGGCTTACGCCATAGCATTACGGGTAGAGTTCCCTACTGTTCTTCATGCATCTAGACGTTCCGCGCTACATCGGGAGATGAGTGACGTTGATTTCCTAGGTAGAGGATTAGATATTAGTTCCCCATCGATTGATACAAACCGACTTCATGATTCTTAGAAACATCCATTGCATGTTCTGGTATTCCCGAAGCCCATGGAACTCTATCTTATTGAGTCTAGCTTCGTCATCCTTTATTATCTTTACTTTTCCAGTTTCATAATCTTATATTGATCGATCTTCTTCTCATGAATTCATAGTTTTAACGTTGCACTCAGTCCCCAGAGTTCGACCCTTGTACTACACGAACCGTATACTTGCGGTAGAGTGGTCTAGAAAATAATTCAAACCTCTAATTCCACACATCAGTAGGCAATTTTTTTGAGACACTGCAATATCGAATGTCTCGTCTCCTCTTGGTGCTTGCTTCGTGCTCATTCTTTTCGAGATATCTTGTTGTCTTAGGTACAATCTTAAAGAATAAGTTTCTTTGCTTTTTAACCTATCTCCAACGATAAAGTCTATGGTTGGTTCATTTGTCCTCATAAACCTCTAAGCTTTATCTTTTATCAAGCATTGTGTGTAAAAAAGTGTTTCCCAATGCATCATTTGATTTGGTTCCACGAAGGTACTTAGCACTTGTCTAGTAACGAAAAGTTCTCCACTTTCTTGGTACATGATGATGGGAACGAGATCTTGGATCCGCTTGCACAAGGATAAAAAGCGAGGCATAAGACATGTTCGCACGAGGACACACAATAAGGACCTAGGCAAAGGTGTTTCGAGATGTGTTCGATCAATTGGGCATGAAAGGATAGATAAAGGAGTTCTGTAATATGTCCGCAAATTTAGGGACAGAAATAACATCCGGAATATATCCGAAATTTTAGATGTATTCAAAACAATACATGGCCCACTTTGGAATTGCGGACAGTGCATCCGTTCGAAAATTTCTGAAAATTGTGGAATTATTTCAATCGACCAGAAACAATCTGGAATTTAGAACGATTTACGAACTACTCGTCGGAAAATATTGATTTTAGTCCATAATACATCATTAATCTGTTTGGAAAATTTCTTATATAAATCGCTCATACCTATATTCGTTTTCTACACAAAAAATATCAAACATTATACTCCATATATTCTTATTGTTTCTTATTACAATGACATCAACGTCGCGATCGAGTATTTTTATTTTGAGACTATGGATGTATATAAAAATTGATCCTAAAACTCAAGGTGTATGGAAGGATTTTATTGAAGGCGTTATACATTTTATGATGATGGCGCCAAACAACAAATTTACAAACAAATTGGTAATTTGGTTTTTCTTGCGTCAAATGCAAAAATGAAAATTTTGTTAATGAGACAACCATGTGGAATCATCTTTGTTTAAAACGTTTTCCTCCAAAGTACTTCATGTGGTTATCTCGTGGAGAAGATTTTGCACCTTTAATGTTGTGGAAGATCTTCGTAGTGGTATTGTATACAATAGAAATGTTTTTGTATTATAAAAAACGTTTGGCCACTCCAAAATGTGTCACGAACCAATAAATCTTGAAAAAAAATTCGGGTATGCACAACTTACTTTCATGGAATAAATTCCTATCAACATGAAAGTACTTATCTGTGGCGGTGTTCTCACATGACTTGAATAATTTACCAAAATGAATATCAATCTCGTAAAGTTCCTTAATATGTTCGAAATCCAGTACCCTTGCGTCTACTATAGAATGCAATGAATAACTTTGAGGTAATGCATCAACAACTACATTTTCCTTAACTTTCTACTTGATGACATACGGATAGGTCTCTATGAACTCCACGCACTTTTGTTGTCCCATGAGATGTTTGAGTGATATGGTAAGTATGAATCACGAATTTCTAGGGACACATGTAGTGTTTCCATGTCTAGAGCGTTCGCACCAATGCATACAACTTTTATCATACATTGGATAACCTAATTGTACTTCGGTAAGGTTCTCACTATAGTACGAAACGGGTGAATCACATTCAATTTCTAATATTTTAAAGAAATTAGATAATGTCAATCCGGGATCTTCCATAAATTTATTTTTTAGAGTTTTAAAGGCCCTCTCTTGTGCTTCAGTCCATTAGAACGTGGCATTCTTCTTGATTACTTCATACAAGGGTGCAGCCAAGGTACTTCAATTTTTAACGAATCGGCAATAGAATCCAGCCAATCCATGAAAGCTTTAGATCTCTAAAATCGTCTTAGGGCTCAGCTAATGGCATATAGCCTCTATCATTTTCTCATCAACGAGTACTCCCTATCCACTTACTACGAATCCTAAGAACACACGTTTGTTAGCATCAAAAAAGCATTTCTTAAGATTACCATAAAGTTTCTCACTTCGCGTCGAGAACCGGCTGTAGGTGACCTAAATATTCTTCTAAGGTTAGGTTGCATCACAAGAGGTTAACAAAGTATACAACCACGAAATTACCTATAAACTTACTAAGAACATGATTCATTGATGGCATAAATGTGCTAGGTGCATTAGTTAACCCGAAAGGCATGACTAACCATTCATACAACCTAGCTTGGTCTTAAATGCGATCTTCCATTCATCACCCTCCTTCATGTGTATTTGATAGTATCCATTCTTCAAATCTTTCTTAGAAACTATGGAAGATCCATGCTATTTGTCTCATCTATGAGGCGGTGATACTTTACCGTAATGTTGTTGATTGCATAACAATCAACTAACATACGCCATCTGGCATCCTTCTTGGGCATGTGTATCACTAGTAAAGCGCATGTTGACATACTTTCTCGCACATGTCCCTTCTCCATGAGCTCAAGCACCTATCTCTCAAGCTCCTTTGTCTCCTCGAGATTGGCTCGTTAAACTAGCTAAATTGGAATGCTCGCGGCAGGTACAAAGTCAAATTGGTAATCCATACCACGAACTAGAGATAAGCCATTGGTTATTTTGTGGGGAAATACGTCCTCAAACCCCTGCAGTAACTCGTTGACAAAACTAAGTAAATAGGGGTGATTTTCTTAGTGCAATTTGATTCTTTGAAAAATACTATAAACATAGATTGGTTCGATTGCCAAGCCCTTTTGAATTCCCTCATTCTCAATGAAAGAAAAGTTGTGCTCACAGATTGTCTCTCAAAGGCTTGTTTTTAGGTTTCTCTCGAAACCTTATCGGTGTTTAGAATTTCCCTCTTCATGCTCTTCAATAACCTTAATTGGTTCTTGAATACCTCCTTGGGTGTGAGTAGAGCTAGGCGAACATGTCATCCTTTTGAATTCACTCACTTTTATTGAAAGAAAGGTTGTACTTACAGAATCTTGAAGGCAGATCTAACATAAAATCTATGGAAATATATATCTAGGGTGAATCGGAATAGGTAAGGTTGAGTACATACCATGGGTTACAAATGGGATTTAACCTTTTTACACGTGACGCACCTCCATAAATACGCTCAATGTCTCGACGCAAATGGGACAAATAGAAATATACCTACAATACAAACAAAGTCTTGCCCACTCCAAAGTGCCCTATTAGTCATCTCTCATGTGCCTCACAAACCAATACATCCCGAACAGAACTTTCAGGTACTCACGACTTACATTCATAGAATAAATACTTATCAATACAAAATTACCTACATGTGCCGGTGTTCTTTTACGACCTGAATATTTTACAAAAATGAAGATAGTATCGTAGTGTTTCTCAATGTGTTTGAGATCCAGCACCGGTGTGTCTACTGCAAAAAGCAAAGTATAACACCGCGATAATGCATTAGCAACAATATTTTCCTTACCTTGCTTGTACTTGATGACGTACAGAAAGGTCTCTATAAACTCCATCGACTTGGCATGTCTACAGTTCAACTTCTGTAGTCCCTTGATATTCTTGGTTGATACATGGTTAGTATGAATCACGAATTATAGGCCAAGTAGAGTTTCCATGTTCGGAGCGCTCAGACCAATACATACATATCTTTATCATACTTTGGATAGCCTAACTGCGCTACTTTGAGCTTCTAGCTGAAGTATGGAATGCGTTTATGATCTTTCATCAACATCCCTTCAATTCCTACACCTCAGCATTACATTCAATTAGAAATGTTTTAGTGAAGTCAGGTAATACAACCACAAATTTTGCTAATAAACTTCCTAAGAACATGATTCATTAATCACATAAATGTGCCATGTGTGTTAGTTAACCGAAAAGACATGACTAACAACTCATATAGTCCTAGCTTGATCTTAAATGGGGTATTCTAGTCATCACCTTCCTTTTTGTGTATTTGATGGTATCCGCTGATCAAATCTATCTTAGAAAATGAAGAAGATACATGCAATTCATCTAACATGAACGAAGTCATGTAAACAAGGTATGGGATCATGATACTTTACCATAATGTTGTTGGTTGCACGAGAGTTACCACACATAAGCCATGTGACATCCTTCTTGGGTATGAGTATCACCATTATAACGCATGGTGACATACTTTCTCATATGTTTCCCTTCTATATGAGCTACCAGACCTGTCTCTCGAGCTCCTTGGTCTCCATGGGATTCGTACGGTAAGCTAGCCAATTTGGAATGCTCGCACTAGGTACGAAGTCAATTTTGTGTTTAATCCCACAAACAAAGGGTAAGGCATTTGGGTGTTTCATCAAGAAAGACGTCCTCAAAGCCCTGCAATAACTTTTTGACAACACAAGGTAAAGAGGGGGTGAGTTCGTTACTGAAATACGACTCTTTGAATATAGGCTGGTTTGATTTTTAAACCCCTTTGAATTCAATCACTGTCATCGAAAGAAAGGTTGTGCTCATGGGTTATCTCTCAAAGGCATGTATCTTGGTTTCTCTCAACACCTTATCATCTTTTAGTACCAAATCATGGTCACTCGTTTATCGATAATTATACCTTGTCCTCAAATACTTGTGAGTTTCCTTTTCTCGCTTATCGATAATTGTACCTTGTCCTCAAATACGTGTGGGTGTGAGCAGAACTAGGTGAACGTGTCATCCTTTGAAGTCAGAAGACTACATATTGCTGAACCCGTCGTGTTGCGCTCGAGTATCGAACTGCCATGGTCACCTTAACCAGACGTGACCCGCTTGCTTTTGGAGGACATCACATAACACTTCATCCTTTTACTCCCTAACACTAACTCGACCTTCACCTGACAATGGAATTAGATACAATTCTATTATTCGACTCCTCTTCATCATTAGATATCATCTTCTATCCTCCACGTTCATATGATCACAACCATTTTATTCGAACAGCCCTGAGAAATGTTTCCCCGACCTTGACACAATATCAATGTTTCGTAAGGGAACCTCGGTTGGAACGAATGATTTAGGTTGTGAAGCCTTTACTTTATGCTTCATCATGTGTCCCATGTTTAGTTTGTCAAACCAATTAGCTTCAGGCTAATAGTTAGAGAAATTAGCGTACCTTTGGAATGCTTTGCCATTTCTCCTTAGTTATTTCTCGACCTTTACTACTAGATGCAACAAATCGTTGATGTTTACATAATTATGGGTTTACATATGATCTTGTACGTCGGATTGAGTCTGCTTAGAAACTGGTCCATTATCACCTCTCGATCTTTCGAGATGTTCACCTAAATCATCAGGAAGTCCATCTCTTTGTGGTAATCTTCAACGCTCCTACAACATTGCACCAAACATCTAACAGCTTGATGTACCTCTGAATGATGTGAGATAGTATGGATCGATGTCGCATGATGGTATGTATCTTGTCAGAAATATCAATCAGATGTTCTCCCATACGCCTTCTAGAATATGTATGTTGATCCCACCACCATAGTGCATAATCGCCGAACTTGGTTGCTGCCAGTTTCACCTTCTTTAGTTTGGTAATAATTATGAGATTCGAAAACCATCTATGTCTTCCGTTTCCACTCCAAATGAGCTTTGGGATTGTGCCTCCCAACAAACATAGGGATTTCAATCTTGATGCTACTATCACCGAGTGTATCTTCTGCTCGTGTATTGTTCCTCATGGGACAACCATACTCCTCATCAATCACTTCAGCATACACGTCCTTGTCCATATCTAAAGGGTATAGATTACGAGTTATCTGTGGTCGTCTCCATGGTGGTTCTCCACATGTTGTTGCTTCCAGCTGACCCTGTCATGGGTTGAATGTGGTGAATTCTTGCATCATGAATCTTAATTGTCCATCATGAACTGCCATGGTAGATGCATCTACGCGGCTCCCTAGTCGTAGCATGGTTCGTCGCACTAACTTCGAGAACTAAGCATTCAAAAGTTGAAACAAAAGGATGAAAGAAGAATAAGATGGACAAATCTCACAATCTCTAAGAATAGTGTTTCGTTTAATTTCTCTCGCTCACTCGGCTATCTTTTTTCCCGACTTCTGTTTCTTATTTAGTTCATAACTCATGAATAAACTCAAAATTAGTTACCTACACTCAAACTAAATCTTTACACTACAAATGTGTAACATCGAGGTTTAAGTAAAATTTTCTAATTTATGATTCTGTTATTTCTATGTAACGAGTCTTTTGGTTTTCCTTTTTTTTGTGTTCATCTTTTTTTAACTAAACAAAACACAAAAAACGCAAACTAAAGTAAATAAAACTAAATAAAAATAATAATAACTAGAATAAAAATAAAAGATAGAAACAAAATCGACAGGCTAAAGCGAGAATTAGGCTCTCATACCACTTGGTATAATCCTAAATCGACGTTCTATTTTAAGGAGGATAGATTTGGAATAAAACCCACTAGCAACGCGATAGTTGAATCTTGAACTTGTCTCCGCGAAGAAAGGATGTCCAAAACCTAGACTACAACTCGACTAGTGAATCTTAAACGTCGGGAATGACGCCTCAACACTTGGAATCTAGCGTTGATAAGTCGGTGAACAACTTTGAATTCCTCCAAGATTTTGATGGCTGAATCTCAATACTTAGTGGTGTAATTGCTCGGTCGAGCGCCATTTAAGACTTAATCCTAAATCCGTAAAAACTAATGTACGTTCGGCTTAGCAAAAAGAATGCTCAGCCATCAAAATCTTTTTTTTTCATGGTTGTACATTTGTTCCCAATTAATTGCATGGTTTTCTAGATGGTTTCTGCAAGAAGGAACTACCAGATAAAGCGAATGGACTATATTTTTTTTACCAAGAGAGAACGTTTTGATGCATACGCGCACACAAAAGCTCATATAGATGCAACAATTACTACTTTTATGCAACGAAATGGACCCTTTAGAGTTTTCAAATGCACCAATCCTAACGATTCTTAAATTGAGGGGATAAATTTTAGGACAAATCCTTTAAAAAGTGAAGAGAATGATGTGAACGAGATCTTGGATCAACCACAAGTTGCACAAGGATAAACACAATTCACAATGCAAAGAAGCTTCAAGACATGTTCGCACGAGGATACACAATGAGGTGAAAGGCAAAAGAGTGTCGAGACATGTTCAAACTATTGGGCATAAATAGATGGATAACGACCCCATGCGGACACCCAAGAAAATTTTAAGGAAGACTATGATAGGTCCCTAAAAGGAGCGGAGGCCTAGAGGAGAAAGAAATGGGATCATCTGGAAATGTTCGGCGAGTGAATATTTTTTGCTCGTCCAAGGTGCTCGGCTAGAGCAAGAAACACTCGACCCGAGCATTTTCTACATTCCAATTTTCTTTTGTTTTAAAATTTTTAGGGTTTATACTTATCCAATGCTCGACTGACTTGGCTAATATTTTAGGGTTAAGTTAGCTTATTTTATATCTTTTTCCATTATTGTTTGGTTCCTATAAATAAAGAACTCATTGTATGGTATTTAAACTAAGCTATGATTATTTGAGAATTATTTTTCTTTCCTAATCCCAGAGATTTAGCTACCTAAGTCTTTCAGAGATTCCGAGTTGTTTTCCTTCTTATCAACACTACATGGCAAGTGTTGTGGCATCATTCATTGTATCTTAGGTTCTCTAGTCGGGTTTAGTTCACTATTTAGGATGTCCTTTCTTCGGGAAGATAAGTTCTACATTCAACTTTAGGGGTATTAGTGGGTTTTATTCCAATTTCATCCTCCTAACAATTGAACGTCAATTTAGGATCATATCCAATGAATCTCTTTCTCAAGGGTTCCTTCTTCTGCCTTATCAATTGATTCGCACTTTCTGTTTTTTTAAAGCATGACTCAAGGATTTGGACCTTTGCGAGACATTTTTCCTCGTCCTTTGCATGCAAAACACCAAATTTCAAAAGTACGTGATAGAGTGTTTATTGGAAGAGTCTTCTTACTATCATTCTTTTTCTTGTTCATTCTCTTTGTTTCCTTGTCCTTATAGAGGTCTCGGTTCTCTTCTCTGTTCGTTTCAACCATTGTGTAGTAGTACAAACTTAGAGTGTTTGTCCGGCTAGTCGTGGCTTACTTCTTTGATATTTTTTGGCCAATTTTTATTGAGAGATGCAAAATAACTTGCAAATGAGCAATATATTCATTTCGACGATCTAGAAATTGAGCCATAACAGTTTCGTCATCTTCATCAATTTCTAGCCTACTTCGAGGATGCTCAAATTCTTCGAGATACTCTTCGAAAGTTTGACTTCCCTTGGTTAACTTTCGATATAGTTGTTGTAAATCCTGGTAGAAGTGGGGTGGTACATACCTTTTTTGCATAAGGGCTTTCATTTCCCTCCAGATAGCAACTTGTCAAGACATGAATGATGTCAAACGTCCATCCGTTACATTTTCGTGTATTGTACCCTTATGTTCTTCATGTTGTTGTAACAGTTGAAATTGTTGTCCATCTTCCTTTCCTAATAGAGATAAGCTTCTAGGTCAACACATTTAGCAAAAGGAGGTTGTTTATCTTAAACATGTTACGATCTCATGATTCACTTTGAGGAAGTCGTGGTGGTTCATTCTCGTTATCATGACGAGGTGCGGATCATTGTTCCCTATCCCTTGGCCGTTTTTGTTGAGGTTCTAGTGGTTTTTGTTGACATGAAATCGAGTTGGTTTTTTCTTCTTAGAGTTTCTTCTAGGTAAATCATTCTTGACTCCATTCTTTGGAGCATTTGCATAATCACTTCGAGTTTGTTGTTGTGTTGAGAATTGTCTCCTTGCTCCACTATATTCTTTCGTTACATTTTTCTCCTTTTCTTATGTTTTTGAAAGATAGAAGTGTATACTAGTCCTTGAATCAGGCTTTGATACCAAAATGATACACACCTCATATGTTGGATTTCGAAGGCGTATGGTGAATTCATTAACCTCATTCATCAAGTAGGATTCATCGGGTCAAGGAGGATCTTTTGACTGACCAAAGGCCATTCTTCAAGAATTCATCCGTTCAATAAAAATCACATATTGGGCGATTTTCCTAGCCATTTCGCTTTTATTTATATGTGCCCCTCGATTTTAGGGGTGCAAGTCACGACCTAATTCTATGTAGAAAATCCACATGGGTTTCCTTGAGTTGGAATGTGGTCGTTGGAGATCATTGTTGGAGGAAAATAGATGATTTCGAGGAATATGGATGTGTTTGGACAATTTTCTATATGTTGGACGAGATAAGGTCAGACCGTTATCTTCAATCCTTCCATATACGTGTGGTCTGAGCCCTTCAGTAAATCTTCTATATGGTCCAGTGACTCCCATGCTTCTTTATCTACCATTAGCGGCTTGTTCCGCCAGCTTTTTATTTCTCCATTTGCATTTTTTTCCTTTTGGTTCCTTTGTTTAGCCCCTGATCGGTGTTACCTTCCCTTGTGGCGGTGGCGCCACGGATGACGTCATCATGTACGCTAGTATGGTGAGAGCAATCATGTATACCATGCCCTAATGATGTCTTTGCGCTATGTATAGTGAGTCGGTATCAGGTGGAGCCCAGTAAAAAAACATTGGAAATTGGTAAAAACCATACTTCAGTACTTGATAAGGACTATGGACTAGTTCCTCAGCTATGGACACTGTAGTTTGGAACTTGAAAGGTTTAACGATGAGAGTTATGCATCGGATAAGGATGACAACAGATCCATGTCTGACCATATATGTTTCTTGAGCGGTGGGCTATAGTTAGAAAAGTTTCAAATAGGTTACAGTTCCAATCAGTTACGAAAGCATAATATATCGCTGCTTGTGAGGCAGCAAAAGAGGCGGTTTCGATAAGGAAGTTCAATAGTGAACTTGGTGTGGTCCCTTCGGACAAAGAGCTTATTCCATTATTATGTGATAATACTAGAGTGATTGCTCATACAAAGGAACCAAAATCTCATCGAATATCAAAGCATGTTTTGCAAAAGTAGCATCTAATTTGACAGACCATAGAATGTGGAGACGTTCAGATTTTGAAAGTTGATGGAAATGGAACACAACCAATCCGCTCAAAAATGCAGTCATGTTAAAGAGTTTGACAAGCACAATATAAGGATAGGATTGTGAGATGTAAAGTAATGGAGTTATTTCTAGTATAGTTTCAAGGAGTTCATGTTATTTAGAACTAGTGTATATTCATATTATGTATAAACATTTTATGGCAATATTTATATGATTTAGATGATTTGCATTTATATATGGTGTATATATGTGTGTGTGTGTACGCATATGAGATATGTGTTTCTCCATGACTCATATTAGAAACTCGTGATCATGATAGAGATCGTGATAAAGAGAAACGAGTATTATCATTAATAGATAAAAATGATCGTACGATAACTAAAAGGACGTTGGCTATCCGGTAGATCGACATACATGTGACAGTTTCTATTGGATAGAAACTAGTAGGTCATTTTTAATAAGTCACATATATGGATGATGCACAAGGACATGTGATTATTATTGAAATAACCTAGTGTGAGATTACCAAGTTAACTTACCATTAATTTGTCAATAGGAATTAACGGAAAAGATCTGAATGTCAACAAAGAAATTGACAACTTCTTTGTCATTCTTTGATTCTAGACACCATGTGCTTTAAAACACTTGTTTGAAAGATATTGGAAATTATCATTTGCTTGTGCAATTGATGTTTGATCAAGATGGGATCTGTAAAATCTTGGCAAGATTTTGAGCTCTATGTTGTCATAGATCATAATAACTGATAAAATCTTTGGCTAAAACTAAATAAGTATAAGAAAAAAAGCGTTTTCACAAATTAATTACGATAGAAAATAGTTTATAATCTATGTGGATTTAACAATCAAACCAAAACCTAGGGTTATCCAGACCTTGAAAGACGGAAGGAAATATTGAGTTACCTTTCACAACTTGATACATGAATTATCAAGCAAATAAAATGCCTAATACTAACTTACCGCAAGAATACAAATTAGTGTAATACCAAGGTCGAACTCTATAGACTAACTCAACATAAACTGAGAATATAACTAAACTAAGACGGATGAAAGTGATGATGATATAGGGTAAAATATGAGATTGTTAAACTAATTACGAGAGCAATAAGATCACACGAAAGACATGCTAGTTAAGAACACTATGGGCCTCAACAAAATTTCAAGGATGCAGCCAACAAAAGATCATAAACCAATAAAAATTATCTTGATAACGGGAAATGCATGCTCATAAGTAGAGAATGTGGTTCTCTAGACACCTAAACTCCCTAACCACAATAACATGGAATTCTACCTCCCATCAGTGATTAACACGTAATTACGGTAGCATTAAGCATGCAATCCTAATTCTTGAGTCGATTAACTGATTGGTCAAATTCTCATCAACCGAACTCAAACAACAATCAATATTTCCAAATTCATAATCTAATTTCCCAGTTAAACATGAAATCCTAAATTATTGAGCGGACAACATAATCATAGAACATTCATAGCATTGATCATAGAACCAGAATATAAACGTTGAAAGATCTAAGCATTAACGCATAATAATGCGATTCAAAGTTAAACAAATATTAACCTAAACTACCCGCAAGTGCACGACACGTGTGTAGTACTTTAGGTGTCGATCCCACAGGGACTACGCAATACAAACTAAATTTGAACTATGAATGAAACTTGCAAACAACGAAGTATCGGTTTTAAGATTGAAAAAACTAAAAACAATAAACTAACGAGTTCTTAACAGTGAGACAAACGTTATAGGAATCCGGTTTCACCAGAAGACTACCGAAACCAACAATTAACCTATCTAATCATGCAATCCCGATCAAGTTATCTAAGGGAGATGATCCTAATATGATATCTACCCTCTTTCAAGGCATAGACACGTGATCTAGCCAAGTTATCCCCTACTTTCGTGGCTGACACCTTAAGCTAAACCCATAAGTTCTATGATTCATCCGTTTTACCCTCAACCGTTGCTACCCTACTTTCGTGGCCTAACCTCGGTTGTTCTAGACCTGATCTTCTAGGACTAGAATTCTCCTTTCGGTCCTTCTCCTAATCCCTAACACATGCATCTACTTCGGCTTCGTAAATACAAGTCATTCTAGCACTCAGACAAAGAATAGATAAACGAAAACGGCAAATTGCATTCCAAGATAAATGAAAAGCGGTTCCGGGATAGCCAAGGGCTAATCCCTTCTCCTAGAACAAAACGACTACTCGCTCATGCGTTCGAAAGAAAACATAATTGAAGTAGAAAGTCTAAAGAACATAAAAAGCAAATGAAACTGAAGTCCTGATTTGATCTTCAACGCCCCTTGAATGTCTCCTCCACAAGAGTGTTCTTCATCTTCGATTCTCTCTCTACTCTTTCTCACGTATGAATTCTGAAAACTAACTGAATCTTCGACTCATAGCTCCTCTCCATCCCTTTCCTTCTTATTTTATTTCCTTTTCTCTCGGTGTTTCCTTTTGGCCATTTACTTCTTTTCTCTTCTTCGCAGCAGCCACCATTTTTGCTTTTTCGTGTGTTTTCCATTCTTGATTAAGTTGGGCAACATTTCTATTCTTTTCTCCAGAAAAATATCTCTTATTCCTCTTCTCTAACGTTGTTTTCCTCTTTGTATATGTAACTAACAAGTTCCGTTTCGTGTTTACACAAGTTTCCTTTTCTGGTTTTTGCAGGTGACGGACGTGATCCACATGGGCTGGAGTGTGTGCCCCGCACGGGCTCCCTTGCTGCAACTGCACCCGCGTGGGCTGAAAGCCTGCCCGACCTGTGCTGAAGCTGCTGGACATAGTGCCCTGCGCTGGCTGAGGAGTGCCCCGCGTGGGCTGATGTTTCTGTGCCCCGTGTGGGCTGTGATGGTGCTTCAAAATCCGTGCGGGCTGAAGTCCTCCACGACCGCTGTTGCTTCTCGTCCCGTTTGTTTTGTTATGATCCTTGAGTCTAATACTTTCTCTCGTGTACGTCCTTTAGCTACAAAATGAATCAAATCCGCATTAAAACCTATAAGAACACGAAAACACAAAAACGAGTAAAACAGATACAAAATCATACGTAAACATCGCATCTGTACCGTAAACATCTCTAAAATTGTGCAAGAAATACGTATGAAAATGAAATGATCAAAATCACTTAGAATTGAATGTTTTCTTGTCCCTAAGAAAACGTAAACGTAGAACACTTGGGTATAAAAAAACCGAGAATTCCCCTTTTTTCTAGAAATACCGCTGAAGCGAACCTAACCGATCAACTAGCAAGTCGAGAGCAAATTTGGCCTAATTAAATTTTCAGTATTCATCCTAGGTTCACCAAGGCTACCTACGAGAAAGTAACCCTCTCCACCAAACGAGACTTCAGACAAATGCTAAATGTTGAACAATTGAGGATACTTAATTCTTTTCCGAGGTTCTTTCTTTCTTTATTCTTTTTTTTCTTCTTCTTTCTTTTTTTTATATCTTCTTTTTCTTTTCTTTTTTTATGTTATGCAGACATACTAGGCTTCTAGGACGTCAGATTTGAAGGGATCCAGCCTCTACTTAGACACAGACTACTGATGACGGTATACTCATGCATCTCGTTCAAGAGTGCAATGGAGTAGGCGGCGTTTTTATTGTGCCATGCCCTTAGGACGTAGAAAGATGATCGACAATCCACCACTTAGACCTGAACAATCAAAAAAGTGTTAAGGTCGATGCACTCATATCGATTTTAGATCACGCTTGTAGGCATTATTTCTATCGACAACGGAGTGTTAGTGTGTGCTCTTTATTATGCAAAACAAGCTCAACTTCATACGATCTAATAATCCTCATCAAAAGAAGTAAAGCATCGTCTATACGAAGTATGACCATCTGGATAGGGAGAATAAACGATAAACTAGCCTAGCAACCTCGTCTAAACCTCCCAAGAGCAACACTAGGATTCCCAAAGAATTACGACCTATTGTTTTTTAGTCGACTAATAAGCTCTAACGCTGAGGAAAAACCTAGCTCAAACATGCAAAATCTCACAGAAAAGGCCAACTTGTTAAGTATCCTAGGATCAGGGTTCATCTCAAAACGTGGCACCGGACAAGTGCCTAGGACGACTCTGACTCACGAAAGCAAAAACAATATAAAAACTGCGAAATCAAAGAAAAAACAAAAGAAAATGAAACAAAGTCACCTGACAAACGTGAGCTGCTCCACTAGACTTGAATTGAACGGCGTCCTCGACATGTAGCTCCGATGGAGGATAAGAGAAATGAAGTCACGTTTGTGGTGGTATTTTTGTGTTTTTTAAACCGAGTCTTAAACTAAATAACTAAGAAAATAGAAAACAAACATCTGGGTTGCCTCCTAGAAAGCGCTTATTTAACGTCTTTAAGCTTTGACTTCTCTATTCCTCATGCATGCGCGATGGATGGATCGGAAAGGGAAATGGAGTTTCCACTTTCGATCGGTTGAGCGACTTGGTAGAGCTTTAGTCGATGTCCATTAGCTTTGAATGTTATGCTCGAATCGCTCCATAGTTCCACTTCTCCATGTGGGAAGACTTCTCATACCTGAAAAGGACCAGACCAATGAGACCACAGGTTGCCCGAGAAAAGCTTAGGACGAGAATTGAAAAGTAGAACTAAATCACCTATTTGGAAGTCATGAGGTAGGGTCCTTTTGTCGTGTCATCCCTTAGTCACTGCTTCTTTCTTTGGCACATCATGCACATGATTCACTCATTCGCTGCGCGAGGTTGCAGAAGTGGTATCTGCATCGAAATGTTTTATGATGTCTTTTTCCATTACCTCTTGTAAGTGCGGATGCAGCCTCCTTTGAATTTCGGTGGAAGGTTCTTGGCTGTCCTTCGTATAAGTTCCGTGCGTACATATTGAAGAGCTGACGCTCCTACGCTTCTTTACGCGGGTGGGTTCTTTCATCATCTCATCTGCACTCAGGTTAGCATTCATAATAGCAGGATATATTTTATCGCATTCAACGTACTCATACCGAAATGAAGATGGAGAAGGCTCGGGCTCAAGTTCGGGTTTCTTCACCACTGCGAAACTAGCGTGCGTTGATAACACGTAATCCGTTGTAGTATTTACGTGGTTCTTAGGTTTAGTTTTGAGTAGATTACTTAGACTTCACCCATTTATCGATTTTATTCGAAGACTTCATCTACATTTCGTCTTTTGTATAGGAAACGAAGACATGAGGAGAAACACGAGAGATTATGGCGATTTAACCCCGAAAACGTAGTTGAATGACAAGGTTCAACTTGTGCAAGGCCATGGATTGAAAGTGAACACTCAAACACCGAGCAAAAGGAGCGGAAACAACAAATCAAGACCTGCACGGTCGGGTATGGAGAGAACCCGCTCGGGCACAAGTTGAGGAATTAAGGCAAAAGACCCCGTAGCTTTGCACGACTCGGGCGCTCAAGGAACAGGATTGGAAAGGGAGTGCCCGCTCGGGTGGAAATGGAGTGCCCGCTCGGGCTAATTGTGGCCAAAATTCACCGCAAGTTTTCCCCACTCGGGCTGAAGAGCCATACAATAGGTTTACACGACTCGGGCTGAAGAGTTACACGCTCGGGCAATGGTGCCCGCTCGGGCTAGATGAGGGTACACGATCGGGCATAAGGCATGCACGAGCGGGTAGAGGCTGTGCCCGCTCGGGTCCCCATTTTTCTCAACCAACTCCTTGGTTTTAGAACGGCCAATTAATGAGAAACCAGATCTAAAAAGAGGGGATTCGAACCAGATTGAAAAGGGGGATGAAAAGAGACATTAGAGGACACACTTGGAGACATAGCGAAGGAGGAAGAAGGACGGAACGAAGAATCCGGAGCATGGAGGAGCTATTGAAGACGTCAGTATATGAATAGGGAGGAATCTCTTTCTTTATCAATGTTGAATATAGTTTTCTTTTGTGTTTCGTTTTCTGAGTTCATGTCCGAGTAGATCTACAGCCATGGGTTAGAGAGTATTGCCAATATGTAACGAAGTCGTCTATGTAGGTGAGATACGCAATAGATATATTGGTATACGCATGCTAGATAGTGGACAAGTCTACGCCAGTCAGTTCCTATAGGAGAGCTTGAATTCCCTGAACTCGTGATAGTATCTAAGACCAATGATCTTGTTAGAACTTCGTTGCATCGTTGTGCGACTCTCGATACCTATGGTGTTTAGTTGTTAAGTCATTACGTTCATTAGTTTAGTTTAGTTTGCATTTGCATTCCCTTCCACTTATTGATTTCACACGTCTTATTCATTAGTTACTAGCTTTAGAGTTACATCAATTCCTTGTGTTCGACCCTAGTGCTACACGATCCGTATTCTTGCGGAAGCGTTAGTCTAGGTATTTTATTACTTGAGATTAACCCACATCATGCGTTTCGTGTGGTATCTCCTCACATAGGGCATCTCCTAGTGCTGCAATAGCACTCATGAATTTCGTGTCTAGCTTGGCTCCTTCGTCCATAAATCCTGCATCTTCGCAAACTCGTGTTAACCATCGCATAAGAGGATCGAAAATACTTACTTGATCAAGCGTGTCTTTCGCTAACTCGTCCAGCGAATCAACTCTAAGGCAAGATTCCTTGAATGAGGGTCCGTTCATGGGGCTAGACTAGTTGAACTCTATCGTCTCATCTCCAACACGTAAGGAAAATTTTCCTTGTTGTATGTCTATCATGGCACATGCAGTAGCTAAGAACGGTCTACCAAAAATAATAGGTATTCTAGCATCTTCCTTTACTTAGCGTACAACAAAATCAGTGGGAATACAAAGATTACCTACCTTGGTGGGAACTTTTTCAATAATTCCCACCGGATATTTTATCGAATGATCCGCAAGGCGTAGACCCATCTTTGTAGGTTTGAGACTCCCGAAGTCCATCCGCTTGAAGACCGAGTGTGGCATGATGCTCACGCTTGCTTCTAAATCACACAAAGCATTGTCAATGTCAATATTACCTATTGTGTATGGAATGGAAAAGCAACCGACGTCCTTCAACTTCGGGGGCAGCGTGTTTTGAAGAATTACACTGCATTCCTCGTTGAGTGTTACCGTCTCGTTCTCTTCGATATGCCTCTCTTTGGAAAGAACCTCTTTGATGAGTTTGGCGTGACTAGGCATTTGTTTTGAGGGCTTCCACGAATGGGATGTTGATGTCAAGCTTCTCGAGACCCTCTACAAATCTGCCCACTCTCTCTTCGTTCTTGCTGCTCACCATCCATTGAGGAAACGGTATCGGAGGTTGGTACGTTGGTGGAGCAACGTATGGTTTATCCAAATCTGGTTCGACTACTTCCATAATTGCGAAGGTGCCTTTTCCTTTTTTTCATGGACGTTCCAGCACCTTGCTCTTGCGCTTTGGAGGGTGAATGCTCGATCATATCAATATTGTACACGGAAATAGCATTAACGTACTCTCTTTGGTTTAAGTCGGGTTTAATGGGAAGCTGTCCGAGATTCCGAGAGGATGAGGCAGCTTGCTGTGCTACGGAGTTCTCTAAGCTCTTCACATGGTTGCTCAAGGATTCCATTTGAGTTTTGAGCTTGCTAATCGCTGTCCCCACATCCGCATTGAATTTTGCTTGAGTCGATTGTTGCTGCGTGTGCTCCTTGATAAATTCGAGCATTACCGCCTCAAGGTTTGAAGAAGGGGTTTGAGGAGGTTGAGGAGCTTGTGAAACTTGCTGAGCATGCTGAAGTTGCTGATTATTTTGCTGGTACGGCTGATGTGGTTGCTGAAATCCTGAATACTTCATCGGTTAAGTCGTTCGGTATGACAAGTTCGGGTGGTTCCTCCAATTCGGGTTGTAGGTATTCCTTAATTGTATGTTTCCTTGCTGCTGGGCATAATTCATGTATTCCACGTCCTCTTGCAGCGTGCATTGATAATCCACGTGCTCTGTATCTCCACAATTCACGCAGTACACAGCGTTTGCTACATTACCCGTTGCTCTGCCCTGATTTAGCTCATATAAACCTTGAGTTCTGTTAGGCGTACCTCTCAGTGGTCACCACATGGTGTGGTTCATGGTGAGGTTATCGATCAGCTGGTATACCTCCTCGACGCTCAGATCCATAAACGATCCTCTAGCAGCGTTATCCAGTGTAGTTCGGTGTTCGTCTGAAATTCGATTATAAAACGTTTGGAAAACATACCACTGCTCGAGACCATGGTGTGGACATATCTGTAGAAGATCTTTAAATTTGCTCCACGCTTTGAACAACGTTTCTCCATCTCTGCATCTAAACATTGTGATTCCCCCCCCTAATCTAAATCGTCTTGCTCGGAGGAAAGAATCGTGAGAGGAACATTGTGTTGAACTGGTCCCAAGTCGTGATTGAACTAGCGGGAAGCGATTGCAGCCAAGTTTTCGCTCGTCCCCCAATTGAGAAGGGGAAGAGACACAAGAAATCGCATCCTCCGAGACTCCGTGTATCTTGAATGTACCGGAAAGCTCTAGGAAGTCTATGAGGTGTTGATGGGGATGCTCGTGATTTCCACCCATGAATTGCTTCTGATAAAGCATGTTGTTCATCGTCGAATTAATTTCAAACTGTTCTCTCGCAACAGTAGGCATCTGTATGGCTGTTTGCACGTTGTACATGTTTGGTACCACGTAATCTCTGAGTCAACGTGGTGGAGCCTGTGGTTCTAACGGTGCGAGTTGTTGTCGCTACATATGTCCATGGCCAGTCTGATTATCCATCTCTTGTTGATCTGATGGCTCTGTGAAGGACAAATAAAAACGATTTAGGTAGAAAGAACGAAAGAAAAGAAAACAAAAAGAAAAACAAAACAAGAATGACTCTAGGCTCGAATATAAGACGTGTTGACAATAGTCCCCGGCAACAGCGCCAAAAACTTGATGGGATATAAAGTTAAACAAATATTAACCTATACTACCCGCAAGTGCACGACACGTGTGTAGTACTTTAGGTGTCGATCCCATAGGGACTACGCAACACAAACTAAATTCAAACTATAAATCAAACCTGCAAACAACGAAGTATTGGTTTTAAGATTGAAATAACTAAAAAGAATAAACTAACGAGTTCTTAACAGTGAGATAAACGTTCTAGGAATCCGGTTTCACCACAAGACTATCGAAACCAACAATTAATCTATCTAATCATGCAATCCCAATCAAGTTATCTAAGGTAGAAGATCCTAATATGATATCTACCCTCTCTCAAGGCATAGACACATGATATAGTCAAGTTATCCCCTACTTTCGTGGTTGACACCTTAAGCTAAACCCATAAGTTCTATGATTCATCCGTTTTACCTGACGTGTGGAAACACGAGTTATAATTATCCTAGTCCACTTCACCGCAAGTATACGGATCGTGTAGTACCAGGGTCGATCTCTAGGGACTAATTGCAGCTAAACTAAGAACGAGACTAAACTAAGACGAAAGATGATAGAGTGGGATATGGTCCTAATTTTCCTAAAACTATCCTAATGGTGACAACGAAACTAGGTTAAGGATGAGACTAGATATGGTGAATACTACGGGTGTACGGGATACCGGGAATTGCATAGATGAACGACTAAGGATCATAGATCTATAACCTACTCTTGACAACGGCAAATTCATGCTCTACGGTGAGGAGTGATTCTCCCGAGCCTAAACCTCCTAACCATGGATACATGCAACCCTACCTTCCAGCAG
>CM071868.1:28607195-28638294 GCA_036759665.1 Gynandropsis gynandra | reverse complement strand
TCATGTGCCCGGGTCGTGCTAATTGCGTGGATAAACCCCGTAGGTTCTACCCGAGTGGGTGGAGGAATAGTGCCCGACCGGGCACCCTTGTGTCCTTGATATTTCTCTTTTCCGCTCGTTGCTCGGGTGTTCCTTTGGGTTCTGGAGCTCTGAGTAGATATGTCGTAAATTCTTGTGGTTTTGGCAGGGAATCCTTCATAATGAGCTCATTTAGGCCTTGTCGCCTAAAAACCTGAAAACCAACAAAACGGGTGTGTAAAGCTCGAAATCGTATCGGATAAGTATGACTCGATGTAAGATACATGCGAAAATGGTGTAAAAACCTATCCTAATATTGATACACTTTCAGTGTTATCATTACCCTCAACCGTTGCTACCCTACTTTTGTGGCCTAACCTCGGTTGTTCTAAACCTGATCTTCTAGGACTAGAATTCTCCTTTCGGTCCTTCTCCTAATCCCTAACAAATGCATCTACTTGGCCTTCGTAATACAAGTCATTCTAGCACTCAGACAAAGAATAGATAGACGAAAACGGGAATTGCATTCAAAGATAAATCAAAAGCGGTTCCGGGATAGCCAAGGTCTAATCCCGTCTCCTAAAACAAAACGACTACTTGCTCATGCATTAGAAAGAAAACATAATCGAAGTAGAAAGTCTAAAGAACATAAAAACCAAAGAAACCGAAGTCCTAATTTTATCTTCAATGCCCCTTGAATGTCTCCTCCGCAAGAGTGTTCTTCTCCTTCGATTCTCTCTCTACTCTCTCTTACGTATGAATTCTGAAAACTAACTGAATCTTCGACTCTTAGCTCCTCTCCTTCCCTTTCCTTCTTCTTTTCTTTCCTTTTCTCCTGGTTTTTCCTTTTGGTCGTTCACTTCTTTTCTCTTCTTCGCAGCAGCCACCATTTTTCCTTTTTCGTGTGTTTTCCATTCTTGATTAAGTTGGGCAACGTTTCCATTCTTTTCTCCAGCAAAATATCTCTTATTCCTCTTTTCTAACGTCGTTTTCCTCTTTGTAAATGTAACTAACAAGTTCCTTTTCGTGTTTAGACAATTTTCCTTTTCTGGTTTTTGCAGGTGACAGACGCGTCCCGCGCGGGCTGGAGTGTGTGCCCCGTGCGGGCTCCCTTGCTGCAGCTGCACCCGCGCGTGCTGAAAGCCTGCCCGGCCTGTGCTGAAGCTGCTAGACCAAGTTCCCCGCGCGGGCTGAGGAATTTCCCGTGCGGGCTGATGTTTCTGTGCCTCGCGTGGGCTGTGATGGTGCTTCAAGGTTCGTGCGGACTGAAATCCGCCACGACCGCTGTTGTTTCTCATCCCGTTTGTTCTGTTATGATCCTCAAGTCTAATACTTTGTCCTGTGTACGTCCTTTAGCACCAAAATAAACCAAATACGCAATAAAACCTATAAGAACACGAAAACGAATAAAATAGATACAAAATCATACGTAAACATCACATCTATATCTTAAACATCTCTAAAATCGTGCAAGAAATACGTATGAAAATGAAATGATCACAAAACCACAAGCATCCATTACAAAACCGGTGTCCCTAAGCCATAGCTACAAACCTACTCACTCATAAAATCTGAGACAAAACAAGATAGAACAACACTAGACATGATAAAGAGTGAGGAATACGATGCCTCGGACTTCACTAAATGGTCATCGATTTTCTAATGTTATCTCCTGAGCCTCTTATGTGTGTTTTTCATCCCTTTAGGGTTATGTGTGCTCCCTCTCTTAATTGGGGTATTATTTTACATTTTATTCCTTCGTTTGAATGCTTCTCGGGATTCTATTACGACACACAACCCACACGAGCTCAAGTGTTGGACCCGCTCGGGCTCTTTGGCTTCGAGCAACCCTTGTATGTTTTGAAGCTCTTTGAGGCGAGTAGAATTTTCTATGGATGTAGCCCGTGCGGCCTCAAGTGTAGGACCCGCTCGGGCTGTTGGCCTGCACGCAGCACGCACAGGGTAAAACGCACCCCGAGGTTGGTTAAAACTTTTGATGTGTACAACCCAACGAGCACGAGCGGGTTAGATTAACTTCGTGTATTTGCTCCTTATGTTATATGCTCGGGTTTTCCATGCGGTTTTTTAACTTAAATCCGCTCAGAGTGGATTGTAGCTTTAAGTATGCACAGTTAACTCCAAGAATCAACATCATTCAGCTCGATTAGGTCTTGTCGCCTTAAAACCTGAAAAACAACAAAAAGACACCATAAATAACTAATTCATGTCGGTTTTGTAACTCGTGCTATACAAATTACGTAGGAATTATCAATATGCTTACATCTAAACTAAACTACACTACGTGTTATCAAACTACCCCAGACTTAAACCTTTGTTTGTACTAAAAAAACTAGAGCTAAGCACAAGAAGAGTAAAACAACCGGATACTAGCACAAGTACATGGAAAATAAAACATTATGACAAATAATGTGTCACACAAACATAGACCTAGGCAAACCAAGTTCAAACTTTTATCGACCCAAAGCCAAGAGCCATGCAATCCAACACATCACCAAAGTTCATTTCAATAACCCCTAAACAACATCGAAGAAATATTCATACCAATTTAGCCATGCTTACGTGAGACATCTTTCCTAAAAATAAATTTATTAATCTTTTTTATTTTCTCTCTTTTTTATAGAGAATTCGACGCTCCATTTCTAGGAAGTCGGAGTTGGAGATAAGAACTTTCTACTTAGGCCTAGGTTGCTAATAGAAACACTCATAAGATCTTGTAACCTTAGAGGAGTGAAGAGGTTGTGTTACTGAATAATCGTTTAGACACGAACCATGAGGTCACACATCAACTCTAACCCTTAGGACGTAGAAAAACACATCAATCCACCACTTAGACCTGAACAATCGAGATCAATGCACTCATGTCAATATAAGGTGGAAATAGCTAGGAGCTTATTCCATTGAAAATGGAGTGTAAGCGCATGGAATCATAAGAAAATAAAAGTACATCGAAAAGTGTTCGAGCTAACAAAGACTGAACGATATACACGAAGATATAGACACTTAGGACTGAAACCTAGGGGGTGGAATACAACTATAAGCCATGGGTTCATGCACAACTACTAGACTAACCAGTATATAAAAGTTATTTTCAGCAAACCTAGGCTTTTGTTCCCGATTCGACAAATTCGCAAAAAAATGGCTAAAACTCAAAATCTCATACTAGATATCCGGTTAAAATCCTACGAAAAAGAAAAAATGACCTCAAATGCTAAAAAAAGAAAGAAATCTATGTCTAATCCTAATTGCAAAACTATCACTCAAAGAGTACCCCCTAGACTTAAATGGAACACAGTCTCGACGTTCAAAATCTATGATAGGAACTCGCATGCCAAACATCGGGAGATAATAAACAAAGTGGAGAACATTTACAACTGGTTTATTCTTCTTTCCCGAATTGGCGCGACAACTGGGAGTTATGTGCGTCTACTAAAGCTCGGGTTACCTCCAAAGAAGCGCTTGTTTACGGTCTTTACCTTGACCCTTACGTTCTAGGGGTGTGTGGGATCGGAAAGAGAAAGTATGCCTCTACCGTGCGCTACGTGATCAGCATAGAATGGCCTTAACCTATGAGCATTTGCCATGAATTATTTTTCATTTCCTTTATCTAACTCTATGGATCCATGTGGTGAGACACCTTTGATGGTGAAGGGCCCTGACCATCATGACTTGAGCTTCCCTGGGAAGAATCTCAAGCGGGAATTAAAAAACAGTACCTGGTCGCCTAACTTAAATGTGCACTTGAGGATGTGATTGTCACACCATTTCTTTGTGTGCTTCTTGTAGATCTTGGGTGCTTTCTTGGTGCTACAGACGAGATTCATGCATAGACGGGCGATCGAGGGCGTAGGAGGTAATGCGCAAATCTGAAACACCTTAGCCCGCTCATGCTCAAACATCTGCCTGCGTAGGTTCTCTATTTTAGAAAATTTTACCCGTGGCGGGGTATGATCTACCCACCCCGATCTTGCGATCCGGGTGCAGCCTGCGCGGGTTGCAAAATGGGCACACCGGGTTCGAGCTCATTTCAAGCGCTATCAACTCTTCCATGAGTTGTGTGCATTCCTCGACGTCTTGGGGTGACTGAAATAGGCTCCCGATGCATGATGACAGTACTATCTCCACGGGGTGGATATCTCGATGCTCATGTTGAACTTTCTCAATTAGTTCATCCACGGTGTCATTGTGCATCACGGGTTCACTAATGTACGGCTTCTTTAGCGTAGTGTTGAGTTTGAACTCAATGGACTCGTCACCGAATTTCCTGACTAGTCTGCCTTCAGAGCAATATATGACCATATTCGTCGTGTTGAGGAATGGCCTTCCCAAAATGATGGGAATCTTCTAGTCCATCTCCATATCCACTACTACGAATTCCGCTGGGAACCAGAATGTTCCCACTTATACTATGATATGCATCAATATGCCTTCGATTTTTCGTATAGACTGATCGGCCAAGGTAATCAGCATGTACGTAGGATGTAGATCTGTTACTCCATCTAGTTTCTTAACAAATTATAGTGGTAGCAAACTCACACTCGCTCCGATGCTGATTAGTGTATGTTCAATCTCATAATCATAAATCTTGCTAGGGATGACGAAATTATCTAGATCAGACATCTCTTTAGCCATGGTGGACGGTTGCATAAGAGACTTAGTCACTACCTCATTGTTTACGGTCCTCTTCCTTTTTTTTTGTCCTTAATGAATTTCGCTTAAGAAGGCATCTTCATGATCGCATTGTAGAAAAGCATGGTGACTTGCAGCTTCCTTAGGATTTCCACGAATTTAACGAATTGAGCATCGTCGTTCTGCTTCCTTTGGCATTGTGGAAAAGGTAGTGGTGGTGGCCTCAGGGTTGGTTCACGTAGGTCAGCTCCTTCTCCTCTTCTTTGTCGATCTCCTCCTCTTCCATGCCTTTAGCAATAGTTTGTTCACTTTTATTTCTTGGAGGTTCTTCTCTCGTGGTTGTGGAAGGCATGGATTTCCCCATCGTCTTGCCATTCCTTAGATAGATGGAATTATTCTCCTCCCATGGGTTTTTTCTCAGGCTTTGTAGGGATCTGGCCAGGCTGTCAGCTAGAGCCTTGGGCCAGCAGTGCTACTTGTGTTTCCAGGTGTTGCATGCGAGTTTGGAAGCTCTGCATCTGCTTCCTCATGTCATCTTCCTCAGCCTTGATTTCTCTAAACATGTAGTTGTGATTCTTTTGTTACTACGGCAACAAATGCAACCTAGAAAGAATCTCGGAGTCACCTGACGGCTATGCGTGTTCCTGATAGCCTTGATTATGGTCATCCCCCTTCTGTTGGAAACCTTGGTTCTGTTTCTTATCATCATCCGCGGTTGAAAGTCCTACAGGTTTGCTACGTTACTTGTAGTGCCCTACGAGAGGTTTGGATGGCTCTTGATGTAATGGTTTTTGTAAGGCATGTTGTTGACGTATTTGACTTCCTCTATTCCATGGCCTATAAATGCATCTTGTCGCTCGATGTGTAGTCTTGCCATCATCCTCTAGATCTCATCGATTTAATGTTTTATGTCAGTTAAATCAGGATTAGCAATACCATCGGCTTTGGATGGGAGACCACGGTTGTAATCTCCAGCATTCTTGGCTCTTTCACTAGCCATGTTCTTGATCAAGGTCCCAAGTTGTTGGAAAGTGAGGTTGGTGAGGGAGCCACCACCCGCTGTTACAATCATGAAGCGTGTGGTCTCTTGGAGTACTTGAATGAAACTGGTGATGAGGTACTTATTGTCCATCCCATGATGTGAACAAATGCACTAATATCTCTTGAATCGCTCCCATGCACCATGTAGAATATCGTCTCTTTCTTGAAGAAACGAGTTGATTTAGCTCTTAGTTAACAACATCCTATTATCTGGGAAGAACTATTGCATGAATCCTTGCTCTAGCTCGTTCCATGAGGTGATGGAAGCGGTAGGCAGGTTGAACAACCAACTTTGTGTTGCGTCCTTGATTGAGAATGGTAATGCAGACAGATATAGGTCTTCGTGTGTGACTCATGTGCCGACTTTGGTAGTGCTCAGAGCATCTTGAAGTCGGTAAGGTGTGTATTCGGGTCTTCATTCTTCATTCCTCTAAAAGAAGAATTGCTCAGCATCTGGATGAAAGCCAGTACTCTAGGTGTCGATCCCACAGGGACTACGCAACACAACCTAAACCCAAACTACGAATCAAACTTGCAAACAAACGAAATATTGATTTTAGGAATGAAATACTAAAAACTAACGAGTTCTTAACAGTGAGACAAACGTTCTAGAAATCCGGTTTCACCATAAGACTACCGTAACCAACAATCAACCTATCTAATCATTGAATCCCAATTAAGTTATCTAAGGCAGACGATCCTAATATGATATCTACCCTCTCTCTCAAGGCATAGACACGTGATCTGTAGAAAGGGATTTCGTATATTGATTCCACGTTTTACCCTCAACCGTTGCTACCCTACTTCGTGGCCTAACCTCGGTTGTTCTAAACCTGATTATCCGAAATTAGAATTCTCCTTTCGGTCCTTCTCCTTAGTTCCTTAAACATGCATCTACTTGCCCTTCGTAAACACAAGTCAATCAATCACTCAGACAAAGAATAGATAAACGAAAACGGGAAATTTCCTTCAAAGATAAATCAAAGTTGTTTCGGGATAGCCATGGGCTAATCCCGTCTTTTAGAACAAAACGATTACTCGCTCATACGTTCAAGAGCAAAAAACATAATCGAAGGAGAAAGTCTAAAGAACATAAAAACCAAACGAAACCAAAGTCCTGAATTGATCTCCAATGCCCCTTGAATGTCTCCTCGTCAAGATCTCACAAACAGCTCTCCTCTGTACTCTCTCTCTCTGCAACTCTCTCTCTCTAAGTGTGTGTTTTTCCTCCCAAATTGAAGTGAACGAATCCCTAGCTCTCCTCCTTGTCTTTCCTCTTTTCTTTCTTTCCTTTTCCCCTCATTTTCCTCTTTGGTTGTTCACTTCCTTTCCTCTTCTTTCCTCTCTGTTGCAGCTTGCTTGTGAGTTTTCCATTCTTCTTTGCACTAGTTTACATTCTTGGATATATGAGCACATTTCCTTTCTATTTTCCAGCCATATAGCTCTCATTCCTCTTCTCTAATCATGTTTCCTTTTTGTGTAGGCAACTAACCACTTCCTTTTCTTGTTTGGTCGAGTTTCCTTTTCTTATTTATGCAGGTGTCGGACGCGACCCGTGTAGGTTGGAGTGTGTGCCCCGTGCGGGCTCCCTTGCTGGTACTGGATCCGCTCGGGCTGATGCACAGCCCGACCCATGCTCGTTCTGCTAGACCAAGTGCCCCGCACGGGCTGATGTTTGTCAAGATGACCCGTGTGTGCTGAGGACCTCCCCGAGCCCGTGCTGAGTTTGCTAGAGGTTGTAGCCCGTGCGGCTAGGTGAATGCCCCGCGTGGGCTGTGTTAGTCCTGCCGATACTCATCCTGTTTGCTCCATTATGATCCTCGATGTTAGTACATTGTCCCGTGTAAGTCCTTTAGCTCCAAAATGAACCGAATACGCATTAAAACCTGCAAGAACACGAAAACACAAAAACAAGTAAAACGGATACAAAATCATATGTAAACATCGCATCTATATCGTAAACATCTCTAATATCGTACAAGAAATAAGTATGAAAATGAAACGATCAACTCTATTTGTCTCTTTCGGTTTCATAATCTGTAAGGCTAATTATCCTCTGTTTGCGCAAATCTCGTGTTGTTATTTCAAGCTCACGATCGTATATGAATACCTTTTTTATGGAGTGTCTCATATAATGGTACCTGCACAAGAATATATGAACAACCAAAGACAAAGTATAACTGCGATGTAGGTAAGGAAACTCGATAAAAAGAAAAGAAAATTGCAAAAAAATAACTAAGACTCCGGAAAGGACTAAATCTTAATCTAGAAAATTCCTAATCTAGGTCGTAATTAGTCCTCGGTAACGACACCAAAACTTGATACGCGAATTATCAAGCAAATAAAATGCCTAATACTCACTTACCGCAAGAATACGGTCGGTGTAATACCGGGGTCGAACTCTAGGAACTAATGCAACCTAAACTAAATATAACTAAAGCAAGACGGATGAAAGTGATGATGATATAGTGTAAAATCTGAGAATGTTTAACTAATTACAAGAGCAATAAGAATACACAAAAGACATGCTAGTTAAGAACACTACGGGCTTCGGGTTACTGAAATTTCAAGGATGTAGCCAACAAAAGATTATAAACCAATCAAAATTATCTTGATTATGGGAAATTCATGCTCATAAGTAGAGAATGATTCTCTAGACAACTAAACTTCCTAACCACAATAATATGGAATCCTACCTCCCAGCAGTGATTAACACGCATTACGGTAGCATTAAGCATGCAATTCTAATTTCTGAGTCGATTAACCGACCGGTCAAATTCTCATCAATCAAACTCAATCAACAATCAATATTTCTAGATTCATAATCTAACATCCCAGTAAAACATGAAATCCTAAATTATTGAGCGGACAGCACAGGCATAGAACATTCATAGCATTTCTCGTAGAACCGAAATACAAGAAACTTTGAAAGATCTAAGCATTATCGCATAACCACAAGCATCCCTAACAAACCGATGTTCCCAACCAAGACCTACTCACTCAAAGAATCTGATACTAGACATGATAAAGAGTAAGGAATACGATGCATCGCACTTCCCTATCTCATCATCGATGTTTCGATGTTGTCTCCTTCGCTCGGGCTCTTTGTCTTCGAGGCAGCATGTACGTGTTTGTATGCTCTCCAAGGCGAGCAGAATTTTCTGTGGATGTAACCTACAAAGGCTCAAGTGTAGGACCCGCTCAGGCTGTTATCCTGCATGCAGCACGCACAAGGTAAAAGGCACCCCGAGTCGGGCTAAAACTTCTGATGGGTACAACTCGAGTGGGGCCTTCTACGAGCATGAGCGGGCTGGATTAACATCTTGTTTTTTGCTCCTTTTACTCGATGCATGTGTATTCCATGCGGTTCATTGGCCTAAATCCGCTCCGAATGGGTTTTAGCTGCAAGTATGCGTAGTTGACTCCAGCAATCAACAACATTAGGTTCGAATAAGCTTGTCACCTTAAAATCTGAAAAGCAAGAATGGATAGAGGACCAATTTGTGTCAGTTTTATAACTCGTGCTATGCAAATTATATAGAAATGATCTAAACACTTACATATAAAAAACTAACCTACACTACGTGTTATCACCACGGTTCATTTGAATAAAAGATGTTTATTCACACTATTTGACCATTGAAGAGTGTTGACACGCCAACCTCGATTAGATGATTAGTGAGACTTATCGCCTGCCAGCTTAGTGTTGAACCCATGAATTCACACACTAACGAGTGTTCACTATTCATAGATGATTGTTAAACAATTAGAATGGTAATCATTATGTTTTTCACTAGCATTGAAACCATAATTGATGAAAGAAATAGGTCCATTGAGAATGAATATTTGTATGAGGTGAACCTACATTATATGTGTAGTGGTATACAACGCATATTTGATTTATCGAGTAGTTATAAATTGGGACAAGTGAGAGATTATTGAAAGTAGATGTCTCTAAGTGCAATTAACAATAAATACACGGATCATTAGGCAAGGTAGTTAAATAACTATTAGTTAACTACAAGTTAGTCCCTAGATTTAAGACATATATATATGTCTAATTATCGACCAATTACACAATTAACCCAAAAAAAAAATTAGACTAGAGTAATCAGAAAAAATAAGAGAAAAACTAAAAATTGGGATTCTCCTTATATTTTGATCACATCAATTGTTGACGGTGGACCTGATCTAAGTGTGGACTGATCATCTCGTTTTCATACGTATTTCTTGCATGATTTAGGAGACGTTTTTGATATATATGTGATGTTTTACGTATGATTTCGTTTTCGTTTTACTTGTTTTCATGTTTTCATGTTTTTACATGTGTTTACGCGTATTTGGATCATTTTGGAGCTAAAAGGACATGCACGGAGCTAAGGAGCAACTTCGAGGATCATCACGGGACAAACGGGACGAGATTGAGCATGGAAAGCCTCCACCCGGTCGGGCACAACTCTTGTACGACCGGGCAAAACCTACGGCCAATCTTGTGCACATTTATGCACGACTCGGGCAAGAATACCCGACCTAGTGCCTTGTGCCCGAGCGGGCTCACATACCATGCCCGATCGGGCATGTATTCCAGCCACACAACTCGCGCGTTCCACCCTAGCCGCACCCGAGCGGGCACAATGACCGCCCGAGCGGGTCGCGGCCCGTAACTGCCTATTAAGTTAAGTAAACTTAACTTAAAACAAAGGGAACTCGTGGGGGCAATTTAGGCAACAATTTGACCGACTTAGGAGACTTAAAAGGAGGCAAAAGACGTCATTAGAGGAGGCTGGGAGATTGGAGATTAATTCAGTAGAAGATTAAGGAGATTCTTGCGAGGAGACAAGCGAAGAGCATTGGAGATCAAGCCCCGACACTTCGGTTTTGTTTGGTTTTCATGTTCCTTAGACTTTCTACTTTGTTTATGTTTCTTTACAGACGCATGAGCGAGTAGTTTGTTTGTTCTAGGAGAAGGACCAAAAGGAGAATTCTAGTCTTGGAAGATCAGGTTTAGAACAACCGAGGTTAGGCCACGAAAGTAGGGTAGCAACGGTTGAGGGTGAACGGATGAATCATAGAGCCTATGGGTTTAGTTCAAGGTGTCAGCCACGAAAGTAGGGGGCAGCTTGTCTAGATCACGTGTCTATGCCTTGAGAGAGGGTAGATATCATGTTAGCATCGTCCGCCTTAGATAGCTTTAATTGGGATTGCATGATAGATAGGTTGATCGTTGGTTTCGGTAGTCTTGTGGTGAAACCAGATTCCTAGGACGTTTGTCTTATTGTTAGAACCCAAGTAGTTTATTTACTTTCAGTATTTCATTCTTCATCCATATTCTTTCGTTAGCAAGTTTGATTCCTAGTTCGAGTTTAGGTAGTGTTGCGTAGTCTCTGTGGGATGGACACCTAAAATACTACACATGTGCCGTGCACTTGCGGGTAGTTTAGGTTATTTTATTTAACTCTGATAACGCATCATGGACTATTTGTAGAGACTTTGTATCATCGGTGCCACATTCTACACGTCTCGTCTCTAAAGATTAGTGATTCGAACTTATTGATTGTGTAGTTTTAAAGAATATACCAAACGCAAAAACTAAATAGAAATCGAACTAGATCAAATATTTCGGTTATGAAAAACATGTTTCCGCTACCAAAAAAATTATCCTACAACCAATGCTAACGCAAATTTTAGTTAACTCTTGTTACATCTTTATCACATCGTTACAAAGTTTTTTGTAATGTTTATCGTTCATGTTGAATTAGCACTGGGAATTTTTTTCCAATGCAAAATCGAGCTTTTCCAAAGTAAATTTGTGTTGGTATTTTCGTATTTGTTTTAGTTAACTACAAGGTATGTACTCTCCTTTTACCTACTCTCATCAAATCATAGATGGATATTTCAATTGTTTATGTTATTGGTTTACCTAGAACTAAGTTAGGATATGAATATGTGTTTGTCGTGGTTAATTGGTTCTCAAAGATGGCAAATTTCATTTAATGCCATAAAATCAATAGGAATTATATATAGTTACATTATTCTTTAGCGATATTGTATGATTTCATGGGATGTCTAACAAAATTATGTCATATGGAGATGCTAGTTCATTTGTTATTTTGGAAGAGGGTTTGTCTAAGAATGGAAATGAATTATTTTTCCACTACTTATCATTCTCAAACTAACGATCAAATCAAGGTAAAATAAACGAAAACTTATTTTCCTTGCTATGTGACTTGCTCAATAGTAATTCTAAGATGTGGTTGTGGTATTTGCCTCATGTAGAATTTTTTTATAATAGAGGGATGCATATCACTACTTAATTTTTCCCATTTGAGGCGGTATATAGGTATAATATGCTAACCTTTGGATACATTTATTTTACCGTCATCACAGTACCTGTACGAAAATAAAAGAGCTGAAGTTTTGAAATAATTCCAAGAGAAGGTGCGAGCAAACATTGAAAGGCAAACAAAAAATACACTGAGCACATAAATACAGAAACAAAGTAAGTAGTTCAATAGCCTAGTGATCTAGTGTGGGTTAACATGCCTTAGGAGAGGTTTACAGAACAACGCAAATAAAAACTCATACTATGAAGAGATGAAACCTTCAATTTACTTGAACAAATCAATAACAACAACGCATAATGGAACTACTAGTTGAGCACAAACTTAGGTCAATTTTTAGTGTTGTTGACTTGGCTCGTTTTGATACAGATAACGATTCAGATTTGAGGTTAAATCGTTTTGAAAGGAAGTGATTGATGATGATGGGACTATATAATGAATATAAGGGCCAACAACGAGGATTAGGGTCAAGAAATTTCAGAGCCTATATGCTCAATGATACAAGAGAAATTCTCACCCCATCTGGCGCTAGATGTTCTTGGCAACACTATCAAGTGTTTGTGACCTTACTAGGAGTAAAAAAGATTAGGAATGAAAAATGTTTGATCGAGCATATTTCATGTGACCTGCAACTTGATCGCTAAGAACATTATGGGCCTGAGTATTTCAATTGTAAGAACTACTTGGCCAAGTAGCACCTTGCTTGCCCCGAGCGAACCTATTGAAACTCATATCGGTGATGGAATACAACGAGCCACCTGAGCATTTCTACAATGATGACTACTCGACTGAGCAAACTTCTTACTTGATCCAAGCGTTCTCGATATGACCTACAAATTACCATTGTAAAACACAAAACAAAACATTTAAAATTTCGAACATATCCACATTGTTGTCAAAACTAATTTAAAATAGGGGTGTACAATTCGGGTAACACGAACCGACTCGAATCGTATGGATCCGAAAAATCCAACCCATAAATCATTTGGGTTATCCAGAATCTCATATGGGTTCAAAATATAAAACTCGCTCGGGTTCGGTTTAATTTGGTTTCGAATCCGAATAATCCGTACAACCCAAAACTTTATAAAAAAAATCCTAACAAAAGAACCCTTTCATTTTTGAATTTTCTGGAGTAGAAGTCTTCTACTAAAAGGAATTGAATAGCTCATTTGAAGATAGTTATAATGGATTTTACACTTAGTAATTTTTTTTATTTTTGTATGTTACATTATCTTTTTATTTTAAAACTCAAATTACCCGAAGAACTCAAATCAAAACTTGAATTACCCGAAGAACCTAAATTACACATAACTAAACAATCTAAATTACTTGAGGAACCCGAATTACCCGGAAATAAACAATCCAAGTTATCCAAAAGACTCGAAGAACCCGAATTTTTAGGAAAAATCAAATAACCTAAATATAATTTGGGTTATTTTGGGTTTAATGTTCTAAAACCCAAACAAACCGAAATTGGTTCGAAACCCGAGGAACATAACCCGTGGAATCCGGATCTAAACCGGGATTGCCCAATCCTAGTTTAAAAGTTTCCAAAATATAATATGTATTCATGACTAGTGTCCTAATTGATATGTTGAATACTTTCACATAACAAGTAAACACATATTTATACACCGAATTACGTTTCTATAATTTATGCGTACAAACATTATATGCATATATATGCCTATAAACATATGTATGCACATTATACATGTGGTGAGGATGGACAAGTCGATAGTTTGTAACAGTTTGCACCGAAAGGGTCTTTAATTAAAAGAACGTCGGCATCAGTCTAGTAACATGTAAGATGACAGTTTGTCATATTAGTTGAAACCAAAAATTGTTGATCTATTTTCTATACAAAGATCCAAACAACAAATTTTTTCGAGGAGAGAGTTCTTATTAGCATTTATCTAAGGTGAAACTTGGTTGGATATTCGGTCCAACCCTAAAACAAAATTTTGATTGGTATATGTGGTAGAATGGATAGTCCAAACGGTATGTACTATCATTCTCCCCATTGCATATCCATTTTCCTCAAAACTCCAATCACTCTTCACTATAAGCGTGGTCAAATGCAACTCAAAGCATGATTGCCGCACAGTATTTTAATAGTGCAACTCAAAGCATTGTTCAAGAGCATAAACAAGGGTTTTACTTTATTCGGATTTTACATTCGAACTTAACATTCATCTATTCTTCAAATTTTAATTTATCATCTAATATGCAAAAATGAAATTTGTGGGAAAACAGTAATCTAATTACACATAACAGAAAAGAAAAAATTGGTAAAAAAAAGTTCAGATATAAAACAATAATAAGGACAATTATTTGAAAGAAATGAAGAACTTTTGAAAGCACAAAAAACAGAGAAGTGGGACACTGTACGAGCATACTCTGAACAGGACATGACAAATTAGAACGTAAGTGTGGACCAGCTTTTTCGTCCATAAGAACTCTATCGTTGAATATACTCCTTTTAAATATATTTTGATCAATTTACTTTATATATATAATCTTAAAATAAATTTTAAATTTATTTTTAAATAATAAATATATATAAATTATTTTGATATATTTATTTATAAACTTATTTATACTTTATAACAATATATAAATTGACATGTTATATTCGACTTAATGTATAAATATTTAAAATTATTGTAACAATGTTTATATTCGTCAATCAATTTTAATATCTTCAAATTTTGTATAATTATAAAATAATATGCTAATTAATACAACAAATTTATAAATATATAAAAGTTAATTTCTATATTTTTTTCATCAATCTGAAAAAATTCGAGAATTAGAAAAACAAATTTCCCTTTTATCTAATAGCAAAGTATTTATTTTTCTTTGTTTTATAAATCTCGAACCTACATAAAAAAAATTTAAATTAAACGATTGATATAAATTAAATATAAGTTATAAAAACAAAAAAGACAAGATAAAGGTTTCATTCATAAAGAAAAGATGGAAAACTTGGAGTAAACATCTGAGGTTGTACAATTGATAGTTGATAATGTTTACTATGTGTTTCGTATCGTAGTCAAATTGAAATTTAGTCGAGTGTGGTTACGTAGGGGGGGCATCTTTTTAATATTTGTCATTGTCTGCTAACGTTTCACGTGTGTACTAAATCTATCCTTTTATGTAATAGATTTTTCGATTGCACTTAAAAGATGGAGAACATCAGCATTTAGGCATTGGATACCAAATAAACCTGTCATCATTATGTATAAAAATATATGTTTTTTATTTATTTTTCAGCATAAAAGTGAAGCATTGAAAAGAAAAAGCTAGAGAATTGTTTTCTTATTTTTAACATTTAACTATAAATTTTAATGATTTAAAACATTTAAAAAATTGTGATGATAGAAAATGTTTTTTTCCACCATAAATTTAAAATTTACCTTACATAAAAAATTACATTATTTTACACTGAAATTACGAAAGAATCCGTAAAGTCCACACTCATAGAGTAAACTATAATAGTGGTTATATGATATAATTCTAGATCGAGGTTTTTTTTAGGTGGATATAAGTGAAATAATATCCACTAGCGACCCGATAGTAGAGTCTAGAACTTGCCTTCTCCAAGAAAGAACATCATATACCCTTACTACAACCTGACTAAAGAATCTTAGATTCGGTGAATGACGACACAACACTTGTAATCTAGTGTTTATAAGTCAGTGAACAACCTGTAATCTCTCCAAAATTTCGATAGCTAAATCTCGAGGATTAGCAAGAAAAAAAATGTTATTAATCAAAATTAGATAATAATGTCATACAATGAGTTCTGTATTTATAGGAATCAAATAAAAATAGAAAATAAATAAAATAAGACAATTTTACTAAACTTAATAGAAATGCTTGGTGAATATAACTACTCGATCAAACATCAATAAGTCTTAAATCCTTATTACGCAAAACATTAAGTACGTTCGACCAAGCAACAACTATGATCGGTCGAGTCCTTCCACGTTCGGCAGCGCTGGGGTCGAGCGGTCAAGCCTTTGCATGCTCCATTGATCCGTATGACTCACTCAAGTCGAACGAACCTCTATTCGGGCCGAGTGCATCAATCTTCTCTTGTCCATCGGGTTCACTTAGATCGATCAAATTCTCGCTTGGGCCGAGCGCCTTTAGCTTCTCTATCTTTTTGCTCTCTTGGCCTTTTTTCCTTGTAGGTGAACCTTATAATCTTGAGTCAACTCTTCTTAACGTCCTTGTCCACCAATGGGTTGCCTTTTGACGTCCTTTTGAATGCGAGCATTCCTTAGCTCATTCAATCCAACCTTCGTGATCGACCTTTGTATGATCCTTGATGGAACCACGACCAGGTTCTCATCATCGTCTCTTCCTTTAATAGGATTTGATCTCAAATCCAATCCTTCAAATGCATCAAATCAGGCCAAATCAATATCATGAAAAGTGGACATGTAATGTGCTTACCAGGGAACATATGTTGTAATTTGAGCCTTCTGTTCGTCCACTGGTCTCAAAATGCCATTTATGCCTTCACTTCTACAACCCTATCCTATGGTTTGTTCGGAAATAAACCTTTGGAACCCTACAACAATAAAATATCAACACTAGAGAAAGAAAGAACTAGTTCGTCAAGACGTGTCGTCTCTTTGTGTGAACACATTTATTGGCTAACGTAAAAAGAATGTTGTTATTATTGCACTTGCTCTCATGAAAAGGAAATTCTTGTTCATGGGTATCTCTCATAGACCTTTTCCTCGGTTTCCTCAAGATCTTACCAATTTGGTGATCTACTTCAAAGGATACTCCTTCTCTCACGATGCCTATCTTTTTGTAGACGCAATTAGTTTTTGTAGGCTCCTTGGGTGCGGGGGTGCTAACCGTATTTACTTCTCCTTGAAATTGAACATGTATTTAATGATAAAATCATCATGTTGAGCTTGTTTATAAAATTTCAACGGCCTTCCCAATAATAGATGTCCGACTTGCATCAGTACACCGTCACAAAGAACATCATCTTTATACTTGACAATATTGAATGAGACATTTACTTGACAATGTATCTTTGTTTCCTACAATCATTTAGCCACTGAAGCTTTTAGGGCTTCAAAGGCTTTTTCGTTATCAGCACTAACTTATCAACAAGCACAATAGTTACCTCATTCATCCAACTCCCATCATCTATGACGATGTTACACACCTTTTCGTTGATGAGTCCTCGAGTGTAAAAGATGTTTTCCCGCAGCTCCATTGCATCCTCTATAGTATATAGATTAAAGACTTATCGCACAACCATGGCTTCATACTCCTCAGTACTTTCATCCAACTATGCAACCTTAGGTTCCACATCTTCATCTGCTGTTGTATCATAACCCACGTCACTACAAAAAAACACGGTAATTCCAACGGACGGGGCAACGGATCCGTCCGTAGGAAACAAATTCTAACGGATAGCAACGGATATGTTAATGCTTTCAACGGGAGAGAATCCGTTGCAAATCCGTTGGAATTTTTAACGGATTTTAACGGAACATTTCCGTTACAAAATCCGTTACAAATCCGTTAACAATTTGCGACGGATTGTAACGGATAATATCCGTTGGACATATCCGTTGCCCTAGAACTTGCCTTCTCCAAGAAAGAACATCATATACCCTTACTACAACCTGACTAAAGAATCTTAGATTCGGTGAATGACGACACAACACTTGTAATCTAGTGTTTATAAGTCAGTGAACAACCTGTAATCTCTCCAAAATTTCGATAGCTAAATCTCGAGGATTAGCAAGAAAAAAAATGTTATTAATCAAAATTAGATAATAATGTCATACAATGAGTTCTGTATTTATAGGAATCAAATAAAAATAGAAAATAAATAAAATAAGACAATTTTACTAAACTTAATAGAAATGCTTGGTGAATATAACTACTCGATCAAACATCAATAAGTCTTAAATCCTTATTACGCAAAACATTAAGTACGTTCGACCAAGCAACAACTATGATCGGTCGAGTCCTTCCACGTTCGGCAGCGCTGGGGTCGAGCGGTCAAGCCTTTGCATGCTCCATTGATCCGTATGACTCACTCAAGTCGAACGAACCTCTATTCGGGCCGAGTGCATCAATCTTCTCTTGTCCATCGGGTTCACTTAGATCGATCAAATTCTCGCTTGGGCCGAGCGCCTTTAGCTTCTCTATCTTTTTGCTCTCTTGGCCTTTTTTCCTTGTAGGTGAACCTTATAATCTTGAGTCAACTCTTCTTAACGTCCTTGTCCACCAATGGGTTGCCTTTTGACGTCCTTTTGAATGCGAGCATTCCTTAGCTCATTCAATCCAACCTTCGTGATCGACCTTTGTATGATCCTTGATGGAACCACGACCAGGTTCTCATCATCGTCTCTTCCTTTAATAGGATTTGATCTCAAATCCAATCCTTCAAATGCATCAAATCAGGCCAAATCAATATCATGAAAAGTGGACATGTAATGTGCTTACCAGGGAACATATGTTGTAATTTGAGCCTTCTGTTCGTCCACTGGTCTCAAAATGCCATTTATGCCTTCACTTCTACAACCCTATCCTATGGTTTGTTCGGAAATAAACCTTTGGAACCCTACAACAATAAAATATCAACACTAGAGAAAGAAAGAACTAGTTCGTCAAGACGTGTCGTCTCTTTGTGTGAACACATTTATTGGCTAACGTAAAAAGAATGTTGTTATTATTGCACTTGCTCTCATGAAAAGGAAATTCTTGTTCATGGGTATCTCTCATAGACCTTTTCCTCGGTTTCCTCAAGATCTTACCAATTTGGTGATCTACTTCAAAGGATACTCCTTCTCTCACGATGCCTATCTTTTTGTAGACGCAATTAGTTTTTGTAGGCTCCTTGGGTGCGGGGGTGCTAACCGTATTTACTTCTCCTTGAAATTGAACATGTATTTAATGATAAAATCATCATGTTGAGCTTGTCTATAAAATTTCAACGGCCTTCCCAATAATAGATGTCCGACTTGCATCAGTACACCGTCACAAAGAACATCATCTTTATACTTGACAATATTGAATGAGACATTTACTTGACAATGTATCTTTGTTTCCTACAATCATTTAGCCACTGAAGCTTTTAGGGCTTCAAAGGCTTTTTCGTTATCAGCACTAACTTATCAACAAGCACAATAGTTACCTCATTCATCCAACTCCCATCATCTATGACGATGTTACACACCTTTTCGTTGATGAGTCCTCGAGTGTAAAAGATGTTTTCCCGCAGCTCCATTGCATCCTCTATAGTATATAGATTAAAGACTTATCGCACAACCATGGCTTCATACTCCTCAGTACTTTCATCCAACTATGCAACCTTAGGTTCCACATCTTCATCTGTTGTTGTATCATAACCCACGTCTACGACTACGACTATAGTATTCTTGTTCGGAAAATCCTTAAGCGTAATATCCTTGAACTTAAAATTTAAATCATGTAACGTCACAGTAAAGGGTTTCGAACGGATTTTTGGCGATTTCCAACGGATTCGTCCGTTGGAAATCGCCAGTTTTTTTGTAGTGCGTCTGCACGTACGACTATAGTATTCTTGTTCGGAAAATCCTTAAGCGTAATATCCTTGAACTTAAAATTTAAATCATGTAACGTCACAGTTCTACGAAAGGGTTTCATGGAAACCTTGTATTTTTGTTTTGCCACCTCGGGTTTTTGCTCGATCTTGCTGATAGTGTATGACATCATATACTCATAAGTTACCCTTCGTCGGTGTTTGAGTTGCTTATCGATCCTAGTGGCCAAGTAAAGAAGATTCTCCATATTCACATAGTGATGAGTTTCCACGCGGTATTGACTATCGGGGTTAAGACCACCAATAAAACAAGCCATGGTGATCTGGCGATTCTCATCTATATTGGCTGGTATCATGAGGAAATCCATCTCCGTGTAGTAGTCTTCCACGCTCCTAATACCTTGTACCAATCGTTTTAAATGTTGATTGACCTCTCCATGATGGTGAGAAGGTACAAATTAACGTCTTACGAATGTATAGATCTCGTCCCGAGTGGTGACTACACTCCAAGACGCCTTCGAGAAAGTGCGACTTGATCCCATCACACCGGTGCATAGTCATTGAACTTTGCTTATGCCAGTTTTATCTTCTTGATTTCAGAGTAATGATGGCATTTAAAAACCATTTACGTCTTACGTTCTCATTCCAAATAAGCTTCGAAATCAGTCCTCCCAATGAATGTAGGAAGCTCCATCTTGATGATGTTCATATCATCATCGAATTGATTTCCTGTGCGTTTGTAGATCCTCACAAGACTATCATACTACTCGTCAAATACCTAAGTGTACTCGTCCTCATTCATATCTAGAGGGTACAGTTTACAAATTGTGTTTGGTCTCCTCTATGGTTATTCAAGGCAAATCTCATGTGTTGCTTCCTCCATCCGACCAAGTTGTTGGTTAAATTATTACCTCATGCGCTTGAATTTATCCTTCAACAACTGCATCGGAGCGACTCTCTCACCATTTGGTGGTTCTTTGCTATGGTTCCCAGAACTGGACATCCGGAAGTTAAACATAAAAGATGAAAGAAAAAAAAAAAGATGAACCAAGCTCACAGTCTCTTAGAAAAATGTTCCGATCAGTTTTTCTCACTCCTTCACTTGTCTTTTCCTAGAATTATCTCTTCGATTTAGTTCAAAACTCAAATCGACTCGAAGTGAGTTAAAAAAAAATTCAAACTAAATCTCGAAAAAGAAAGTATAGATCGTCTTCGTTATGTCTAAATTTTCTAATATAATTCCTAGACACTTCTATTTTCTTTCTATGACTTTTTCGTATTTTTTCTATCCTATTTTTGTTTTTTTCTTTTTCTTTTTATTTTTTTCTTCATATTTTTTTTCTTTTCTTCCTTTTTTTCTTTTTCTTCCGTAATGTTTTTTTCTTACTTATTTTTCTTTTTTTTTCTAAAATAAAAAAAATTTAATTAAAACAAATTAAATCGAATCAAACAAAAAAGTAACTAGAATAAAAATAAAATGATAGAAAGATAAATAACATAGAACGTGACTCTGATACCACTTGATATTATACTAGATTGACGTTCTTTTATTTCAAATTTAACATGGATGTACAAATCATTCAAATTTTAATAAGTATAATTAAAAATGATTGAATTTATATTGGTTCAGTTTTTAAAATAATTTGATTTTAATTTTTTATGTTCGGTAATAGCTATTATTTCAATGATGAAACAAAATCAAACTCTGTTTGGTGGTTATTCCGGTTTCTTTGATACTTTTATCATGGATAAAATGTCTATTTCCCTCTCGATAAAACTATTTTAGTATGATTTCTCCATCTATTTTGGTTCTGATCCAATTCCCCCATTTACTTTAACTTTTATCCTATTCCCCTCTCGAGAAACTGTGTTAAACTGATTTCCCTTGACTTTGGTCCGTAATATGATTTTTTTCATTAAAAGTACCATATTCCTATTTCCCCATAAATTATTTAAATTTCGTCAAAACTCCTTTTGTTTTCTAAATGTTAAAAACTCGCTAAATCCTATTAAAATCCTAAAAACTCGATCTTAAAATTTGAAAATAATTATTTAAAATCCTATATAAAGTGAACAATTTAAAACAATTCACAATTAAAATTATAAAAATTTAACTTTTTTAAATTAGATAAATTATCGAATATTGTTTGGGATAATGTTAGGATTTTAGGTAATTTTTACTGCGTATTATTTTAAATTATTTACTTTATAAATTTTGTGTTGAAAACCATTATTTCTAGGTTTTAAAATCGATTTTTAAAGTTTTAAAGGATTTAACGGATTGTTGATATTTAATTAATATATGAGGGTTTTCGTGAAGTTTGAATAGTTTGTGAGAAAATAGGATTATAAATAATTTTAAGAGGGAAATCGAATGAGGGGAAAAGTTAAAAATTGAATCAGATTAAACAAATTGACACTTGAATTCGGTAAAATCTTGATGGAGGATTAGGATTAAAAGCTAAAATCAAGGGGGATCAAAGGAGAGTCAAAATAAAGTAGTATTCGAACTACAGTAGATTCTCACATGGGTAATAGTCGATTTATCCTTTTTTCATCTAAAATTGTGAATAAATTATAACATCAAAAAGTTTAAACCATCAATACGTTTTAAAATATAAACCATCAAAATTTGATATTAATCCTAAATTAAGAGAAATAAATGATAATACCCAAAAGTTTTAAACCATCGATATGTTTTACAAAATAAATCCTCAAAAGTTTGATATTAATCTTAAATTATTAACATATATAAGATAAATAATTATTCATTAAATTACTTATTTAGCTAGGCTTGTAAGGTTTTTTTTGTAAATAATTGATCTTTTATCCACAATTATTCGGTTATAATTAAACTGAATCATTATATATTTAGTTCGGTTTTAAAAAATCAAACCAAAATAGTCACTCCTAATGTTTGTATCGATTCGAGGGAGTTGAATGGTGACTCACAGTTGGAATCCGTCAAAATCTATTGAAAATCTTTCAGCACATATTCATTGGTAAATATATGAAAAATGTCATATTTTTAATGTATGTATTTTCAAACTTTACATAAATAGGACACGGTGGTAATACTCTCTAGTGTTGCAACTTGTCTTCGCTCCCATCAATCTAGGTGCAAGTAATAACTTTGAATAATTCTCACAAGCTTCATATTTAAGTTGTTTTGTTACATACAATAGATCATAAAATTTATTAGATTTAATGCTTGACATTTAATCATTCAAGTTTTCATCATGTATATTAATTTGATGATGGAGAAAAACATTTCTAATCATTTTCATATATCCATAATGACGAGTATGATATAAAAAACTACTTTCATTCATAATAGCTTTTTAATTATTATAAGAAAATCATCTAGTTGGTCAATAAAGTGTGTATCAGTTTCCATTGTACTCATATTTTGTTCCTGGTAAATCCGAATATAATAGTTCCCACGAAACTTCCTTATATAGATGTTTTCACACAACGTCTTCACTAATCCACTTTTTTATTTCTACACCTACAACAAGGATAATATAACTTAAAACTCCTTGCATATCCAACTTTGTTTTAGCAAATGCCATCAAACATTCAAGCACACTTTCGAATTCAAAAAAACATTGCGATAAGAACGAGATTACAGAAAAGAGACCAATTCAATTATATTATTATTGAGAGTTATGTATTTTCCTTTATTTTTTATTTTTAGCTAAATAATTCTTAGAGCAAATTTTAGAGTTTATCGAATTATCACACTAAACCACAATTGTTGGGACATTGCCGTTGAGTTTGAAGTTCACTAATCATGTTATAGTAGGGTTTGGAGTGTTCAACAATCAAAGAACAAGTCGTATATTTTGTTATCTAGTTATTAGTGGTTTTCATTCTTTTTTTATTGTTTGCTAATAATAAAACATCAATCTAGGCTAATATCAAGTGGTATCAAAGCATGGTTCTTGCATTAGAACTATCTATTCTTCTAATTAAATTTTTTGTATTATTTTTTGATATTTGATCGTTGTAGGATCAACAATAAACAAGAAAACAAGAGACCTAACAAAACAAAATGAAGGATGCGAACAAAAGAAGAAGAAGAAAAGTGAGTGGTTAGACTTGGCTTAGGGACTAGATCCAATTAGTTACGTTAAACCCTTGTAGCCTTTAAGCTTTAGTTTAATTTTTTAAGAACTTCCTTGTAAGTTTGATTCTTTTAGATCTCGACTAGATCGAACAAGAGAATCTAATGAAAGGACATAAAAGCGAGTGATAATTGAGCAATAAGTACTTTTTTGAGTGACTATTTGTTCATCTTATTTTTCTTTATCTTTTTTGTTTTGCTATAATGTTTTTATTTTTTTGTATCTTTTATGTCAAATTTGGGAAACTAGTGTGATGAGCCACTGCAAGGTGAATCAGCAACTCTGTTGCAAATACATATCCAACTAATGATGGTCGAGTTTTGTAGGATGTTTTGAGATGAGTTGATGGTTGTCAATCAGCAAATTGATCAGGTTGAAGACATAACTCAATGAGTTTACTAAGGAACTACCAAGGAGGGAACCATATGCAATTTGCAATCCACAACTTGAGGAGTTTATTTAGAACAACCGAGGAGGGAACTATGTGCAGCTTGCAATCCACAACCTATAGATATAGATGAAGACGAGTATGTTAAGGTTATCGACGAGGAATATGATCATACTATGAGACCTAATCAACAGGCGAGGATTTGGATTTATGATGACATTAGTAACATCAAAAGGTGCATTTGGAGTTGGAAAAGAAGAGATTGATATCAAGAAGGTGAAGTTGGCATAGACAAAGTTGAGCGACTGCGCACTTACAAGGTAGGATCAACTAAATTTTTTCTCAAAAGTAGAATGGAGATCAAGTTATTGTTATCTAGGATAAGATGTGTACAATGATGAGGCACATATTCCTACCTACTCACTATTATTAAGAGATCAATCACTGTTTGACAAGATTAGTACAAGAGATTAGAAGCGTTGAAGACCACTACAACGAGATAGATTTTTTTTTATTATTTGGTTGATTGAGAAGATTGGGAGGAAATGATGGATCAATTTCAAGGTAGCCTTAATTCAACATATAGGTACATGTAAAGATTCATCATTATATGGATATAGATGAATTGTTGCATTTGGCGATAAATATTAAGAAAAAATTGAATAGGAAAGGCAATACATTCGGAAGCACGAGAATTTTTCTTCCAACTATAAAAAATAATCGCGTCCGTTTAACAAACCGAATACATGACACATTACTGAGTAGAAAAGGATATTTCGTGACAAAAACCACCAGCACCACCAACACTTTATCACAAACCCGTGATGTAAAAGATTTGAAGTATCAAGGTCGAGTCCTTTTTGTCAAAGAGTGTACCATCAAAAGGGTCATGATAATCCGAGCTTACAAAGAATATGAAACTGTATTAAAGGAGAAGATTAGGAAAATATGAGGCCTATGTGAGTTGGATGAGGAATATGAGAAGCATGAGGATTTGAAAAGGGAGTTGTTAGTAGCATGTAGAACATTAATTTATAAGCTAAATGGGAGATTATCGTACAACGTGAAAATATTTTCTATACTCGTGGGCTTTTCAAGGATATGTGTGTAGACGGAGGCAACTGTAAAAATCTGCTCACTACAAAGTATTCATGTTATACATGTTTTAGTGGCTAATTGATAGTGGAGAAATCGAGGTAAATCATAGGGTGAAGGTCCTATTTAACATTGGAAAATATGAGGGCGAGGTTATGGCATTGGCAGTTAAATACTCGTGAACAATACGATGGTTTCGACAACAAGTATTTATTGGAGTTCAAGGGATGACATCTTCCGTTAGCAACATTGAAACCAACGGAAATGTTTGTAGATTAAGTAAAAATTATTGAAAAACAAGAAGAGACAATCTCGTTTATGAGTGACCATGAGGTAGTTCACGAACATAGCGATGTCATGAGAAAAACCCAGAAAAAGCTTGGGAGCGACAACATGTGAGCAATATTTTTCTTTCTGTGATAGTGAGCGACTATAAAAAGTATGGCTTTCACAACTTTCGATGATTGCACTTATGTACAAAGAGACATTTTTCACTAACAAACTCATTTTTTGTTGTCTAGTGTTGTCTCTAATTTATTATAGGGTTTCAAGAATGAATTCCAAGAAGAGACACTTAATAGATTACCTCCATCCTGGGAAATCGAACATCACATATTTTTTTTACCAAGCACTAGAGTTCTAAACAATTTGACATATAGGACCAAACTTGATGAGGACATCCAGTTTCTTGGCGAAGAAGAAAACATTTACGAAGGACAAAATGAAGATGACGGAGTGGAACAAAGTATGGAACATGAAGAGGAGAACACAAACAAAGAAGTCGAAGTTCCAACCATGCCCGCGGCACCGGTCACACGAGTCAGAGCTCGTAATTTTCGAGCCAAGATGAACTGGTTCGTGTATAAGTTTATCAATGAAGGGCACGAGAATATGGATTATGAAGAAGTTACCACACTGGTGGTAAACCAAGGAGAATCCAAGGCCATTTTAATCTTAAATAACCAATCGGTTATGGAAGATTAGAATTGGACATCAATGGAAAGAAAACACATGGAAACTTTCCTCCTAGAATGCCAAGCATCATGTTCTTTCCTTATTATCCGATTCAGCACCAAATCAGCTCATAATCTTCCCATTCTCATCCACCAATGGCTAGCTCCATCAAATCAGCATCAAATCAGCTCCTAATCTTCCCATTATCATCCACCAACGGTCAAGATTCACCAAAACAAGGCAACTTCCATATCATGCAATAAACAACCCGAGAAAGATCTGATTCTTTCCGTTTCGATGCAACTATTATTACCTTTGAGTTATCTTTTTATTTCAGCAACTTGTAGCCTATATAAAGGCCCTCATATGCAATCTTTTGTTTCAGACTTGAATAATAAACATTTTTGAATTTTCTTTGCTTATTGCTTAGCAATAATTCTGTTTCTTTTTTTCTCATGTGAGTGTTAACACGATTAAAGAGGTGCTTGGTTGTATCAAGGAGCTGTCGCACTCCTTGTGGAATCTTCATTCAATCCATCACCCTCGCAATCACTCCACCGAGACTAGTTATGAGCAGCCCTTTGGCCTGTAACGCCTCTCCATCGTTAACTCAAGGTTTAATTCTTGGTGAGCAGCCCTTTGGCCTATCAAGAACCTCAACAAAGTACCTTACAATCTATAATAACGCCGTGCTTGTATCAAAACCACAAGGAAAGGTATCATCATCATCTTATCCTTAGACTAGATGATATATTAAAAAAAATGGCACTGATATAGTATGCTCTCTAAGACATATATTAAGGGCAGAAACCCTCAAATTTTCATTACGGAGAAATGAGTGGGAAAATACATTTAAAATGAAGTTAGGGTTGTATGAGTGGTTAGTCAAGTCATTTGGGTTATAAAAATACACCTAACACTTTCATACAGTTAATGAATCATATTCATAGAAAATTTCTTGGACGTTGCGTTATAGTGTACATTGAAAACATTCTTATCTACAAAAATAGTCTACAAGAGCATATAGTTAGGATTGTCGTAAATATTTTGAGGAATGAAATTTGTGTGCCAATATGAAGAAATGCACATTTTGTGTTACTTATCTTGTCTTTTCAGGATTTTTCATAAAGAGCCAACGCCTAAGATATTCAAAGAGATTCACAACTTTCATCGTCCTGCAGGTTTCTAGTAGAGATTCATTAAGGATTTTAGAACCATTGTCGCACCATTGATGGAAGTAGTCAAGTAGAATGTGGGCTTAAAATGGGTGCAAGTCCGTGAGACTACATTTCAAACTCTGAAATCAATGCTGACTAATTATCTTTTGCTTTTTTATTAGATTTATACTTTTGAAATTGAATGGAATGTTTCTAATGTATAAATTGGTGCAGTGTTAATGTGAGATAGGAGGCCAATCACGTATTTCAACAAGAAGTCGAACGGTGCATAACTTAACTATGCTACCCATGAAAAATATATATATGCATTGGTACACGCTTTACAAAAGTGGTAGAATTACCTATGACCCTAAGAATTTGTTATCCACATTGACCATGTGTCACTTAAGCATCTTAAATGTCACCATAAATTGAATCGTAGACATGCAAAATGGTTTGAATATATTGAAACATTCCCATATGTGATTAACTAAAAACATGGTAAAGAAAATGTGATTGAGGATGCATTGTTCCAACAAAACACATTTTTATCTTCCTTATAAGCACATATGTTAGATTTTGAGTATGTTATGAACCTGTACAAATCTGACCTACAAATCTGACCTACACTCTGTAGTCTAAGGTAGAAGTTAAATTATTATTTTCCACCACGTGTCATCAACAAATCGACGATCAAACGGAAGTTGGAAATAGGATCTTATCAACTTTGTTTTATGTGTTGCTTAAGTGTAATCTTAAGGTATAATAGGATAGTATTACCCAGTCAACATAGTACATGGATATAACTCATTTACACCTTTAGGTATGGTTCATTTACCTGCATTAGGGTTAAGTAATCTTTATGGAAATAAAAGGTTAGACTTTGTAAAGCAAATCCACGAGAAGGCATGTGAAAACATAGAGAGACATATAGAGGAATATGCTATAAAAGGGACAAAGGATGAGGGAAGATTGTCTTTCAATGTGGCGATTTAGTGTTGAGCTCATGCCTCGCGGTGAAAAACCATTCAAAATCCTTGAACGTATCAACGATAATGCTTACTAAATGGAATGAACCGGTGAGTACAATGTCCTTTCAACTTTCAAAGTGGTTGACTGCACTCGTTTCAATAAAAATGAAGGCTTTGATTTGTGGTCATATCCTTTTGGAGAAAGAAGGGATAGTGAGAATGAGACTTTGGAAAAGAAACCAATCACACATGCATCAATCACGAGGGCTAAGGCTAAAAAATAGCACATGTTTGATCGCATGGTCGTATAAGTGTTTGCAATGGCTTCTTGAAGGAATCAACAGATGTTATTTCAAGCACACATGACCGAGCAAATTAATACTCAATCGAGCATTTTTGTATCCTTTTTATTTTTCCCTTAGTTTCTCTAATTCAACTTTATTTTCAACGTTATAAATAAAATGGTCGTTGAAGCAATATTTAAGCTATATTATTATGAAGATTTTGGTCTTTTCTTTACTATTTCTTTGAGATCTAGCTAAAGAATATTTGGAGTGAATTACAGATTTCACCCATTTATCAACATTAGGTCACAAATTTTGTAGCATCACTACTGAGTTTTAAGTTCACTAGTCGAGTTATAGAAAGGTTTAGAACATTCATTAATCGAAGAATATGTTATAGGTTCCACTATCTAGTTATTAGTGGATTCTATTCCTTACTACTGTTTGCTAATAATAGAACGCTGGTATAGGCTAATGTCACATTGTTCGTCCTAGAGTCAAATCTCACATACATCTAAATCGCTCAGTGCATATTATTTTGTTGATTTAGAAATAAATAATTTGATAATGTCCAATGTAACATATATATATATATATATATCCATTATTATCATTACATCGATAATTATGGCGCTCGTAAATTGTTATTTGTTCTAATTTTGTGTCATAGCATTAACGTTAAGATATTTGTGTTGCACTTACATTAGAATTGCGTACCAATCGAGAACACTAAGCTCACGCAAGGTGTCATGTTGATCTTGAATTTCAATAACGTTACACTAGTGTTGGCAATGGCAATGCAAATTTCTATGCAAGGTTGTCAATAATTATGTTAGCACGGTGTTAGAACCACATTAGAACAAACGCCATGGCCACGTAAAATTTACGTCGCAGCGATATGTGTATTCTATTGACAACTGCAATGCAAATCTAACACAACATTTGTGTCGGGTCGATGTTACATCGGGCTTGGAGTTGCGTTGAAAATATTGTCATCACAAATTTGTGTTGGCTTGTATGTTGGAATATTGGTGTTTTTTGTAGTGTTGATATTGATATATCCCATGGAACTGAGAGCTGCAAGTGGACCTAAGTGTCTATATGTATGTGTATACCGTTCAGTCTTTGTTAGTTAGGACACCTTTTAGATTTATTTTTTTGTTCTTATGATTCCACGTGCTTACACTCCACTTTCAATGGAATAAGTTTCTAGATGTTTCCATCTTACATTGACATGAGTGTATTGATCTCGATGGTTCGGGTCTAAGTGGTGGGTTGAGGCCTTTTATGTTCTGAGGATTAGAGTTGATGTGTGACCTTATGGTTTAGGTCTACACGATTCTTCAATAACGCAACTTCTTCACTCCTCTAAGGTTACAAGACCTTATGAGTGTGCCATTTGGTAACCTGGATCTAAGTAGAAAGTTGTTCTCTCCAACTCTGACGTCCTAGAAACCGAGCGCAGAATGTTCTATAAAAAAAGAAAAAAATAATAAAAATAATAATAAATAAATAATTTTTTCTTTAGGCAAGGTGTCTCACGTATGCATGGCTAAAGAGATTTCTTCGATGTTATTTAGGGGGAAATGAAATGAACTTTGGTGATCTGTTGGATTGCACGGCTCGTGGCTTTCGATTGATAGAAGTCTGAACTTGGTTTTCCTAGGTCTATATTCGTGTGACACGTTGTTGTGCATAATGGCTGATTTATTGAAGTACTTGTGCTAGTATCCGGCTGTTGTTTGACTCTTCTTGCGCTTAGCTCTAGTTTTTTTAGAACAACCAAAGGTTTAAGTCTGGGGGAGTTTGATAACACGTAGTGTCACTACAAAAAAAACACGCTAGTTCCAACGGACGGGGCAACAGATCCGTCCGTTGGAAGAAAATAGCAACGGATTGCAACAGATATGTTTATGCTTTCAACGGGAGCATATCCGTTGCAATCCGTTGGATTTTGTAACGGATTTTAACGGAATAATGCCGTTGCCAAATCCGTTACAAATCCGTTGACAATTTGCGACGGATTGTAACGGATAATATCCGTTGGCCATATCCGTTGGAAGACCGTTAGAATCCGGGGGAAATATTCTGACAGTCATCCGTTGACAAATATAACGGTAATCCGTTACCATTTGCAACGGATGGTCGTTGATATTGTTAATTTCGAGGTTCAACCGTCAAAATAAATTTGTGAGATCTTGCAACGGGCATCCGTTACACATGCCAACGGATGTCCGTTGAAAATTTAACTATATATATGGTTGAATCTAAAACAATATCAACAATATCAATATCAATGGATATGAATCAAACAAACCACCAATATCAAGTATCTTTTGCTTTCATGGTTGAATCTAAAACAATTTTGATAAATTTTCTTACCGGTGGTGAGGAAGTTTATTAAGGTTGTTTTGGATTCGATTATGGAAGTAAAAATACTGGTTTTGGTGACGGAGGTAGCTGTCGGATAGAATTCTATTTTAAGTTTTTTTTATGTAAATTG
>CM071868.1:28575653-28607075 GCA_036759665.1 Gynandropsis gynandra | reverse complement strand
CGTCCGTTGCAATTTATAACGGATGCCCGTTAGAATTCGCAACGGATAACCGTTGATTTTTTGAATTTCGAGGTTCACGGCCCGTGAACTTGCAACGGCTATCCGTTGAAATTTCCAACGGATGTCCGTTGGTACATTAGCTATTTAGATCTTACCAACGAGTGCGTCAAACCATCAATAACAAAAACATTTTTGAAAAAATGTCGTCGTCTTCGAATCGAAATATATATAGATCAAGAGATTGGATGTATAGAAGAAAAGATCCTGTAACCGAAGAGATTACGCAAGAATTCTTACACGGATTAGAGCAATTCATGAGTTTTGCATCGATGCAGCCTTTGTGTCAAGAACGGGGGACAATGTTATGTCCATGCAAAAGATGCAAAAACATGAAGTATCGAAGTCAAGAAATTGTTTGCAAACATCTGTATAAGGTGGGTTTCGTTGAAAATTACGAAATTTGGTTTTTTCACGGCGAAGATTGCGGTGTTAGAGATAGTGTGCAAGATGCACAAGTAAAACGAAATGAAGAAGTTATTTATGAAGAATCAACGACCAATCCATATGTGGAAATGGTGTCAGATATTTTTCATGGAGTTGTTGATGAACAAACGCATGAAGAGATGCCGAACAACGATGCACGTCGATTCTTCAACCTATTGGATTCGGCGAAACAACCTATATATGAAGGTTGTCGTGAAGGTCAGTCTCGTTTATCTTTATCTTCAAGATTGATGAGTATTAAAACAGACTACAATGTGGCTGAAAATTGCATGGATTCATTTTGTAAAACAATGCGGGAATATTTATCGGAAAATAACCAAGCTCCCGAGACATACTACGAAACAAAGAATGTGTTAAAAGACTTGGGAATGCCACATGAGAAAATTGATGTTTGTAGGGGAAATGATAAAGACTTGTTGGAATGCATGTTTTGCGGTGCAAGCAGATTTCGGCCTAAAAAATCATCTTCACGGAAATAGGTACCATACAAGAAAATGTTTTATATGCCTGTAGCAAACAGGTTGAGAAGGTTATATGAATCAAAAAAACCGCTGCAGCAATGAGATGGCACGCCGAACACTCCACGACCGAAGGTGTAATGCAGCATCCATTGGATCAAGCTTGGAAAGATTTCAATGTAATATTTCTCGAGTTTACGCGTGAAACGAGAAATGTTTATCTTTGCCTGTGCACGGATGGTTTTAGTCCCTATGGACAATCGGGAAGTCAATATTCCCTCTGGCCGGTGATTTTGTCTCCTTATAATTTACCTCTCGAGATGTGTTTGAAAAGAGAGGTAATGTTTCTGACGTTGCTTATTCCAGGACCAGAACATCCGAAGAAAAGTTTCGATGTATTTTTGCAGTCGTTAATTCATGAATTACGACAGTTGTGGAACGAAGGAATCCTTGCTAATGACGTTAGTACTAAGCAAAATTTCAGATTGAAAGCGGTCTTGTTGTGGACAATTAGCGATTTTCCTGTGTATGGAATGTTATCAGGATGGAGCACGCACGGAAGATTAGCATGTCCTTATTGTATGGAGGATACAGATTCATTTCGACTAGTACATGGTAAGAAACCATGTTGGTTTGATTGTCATAGAAGATTTCTTCCTCGTGGTCATGCTTTCCGGAGAGAGAAAAAATATTTTCGAAAGAACGTGGTTCAGAAAAAATAGGCACCGTGCATGCAAACTGGAACACAAATCCTTTACGAAAGATTGAACACAATGGAGGATTTACAAGAATCAGTAGAATGCGGTGGAGATCGTGGGCATCGTAAACCAAAAGGTCAAGGTGAATGGCATAACTGGTATAAACGTAGTATCTTTTGGGAACTACCATACTAGAAATATTGATATTACGTCATAATTTAGATGTTATGCATATCGAGAAGAACTTTTTCGATAACATCATAAATACTGTTTTGAATGTGATGGGTAAAACGAAAGATAATATACAATCGAGGAAAGATTTGAAGTCAATATGCCGACGACCAGAGTTGGAATTACGGAATGGAAGGTCACCTATCCCGGTATTCAGATTGTCTAGTCCGGCCAAAACAGCACTATTAAAGTGGTTAAAAGAGGACGTTAAATTTCCCAATGGATATGCATCGAACATTGCTCGGCGTGTGGATATTGTCGGTTCGAGGCTGATCGGGTTAAAAAGTCACGATTGTCACGTTTTCATGCAGCGGCTCATTCCAATTGCATTTGTTGAGCTCTTACCACGTAATGTTCACGATGTGTTATGCGGAATCAACATATTTTTCAGAGATATATGTTCGAGAAATTTAAAAGGTGATGACTTGGAAGTAATAAAAAACAATATCTCTGAAGTATTATGTGCATTGGAAAAGGTTTTTCCGCCTTCATTCTTCGATGTCATGGAACATTTGCCAATACATTTACCAGATGAGGCAATACTCGGTGGGCCAGTTCAATTAAGATGGATGTATCCTTTCGAAAGGTTCTTCTTTCATTTAAAGAAAAAAGAAAAAAACAAAGCAGCGGTCGAAGGCTCTATTGTTAAACAATACTTGCTGGAAGAAATCACATATTTCAGCACATTTTATTTCGAGTCGCATATTCAGACGAAAGAGCGACGTGCAGCGGATGATCACACAAATTATCTGTATCAATATAATCCGCACTTTGGCACAATTCCTGACATGTTTACACCGACTGGACGTACAGGAGGAAAATCCGATGAATATTGGTTAACACCAGAGGAATATAATCATGTCCACACATATATACTACTTAATTGTCAAGAGTTATTACCGTTCGAAAGGTATGTACATGGTACATATTATAATTTCAATCTTTATATTTATATATATATATGAAAATATAACGTATTTTCATTATTCAGGATATTTGACGAAGAAGTGCTGAAGAACCGGAACTCGTCTATCCTGGAGCGACCCGAACCGTAAAGTTCAACATTATGGATCGTGGGTTAGAGACTACGTAAGTACTCGTATGCACATTTATGTAAATTAATTGCATATAAGAGTATTAATTTGTTTTTTTATACATACAGGTGAAATGTTCTGATGAAAGACTTCCTACGTGGATAAAAGATTTGGCTAATGGTCCCGCACGAAATGTCATGTGTTGGCCAATCTTGTTTACTCGCGGCTACACGTTCCACACGTACGAACACGGAAAACATAGAAGCACATACAACTATGGCGTTTGCGTTAATAGTGCTATAGAGGGTGATAACTTCTACGGTATTTTGCACCAAATCATACAACTGGAATATGCCGGTCTCGTTGGGTTGAAGGTTATGCTTTTTAAATGCCAGGTGAGGGGATCAACACCGCAGCAAGAACCGGGGCTCGATTCGGATGCAACTCCATCTCGAGATGGTGGTGGTGGTGATGGTGGCGATGATAACGACGCAACCGACCTAAACGATATGTAATAGGAAATAGTTTTAATTTTGGTGTTTTGTAATATAATTTTAATATTTTTATTAAAAACATTTTAGTTTTAAAATTTTTTATTTTTTTTAAAAGTTCCAACGGGCATCCGTTGGAATTAAACCGGACATCCGTTGGCATAGCTAACGGGATTCCGTTGAAATTGTTTTCCCGCCAAATCTTTCCTGCCAATTTGCAACGGCCATCCGTTGCAAGTTCCGCGCACATGGCAACGGATGTCCGTTGCAAAAATGATTTTCCCCGCCTAATTTTGCAACGGACGGTCGTTGCTTTCCAACGGCCGTCCGTTGAATAATTGCAACGGTCATCCGTCACAACCTTTTCGAACGGGTGTCCGTTACTGTATTTCCAACGGCGTTTTCCGTTGCCATTCCGTTGCAAATTTGTAACGGATATTATCCGTTGGAACGCCGTCACGAATTGCAACGGATCATCATTTGCAACGAACTTTTCGCAACGGACGGAAATCCGTTGGTGTCCGTTGGAAACGGCTGTTTCCAACGGATTTTTGGCGCTTTCCAACGGATATGTCCGTTGGAAAGCGCCTGTTTTTTTGTAGTGTGTTGGTTAGTTTTAGATGTAAGCGTTTAGATAATTTATGTGTAATTTGCACAGCACGAGTTATAAAAACGACACGAATTAGCCCTCTATCCAGTCTTTTTGTTGCTTTTCAGATTTTAAGGTGACAAGGCCTAATCAAGTTTAGTGACGTTGATTCCTGGAGTCCACTGCGCATACTTAAAGCTACAACCCGCTCGGAGCGGATTCAGGCCAAAGAACCGCATGGAATATACGAGCATCAAGCGAAAGGAGCAAAAACACGAAGTTACTACAGCCCGCTCGTGCTCATAGAAGGCCCCACTTAGGTTGTACCCATTAGAAGTGTTAGCCCGGCTCAGGGTGCCATTTACACCGTGCATGTTGTGTGCAGGCCAACAGCCCGAGCGGGTCCTACACTTGAGCCCATGCGGATTGTGTGTCGTAATAGAATCCCTAGAAGCGTACAAATGAAGGAAAAGAATGGAAAATAAGGCCCTAATTAAGAGAGGGATGACACATAACCCTAGGGGGATAAAAACACACAGAGGAGGCTCATGAGAACGTGGAAAACGAAGGAGACAACATCGGAACATCGGTGATGAGATAGGGAAGTCTGAGACATCGTATTCCTTAGTCTTTATAATGTCTAGTGTTGTTCTATCTTGTTTTGTATCAGAATCTATGAATGAGTAGGTCTGTAGCTATGGGTTAGGGACACCGATTTTGTAAGGGATGCTTGTGTTTATGTGTTAATGCTTAGATCTTTCAAAGTTTCTTGTATTTAGGTTCTACGATAAATGCTATGAATGATCTATGCTTGTGCAATAACTTAGGATTTCATGTTTAACTAGGAGGTTAGATTATGAATCCAGAAATATATATTGATTGTTGATTGAGTTTGATTGATGAGAATTTGACATATGAGTTAATCGACTCAAGAAGCGGGATTGCATGTTTAATGCTACCATAATTACGTCTTAATCACTGTTGGGAGTTAGGATTGCATGTTATTGTGGTTAGAGAGTTTAGGTGTCGAGAGAACCATTCTCTACTTACGAGCATGAATTTCTCGTTATCAAGATAATTTGATTGATTTATTATCTTTTGTTGGTTGGATCCTTGCAATTCCGGTAACCCAAAGCCCGTTGTGTTCTTAGTTAGCAAGTTATTTTCGCATGTCCTCATTGTTTTCATAATTCATTTAACATTTTCAAATTTTATCCCATATCATTATCACTTTCATTCGTCTTAGTTTAGTTTTATTCTTATCTTAAATTGTATTAGTCCCTAGAATCCGACCCTGATATTACATCGATTCGTATTCTTACGTAAGTGAATATTACACATTTAATTTGCTTTGCGTATCAAGGATTATTAATAAAATATGTGTTGTAATGGACCCCCATCCCTCTTAGGCCAACAGATGCTTGTAACCTCTAAGTTCATCGTAACATCTTAGCTCATACTACGTTTATATGGACCAAGGCTACTTCAATTCATCCTGGTTTTACCTTTTCATTAATGAAATGATTCAACGTCAACAATATAGAAGATATTGATTAAATAAGAAACATGAGAAACCCACCAAATAATACATACTAGGATATCTTTAATAGAGAATTAAACCAGTCTAAGTGTTGTTTGGATCTCAGAGATCAATTTGGACAGGGTACTTGTGCAAGCTTTCTTCCCAAGGATTGTTAGCCGAAGGCGTAACATTACGCAAAGCCATCCAGACCGCACTGTTGCACTTGAACCCTGACCCTAAAGCAATCTGCCAAACTCGGTCCCCTTGCTTCATCCTCCCTTTAGCCTCTATGTAAGCCAACTCGTACCAAACCGAGCTCGACGAAGTATTTCCGAATCGGTGCAGTGTCATCCTTGAAGCCTCGACATCTATTGGCAAAAGTCGCATGTTCTTCTCGAGCTCATCGATTAGGGCTCTACCGCCTGCGTGGATGCAGAAATGCTCGAATGCAAGCTTGAAATCGGGCATGTAATGTTTGATCTTGGCCTTGAACAGTTTCTTAGCTGTGAATGTCACTAAGAAGAGAATTTTTTCGCTCATGGGTAGGACAAGAGGACTCAACGTAGAGATATTGATTTTAAGGGCTTTGCCAGCTACAACGGGTAAATCCTTAGACAAAGAAACTCCTGTCCTGCCAGTGTCGTCCTCTTCTTGGTAGGCACATTTGAAAGCCTTATCATCAGCTCCGGTATGTGTTCTTACGGTGTGAACAAGCTTGTATTTCGAACGTCTACGGTCTCCAGACTTGTTGGAGAGCAAGACTGCGGCTCCCCCAACCCGGAACAAGCAATTGGTAACCATCATGGACTTATTATTCCCGGTGTACATGTTCTGAGTTATGTTCTCCGTGCTGACCACAACAGCATAAGTGTTCCTATGAACTTGCAACAAGTCCTTGGCAAGATCAATGGCGATAACGCCTGCACTACAACCCATTCCACCAAGATTGTAACTTCGTATATTGCTCCTAAGTTTGTACTTGTTCACTACCATCGCGGATAGGGAAGGAGTTGGGTTAAACGTGCTTGAGTTAACGACTAAAATGCCGATATCACGAGGGTTAACCTTCGTATTCGCAAAAAGATTGTCGAGTGCACCGAATATAACCTGCTCTGTCTCTTCTCGCGCCGCGGCCATAGTTTGCCGCGGAGGGATGCAGTGCAGAGCCTCGGGGACGTAGGTTTCTTCGCCAATACCAGAACGTTCAAGAATCTTGCGTAGGAAATCAACCCAAGATTCATTTTTCAGGTTATCATTCCAAGATTCATGAGCATCTCGTGTTTGTCTAATGTGATTCATAATCTTCCCGATACTGACTTTGAGATGGGAGGGCGGGAGATAACAGGAGAAGTCGACGAGGTATACGGGTCCGGGTCGGGTCATGAGGTAAAGGATCAACCCGAAAACAATGACAGAAAATATCAAGGTTACGAACACAGGGTTATTTTGAAAATGGAGGCTGAGGCTATAGACATTCTCGGGGCTAAGCTTAGAAGTAATCATGACTAAAACCGCCATTGAAGGGATCAAACAGAGCTTGAAGAAGTGTGTAATAAGGTAATGGTAAAACAGCTTCACAAACTTCATTGTGGGTTAGTAGTGAGACAGCGATAGAGTGAGAAAAGACGGAAACAAGAGTGTTGCTATTATTGTCTGTTTGGCTTTCTGGTTCTTTTGTGTGTTCACTCCACGGTCATATAGATATATACACATGCAAACAAATAAAGATTTATACACGACAAGTAAATACTGTAAACATGATGACTCTCCTTTATTGGGCTCCGTGCATACATACATATATTCAGACAACAATAATAATGCGTAAAAACTGGTAAATTGTAAGGATAAGCATGGGGCGGATGCAAAATAGTCATAGTAGGGTGAAACGTCCCCAATAAATTTATTATACAATTAATAAGGTCAGACTATGTGGGGATTTTTAATAATAGATAATGAATTATTTTTAACATGTGAATATTTCTTACGGATAAAAATATAAAGAATGAATTTAATTCTAAATGATAAATTTTGAGGCTATTTTAAAAATAAATTAAAAAAATCATTTATCTAATTGTATATACAAAAATAAAAAATTATTTCAATTTATTCTCTAAAAAAATCTCTTATATATTCTAAATAAATATAAATATTAGATATATAATATAAAATTATCATAAATTAATATATAAAAAGCTGAAAAATTTGGACACCTCTCATACATTCTCTCATCTCAAGCTTCCATATCATCAAAGTCATTTTTTTTGTTTTTATTCTAAATTAATCATCATTCATAAATTATTTAAATGAATTATATATTAGTAATATTAATATTTTAAATAAATACAAAATATTTATATTAATTTAGAAAATATTTTAGTTATTTTATATGTAAATAAATAAAAAATTTGTAAATTAAAATAATAAAAAACAAAAAAGGTTATATATTTATTTGAAATAAAATTTAGTAAATTATTATATTTGAACAAAATAATTATTACAAAATATTGATTTTTTATGCATTTTTTTATCAATATTACACATCATCAAAGTAAGTTTTTTGTTTTTGTTATATATTAATTATCATTCATAAACTATTTTAAAATGAATTATATATTAGTAATATTAATCTTTTAAAGAAACACAAAATATTTATATTAAATTTAGAAGATATTTTAGTTATTATATATATATATATAAATAAAAAATTAGTAAATTGATAAATAATTAAAAACAAAAAATTTTTATATATTTATTTGAATAAAATTCAGTAAATTCTTAAAATTTAACAAAATAATTATTGAAAATATTTATTTTAGTTATATATATTATTTAAAATTAGATATCTCGAAAAAAATTAATTTTAACTTATTTTAATAAATTTTAATTTAAAAAATAAAATTAAAAGTATTTAAAATTATATAAATTATTGAAAGAAAAAAATAATGTTCATGATATCTTTTACCATCTTTAATTAATTTCATTTTAATTTAGATTTAATGTATATCTTAATTAATATATATTTTCTCTATAATTAAAAACTAAATAAATAATATTTCATATATTAATTTTTTACAAAAAAAATCCCTAAAAAGTTAATGTATATAAATAAACGAAGATAATATTATACATTATTTTGAATTTATATATATTTTTCAAATTCATCTTTATAAAATAAAATTTTATCTATGCAATGTGCGGGTCATAACCTAGTATTCTAAATATTGTAAGTTCAAACGTGATAATACATGTATTGAGTGATATTCAAATTTGGGCGTTAATGTTTATCTTCTGAACAAGTTTCTTCTATTTTGTGACATACAAAAACTTTTATGTTGTCAAAATTTTAAAAATGGTATATATTCAAATGTTAAAGTCATCGACTATATACTAAGGCGTGGATCATCTTGCATTTATATAACTAAACGTGAGATAATCAGTAATCCAATAGGAGGTTATTTTACACTTATAACCGAGATAAGGGGGCATCTTCAGCGTACACACAAAAGTAAAACACAAAAAAGAACCAATCACACTCTAGAATAAACATATTGTCTTTTAAAAAAATATTCGGGGAGAATAAGACGAAGACAAAAAATATAAAAGATTTAAAAAATAAAAATGAATCATGACATCATTTTTGGGAACTAACTTTGAAAATGTGAAAAGTTTTGAGGCTAAATCTTGAAAATAAAAAAAACTCGAAAAAATAATCAATTGAATCGTAAAATAAAGATGAATGATTTTTAATCTAAAAAAACCACAATAATATCTACAAATTATTTCTATATATTATCTAAATATTTATTGTATCTTTTAAATAACTATAGTATATTTAAACATATAATCTAGTGATATACTAAATGTTCTAAATCTGAAATAAATCAAAATATGGTATAAGAATTATATGCATATGAAAACCTATTGAAAACTTAAATAACTAATAATTTGTATCTTACCATGTGCCTAATTTCGCGGAAAAGGACTAAGCTCGGATGAGAATGCAATATAAGTGTTAGTACAAACAAAATATGATAGAAGAAATTCTATAAGTTTTTTAATGATTCTTAACAGAAAGATGAACAAAATTTAGGAAATTTATATAAAAATCATGTACCAATTTTAAGAAATGATTAAATAATTTATGAACCATTTCCCATATTTACGCATATCTTTTCTTTTTCTTTTTTATACCTATATTAATTAATCTACATATTTTTATTTATTGTGAAAGAAATAGAACAATATTAAGAGAAGAGAGCAGGAGAGAGGAGGAGATAATTCTTATTGAAGAATGATTCTCAAGTGTACATTTACAAATGAAGTTGCCTCTATTTATAGGCTTACAAGGATAGATGAAGAGACAAAACAATGTAGATAAATAGATAGAATTGTCATAATCACATAGGATTAATAATGGACAAAATACGAAGAGTTTAGAATCTCAAAAGACATTCAGATAATAATTATTTCATAATATTATTGAAATTATTGTTATGCATAAAAGTATAACGAATAGATATCATAAACATCTTATATTATTTCTAACTAGTAAAAAAATATAAACTATTTTTTCATATTTATATCTGAATTAGGCAATAATACCACTACCGCAGTGACACTACTAACTATTGACGTACCAGTAGAGGTCGAAGAAGTATAATCACTGTGCATGTCAGCAAAGATCTATATATGATAAAAATAGTATAAGGACAAATGACAAAAAACTTTCTTCGTCGATATAAGATATCCCCATACACATATACATGTACATATATAACATATGTATATAGAACCGATTCAACCAAAAAAACTTTAGAAAAAAATCATATGGCATAAAATTAAAATTTTTATATTTTTTAATATACAATTATTCTAATTATTTTTTTTGAAAATTTATTAAATTTAATAAGGATGTTGGAATGCTTTTGTCGACATGATCTGAACCACTCCTGTATATATATATATGATAAACATTTTAACATATACGCACGTATATAGGTGTATTTATTTGTATTGTGTATATACATGTATGTGTATACCGTACATGTGTCCATACTGACGTTGTTTCCGTTTTTTAAATGATTATATCACTCTTGACATAGACGATGATGTGGGTATAGATGTGGAATACGCGTTATAATAAATAATAACTTTACAATGTTAAGTTTGTAGAGTTTGTTGAAAATAATATTAAATTTTTATAAATTGTTTTTTACTTTTTTTATATGTTATAAATGTTTGAAACCGTCTTACAAAAAAAGCATAAACAGTGTTACACTAAAACATAAACTATTTATATATAAGATTTCATACATTTATAATAAAAAATAAAAGAGTCAATAATATATAATTTTTTTATAATTACGAGGAAAATTGATATAAAAAAGACCCACTAACCAAAGTTATATAACATCTCATCAGTGCCAGCACGCGTTTCATCCAAACTTGGGTTAGACAAAGATTAAAAAAAGTAATTGGGCTTATACAAACTAATTAATGATCCCTCAACGCCTAAAAAGGTGTATTTAATAGTTAATCCTGCCATTAGTGATTTATACAAACTATTTTCGTAATAATTCTAGATTTCAGAATGATTCTCACTCGAATGATTCACCCATAAACTTCCAAACTTTTATGGTTTAAGACTTATATTACAACACTTCTCTCGAATGCTCTCAAACGAACATAAAATTTTTTTTCTCTTCTTCTTGAATTTCGGCACGCCAATGTGACTGAGAGGGTAATTTGGACGTACATCCACTTCCTCCTTTTAATACTAAACTCCTTCCCAAATTTCTCCTTAATTTCCTTTACATAGAATTGTTAAGTTGTTTATTTTTCTCCTTTTAGAATATTTTCAAATGTCTTGTGAATGTTATAAAATCTACAAATTTCTAACACAATTGGAAATATCATTAGCAATGAAAAATATACATAATGAAAATATCACAATATTGAATCTAAATAAAACATAAACTATGCATCATCACACAATAAAAGAACTTAATAAAATGGAAATTTTCATAAAATGGAAGTCTTCATGCGCTACAATCTCTCCCTTTTTTTTATATTCTCTTCATGCAAACTTAGACAATGTTAGATCTATACATCAAATAGAATATCAAACAATTTAACCAAAAAGAGATGAAGAACATATTCAAACTGTAAAGGATTCTCCCCCTCAATTGTACCCGGATTACCACTACTGCTACCTTCTCCCCCTATTTTTGTGAGTAGAAGACCAAAAATATAATAGATCATCTCGTTAATGATCGCTTTCGTCGGATACTTATTCATGTAACACATCTTAACTTTTTCGAATAATGATGTTAGATGTTCTTAAAGATCATGCACAAATATGGAAGAATGAACAGGTGATCATGAGTAGTTGTCTTTCATCATTCTTGTAGCTCTAACTAATCAATACCTAAGTGAATATATTCCTTTAGATCTTTCGTTGATTAAAAAACAAGTTCACGAATTATGAAGCACTAAAATTCAATAAACTGAATTGCTTTCTTAATAAAATCATCATTTTTAAAAGAAACCCTTTACTCATCAAGGATCAATATTTTATATGAGGTATATGAATTCAAACATAATGATGTTAGATAATCAATCATTGTATTTTTTTTGGAAATTGTGCAGATACACGCGTAGCAATTTTTTTATATATCTTTGTTAAGCACTTTAGTCATCATTTTTTCTTTTGTGAAAACACACTCTAGCCTTCTTCGACGTCAAAGTTGAAGGATTCCCCACCACTTAGACTCAGGATATCATATGGATATACTCTTATGATTTCAATCATAGCAGAGTATTTAGGTTCATTTTTAAGTTATGCCTTTAGGACGTCGAAGTTAGATATTCGTCCCACCACTTAGACCCGAGCCAATGTACTCAATGCATTCGTATCAACTATTGTGCATTCATAATTATGTACACTTTAAAAGACGTTATGTAACAAATATGAGTTTCAAGCTATACTTTCAGAAACCTCGGGTGTAATGCTTTTATTTTCTCTCATATACTTCCACTTTTAGATTTTCACGTGTAATTATATATAAATTCTCCTACCTCATAATCCATTAATCACTACTGATTTAAGAGTTCATAAATTCCGAGGATTTTCGCAAACACACATAACGATTTAAATCCAAAGGTTTTCTAAATATATCATCCAACTGTCGTTCAGTTGGCACATATTTGATCTGTAATTTCTTTTTCTCAACTCTTTATCCAAGGAAATTATGACAAATTTTAATATGATTAGTCCTAGAATGGTGTACCAGATTCTTAGAGATTTTTATGGCGCTCGTATTATCATAATGAGCTATAAAGGTTCCAGAATCCATACAATATTCCAACATCATTTGATTCATCCAAATTAGTTGTGTACAACAAATTCCTAATGCAATGTACTCTGCTTCAACTTTGGAAAGTGAAGTATAATTTTGTTTCTGCATGTGCGAAGAGTTCAGGTTATTTCGTAAGAATAAACATCCTACTGAAGTACTCTTACGCTCATCTGTTGCCTCCCCAATCTGCATTACAATAGTCAACTAATTCACAATCAGTATCTTTTCTGTAATACACACCAATAATCCCTTTACCATATTTAATTATTTGTTTCACAACTTGTGAGTGGAAAAGTTTTCGATTTAGATTGGTATCGTGCACAAATTCCAACACTAATTGCAAGATCAGATCTATTTGTAATTAGATAAAATAGACTTCCAATCATACTACGGTACACGTTCTGATCCACATCTTCTCCATCTGAATATTTTGTTAGTTTTTATTTATGGTGGACATCGGAGTATGAGCTGATTTGCAAGTTTCCATCTCAAATTTTTTTACAAGATCACGAACGTATTTGCTTTGAGATATACAGATTCCATCATCCATTTATTTTACATGCAATCCAAGAAAAAATATTATTTCACCTAACATACTCATCTCAAATTCACTTGTCATTGTTTTGATAAACCAATCTACTTTCTTTTGAGATGTCGATCCAAAACCAATATGACCAACATAGATTTGAACCACAAGAAGATTGTCATCGGATTTATGAATAAATAAAGTTCGATCTACTCCAATTCTTTTGTATTCGTTGTTGATGAGGAATGTTGCTAGCCTTTCATGCCATGCACGTGAAGCTTGGTTTAGTCTATAAAGAGCCTTTTAAGCGGATACACATGATTAGGATGTCTAGGATCTTCAAATCCACGAGGTTGTTCTACATAGATCTCTTCTTGGATGATTCCATTGAGAAATGCGCTCTTGACATCCATTTGATACAATCTGAAATCAAGAACACTTGCAATACCAAGTAGTAACCAAATAGACTCTAATCTAGCAACGAGTGCAAAAATTTCATCAAAATGAGTCATTTCTACTTGTGTATTCTTAAGATACAAGACGTGATTTATTTCGGGTTATTTAATCATCTTCATTGGTTTTGTTCTTAAATATTTATTTGGGCCCAATTAAATTAGTGTTGGTAGGTCGAGAAACAAAATACCATACATCATTACACACAGATTGTTCCAATTCCTCATGCAAAGCTGCTCCCCAAAATTCACCATTCAAAACTTAGTTCACATTCTTAGGTTCAAATTGAGATGTGAAAAAACAAATGTCACCAAGTCATTATAGTCTATGCACAACTTGTTTCGTGTTTTTCTTTCATCATGAATATTTCCAATGATATCGACACTGGAATGATTTTTGTATACTCGAACTGTGTCACCTTCCTCTTTTATGTCACATTAATCAATCGAGTATTCTAGTGAAGATTCTATTTCAGATTTTTCAATGCGTTCGCTAGGTACATCTTGCAGTTCAGAGGATATTTTTGTTGGCAATTCTGCATCTATAAAAGTATCACGCAAAACTTCATATGTAATGTTATCTTCATCAAATACAACATCAACTGATTCAATGATACTTTGGGTGCAAAGATAATAGACTCTATAAGCTGTAGAACGGGTACCATATCTAAGAAACATACCTTCATTGTTTTAGCATCAAATTTACCAAGGTAGTCACTATCATTTAGGATGTAGCATGTACATCCTAATACGTATAAATAACCAAGATTTGGTGTCTTACCTTTTCATATTTTATAAGGGGTTTTGGAAGTACCAGTTCTAACGTAGACCCTGTTGATGATGTAACACACAATATTGATTGCTTCTACCCAAAACTGTGGTGCGACTCTTTTTCCATGCAGCATTGCATGAGCCATTTCCTGCATGTTCTGTTCTTTCTTTCTACAACACTGTTTTGTTGTGGGTTTTTAGGAGCAGAAAACTCATGTGAAATACCAAGCTTATTGCACAAATTTAAAAATAAACTATTTTCAAATTTACGTCCATGATCACTTCTAACCCTTGCAACGTTTTCTTTCATATTCATCAATTTCAATCATAAATAATGAAATGCATCGAATATCTTACTTTTTTCTTTAAAAAAATTCACCCATGTAAATTTTGAGAAGTCATCAACACATACAAATACATATCGTTTACCTCCAATACTCTCTGTTTGTCATCGGTCCAATCAAATCCGTATGAAGTAATTCCAACACAGGCGGTTCTGATTGTTGGGATCTTTTGTGATGAACTCGTATTTTCTTTCCTATTTGACATGGTTTCATGGTTTATACACATCATCCTCTATTCCAGACAATCTGGTACACCGCAAACTAAATGTGAAATAGAAAACTTTAAAAGTGTACGATAAGTTACGTGTCCCAAGCGTTGATGCCATAAATGAAATGGATCTTATGTGACTTTATAATATTTTAACTCTTGGATCTATATGTAACAATTATTTGAAGCTCAAATCCCTGCAAGAACACATTCTCCATTTGCATTAGTAACTTCACATTTCTCATGTGAGAATTGAGCTTTTAGTCCTTGGTCAAAACTCTCCATTTGCATTAGTAACTTCACATTTTTCATGTGAGAATTGAAATTTTAGTCTTTGGTCACATAATTGACTAATGCTTATTGGATTTACTCAAAGACCCTACACAAAAATGTAGCTTAGTCAGCTCAGGTAGTCCAATTACTTTAACATCACCTTTCCTTTGTATTTTCCTTTGCGTCTATCTCCAAAAGTCATGCATCCTCGTTTGAAATTCTCTTTGAAGGTTTATAGTCAGCTAAAATTTTCTATTATCTATCTTGAACAACCACTATCAAAATCCTACATTGAATCTTGTTCATCTTGAATGGAGGTGAGTGGAACATTGTAATTGAGATTAGAATTTTTAACCTAAATTTGTTTAAAATTAGGAGATTGCCAAGAAGAATACTTACCTAAAAAATGTGGAGATGTCCAATAGTAATTTTCTTGCCAATTACTTCTTGGTAACCAATATCTATACTCACCATGTGTTTTTCTTCGTGGTATCCATGGAGAATAATTTTCTCGTGCTCTTCGTATCTTGATGTATTAGCATTTGGACTAGATATGTCATGTCTTTTCACAGTAATAACAACTTCTTTTTCTTTTTTACGAATTATTGTTTTTCAAGTCGACCTTTGTCCATGAGGTATGCCTTCGTCATTGAGGGATCCGTTTGAGTCGAATTTTCCTTGTGTACTTGATTCTCCAACTTCGTATCCAAGATTAAAATTATTTGGTTCCTTATTTCTATTGTGAGGAGATAATCAAGTTTCTTTGTTCTCCTATTCAATATCTTTAAATTTTTTTCTTATTTCTTCAAGTTGGCTTTTCACTAACGTCACTTCTTTTTCTTTCTCTTTGAGCTTTTCACATGTATGTTATAATTGTGAATGTTTTTTTATATTCCCATCCCTTGCATTCATGACATTGTATTCCAGACTTTCCTTCTTTCTCTTGATACGCCTTAGACGACTTAAGGTACACCTCAGGCTTCTTCAAAAAATTTGTTAAGCTTTTTTTTGCCAAGAGAGACATATCTTTCACTACTTCCTTAATCCTAGATTCTTTTCCAACAGCTTGTAAAGCTATTCCTTGTTTGGATTCTTTGCTAGTGGACCCTTGTTCCAACTGTAGTTCCATCTCATATGCCAAAAGAATTCCCACAATCTCCTTGAAGTTTATTGTATCGGTGTTAAGAACCTTATTTATGGCAGCCTTTTGAGCATAAAATCTTTGAGAAAGACAACAAAAAAGTTTCTTTACTATCTTCATATGATTGGCCAAACAAATGTGCTTCACTTGCCAGCGCATCGAGTCTTCCGCTAAACTCCTTTACATTCTCATTTTATCCCATTTCAAGCTTCTCAAATTGGTGCTCAAGAATATCTAGTCTTGTTCTTTTCACACTTGGAGTGCCTTCATGTATTCTCTCAAGCGTTTACCAAGCCTCCTTAGCAGATTCACATCCTTGTATTTGTTTGAATTCGTCCATATCAACTAAAGCAAATATGGCAGCCAATGCTTTTGCATTGTAAGTGTAAAGTCTCTTTTCGTTCTGCGTCCATTGTTCAAGTGACTTCTCCTTCTTATCTCCCTGTTCATCAATCAACCTTGGAGGATTCCACCCATACTTCACAACTCCTCAAGCATCTTCATCGATTCCATGAATGTTTGCCTTCATCTTAACTTTCCAATACCCATAGTTGGATGAGTTTAGTACCGATTTGCAATACGAGTAAATATCTCATGTTGTGTCCATCTCTCCTTCTGGATTTCTCACATATGTGTGAGGTTAAATCCTCTGATCCATTGCAAGCTCTGATACCAATTGAAAGTTTAGAGAGAAAACACACAACAATTTTTTGTGATGTTCTTGCAACACCACGCTCAGACATTGCTTTGTTCAGACTTCAAACAGTCACCAGGTATAACTCAGTTTTTCTGTTATACCTAGAGCCCCCCCCCCCCCCCGGATACAACACTCGTCTTGATACTAAATTACAAACAAAACGCCACACAAATACTTGTGTGATCCGCTTATAACTATTCTCACAATAATCTTAGGCTTTCAAATGACTCTCACTCGAATCACTCACCCATAAGCCTCCACACATTTATGGTTTAACGCTAATATTACAAACATTCATCTCAAATATTCTCCAACGAACACAAAAACTCTTTTCTCTTCTTCTTGAATTTCTGCGCACCAATGTGATTGGGAGGATAGTTTGGACATGCTTCCACTTCCTCCTTTAAGTACTAAGCTCCTTTCCAAGTTTCTCCTTGATTTGTTTCCATAGAGTTGTTAAGTTGTTTGATTTTCTCCTTTTAAAATATTTTTAAATGTTTTGTGAATGTTTTCAAATCTACAAATATCTAATACAATTGAAAAATCAAATAGTAATCGAAAATATGAATATAAAAATATCATAATATTGAATCTCAATAAAAATAGAAACTATACATTATCACACAATAAAAGATTTCTTCATAAAGTAGAAATCTCAAATAAATTAAAATCTTCTTGCAGTAACATATTTTAATATTATATTAAATTCATATTATATTAAAATATGTGTCAGATTGATTTTAATATTCTAATATTGGATTTCAATTGTGATATGTACGTTCGAAAATCAAATTTATTTGTGAGAAACAATGTTATATTGTAATATTTCGTTGGTTAAAAATGAATTATAAACTTTATATATTTAGATATATATAAGATAACACTATACTTTCATACCATACTTTTCTCTTTAAACCAACAGTTATTTTAGTTTCTGAAATATTTGGTTTTGATGATTATGAAATCCATTGAACAATACAAAGAATTTATAATGTATTAGAATTTACACCGAAAGGCAAACAATAACGCTCGAATGAAGGTCCATTGACCTCGAAGTTATCATGAATCAGGACATATATTTTAGGAATCTGAAAAATGTGTAATAATTTATAAATTCTTGGGTCGAACGCTAGACAACGATATAAATGATAGCACACTTAAAATATAAAGTAAAACTTTATATTGTTATTATTAATCAATTTGGTCAAAGTGTTCACTTTTGAATCTAATAGGCAATTACATAGAAAAGGAAATACATATATTGTGTACTTTCCTAACTTGGAGAACAAGTCATTTAACCTAGGGCTACATTCTTATGTATATAAAGGTTGTATATGGCTTTTGGAATGACATGAACGACAACCTCCTCTCTTTGGCTTTCTCATTCTTATTGCTTTGTCATGGTATCAGAGCTAAATCCAGTTTTTCTATGCTTTTGATTCCGAGATTCATTTCTTTCTAACACAATGGTTGATCCCGTCGTACAAAAAACCGGGAACACTGACGGTGTTGTTTCTCGGAGAACAATCTCTCCTTACGATCTCACTCCGGGGGATAATCCGGGAATCCTTTTAATCCAAACTCAGCTGAAAGGTGAAAGTAACTTTGATGAATGGGCCAAGGATATGCGCATGGCGTTGCGTTCAAGGAAGAAATTTGGGTTCGTCGACGGGTCTTTACTGAAACCGCCCGAAGACTCTCCCGATTTGGAGGATTGGTGGACAAATAACTCCTTGATATGCACTTGGATTCGGAATACTATTGAATCTTCTGTGCGATCTCAAATAGGTCACTTTGAGATAGCAAAAGACCTTTGGGAAGATATTCGTGAGAATTACTCTATTGCTAATGGACCTCGAGAGCAGAGGGTCCTTTTGGAATTGTCTCGGTGCCGTCAAAAAGGTATGTCCGTATCGGATTATTACTCAAAACTCAAGCGTCTGTGGGAAGATGTCGCTAGTTATGATCCAATCATTGGTTGTGAATGCGGTAATTGTTCGTGCAACATTCGTCATAAACTCGAACAGCGCCGTGAGCATCTCAAAGTTCATCAATTTCTAATGGGCCTTGACAATGCCACCTATGCGACCGTTCGCTCTCACCTTCTTGCACAGGATCCGTTGCCATCTCTAGCTCGGGTTTTCAATTGTGTTGCGCAAGATGAAGACTCCAAGACTGCAGTACTTGAACAAGCAGCTCGGGAGGTTATGAGTTTTACGATGAAGGCCTCATCTCCCTTGCCACGCAGTGAGAACCGTGACTCCTCTGTTATGTGTTCTCACTGTGGGCGCAAGGGTCAGCTTGTTGACTCATGTTTTCAGCTCATAGGTTACCCTGAATGGTGGCCTGAACGTGGGCGAGGAGGAGGTCGAAGTGGCCGTGGACGAGGCAACTCATATGGAGGACGAAGTCGTGGTTCACACGTCTCGGGTGCTACTTCATCTGCTAATGCGGTTCAGGATGCTGTTGCAGCCCCTGGAGCTATTGCGGCAGTAGCACCCACTTCATCTCGTGCTCCTATCCCTGGTTTCACCGATTCACAGTGGCAGAAGTTACTCTCGCTTGTCTCCGATCAGCCTGTGTCCAATGATGTTATGTCGGGTAAGGCCCTATATACCCAATGGATACTCGACACAGGAGCATCGCGTCATATGACGGGTTCCTTGTCGCGTCTTGCTAATGTCTGTCATGTGGATCCGTGTGTAGTAACACTGCCGAATGGAACGACTGTTCTTGCTGACCGTGCTGGGACAGTGATGCTAACCTCTTCGCTTAAGCTCACTAATGTCCTCTTTGTTCATGGCTTAAAATGCAACTTGGTGTCCATCTCACAACTAATTGATGCCAATGATTGTCTTGCTCAGTTTTCTAATGACCTGTGTATACTTCAGGACCGTACTTCGAAGAGGGTGATTGGTGAGGGTCAACGTCGAGAGGGGCTCTATTTCTTCCATGGGTCTGAAGTTGCAGCAACTGTGAGTGACAGTTCAGCCGGTTCTGTGGACTTATGGCATCAACGGATGGGTCATGCTCCTACGGCAGCTTTATCTTTGCTTCCTGGTTTAGTTTTTTCTAAGTCTAGTGAATCTAATAAGGCGTGTGATGCGTGTTATCGCGCTAAACAAACACGAGCTGTTTTTCCTATTAGTCATAATAAAGTTGAGCGGATTTTTCAGTTAATACATTGCGACTTATGGGGTCCATACCGTACTCCGTCATCTTCTGGCTCTCGCTATTTTCTTACCATTGTAGATGATTTCTCACGTGGCGTTTGGGTATACTTTATTACTGACAAATCAGAAGTCTCCGGCCGTCTGAAGAATTTCATCTCCTTGGTGGAACGACAATATCATCAACATATTCAAACTATTCGAAGTGACAATGGTACTGAGTTTATTTGTTTACGCGACTATTTTCAGCAGCTTGGAATTATCCATGAAACTTCATGTGTTGCAACGCCACAACAAAACGGGCGTGTTGAAAGGAAACATCGCCACTTGCTCAATGTTGCTCGAGCTCTTCGGTTTCAGGCTCATCTTCCTATTGATTTTTGGGGGGAATGCATCTTAACGGCGGGCTACCTTATCAACCGCACTCCTACTCGAGTTCTTAATGGGAAGACGCCTTATGAGCTTCTCCAAGGGAAGCCTCCTCCGCTGAATCATCTGGGGGTTTTCGGATCCTTATGCTACGCTCACAACAAAGATACAAAAGGTGACAAGTTTGCTAGTCGCAGTATAAAATGCATCTTTGTTGGTTATCCGTTTGGGAAGAAGGGCTGGCGGCTTTTCGATTTGGAGAAACGAACCTTCTTTGTTTCGCGGGATGTTATTTTCTCGGAGAATGAGTTTCCGTATGCTTCCCCGGATACTCCATCTGTCATGCCTCCGAAGACTGGGCTAATGTCTGGACAGATGCTTGATATGTTATTTTTTGAAGATGAGTCCTCTTTCACCTCGCCCTCGACACCCGCTGCATCCTCTCCAACGTCTTCTGCCAGTACACCTGGCTCTGTACCTACGACCTCCTCTGTATCAGACTCTGAAGTTCACGCTGAAACCGCCCCAGATCCTCCGTCTACAGCCGCTAATGACACAGAGCAGTTCTCCCCCGTGGATGTCTCTCCTGTCAGGGGGGTGTTGCTCCTTCGGGTACAAACACTCAACTCAGGTGTGAACCGGGCAGAGGTAGAGGTATGCGGCCGAAGGTTCCTTCGACCAGGTTGCGAGACTTTGTTGCTGCATCAGTGACTGATACGAGCCCCTCCCCGACCCTCACCTCCACCGAGAACTCACCCACTTTAGATAGTCTTTACCCACTTACTCACTATGTCTCGTGTACCAAGTTTTCGTCTTCTCACAGGCAATTCTTGGCGGCTATATCTGCGGATTCTGAACCACAATCTTATCATGAGGCGGTTAAGGATCCTCGGTGGCGACGTGCGATGCAAGAGGAAATTCGGGCCTTGGAGGCGAATGGGACTTAGCCTGTAGAAGAACTTCCCCGTGATAAGTCCCATATCGGATGCAAATGGATATACAAAATTAAGTATCGGGCAGATGGCTCTGTGGAACGCTTTAAGGCTCGGCTCGTGGCATTGGGAAACCGTCAGGTTGAAGGTCAAGACTATTCCGAAACATTTTCTCCCGTGGCAAAAATGACATCAGTTCGTCTGTTTCTAGCTGTTGCAGTGGCTCGACGATGGGAACTTCATCAAATGGATGTTCAAAATGCGTTTTTGCATGGTGATCTCTCTGAAGCTGTGTATATGAAATTCCCACCCGGTTTCCATCCTACAAATTCCACAGGCGTGTGTCGGTTACGCAAATCGCTATATGGTCTCAAGCAAGCTCCTCGGTGCTGGTTCGACAAACTCTCTACATCTCTTAAGGCCTATGGATTTGTTCAGTCTTACTCCGACTACTCGTTGTTTACTTTCCCCGCGTCCAGTGTTCGCCTCAATGTCTTGGTGTATGTTGATGATCTTATCATATTCGGGAACTCGTCCGAAGCTATTATACGTTTCAAGATGTATTTGAGTTCTTGCTTCCATATGAAAGACCTTGGTGTGCTCAAATATTTTCTCGGAATTGAGGTAGCGCGCAACTCTGAAGGACTTTACTTAGTCAAAGGAAGTATGCACTTGACATTCTCTCCGAAGTTGGCTTATTAGGATCTAAACCCGCTACTCATCCTATGGAACAAAATCACAAACTCGCCCTCTCCACGGCTTCATTGCTTGTTTACTCAGTTCATGTTTTGTCACAATTCATGCAAAATCCTACTACTGAGCATTTTGATGCTGCTGTTCGTGTGGTCCAATACATCAAAGGAACCGCGGGCCAAGGAATTTTGCTTCGTTCGAATTGCGATCTTCAACTTTATGGGTGGTGTGATGCAGACTGGTCTGGGTGTCCATTGGGTAGGAAATCTCTTACGAGTTGGTTCATTCAACTTGGTACATCTCCGGTCTCTTGGAAGACCAAGAAGCAGCCTACTCCGTCAAGATCCTCTGCCGAATCTGAGTATCGAGCGATGGCCGCGGTGACATGTGAATTACTATGGATCAAGGCATTTTTAGCTTGCCTCGGGGTTCATCATACTCGACCTATGGATGTTTATTGTGATAGTCAGGCAGCCATCCACATAAGCACAAACCCGGTCTTTCATGAACGCACGAAACATATTGAGGTTGATTACCATTTTACTCGTCATCATCTCCTTCATGGCAATATACGTCTATGACACGTCTCTACAACGAATCAACTGGCGGATATTTTTACCAAGGCATTGGGACAACGCGAATTTGATTCCTTTCTCGTCAAGTTGGGCACTCACAATCTTCATGCTCCAACTTGAGGCGGGGTAATAGGCAATTACATAGAAAAGGAAATACATATATTGTGTACTTTCCTAACTTGGAGAACAAGTCATTTAACCTAGGGCTACATTCTTATGTATATAAAGGTTGTATATGGCTTTTGGAATGACATGAACGGCAGCCTCCTCTCTTTGGCTTTCTCATTCTTATTCTTATTGCTTTGTCAGAATCCAAAAATAAATTAAGATATAATTAGAAACGGGAATCGAAAGAGATTTGCAAAAATAATGCAACTTAATTTAATAGTTAAAGTCTCCAACCTACATTTTCTCGGAGAATACCAAATCCACGAGAAAATAAACTTAGTTTCTTAGAGTTTTCAATGGTCTGAACACCTGTAACCATTCTAGAGTTTATGCCATTTGGACCAACGAAGGTCTACACCATATTCATTTATTATCCCCACATATATATACATACATATATATATAAATCAAAATTTTCTAGTTTTTATTCTTTCTACTCTACACCAATTCGATAGAGATAAATTTTTTATTAATTCACCAATTCGATAGAGATAAATTTTTTATTAGTTCACCAATTCTATAATTCACGACGAAATAACACATCTTTTTTACATCACATTTGATTTTGAAAGGTTCAACATTATATGTAACAATTTTTCGTGATGTTCTCACAACACCACCACGTTCAAACACAAATTGATTTAGATTTCAAATGGTTACCTGATATAATTTGATTTTTTTCAGTTAGTATACTGATAACATGTAATCCGGCATAATATTTTCATTATTCTTAGATTTAGTTTTGATTAGATTTTTCGGACTTTACCGACTTATTGAGTATATTCGAGGGCTTCTTCTACGATTCGTGTTTTGTGTAGGAAACGAAGACATGTGAAGCAAACACAAGTGAATACGGTAAATCTACCCGAAAACGTGACCAAGTGATAAGATACAATACGTGCACGGCCACGAAACCAAACGAAACACCCTAGTGTCGAGCGAATGGAGCGAAAAAAGCAAGATAACACAGCCCACTCGGGCTTGGAAGAGGCCCCGTGCGGGCTGCAACTCCAGCAAAGTTTGCACTACTCGGGGAGGCTTGGAGAACGCACGGATTTGGCTGAAGAAACCCGACCCCGCGCGGGGTGGCTAAGTTGCCCGCGCAGGCTGCCATGACCAGCAAAGTTTGCCCAGGTCGGGCTGATGAAGAGCCCGCTCGGGCTGAAGGAAAACACTCACTCCGCGCGGGTTGACATGTGCACGCGCGGGCCACCTTTCTCTCAACAACTTGTTTTGAATTTTGAACGGGCTGAATTTAAAAGGGAACCAAAGGGGAAAGCCAAGAACAGACTGGAAAAGGGAAGAGAACAAGGACACGAACCAGACCAAAGGAGAAGAGAGAGAGCACGGCCAAAGAAGGAGACTTCGAGGAACTGAAGGATTCGTCGGAGGTAACGCTTGGAGGATAGGGAAGATGAATACCTTACTGCGTTTGTATTTGTTTCTCTACAACTTCTGAGTAGGTCTCGTTATCATGGAGATCGTTTCATTTTCATACGTATTTCTAGCACGATTTTAGAGATGTTTATGATATAGATACGATGATTACGTATGATTTTGTATCCGTTTTACTTGTTTTTGTGTTTTCGTGTCCTTACAGGTTATAATGCAAATTCGGTTCATTTCGGAGCTAAAAGACGTATATGAGACAAAGTACTAACATCGAGGATCATCACGGAACAAACGGGATTAGAATCGGCGAGGAATAGCATCAGCCCGCGCGGGGCACTCCCTAGCCCGCGCGGGGCCTTTGGTTCGCTAATTGGTCCAGCAGAATAAGCACGGGTCGGGCAAGCCATCAGCACAAACTCAACCCGCGCGGGTCGCGTCCGTCACCTGCAAACATCAGATAAGTTAATTTATCTAAACACGAAAGAAACTTGTTGGTGACTTATACAAAAAGGAAAACGACTTTAGAGAAGAGGAATAAGAGATATTTTGCTGGAGGAAGGAATGGAAACGTTGCCCAATTTAATCAAGAATCGAAAACACATGAAAAGGCAGAAACGGTGGCTGATGCAACAAAAGGAAAAGAACTGAACGGCCAAAAGGAAAAACGAGGAGAAAAGGAAAGAAAAGAAGAAGGAAAAGGAAGAAGAGGAGCTAGGGGTCGGAGGAGTTGAGTTAGAGAGATAGTTTTCAGTTTTGAATCGAAGAGAGAGAGAGAGAGTAGAGAGAGAATCAAAGAAGAATTAGACTTTTGTGAAGGAGACATTCAAGGAGCATTGGAGATCAATTCAAGATTTCGGTTTCGTTTGGTTTTCATGTTCTTTAGACTTTCTACTTCAATTATGTTGTTTGCTTTTGAACGCATGAGCGAGTAGTTTGTTTTGTTCTAGGAGAAGGGATTATCCCATGGCTATCCTGGAACCACTTTGATTTGTCTTTGAATGCAATTTTCCGTTTTCGTTTATCTGTTCTTTGTCTGAGAGCTTGAATGACTTGTATTTATGAAGGCCAAGTAGATGCATGTGTTAGGGATTAGGAGAAGGACCGAAAGGAGAATTCTAGTCCTAGAAGATCAGTTTTAGAACAACCGAGGTTAGGCCACGAAAGTAGGGTAGCAGCGGTTGAGGGTTAAACGGGTGAGTCATATACCTTATGGGTTTAGCTTAAGGTGTCAGCCACGAAAGTAGGGGATAACTTGACCAGATCACGTGTATATGCCTTGAGAGAGGGTATATATCATATTAGGATCGTCTGCCTTAGATGACTTAATTGGGATTACATGATTAGATAGGTTGATTGTTGGTTTTGGTAGTCTTATGGTGAAACCGGATTTCTAGAACGTTTGTCTCATTGTTAAGAACTCATTTGTTTATTTTCTTTTAGTATTTCATTCTCAAATCCCATATTCGTTCGTTGCAAGTTTGATTCATAGTTTGAGTTTAGGTTGTGTTGCGTAATCCCTGTGGAATCGACACCTAAAGTACTACACATGTGCCGTGCACTTGAGGGTAGTTTAGGTTAAATATTTGTTTAACTTTGATATGCATCACATGGGTTAGGGATGCCATTGCAATGGATAGTTTGATTCGTTAATGCTTGATTTCGGGTTTGTTCAATCGTATGGTTCGATAGGTTATAGATATGTGCGTAATGCGTTTTTACTTTTTTGATTTCATGTTTGAATGAGACTAGATCCGTTCGAGTGAGATTAGACATGTTTGAATGAGATTAGAGATTCGTCTAGGCATCGAGAGAGTCCGACTTGAGTCTCGGGATTATCCTTCGAATGAATTAGATTAATGAGAATTTGACCTATCGGTTAATCTATTTAGGAACGGTAATAATCGAGGTAGAACTCCCATTGTTCGTCATGCATTTAGGTTGTAGATTTATTGCATCGGAAGGTGAGGACGTTTGTATCTTAGATAGAAGATTTAGGCTCGGGATAGCCATTTCTGTTTATAGAGTTTGAGTTCCCATCCGACATTAGAGGTCAAATTCCCTATCGTTCTTCATGCATCTAGATGTTCCGCGCTACATCGAAAGATGAGTGACGTTGATTTCCTAGGTAGAGGATTTAGGCTCGGAAGATTCATTTCCAGCATTAGAGGTCGAATTCCCTAGTTCTTCATGAATCTAGACGTTCCGCGCTACATCGGAAGATGAGTGACGTTGATTCCCTAGGTAGAAGATTAGATTTTGGTTCCCCATCGATTGATATAAACTGATTTCATGATCCATAGAAGCATCCATTGCATGTTCCGGTATTCTCGAAACCCATGGTACTCTATCTTGTTGAGTCTAGCTTCGTCACCCTTTATTATCTTTACTTTCCAGTTTCATAATCTTATATTGATTGATCTTCTTCTCGTGAATTCTTAGTTCTAACGCTGCACTCAGTCCCAAGAGTTCGACCCTGGTACTACACGAACCGTATACTTGCGGTAGAGTGGTCTAGGATTTCAAATGGTTACCTGATATAACTTGATTTTTGTCAGTTAGTACACCTAGATTACACTACTCAGACACTCCGCGTCAGTACAACATTCCTCTTGAAACCGAACTACAAACAAAACACCATACAAACCCTTGTATAAACCGCCTAGAATTATTCTCACAATAATCCTCAGTTTGAGAATGACTCTCGCTCGAATCACTCACCCATAAGCCCGAAATTTTATGGTTTAAGGTTTATGTTACAAACATTTCTCTCAAATTTTCTCAAATGAACACAAGAATAATTTGTTTACTCTCCTCTCTTCTTCTTGAATTTCAATAAAATAGAAATCCTCATAAAATGAAAATCTCAAAGAAATGTAAATCTCATTAAATTAGAAACGTCATGATCTAACAATCTCTTTCTTTCTGATCTTCTACTCATGCAAACTTAGAAATCTATGCATCCAATAGATTATTAAATATTTAGCCAAAAAGTGATCAAGAATATATTCAAACCGTAAAGGATTCTCTCCCTCAAGTATACACGGATTAGCACCGGTGGTACCTTCTCCCGCTGTTTGTTTGAACAAAAGACCAAAAATATAATAGATTATCTTGGTAACGTTTTCTTCGGGATTCTTATTCCTATAACACATCTTAAATTATTTGAAACAATGATGTTAGATGTTCCTAAAGATCATGTACAAATTTTAAAAACTTGAACATGTGATCATTAGTGTTCTTCTTCCTTTAATTCAATATCTCTAATTAATCAATACAAAAATTAATTATATTCTTTTACAATTTATGAACTACTAAAATTCAATAAGGTGACTGCTTTCTTAGAAAAATCGTCATTTTCTTTTGAAAAAAACCCTTTCCTCAACAAAAATCAATATTTCATATAAGGTATTTGAATTTAAACATAATACAGTTAGACCATCAGTCAAAGTATACTTCGAAAATTTAGCAGATGCACGTGAAGCAAAATTTTGTTTTTTTGTACCATTTTTCAACTCTTTAGTCTTCATTTTTTTCCTTTTGTGAATAAACACTCTCGGCTTCTAGGAAGTCAAAGTTGACGGATTTCCCACCACTTAAACCCAGCTACCATATTGGTATAATCTTATGATTTCAATCATAGCAGAGTATTTAGGTTTTTAAGTTATACCTTTTAGGACGTCAAAGTTGGAATCTGTCCCACCATTTAGATTTGAGCCAATGTAATCAATGCACTCATATCAACTATCATGCATTCATAATTTTTATGCACTATTTCCATTGATAGAGAAGTGTAGGAGTGTTGTTCTACATCTGCACACTTTAAAATATGATATGTAACAAATACGAGTTTCAAATATATTTTTAAAAACCTTAGGTGTAACGCCGTTAGTTTCTCTTGTATATTTCAACTTTTAGATTTTCACGTGCAGTTATGCATAACTCCTCCTACCTCATAATCCAATTAATAACTACTGAGTTTAAAGTTCATAATCTCGATAGATTTCCACAAATACACAAAACGATTCAAATCCAAATGTTATGTAAAAAATGTCAGCCAATTGTCGTTTATTGGCCACATATTTGATCTGTAATTGTTTTTTCTTAACTTGTTCTCTAAGAAAATGATGATGAATTTTAATATGCTTAGTTCTAGAATGTTGTACCGAATTCTTAGAGATATTTATGACACTTGTATTATCACAATGAACTATAAGATTTTTAAAATTCATACCATAATATGGTAACTTGGTTCATCCAAATGAGTTGCATACAACTTAAATTTTCTTTTCTTCTTCCCTTTTGAAAATTTTGTTACACTATATATTTTTTTATAAGATAATCCGGATACACCTAGAACTAAATCTGAGTTAGACATATTATGATGTATGTAAAAACTTACTTATCCAAATCGTTGATGCCACACATGAAGTGGAGCTTGTGTGACACTATGGAAATTTAATTCTTGAGTCCATATGTAGCAATCATTTCAAGCTCAAGTTTCTGCACGAACACTCTGCATTTGCATTAGTGATTAAACATTTTCAATGTGAAAATTGCACATTTAATCATTGGTCACATAATTGACTAATGCTTATTAGATTTGTTCGAAGTCCTTGCATAAAATGTACTTTAGTCAACGCATGTGGCCCAATTATTTTAACATCATCTTCCCTTGCGTCCATCTCCAAAGTCACACAACCACTATCAAAATACCACATTGAATCTTGTTTATCTTAAGTGGAGGTGAGTGTCACATTGCAATATAGACCAGATTTCTTAACCCAGATTTTGCTTAAAATTTGGAGAATGCCAAAAAGAATACTTACCTCGAAAATGTAGAGATTTCCAATAGCGATTTTCTTTCCAATTATTCCTAGTAACCGGTATCTATACTACTCACCATGAGTTCTTCGTGGTATTCATGGAGAATTGTTTTATATGTTCATTGTGTCTTGTGGTAGTAGCATTTGGACTTGATATGCCTATTCTTTCCACAATAATAACAACGTCCTTGTCTTCTTTGCAGAATACTTTTTTTTGTCAAGTTGATCTCCGTTCGATTCGTGCTCAGTGGAACATGATGTATGCCTTCGTCAGTGAGGATCCACCTGAGAAAACTTTTCCTTGTGTACTTGACTCTCCACCTTCGTAACCAAGACCAAAAGTATTTGGGTCCTTCTTTTCTATTGTAATGAGATAATCTAGCTTCTTTGTTTCACAAGTCAACATCTTCAAAAAAAATTTTGTTTCTTCAAGTTGGGTTTTAATAAGTGTCACTTCTTCTTCTTCTTCTTCTCTTTGAGCTTCTCACAGGTATGTTGTAATTGTGAACGTATTTCTTCAATTCCTTTGAGAATCTCGATATTGAGTTCGTTCATCTTGATGTATTTTTCGTATATCATTTATATATGGTGATGTTATTATCACCATCTTCTTCATCCGTGTTTCCTCATTCGTCATCGGGGTCAATGAATCCAATGAATATTATATAGTTTGTCATCTCTTCATCAACATTTTTCTCTTCCCAATGTGACTTTATTTCTTCTTGAGTGGCGAATAATTTTTCGAACCTTCTTTGATTATTTCCACATTCAATTTTTCTATACCCAAATCCTTAAAAGTTGAAACATTTTGTCGCACTCAAGATCTTCAACATGGATTCTCTTTTCTGAATACTGGGACACTCATTTTTATGTGCCATACCTTTTTGCATTCATGGCATTGTATTCCTAATTTTCCTACTTTATCTGGATACGTCTTAGAAAATTTGAAGTACAAACTTCTTAAGAAACTTATTGAACTTTTTTCAAAAGAGAGACATATCTTCCGCTACTTCCTCAATTCTAAATCCTTTTCCAACAGCTTGTAAAGTTATTCTTTGATCGATTTTTTTTGCTGATAAACCCTTGTTCTCCATCTCATATGCCAAAAGAATTCCACAATTTTCTTGAAGCTTGTTGTATTTTTGTTAAGAGTCATATTCATGACAGCCTATTGAGCAACAAAACTTTGAGGAAGATAACAAAAAAATTTTTTTACCAGCTTTTTATTTTCATATGATTGGCCAAACACATGTGCTTTATTTGCAAACATATTGAGTCTTCCCATAAACTCCTCTGCCATTTCAAGCTTCTCAAATTGGTGCTCAAGAATATCTGGACTTGTTCTCTTCGCACTTGGAGTACCTTCGTGTATTGTCTCAAGTGTTTCCAAAGGCTCCTTAACAAATTCACATCCTTGTATTTGCTTGAATTCGCCCATAGCAAATAAAGCAAGTATGACAACCAATGTTTTTTGCATTGTAGATGGAGTGTGATAACACGTAATCCGTTGTAGTTTTTATATCTGATAACACGTAATCCGTTGTAGTTTTTATATCATTCTTAGGTCTAGTTTTAGGTAGATTTATTAGATTTCATTCATTTATCGAGATTATTCGAGGATTTCATCTACATTTCGTGTTTTGTGTAGGAAACGAAGACATGACGAGAAACACGAGAAATATTGGCAATTTAACCCCGAAATAACAAGGTTCAACTTGTGCAAGGCCGTGGATCGAAGTGAACATTCAAACACCGAGCGAAGGGAGCGGAAACGACATTTTAGTACATGCCCGCTCGGGCAATAGAAGTGAGCCCGCTCGGGTAATTGATGCCAAGACAACCCCGTAACTTTGCACGACGCGGGTGCTCAAGGAATATGATCGGGCATGTGTGCCCGATCGGGTGGAATTGGAGTGCCCGCTCGGGTTAATTGTCATCAAGATGCGCCGTAGCTTTGCACGACTCGGGCTGAAGAGGAACACGCCCGGGCATGAGTGCCCGCT